>OX123202.2:44940757-46140757 GCA_944739405.2 Euclidia mi
AACAAGTCGGCGATAGCTGAGCATTTGTTGGAGTCTGGACCAAACCACTGGATAGAACTGCATCAACCACAAGTCTTATCCACCGATCGTCACTATTACTCCAGGATAGTACGTGAAGCGGTAGAAATCAAGAAATATAACAATTTCAACCGGGAGGATGGATATAGATTATCGGCCACTTGGAATCCAGTCATCAGCAAGTGTAAACACCGCCGCAGTGATAAATCTCAACAGTGTGTAGACGTCATTAGTGTAGTGTGTCGGAGTACCGACATTGCGAACTTAAATAAAGACCAAGTGAGGGTAGGTGCTGAAACCCGCACTTCCACAAGACGTCGCTGAGCTCTCATCAGTCTCTCCGCGACCACGCTCGGTGCAAGACGAGCGAAACGTCGGTAACAAATAGGTATTTATACCTTAAATAATTTAAGTTAACGCGATTAAGACCCGCTAAATTAATTTCTATGATGTATACAAATCGCGAAAGTTTAAAATCGATTATTACAAACCGCTACGGGCCGGAATGTGTAATTAAAATTAAACAACTTGAATGTCTTCGGATAAAGCGGGTATGTTTAGAAACTTCGCTTAGTTTTTTAACGAAGTATCGAGACAACGGAGTGATACCCATAGGAGTGCGCATTAAACCGCGCAAGGACATTCCTTATTCCGAAGGCATTCTACACAATGCCAGTGTTCGTCTCTTAAGACAATTAATCCGCAATTGTCGGTACGAGCTAGGTGTTGTACAGTGTAACCTATTTAAAGTGCATACAGAGTGTAGTGAAGTGCTCTCAAACAGTGATTTTAGCTTGTGCGACCGTATAACATATAACCAATCGAGCCGCATTTATGATCTGCGTACAAAACGGCACAAGAAAAAGTTTGATAAATTGATAAACCATCGTGAGAGGGTAACCGGTAGAAATGGACACCCCACCCAACAGCAAACGGTTATCAATTTATCAGACCAGGTTATTGATAGCGCGACACAAAGCGTGTTGGCGAAGGGATTAAATTATGCTTTGACACCTAAGCGGATTCCATATGAAAACGTCATAAGTAGCATAGAAGAGGTTATAACGCGTAACAAGGTACCGTCTAACGATGCGGATACACTTAGACAGGATGTTGCCGTTATTTTACGTAAGTCTAAGCCACCTAAACCAAATATTACCGCAGAAGAGCGTCAAGCACTGAAAAACGCTGCGTGATAACACGAATATTTTAGTGCTAAAGGCTGACAAAGGAAACGCCACTGTGGTAATGAATACTTGTGATTATGACAGTAAGATAAGGAATCTGTTGAGTGACACATTAGTATATAAGGCTGTGTCATATAACCCGACCGCCAGAGTGACAAAACGCATTCGAGCCTTAATTAGGGACCATAAAAGCTTATTTACGGAGGAGGAATTTGAACGGTTACATAAACCTCACATTGTGCAGCCGCCTAAGATGTACGGATTACCTAAAGTACATAAGACTAACGTACCTTTGCGACCGATTGTGAGTCAAATAAATTCACCCACATATGGTTTGGCGAAACACATAAGCAAGGTACTACAACCGTTAGTAGGCAAGACGCACTCTTTCGTAAAGGACTCTCGCCACTTTATTGAAATCATCAAGAGCATGAAAAGGGAACCAGACGAGGTGATGGTGAGTTTTGATGTTGAGTCACTATTCACCAATGTTCCTATTCAAGATTGCCTTGACGTCGTAGAGAGGAAATTAAGGGAAAACGGTCTGTCTAACGAATACATCGTTCTACTCAGGAATTGCTTGGATGGAAACTACTTCCTATATCGTGGACAACATTACCTCCAGATCGATGGAGTGGCTATGGGTAGCCCTATAGCACCGGTAATGGCCAACATCTGGATGGAGCACTTTGAGGAATCCGTAGACATGCAGGCGTCAAATGTGAAACTATGGAAAAGGTATGTCGACGATATCTTCTGCATCATGAAGGGCAACAAGCAGGACGTAGAACAATTCGCACACAAATTGAACTCCATACATCCGAACATCCGATTCACATTCGAAATGGAGGTAGACGGATCGTTACCCTTTCTCGACGTTAAAGTGACAGTGAGAGATAATGGTACCCTTGGACACACTGTGTATAGGAAACCGACACACACCGACAGGTATCTCAACGCGAACTCGCACCACCATCCGCGGCACTTGGATTCCGTTGTGTCCTCGTTAGTAAACAGAGCGTATGACTTATGTGACCCCGAACAATTAAATAGTGAGCTGTCACATGTTCGGGAGGTACTTAGGTGCAACGGATACAAGAAAAACTTACTCTGTCGGAAGAGGAACGAGCGTAAACCTGAGGTAAGCAGAGTGCCCGCTTACATGCCGTATCTAAAGGGAGTGACGGACAAAGTTGGAACAGTACTCAAGAAATACTCCATCAAGACTGTATACAGTCCGCTCTCTAAGATAGCACACAATCTGCGTACACCAAAGGATGTAATTCCTCTCCAAACACCTGGCGTCTACAAAGTCGATTGCAGCTGTGGTAGTTCATATATCGGGCAAACTAAGCGTACAATCGCTGAAAGGGTAAAGGAACATATCGCAGCTGTAAAAAACCGACATATTAACAAGTCGGCGATAGCTGAGCATTTGTTGGAGTCTGGACCAAACCACTGGATAGAACTGCATCAACCACAAGTCTTATCCACCGATCGTCACTATTACTCCAGGATAGTACGTGAAGCGGTAGAAATCAAGAAATATAACAATTTCAACCGGGAGGATGGATATAGATTATCGGCCACTTGGAATCCAGTCATCAGCAAGTGTAAACACCGCCGCAGTGATAAATCTCAACAGTGTGTAGACGTCATTAGTGTAGTGTGTCGGAGTACCGACATTGCGAACTTAAATAAAGACCAAGTGAGGGTAGGTGCTGAAACCCGCACTTCCACAAGACGTCGCTGAGCTCTCATCAGTCTCTCCGCGACCACGCTCGGTGCAAGACGAGCGAAACGTCGGTAACAAATAGGTATTTATACCTTAAATAATTTAAGTTAACGCGATTAAGACCCGCTAAATTAATTTCTATGATGTATACAAATCGCGAAAGTTTAAAATCGATTATTACAAACCGCTACGGGCCGGAATGTGTAATTAAAATTAAACAACTTGAATGTCTTCGGATAAAGCGGGTATGTTTAGAAACTTCGCTTAGTTTTTTAACGAAGTGTCGAGACAACGGAGTGATACCCATAGGAGTGCGCATTAAACCGCGCAAGGACATTCCTTATTCCGAAGGCATTCTACACAATGCCAGTGTTCGTCTCTTAAGACAATTAATCCGCAATTGTCGGTACGAGCTAGGTGTTGTACAGTGTAACCTATTTAAAGTGCATACAGAGTGTAGTGAAGTGCTCTCAAACAGTGATTTTAGCTTGTGCGACCGTATAACATATAACCAATCGAGCCGCATTTATGATCTGCGTACAAAACGGCACAAGAAAAAGTTTGATAAATTGATAAACCATCGTGAGAGGGTAACCGGTAGAAATGGACACCCCACCCAACAGCAAACGGTTATCAATTTATCAGACCAGGTTATTGATAGCGCGACACAAAGCGTGTTGGCGAAGGGATTCAATTATGCTTTGACACCTAAGCGGATTCCATATGAAAACGTCATAAGTAGCATAGAAGAGGTTATAACGCGTAACAAGGTACCGTCTAACGATGCGGATACACTTAGACAGGATGTTGCCGTTATTTTACGTAAGTCTAAGCCACCTAAACCAAATATTACCGCAGAAGAGCGTCAAGCACTAAAAACGCTGCGTGATAACACGAATATTTTAGTGCTAAAGGCTGACAAAGGAAACGCCACTGTGGTAATGAATACTTGTGATTATGACAGTAAGATAAGGAATCTGTTGAGTGACACATTAGTATATAAGGCTGTGTCATATAACCCGACCGCCAGAGTGACAAAACGCATTCGAGCCTTAATTAGGGACCATAAAAGCTTATTTACGGAGGAGGAATTTGAACGGTTACATAAACCTCACATTGTGCAGCCGCCTAAGATGTACGGATTACCTAAAGTACATAAGACTAACGTACCTTTGCGACCGATTGTGAGTCAAATAAATTTCACCCACATATGGTTTGGCGAAACACATAAGCAAGGTACTACAACCGTTAGTAGGCAAGACGCACTCTTTCGTAAAGGACTCTCGCCACTTTATTGAAATCATCAAGAGCATGAAAAGGGAACCAGACGAGGTGATGGTGAGTTTTTGATGTTGAGTCACTATTCACCAATGTTCCTATTCAAGATTGCCTTGACGTCGTAGAGAGGAAATTAAGGGAAAACGGTCTGTCTAACGAATACATCGTTCTACTCAGGAATTGCTTGGATGGAAACTACTTCCTATATCGTGGACAACATTACCTCCAGATCGATGGAGTGGCTATGGGTAGCCCTATAGCACCGGTAATGGCCAACATCTGGATGGAGCACTTTGAGGAATCCGTAGACATGCAGGCGTCAAATGTGAAACTATGGAAAAGGTATGTCGACGATATCTTCTGCATCATGAAGGGCAACAAGCAGGACGTAGAACAATTCGCACACAAATTGAACTCCATACATCCGAACATCCGATTCACATTCGAAATGGAGGTAGACGGATCGTTACCCTTTCTCGACGTTAAAGTGACAGTGAGAGATAATGGTACCCTTGGACACACTGTGTATAGGAAACCGACACACACCGACAGGTATCTCAACGCGAACTCGCACCACCATCCGCGGCACTTGGATTCCGTTGTGTCCTCGTTAGTAAACAGAGCGTATGACTTATGTGACCCCGAACAATTAAATAGTGAGCTGTCACATGTTCGGGAGGTACTTAGGTGCAACGGATACAAGAAAAACTTACTCTGTCGGAAGAGGAACGAGCGTAAACCTGAGGTAAGCAGAGTGCCCGCTTACATGCCGTATCTAAAGGGAGTGACGGACAAAGTTGGAACAGTACTCAAGAAATACTCCATCAAGACTGTATACAGTCCGCTCTCTAAGATAGCACACAATCTGCGTACACCAAAGGATGTAATTCCTCTCCAAACACCTGGCGTCTACAAAGTCGATTGCAGCTGTGGTAGTTCATATATCGGGCAAACTAAGCGTACAATCGCTGAAAGGGTAAAGGAACATATCGCAGCTGTAAAAAACCGACATATTAACAAGTCGGCGATAGCTGAGCATTTGTTGGAGTCTGGACCAAACCACTGGATAGAACTGCATCAACCACAAGTCTTATCCACCGATCGTCACTATTACTCCAGGATAGTACGTGAAGCGGTAGAAATCAAGAAATATAACAATTTCAACCGGGAGGATGGATATAGATTATCGGCCACTTGGAATCCAGTCATCAGCAAGTGTAAACACCGCCGCAGTGATAAATCTCAACAGTGTGTAGACGTCATTACATGCTGAAACCCGCACTTCCACAAGACGTCGCTGAGCTCTCATCAGTCTCTCCGCGACCACGCTCGGTGCAAGACGAGCGAAACGTCGGTAACAAATAGGTATTTATACCTTAAATAATTTAAGTTAACGCGATTAAGACCCGCTAAATTAATTTCTATGATGTATACAAATCGCGAAAGTTTAAAATCGATTATTTATTTGTAATACCAGCACAGAATTTCAAACAGCATCTGTACCGTTGCGTTCTGTTTAGGCACTAAAGTCACCAAAAAGTTTTCTATCTTCATTCTTCTCTTTTGCCCTATCTCACTGTAGGTAATGCCTTACATGTATTATCTTAGAATTCGCTACTGTAATACTAAGGTGACTCAGACACGTCTTGAAACAAATACATAATTATAATAGAGCTGTTGTACCCACTAATCAATTCTAGGTTTTTATGTAAAGGTATTTAAAAATACCTAATTGTGTTTTTACAGTTGCTGTAACTAGGTATACCTAGTTTCTAAAAATAAAATTCTATCTACAACTCTAGAATATTAAAATTCATGCATAATTTATACAAAATGTCTTTATAAAGGGGGGCACAAACTCGAGTTCTGTTTGTCCTTAACGCTCCGCTGATCTTCAATGGGTTGGCAAATAAATGTTGTAAAGACGATGAATTTTAATTAAGTAGATACGTATTTAAGTAGGTATATGCTTTTTGTACGGACTTGGCAGCTCAGTATCTTGTACTTAGGTGGTAGTTAGGTATTCCATATAATTCGGTGCGAAGGCAGATAGTTTTACTGGTATCGGCACACGAAAACGCTCTGTTAAGAGATAGCTTTTCATTGATTGCAATGTGATCCAAGTTGCAACCAAAACTGGACACGCTCTGCTAAGAGACATACCTACTTTTATAAAATCATCCTCAGGATGATACTCTTATCCTAGTTGTCCTCTTTATAAACTAACCAGATAGGTATGGCGGAATGCACAGACTGTTTTGTTTAAAAAAACATCTTTCTGGACTTCCTTGTCGCACGCAAATCAAGTCAGCTCAAGTAAGTACTTAGTAGGCGTCTAGGTCATCTCGCCGACTCTTTCGGCAAAAAATTCAGAAAAACAAAGCAATTACTTGCCTATTATTGGTTTCAGAACTCCTCTTTTGGAGCCTTAAAAATGTTCTTTAAATTGATATGCCTAGTGTCTTACAGGAGGCTCTGACCTAAACATCTGTGATGTAATATTTAACGTTATTTGTGATCATTCTGATATATTATGTGTTATACAAAATATTTATAGGTCGAAAAGGACGATTAAGTGTAAATACCTATATATTACCCAAACAGCAAACGTACCTAAAACTACTAGAAAACTGATGTGCACCTAAAAATCGTGTGAAAACCAATAACTCTCCCCGAATACACAACATTATACCTAGTATGATAAAATAAACAACGTTCCAATAAAACAAACTTGTTCCTAAAACGAGTGCAATCACCCATAAGATGTTTGCATTAAGAATAGCACTGTTTATCCGTCTGGAGAATAAACGCGGCTAAGCCCGCACATTTTTATTAAATTTAAACATTTCGTCCAATGGCTTGGGAACATCGGATAATCCATTCTTAGTGCGCTCCTAAGGTCTCCAAGGAACATACATGCCACAGATTCTTGCGTCCAATAGTTTCAGCTGTGCGTTGCCTGTCAGTCAGTCAATAAGCAAGAAGTTTTTTTTTTATAGACTCACGCCTGTATCCGCGAAGGGGTAGGCAGAGTTGTAATATTACACCCACATTTCGCCATAATTTTTTTTACTCCCGCGTAATAGGGGGCGAGCCTATTGCCGTTACCGGGCACATCACCAAACTCCGAGCTGCTACTGAGAATTCGGAAAAACCCAGTAACACTTTTGCCCGGCCAGGGAATCGAACCACCTCCGATCAGTAGTCGCATACGCTATCCACTGGACCACGGAGACAGTCTCAATCAAGAATGTTAGAGAATACGCTCCACATACATTTGTATGTGTTAGTATCTACCCGATGGGCAATGATCGTAAGTATATATTTATATACTTACGATCATTGCCCATCGGGTACAGAAGAAATAAAGGAAACTGGATTTTTAAGTTCATCATCTAATGACATTCAAAACACGAATCTATTTATCATAATATAAATAAGAATTATTTAAATTAAAGGTAAACGTTTTTGTATTTAACTTTTTATAACTAGCACGCTAATATGTAATTAGTAATGTATAATTTTTACGGTCAAGTTTATTTTCGATTATGAGATTCTCAATAAAAAATCTGATAATACGTAGGATAGTATTATATTATCTGTGACGTAGGTAAAGGGTATTGGCTTTTTCTGTTAGTGCAAAAAGAAACGGTGACACTCTTTGTTTATTTTTTTGGATTACAAGATGACTTGTTTATCATTCTTATGTTGATACTAGAGGACGCAAGCAGCTACGCCTGCAATTTTTTTAAATTTACCCGTTTTGGCCGATCCCGTGGGAATTTCGGGAAATCCCTTCTTAGTGCACACCTACAGTCCCCAAGGAACATACATGCCAAATTTCAGCTTCTTGCGCCCAATAGTTTCGGCTGTAGCGTGTCTGTCAGTCAGTCAGTAACGCAAGGATTTTATATATTAAGATAATAGGCACCAAAAAGTTCTTACAAAGTAATATTACAAGTGAAACTGCATTTATTACAAAGGAAGTATTATAAATATTCTCTTAAGATGTTTAAGGAAATGTTAGTGTATTCCCAACTTACAAATTTTGATTACCTTCTCAGTGGGGGAAAAATGTAAGGAACAGCATTGCCTCCTTGCTACTACATAACATAGGGAAAACCATGCTGCAAATAAAATGGGTAGTCAGTTTCCAGAACGCACGCCTAGGAGAGGATTTTTCTAATGTGGTGCTACAGCAAAATTTTACACTAGCTACGTACATATAATTACTGTAACCGAATATTTAGAAGATACCTTCATGAATCACGAGGAGGAATGTTGTAAATAATTGCAACACTTACACCGGGATCGGTACAATTGGAGAATGACAAGTCAATTTTCAAAATACATCTCTGGATTCTGCTTCTCCAGATTTTTTTTTTTATAAGACAACTCCCGCATTAGCACTAAATCCTGTATCGCGGGGAACTTTACAGACATACAACTAACGGACACAATGAACACCCAGACTCGAAACAACAATTTATGAATCACACAAAGTGTTGTCTCGTGTGGGGATCGAACCCACAACACTGCGGCACAGTGTCAAGCGGTGAGGTGGCTGCTTAAACCACTACGCCAACCGTGCAGTCAAAAAAACCGTGCAGTGATTGCAGCTTTGGTCTATATATATACGTTAGAACGTGTTTAAGAATTAGAGTATGTTGATTAATGCTGATACGAAATCCAATCTGACAATAATACTGCAGTTACATACACGATGGTGGACTTTTACAACCACGATAGCTTATATTCGTGTTTTGAGAAGCTGCATTATCTTTTTCACTTTGATTTCAATTAATCATTTGATATGCGATTGATAATAATCAATCACTTGAAAGCCGAAATAAGTAAATACGAATTTCAGACAGAAATGCACTGAAATCAGTACATACATACATACATACATAGACTCACGCCTGTTTCCCCGAGGGGTAGGCAGAGACTACGGTACGCCATTTGCAACGATCCTGACATATCTCTCTTGCTTCGTTCACTCGCATCAGATTCCTCATGCATGCTCTTCTGTTCAGGGTACTTCTAACCTGTTCTGTTTTTAGGATGTCTCCAATCTGGTCAGAGAACGTCCGCCTGGGTCTTCCCCTTCGACCTGTCCGGGTCCCATTCAACCTTGCCTTGTATATCTGCTTGGTCAATCTTTCGTCATCCATCCTCTCCACGTGCCCAAATTAAATCAATATTAAATCAATTTGAAACCTTCAATCTATAACACAAGCAGCCTCATGTTCATATTGAACAAGGCACGAGATCCTAAGATTGTCTTTTACGCAATTTTAAGTGACCATTGGTAGCCTGGACGTGTCCTCTTGTTATGTTAGCGTTAATTGGACCCTAACCCACTCAGTACATACGGAAAAGATATCACAGTGGAACGATGTCGTATTTTTTTGGCGCTTAGGCAAAGCCGGCTTTGTCTAACTACATACATACATACATAGTCTCACGCCTATAACCACGAAGAGGTAGGCAGAGGTGTATTTCTACACCCACTTTTCGCCAGGTATACTTTAGTCCCACGTAATAAGGGGCGAGCCTATTGCCGTACCGGGCACATTTTCAGACTCCGTGCTGCTACTCAGAATTTCGTGACAGAAAAACCCAATAACACTGCCCGACCCAGGAATCGAACCCGGGACCTCCCGATTCCACGCGCACATTTATGCCGCGAGACCAATGAGGCAGTCGTATAGGGTTTGATGTCGAGTTTTCCGTCTCTACGCAAAGATGGTATTTGCATCGTGTTATCCCTTAGTCGCCTCTTACGACACGGGAAGATAGGGGGTGGTGACACTTGTATTCTATGCCGTCAAACACACGGTCTAACTAAGCACCGAAAAATACGACGATCCCAAAAAAAATTGCTTTATGTAGAAATTAAAAAGGAGGCAATAGAAATACCACCTTTTACCAAGCCAACAATCTACAATCGACTTCTAAAACGCTTTAACGATAATAGTTCAAACTATTCAAAACAAGCTAATCCGCTTCTAACCTGGTTTATGCAGCTCTATTTATCAAAACAATTAATATCATTCACAAACCCTATTCGAAAGTGACATTACAAAATGTGAACCAGTCTGTGGCGGGTCATTACTGCTACACTGAAGGTCGCATCGTGTATGTAGATTAATATCTATTGAGTAATAAACACTCCTACTAGCTTAGCCGACATAACAGCGCATTGGCTTGGAGCGTAAAATTAAATGTCGTTAAAGGGTAAATGGTTTATAATTTAATGCTGTAAAAATATGTATTGACCTGAAAAGGAAAGCATAGATTGTTAAACAGTAGCAGTACCTATATATTGCGAAGGTTTCATGGCTAACTAGGTTGGTTGGTAGGTACTAAACATTTATTTTCTTTAATATTTGTTTGTTTTTTAAAGACTGATAATTTTTTGCCGATTGGAGATTAAGCTCTCACGGTTAAGTGCCGTTCCCAATAATTTATCTATCGATAGATTTGGCTACACAAGATATACAGGGTGATTTGTAATTGCTCGTTTCCTCTTCGGGTTATTCTAGGGCCATAATGTAGTATTTTTCCGCTGGTCAAAATTTGATAGGCAATTAAAACCATACGATACGACAACGAGAGTACTTTGGATGGAATGTCAAATATCTAATAGATTTTGTATTTACGAAGCTACTGTGTTCAAAGATAATGTTTGGTTTTCATCTACCAGAACTTTACAAAGCCTGATAATGAGCATACGGTTGCTAATTATGATGATACATCTGAGACTACCATTAAAAAACTATAGTTACACAACAACAAATCGCGGTTTAATTGACAAAGTTTAAATCCCACTTAAATATACATATTCAATGTTGTGGCCTTAATTAGTAGTTACCTAGATCTTTAGTGGTATTATTTGTCTTGTTTCTTTGAAAGCAACTATATCTATACCAATATTATATGTATAATGCGGAGGAGCTTGTTTGTTTGGTTGAATACGCGAATCTCGGGGATGACTGGTTAGATTTGAAAAATCTTTATGGTGCATAGCCTATTTGTCGAGGAAGGCTGATGATGCTGATGACAGCATGATGTTATACAGCTTATAAATAAAAGCTGTATAACATCATGCTGTGAGTCACGGGTGCGGGGCAGTAGCCCTCAATGACGCGAGTGTAACCGCGGACTCAGGTAATAGTTATTGGTAAAAAACAAACTTTACTGCGGTCTCATAACAAGCGCGATATAAAAACCGCCTTTTCATGTACCTACCTGTCTACGTAGAATAAAATGAATAATGATGTTGTTTACATACATATATTCTCACAGAGAAAAACGACCATTCTGATAATTTTTTGTCCAAATGCGAGAGGTTAAGTGAATACGGAATTACACATAATTACTAACATCCCCTTACCTGTGGCAAAATCTGTACTAATATTACGAAACTGACGAATTTGTTTGTTTGGTTGAAGAACGCACTAATCTCAGGAACTAATGGTCCGATTTGAATTATAATAATTGTGTTTATATAACATCGCACTATGAGTTACGGGTGTGGAGCGCTAGCCCTAAATAACGCGGGTATATCCGTTGGCCCAGCAAATCTAGTAGGAAAATCTAAACAGATGGCAATGGCGGGTATTTGACTTCAATGCCGCGCGACGTCTTCTTTCATAATGTTTTAGTCATTTTAATTGCCATGGCAAAACAAGGACAACATACACACATTGCACTGGCTATGCTAAGATAATGATGATTTATGAAAACCATTAAGAAAACTATAAACATTACACATAACAACGAAATAAAGATTTGGTTTCCCCCCGTTATAGATTCTACAATGGCAGCGGTAGTCCTCGTAAGTCGTAGCCTTATTTATTTGGAATGTATCAAAACTACTAATACGACTTTATAATGCAAGAAGATGAAATTTGCACATCGAAATAAATAAACTTGTACTTGGGCTTCGCGTGATCATTGAATAAACAGTAGGCATGATGTAACTCATATAAATTAATCAGAGATGATTTCGGTTATTTCACCTTCAAATAAGTACCTAAGTGCTTTAATAAAGCTATACCTACATATACGTAGATTCGTTACAAAAATATCCTAATTGAAATCTATTTTCTTTATTTTATTTTAAGTTGTCTGCTGCATTATGCAAATCACCTGTCTCACCACTCACACACACACACACACACACACTCTGTCTGAAATAGCATAGCCGCGAATATATTATACAAACATTAATTTAATTTTCAGTGAAGTCAGTTATTAATAAATGAAAAAAGCAGTTGCCAAAATGCAAGTAATTTAATTATCATGACTAGATTCCGCCCGCGGCACTGCCCGCTTGTATGTCCTGGCAGCTATCGCGGCATAAGATAACAGGTAGGCCATGAGTTTCTCTGATATGAAAGTTTCGTCAAAATCCATTTAGTTCTTTTTGCGTGCAAGATGAACAAAGATTTATCCAAAAATTCACACTCACCAACATTGGCGTTTATATTTTCTCGCAATCTTACTAGGTAACTAGATATATACTTAATACTACTCTGTCAAGAAAGTACCGGGAAAAGATCAATTATACACAAACTGTTTGTTATTCATCCAAATTTATTTTATCACCTTCAAAGTATGCTCCTTCAGAAACGATATACTTACGCCAACGAATAATCCAATCATCAAAAAAATTTTTAAACTCTGTTTCTGGAATTGAGCTCAGTTCTCGCCACGAATTCTCCTTTATGTCTTCTACCGATTGAAAACGGGTGCCAAGAAGTGGTAATTTGAGTTTATGAAAAATAAAGAAGTCGACCGTAGAGCCATATCTGTCAAATATGGTGGCTGCTGGATGGTATTTGTTGAGTGTTTGGTCAAAATTGCGTTCACAATAATGGACTTGTGCGAGGGCGCAGGTGCAAAATTATTTTGGGACTAGCCGAGCGGCAACATGTTTCATACCCAAATGATTAGTTAAATTGATACTGATCGACTCGTGAGATACAGAAAGTTCGGCGGCTATCTCTCTCAAAGATAAATAAGGATTTTCAGTCACTGTTTCCTTCACTTTTGCGATGTTAACTTCAGTTGCAGATGTTGATGGCCTACAAGAGCGAGGCAAATCTTCCATCACATCTCGACTGCTTTTGAACACTTTTGGTAAAGTCGCTTGACCGTAAACCTTCTGTAACATTTTCATTGACTCCGAACACGATTCCACTGGCAATGCAAAATTTAAGAGAAGAAACTCTTTGTTCGATGTTTTGTCCATTATGATATTCGCAATACACACTAGATATGTTATAACTAAAAACAGCACTGTATTTAATATAATTAACCGATGCAACTCAAACTCCGCGCTAAAATGGAAAACAGTTGTGCCAATCTAACAACAATAAAAAAACAAAATTTTTTATTTGAAAACCTTAAACAAATAATCCATGCCCGATACTTCTTTGACTAAATGTAATATATGGATTATGGATATAAAACGAAAAAAAGATCTTGACAATATATTTAATAAAATCTAGCCGTGAAAAACGATCGCGGAAATATCATTACATGTCAAAATAAAAATATTAATTACTATAATTCAGTTATTTTTTAGTTTAGCTACGGCTATTAAGGCTAATTATAAAAAAAACGTCTTCGTTTAGTTTAGAAATGGTTCTGTATAGATTACGGTAACCTATCAGGTATCACAGTCTAATTACTGTGCTACTATTGAAGTTTGAAATAATTATATGATATTACTAGGTATGTAACTTGCACTACATAACTATTATGGATACACAAGCTTTACACCAGTTGAACAACACAAACTCATTCTATCTTTAATAGAAGATTTCCCACAGTCACAGTTTTATAATCATGTTCATTGATTTTATTGTTCAATTTTATTATGCAAATGAAAATTCGATTTCTTAAAATATTTTTTTAAGAGATAGCACAGTTCTTGTAAATTCGCTAATAAATCGTAATTATTGTAGAATTGCATTTTACATGAAGCTATATCTACTTATTACAATAAACAGAACGAGACTCGAACATATTGTATTTACATTACGACCAATAACAAGCCACTAAGTTAAATAGCCAAAAATAAATATTGACGTCAATTTGTGGACTTAACCTACCATAATGCTTAGAAGTCACTGATCAGGTTGTTGATAACTTACCTTATTAAACCAGCAATGCTACATGTTACGTAACTTAAACTGTCGTTTTCCACAGCCCATTCATAGACTCGATAATGGATTATCTGCTCCCATTGATTGCAGCAATTGCAAACAAGTGAGAGGCTTTACAAGAATGGCCGTGGCTTAATTCATTGACAGATGCGGTTCTCTGCTTCATGGCTTGACACGGCGACCCCCGAGCGAAAAATACACGCCGCATTGTCATACTAATGCCATAGACGCGCACACGCATTCGAACCTCTGTGTAATCTATTTTTAAATTTCGTGTTTCGAATTTTATTTGAAGTGAAAAATATTGTGATTATCTGTGTCCTAAAAAGTGCAGACATTGAATGGACTTTTTGTTTATTGTGATTATTTGTTTTTGAAGGTAGGTGGAACATTGATTATAATACTGATAAGAGATTTAAAAGTAGTTTTCGGATATTCATCAATGATTAATTGGAGTGATCGATGGTGACAGATGTTCATTTTGGTCGGAATGTTTACTTCTGTACATAATTATTATAGTTTTTTTGTTTTACTAATTAATTCCGTGTGGTGACGGATTAAGAATACGAATTGTCACCACCCCATATCATCCCATGGGTGTCGTAAGAGCCGACAGAGGGAGCATATTATGCAGAGAACAGCATTGTAAGAGAAGGAAAACTTGATACAAACCCTGTACCAACCCGTCTGGTCAGCGTGGTATAGTAGGCCAATTCCTCCTTTCAAAGGAGAGGCCTAGTCCAGCAGTGGACTGTAAAAAGGCTGATGATGATGAATTAATTGTTGCCATATCTAGTCACATAACTTAATTAAGGGTCTGTCATGTCATCCACATTTTATGTTTAATAATAATAACAAATTATTAATCCAGTGACAGTGTCTGTAAATCGATTATCTATTTGAAGATTATAATATCATCTAATAACGAGTTTGGTGTTTTTTCCACGATATAAACGAGTTTGACATAGGTATAATTATTATGATGCTAATGGTACGGTTTTAGAACAGCCAATATTTTGATGAATAGGTAAGTAGGTAGGCATGCGCTACATAAATTAAGTGTAATCGTAAATGTCAAAAGGAAGTGAGCGTAATTTATGGGCTGATGGGATTCAAATGCAAATAGTAATTAAAACGCTGAAAACTGAACCACTGTGTAAAAACTGAGTTTATGCTGTTGCATTTTATTATAATAACGAAATTTAATATTTATCTGATTACTAGTTATTTTTAGGCATGTCTGTAAGTGGGTCCGGTTAGTTCATGAGGTAGCTCTCAAAACTGAATTCCTTTTTTTACTGCTGAGAGTTTTACGCACCCTCAGAAGCACGCGGTAGCCGTGCTTTTAAAGGAGCGTGAAGCTGCCGGTCCCGGTTCCTGTCTCAGGGCAAGAATTGTTAGACCATGTTACAGGCCTTTTGCACACCTGAGTTGACCACACACTCAATAGACAAGAAAGAGTGTTTAGCTTGACGAGTAGCCTTTTGTACTAGTCCATTGACATTTTTTATTGATAATTTAATTACTGCCTCTGTGGTCAAGTGGATAGCGTATGCGACTGCTGATCGCAGGTCCCGGGTTCGATTCCCGGGTCGGGCAAAAGTGTTACTGGGTTCTTCCGAATACACAGTAGCAGCCCGGAGTCTGGTGATGTGCCCGATAACGGCTATAGGCTCGCCCCCTATTACGTGGGACCTAAAAAATCATGGCGAAATGTGGGTGTAATATTTACACCTCTACCTTCCCCTTCGGAGATAAAGGCGTGAGTCTATAAAAAAAAAAGAATAATTACAACTATCTATGGACCTTAAATAGGTACTAACATTCTGTTGTTGTGTTGTGTATAACAGTTATTATTAGGTACACTTAGGTTCCCAAAAAGGATGGCTGGGAGACTGTTGGCGCCAAGCAAAAGGAGGCGAAGGCCAAGCGAAAGGCCAAACAGAAGGCCAAGAAGGCGGCAAAAAAGGCGGCCAAGAAGCTCCGCACCCCCAGCTCCACTGCAGTGGTACTAACGCTGCAACCAGCAGCGTTGGAGCGGGGGACCACCTACGCGGAGCTTCTCAAGAAGGCGCGTGGGGCTATCGACCCCACCAAGCTGGGAATAACGGCGGGTCTCCGGTGTAAGATAACACAGACCGGGGCCCGCCTCATCGAGGTGCCTGGGGCCGGTAGCGCCCAGCAGGCAGACGCTTTGGCCTCGAGCGTCCGCGACCTCCTTCCAGCGGAGGACGTGAGAATCTCCAGGCCCCAAAAGTGCGCTGAGGTGCGAATCGGGGGCCTGGATGATTCAATTATCGTTGAGGAGGTCGTTGCCGCAGTTGCCAAGGCCGGGGAATGTCCCCCGGAGCAAATCCGGTGCGGCCCAATTCGTCCGGGCCGTGCCGGTATGGGCACAGCACTAATCACCTGTCCAGTGGCTGTGGCCAAGAAGTTGGCCGATGGCCGTCGTGTTCTGATCGGCTGGGTGTCGGCGCAAGTGCGGCTCCTGGAGCCGAAACCGCAGAGGTGCTTCCGCTGCCTCAGCGGTGGCCACGTTGGCGCAAAGTACACCTCTGCGGTCGACTGCAGCGGCCGCTGTTTTAGATGCGGCCAGCCCAGCCATTTGGCCGGCAGTTGTGAAGCCCCGCCGCACTGCGTTCTGTGTGCGGCGGCGGGCAAGCCGGCCGATCATAGGGCCGGCACAAAGAGTTGCGCCGCACCCAAGAAGAAGCAGGGCGCAAAGGACGGCCAGTCGGCCAACAAGGGCGCCACTCCCGTGGCCAGTAAAGCGCCGGAAGAAATGGACCACGAATAATGGCTCCACATTTGCGCATCCTGCAGACGAATTTAAACCACTGCGCCAGGGCTCAGGATCTTCTTCTCCAGAGCATGCCGCAGTGGTCAATCAACGTCGCCCTTGTCGCCGAGCCGTATTTTATCCCCCCCCGTGATGATTGGGTGGGGGACCTCAGCGGCTTGGTGGCGCTAATTTCGTTAGCCGCCGCCCGCACCCCGTCCTTCGAGAACATCTACCGAGGGCGGGGCTGCGTCGCAGCACTCGTAAAGGATACGGTTGTGGTGGGTGGCTACTTCTCACCCAACCGTTCCCTCGCCGACTTCGAGGAATATCTCCTCGAATTGAACGTCGTCGTCGCTCGCAGCCGTCCTCGCGCCGTGCTCTTCGCCGGGGACCTCAACGCCAAGTCTACGGCTTGGAGTTCTCCGGCCACAGACGCTAGAGGCGAGCTGCTGGAGCAGTGGGCCGTTGAGAACGGCCTGCTCGTCCTCAATCGTGG
This sequence comes from Euclidia mi, assembly GCA_944739405.2. Classification (NCBI taxonomy): domain Eukaryota; kingdom Metazoa; phylum Arthropoda; class Insecta; order Lepidoptera; family Erebidae; genus Euclidia; species Euclidia mi. Next base: position 44,958,435 of record OX123202.2, read on the forward strand.
GTCGGTACATACGTGCGTGCGTCAGCGGGGCGGTTCCATTGTGGAAGTTTCTTTTGCGAGCCCCGCACTAGCACGCCGTATCCGAGACTGGCGCGTCGTCGAGGAGGTGGAGACGTTGTCGGACCACCGCTATATTCGGTTCGACGTCTCCGCCGAAACAGTCAGCTCCGACGCCCCAGTCCGAAGGGGCTCGATTGAGGGCGGTCCGCGTTGGGCCTTGAAAAGGCTGAATCGGGAGGCCCTCCTGGAAGCTTCCATAGTTCAGGCCTGGGTTTCAATACCTACCAGGCCTGACGATATCAATATGGAGGCCAATTGGTTCAGGGGGGCAATGACACAAGTTTGTGACGCGGCGATGCCTAGAGTCCGTAGAACATCTGGGCCACGCCGGGTGTACTGGTGGAACGACACCATCGCGCGCCTGCGCAAGATTTGCGTCGCAGCGCGCCGCCAGTACGCCCAGTTTCGCAGGAGGCGTCGCCGCCCTCCCGATTTTACTGTCCGGGAGGCGGCGCTGTACGAGGAGTACAGAGCGGCGAAGAATATCTTGAAAGAGGCCATCTGGCGGGCCAAGCAAGACGCCCGCCAGGAATTGCTGGAGACCCTCAACCGAGATCCGTGGGGGCGCCCATATTTGATGGTCAGGAACAAGTTACGTTCCTGGGCGCCCCCTCTAACGGAAAGTCTCCGGCCAGAGCTGGTCGAAGATGTTGTGGCCGCTCTGTTCCCGTCGCGGGCGGAACATATCCCTCCGCCCATGACGGCGCCGCCTTCCGAGGCAGCCAACGCGGACATAGACGACGTTCCCGAGGTGACTCGGGTAGAACTCCGAGCGGCGGTGTTGAGGATTAAAAACACCGCCCCAGGACCCGACGGCATTCCTGGCCGAGCGTGGGTCCTGGCAATGGAGGAGCTCGGACCCCGACTGGGGAGACTCCTCACAGCGTGCCTTGAGGGGGGCCAGTTTCCACGAGCCTGGAAGACGATGTTTTTCGTGCGTTTTTCCGAGAGTTTCCTCGAGCCGCGCCCGTGCATGTGCGCGCGCCTGGAGGAGCCACAGTTTGGTTCTAATCGGGTTTGTGGCGTGTCATCCAGGGGCTCACAGCCTTAGGATTGGGACTGCCTACCCAATAGAGGTAAAACAAGGCTTCAGGGTCGCCTGAAACGGTTTTTCGTGGCGTTGCGGCGTGCACATAACCTCAATTTGAGGTTAGGTGCACGTGCTCTGTTGCGCGGCCGTAGCGGGCGCTCAGTAGCCTTGTTACTTTTTCTATTAAATATATATAATTTTATATACAAATACCAGTTTGTTTATATTGCCCTGGAACCGCGCGGCCCGACGGTCCTTTTCTATCCAAATAACGAGCAGATTAAGACCTCCGAAGACACAAAAAAGGAACTGCAGACCACCATTAAACCCGGAGCGCACGGTGTTCAGTGCCAGAGAGTAACGGCGGTCTCGAACGGTGGAGTGGCTGTACAGACGCGGTCGGTAGAGGCTGCAAGGAAGCTCAAGGAAGCGGCCCCACCAACCCTGAAAGTTGCGGACCCAAAGGGCAAGAAGCCTTTGGTGGCGATCAGAAATCTGCGGTCGGATCCTTCGTCGGCGGACCTGTTAGAAGACTTGCATCGCATCAACCTGGCGGAGGACCCGAACTGGCCGAAGGATAAAATGCTGTCACAGTGCAGTGTCGCTTTCAAGAAGGGTCGGCGAGAGTCTAACAGGACTACTGTCGTGTTAGAATGCACCAAGGCTCTGCGGGATAAGCTAGTAAGCCTTAACCGAGTGTACATTGGATGGGACGAGGCTGAGATAGTCGACTATATTAGGCTGACTTGCTGCACTAAGTGCCAGCAGTACGGGCATCCTGAGAAGCACTGTCGGTCGGCCAACACCATCTGCGCGCAATGCGGGGAGGCAGGCCACAGGAAGGACGACTGCAAGTCGGAGACCACCTGCTGTGCCACCTGCATCAGATTCAAGCGCCCGAATAAGGATGGACACCGTACTGCTGCGCTTACGTGCCCCGCACGACAGTACGCTGAGCAACAGGCTGCCTACATAAGCTATGCATAATAACGCTCTTCGGATCGGGCAGCTGAACCTCCAAGGGTCAGCTGCAGCGACGACCGAGCTACCCGTTGTGTCGGCGCAATACGGCCTAGACTTGGTCTTAGTTCAGGAACAATATCACCATGACCAAATAATCCAGTGCGGAGAGAACCCAAAAGCGGGGATCTTGGTGAACAACAACATGCTTGCAGTGACACTGTTAGGACACCTTAGCAACGAATACTGCACGGTTGCTCACGTTGACAATGGGCCTCGCGGCGTCGCCCTGTACGTAGTTTCGCTGTATTGCCAATACAGTCATGACGTGGCCAGACATCTAGAGACTTTGACTCGTGCGCTGGATCAGCTGGCTGGGAACAAAATACTAATAGGGATGGACAGTAATGCACACTCACCACTCTGGCACTGCGAGCGGCGACAGTACGAGGGAAGGGGACCCGACACCGACTATAGGAAGTCCCAAGTCGAAAGCTTCATACTTGGGAGAGGCCTCATTATTCACAACAAGCACGGTCAACCACCAACCTTCCACGGACCAAATGGGTATTCTAATGTGGACCTAACCCTCTCCACACGGGGTATCTCGGTGTCAGGGTGGAGTGTGCATGAAGGTGCCAGTATCAGCGACCACCAGCTGATCACGTGGACCATCGACTACTCTAGACCGAGGGGTAAGGACGAGCTGCCCAACACTGAACCGCGGCGCTTTCGGGACAAGGGGGTGGATTGGGAGCTTTTCTCAGCCACTCTCCAATACAGGCTGGGCAAGCTTCGCACCAGAAGGCCGGCTGAGGCACTAAGCCGTCAGTACACGGACACTCTTGTGGCCACTGCTCAGGACACACTGGGTGAGGCTAGGAAGAAGACTTCAAAGAAGTACGAGTGGTGGTCTTCACAATTGGACGACATGCGGCGCGAGGTATATAACGCCAGGCGTGCGTGGCAGAAGTCACGCCGATTGGGCGGCGTCACGGATAGTCCCCTGCACAATCATCTTCGCAATGCACGGCGGGAATACAAAGAAGCTATGAAGGAGGCCGAAATCAAGTACTTCCGACAGATCGCTGATTCCGGCAACGAGGACCCGTGGGGCTTGGCATATAGAGCCGCGACGGGCAGACTTAGACCGCCCGCAAAGGTCATGCACGGGCTCAAACTCATGGAGGGACATACAGGTACGGCTAGGGAGACCATGTCCGCCCTACTGAACACACTCTGCCCCGATGACGACCCGAGCCGGGACACAGCATACCATCGGCAAGTAAGGATAATGGCGGCGTGCGCCCCCTCGGGAAGCAATAGTGAGCGCCCTACTGAACAGGCACTGAACTACATAATAAACCATCTGCCTAACACCTCCCCTGGCATTGATGGACTAACTGCCAAAATCATAAAACGCGCCTGGAGCGTTAGTAAGGTTGAAACGCTGGCTGTATACTCGGCGTGTATTGAGGAAGGAGTTTTCCCGTCGGTTTGGAAGATCGGGCGCCTCGTTGTCCTGCCAAAGGGCAACGACAAGCCGTTGTCTGACCCTAAGGCCTATAGGCCGATTACGTTGTTGTCCATCTTGGGCAAAATCTTGGAGCGGCTAATTATAACCTGCGCCCCTTGCCTGCACCGGAGCATTTCGCCGCTTCAGCATGGCTTTCGGCGTGGAAAGTCTACGGTGACGGCGCTCAACGCAGTGCTGAACCGAGCCACGAGTACCGCCGAAAGCTATGTTCAGCTGGTTCTACTTGACATATCGGGGGCCTTCGACAACGCCTGGTGGCCCATGATACTACTAAAACTCAAACAGGGCGGCTGTCCACCAAATATATTTAAAACAATAATAAGCTATTTTACAGACCGTACTATCGGTATGTTCATGGGTCACCAGGTGGTGTGGAAGAGATCCACAATGGGTTGCCCACAAGGCTCGGTGCTGGGGCCAACGCTCTGGAACGTCCTGCTCGACGACGTTCTACGACTGCCGATGCCGGGGGGTGTGCACATGGTAGCATATGCCGACGACCTCACCATGGTTATTGAAGCCTCATCCAGGGCGGCCATAGAGCGGAACGCCGCGTTCTCACTCCGGGCAGTGAGTGAATGGGGGCAGAGAAACCGACTCGCCTTCTCTGCCGGAAAATCTAAAACCTTAACGATAAAAGGCAAGTTCAAGCGCCCTCCTACGGTCCGCATGGATGGGGCTTCAATAGCACAGGTGAGCAGTGCGAGTCTGCTGGGCGTGGAAATTGACGAGGCTAGCTCCTACGCGCCGCATGCGAAATTAGCCGGCTCCCGTGCCGTGAACGCCTTCGGGAAGATGTCGAGGATCTCGGCATCGACCTGGGGCACTAAATACAAGGCCTTAAAAATGTTGTACATGGGTACATATGTGGCCATTATGACATACGCTGCGGCCGTATGGTGGCGACGCTCGTCACATTACACTGTTAAAGCGGCGCTGCTGCGTGCGCAGCGTCCGGCGTTGGTTCTGTTGACGAAGGCCTACAGGTCCGTCAGTACCGCGGCGCTGCCCGTGCTTGCCGCGGTGCTCCCGGCGGACCTGGAGGTCGTTCGTGCTGGGCGCCTCGCGCAGGACGGTCTAGGGTTGGCAGGCAAGGAGCGCAGGGTTCTGAAAAGGGAGTTGACTGAGCTTGTCGTTGCTCAGTGGCAGGCGCGATGGTAGTCCGAGGACAAGGGAGCCGAGCTCCGGCAGTTCTTTCCCAATGTAGGGGATAGGCTTTCCCAGGGGTGGGTCGAGCCTGATTATATCACCTCACAGGTGCTCACAGGCCATGGATGCTTCCGCAAACGCCTGTTCGACATGCGGCTAGGTGACAGCCCGGAGTGCTATTGTGGCTCGCCGGAGGAAGACAGGAATCACATTTTGTGGGAGTGTCCTCTATACGCGGAAGAGCGTAACAGGATGCTGGACGGATGGTTGCGAGAGTCTGCGGGCCCAGTGTGGTATCAAGACCTAGTAGGCAGTACGGAGGGTTTCAGCAGATTGCGCGCGTTCGCGCACTCTTGGCACAAAAAGCGTAGAGAGCTGGAAAGTTAACTTGCCTGCGCGAACGCGAAGTGCCGTTTTTATGTGGTGTGCTGCCCCAATAGGGGAGAATGCATAAAGAACAGGGACAGGATAAAGAATTTGTAGGGAGTCAAGAACGAGCGCGCGGGAAAGAGCAGACGCAAGTACTGCGCGCTCCTCCCATGATTCGGCCCGTATGCCGCAAGGCGGGTAGGGCCATGAGGAGGTGGTGGGAAGTGAGCCTGGAAGACGGGGAAACTGGTCCTCATCAGAAAGGCAGGGCGCCCGGCGGACAGCCCGTCCGCCTATCGGCCCATAGTGTTGTTGGACGATGTCGCGAAGATCTTTGAATATCATCGCGGAGCGCCTCGTCCACCACTTTACCACGGTGGGCCCGGATTTGGCGGACGTGCAGTTTGGTTTCCGCCGAGGGCGCTCTACAATAGACGCAATAAGATCAGTGAGGAGTCTGGCGGAGGAAGAGGTTTCCCGGGGTGGGGTGGTCCTGGCGGTGTCTCTTGACATCGCCAACGCCTTCAACACCCTGCCCTGGAGTTGTATTCGTGAGGCACTCAATTATCACCGAGTGCCTCCCTACCTCAGCCGCATAGTCGGGGATTATCTTAATGATAGGGGAATTATCTGCCCGAGTCATCTCGGTATTAGTCGGCGAGTTATGTCGTGCGGTGTTCCGCAGGGGTCGGTTCTCGGCCCCCTTCTGTGGAACATCGGCTACGACTGGGTGCTGCGCGGTACGCTCCTCCCTGGCGTGGGTGTCACTTGTTACGCCGACGACACCCTCGTCACTGCGAGTGATAAGACGTACCGGGCGGCGGCTATAAGGGCGACCGCCGGGGTCGCACAAGTCGTTGGAAGGATCCGGCGTTTGGGCCTTGAGGTGGCCCTGTCTAAATCCGAGGCCATTTGTTTCCACGGGCCTCGGAATCGGCCACCCGCAGGGGCCCACATTATGGTAGGAGGGGTCACCATCGGCATCGGGAAGAGCCTAAAATATCTCGGGCTCGTACTCGATAGCCGATGGGATTTCCGTGAACACTTCAGACGCTTGGCCCCCAAACTTCTCGGGGCGGCAGCAGGTTTGTCACGACTGCTGCCCAATCTCGGGGGGCCAACCGCCTCCTGCCGGAGGCTCTACGAAGGAGTCGTGCGGTCCATGGCCCTTTATGGGGCCCCGATATGGGCGCACGACCCGACGGCCCACAATATCACGGCGCTTCGCGCACCGCAGCGCGCCGTGGCCGTCAGGTTGATACGAGGCTACCGCACGGTCTCCTTCGAGACAGCGAGCCTCCTAGCCGGATCACCGCCCTGGGATCTGGAAGCTGAGCTGCTGGCGTCACTCTATACATGGCGCCAGCAAGCCCTGGAGCAGGGCGAGAGACCGGCGCATCGTGACATCGAGGCGCGTCGGTCGGAGCTCCGCCAAGTCCTAGTGGCGGAGTGGAAGGCACGACTTGTGCACCCCAGCGCTGGGCACGCCACGATAATGGCGGTAGGTCCCGTGGTTGATGAGTGGTTGGAGAGACGTCACGGCGTCCTCACCTTCCGGTTGATTCAAATTCTTACCGGCCATGGTTGTTTTGGCCGGTATTTGTGGAGGATAGGCCGGGAGGAAACGCCCGGATGCCACCATTGTGGCAGCAGCCGCGACCCTGTCGAAGACACGGCGTTGCATACTTTGCCGGAATGCCCAGCCTGTGCATCGCAGCGCCGTGACCTGGTCGCGGCTCTGAGTACGGTTGTCCTCTCGCTCCCGGCCGTAGTTCTGTCTATGGTCCGGAGTGAGAGGTCTTGGAACGCCGTCGCCTCTTTCTGCGAAGCAGTCATGCTGAGCAAGGAGGCGGCGGAGCGGGAGAGGGAAATACATCGCCCTCTCCCCAACCGTAGGTCCGGGCGTCGGGGACGTCGAACTAGAGACGACCTCCGACCACCCTAAATTTAGTGCCTGCGGACGGTGAGCGCTGGGGCTGCTCCCTGTCCGCCAAAAGGCGGGAGGCGGCGCGTGTCCTCGCCGCCTCCCAAGTAGCTTTGTGAGGTGATGGATGCCAGAAGTTTGATGGATGCAAGAAGTTTGATGGATGATTGCGAGATCATATGTAGACGGGGCCCGCCAACACAGCGGCGGGCCAATCCCGGGCGGGGTCGCGAGAAAGTATGCTAATCGCGAATTGCGTGACCCCGCCAACACACGGGACCCGTAGGGACACCGCGGTGGGTTTTAGTGGGTATGCCCCGAACGCCTTTAGGGGAGAGCCTCCACATACCTCCTCCGCCAGTCCCAAGCCCAGCCGTTCTAATGGCTGGGTTGGCGGAGTTGAGATGACTCATAAGGAGAGTTTCCCAACGTAGTGAACAAAAAAAAAAAAAAAAGGTACACTTAGGTACCGAACTGAATTTACGCCTCGCCGATCAGAGGGTCTACCACGAGTTTTGCACAGTGACGATAGACTAGTCGACGGGAACAATTTCCATACATTTTCTAAATGGGCCCCCTAGCGGACTCTATATCTACTACTGTACGATGGAACATGGATGGAACCGAATCAACATTTCTTTATACTTACTTAAATACTTACATCTTATTTTCCGTCTAAATTAAGAAACATGAATTTTAATCTAATTGTACATAAAAGTCATATTTAACTATGATAAATGTTAGTCTGTATATTCTATGAAGCTGTTAGATAATAAGATACTTACGTTAATTAATACATTCGTCAGCGCCGTAGTGTGCGTGCTCTCACAACGCTCTTCTCTCTGCTTCATTCACCAACTGCCCCCGCCTACCTAAAATCTAATTTTCAATATCTAAGCTCCAATCATTCTAAAGATCTTCGCTCATCTAATAACTTATTACTCTTATGTCCCTCCCACACTTCTGCTCTTGTACATTCTTCTTTCACTGTTCAATCAGTTCTCCTTTGGAATTCCCTTCCTTTAGAGATCAGAATGGCTCCTAACCGCTGGACATTTAAATTCAAAGCACGTGACCACATTCGAAGCTTATTATTGGCACAATCATCTCAATCATAGCAATATTTATATATTTAGTATGTATGTAACGTATTTATATATATTAGTTATAATATAATATGATTATGTAGTATTGTATTACTTTCTTATTATGTGTATTTGCTATACCCTATCTATATCTTCCTCTTTTATAACTATTTTGTACACCTACCATGACAATCTCTGCACTGCATCACCCTATGGTTAACTGGGAGAGAATGCTTTTAGCATTAAGTCCGCCATTGTACCTACATAAATGTATTGTACATAAAGTTTTAAATAAATAAAATAAATAATATCAACTAAGTTATTATAATTATTCCGTTGTTGTTAGGTATGTTATCTAATACTAAATCTAAAAGCAATCAATTTAATTATTTTCTTAGTTTTGCAAATGTTATATCCTAAAATATGTGATGTAGCTAATAATTGCATATTTTGCTTCTACTTTTTTTCATTAGATAAATATTTGCCACCGATAACAAACAATAATTACAGGTCTTATATACATAGGTCTGTATTGCCATAGACAATAAAACAATAACACGTCTCGTAGCAAGCGGCGATTATACATATATTATAGCATAAAAAAAAGTAGGTACCAAAATAGGTCATATTGTGTATATGTAAACATCTACAGCAGCTCTCATTTTGCCTTGGGGGTTTAAAAGAAATAGGAATGAACTTACGAGTACCTATGGAACACACAGCTATAAGTCCATAGAAATATAAATTATATCTATGGATAATTCAAACTAAATAGTTGTCTAGTAAGATTTTGATTTTTAATTCCTACGCCCTAAGGACGGTACAAAGGTCAAACTGGCTACCTAGACGTGTACCTACGTATTTTCACGCCCAGACGCTGTATATTTTTTTTCTACTAATACATTTTATTTTAACAGTAAGATATAATGGGACCAAGGGATCCTATCCTACAGGCATGGGTTGAGATTGAGAGCAAAGAATTGTCTTAATCCGGCACTGCCACATTACAGAAATACTAAAGTGACTACCTAATACGATGGCGAGAACAGCACAATAACTATCAAGATATCATTCCTAACAAGACTTTACCTTAATTGGCGCATTTAACGATACCAGTCACTAACTAATGCGACATATTTTCTTAATACACATGACAAGTGGTCATATTTATAACTAGCTGTGCACGCGGTTACACTCTCGTTATTCTTGGGCTTCTGCTCGGCACCCGTGCCTCATAGTGTGAGGTTATGTACCTACCCATAGCATAGAGACTTCCTCGATAAAAGAACATGCCAAAACGAAAATCGATCTAGTAGTTCCTAAGATTAACTCGTTCAACCAGACAAACAAACAAACTAATCGATTTTAAACTTTCGCGATTTGTATACATCATACAAAATAAATTAGCGGGTCTTAATCGCGTCCAATTAACTTATTTAAGGTATAAATACCTATTTGTTTCCGACGTTTCGCTCGTCTTGCAACGAGCGTGGTCGCGGAGAGACTCTCTAAGACGCGATTAAGACCCGCTAATTTATTTTGTATGAAACAAACAAACTCTTCAACTTTATCCATTTGTGTTTAATGGACACTGAGATTTCTAGCAAGTACCTACGCTTGTTTAGTTAGATGATATCATCGCAGCTACATATAGGTAAGTGTAGGTAAATAAGAACGAGAGGAAAGCCAGAGAGTGATCAATTGTAAACTGATGCTAGTGGACTTTAAAAATAAATATTACATCAATACTGCGTTTGAAAACTGCGAAAATGAAACGTATTTTTTCGCTACGGAAAAGTCTTCCATCGACTTACTTATACTGACTAATATTGCTTGAAAAAATATATGACCACATTTTTGAGTCTACTATCTGTTATATTCTTAAGTACCCATAAACCTAGTTTTACTAAGTTTACAACAGAAGGCTTCATTACAATAATGTAACGGCTGGTACCTATCCGAAAAGCGATTGTGTGTGACTAATTCCTCTTTAATCAAAATGAATTTTTAATCGATGACCATTTTTTATTTTAATATTTACGAGTATACAATACTATACCATATTACAATACTATAGAAGGAAATAAGCAAGTAGATAAATAAGCTTACAAGTTCAGTTTCTGCCTAAAATACCGACGGAAAAATATAATAAACTATGTATATTCTCGTCTTATACCTAAAAAAATTGTTTTTTTAAAATACATTAATTAGTAGAGACCGCATAATATTCATTTGCATATTTAAGCCATTTCCAGCGCCAATAGCATAATTTTCCTAAGATCTAGTGATGATGAATATTATCGCTATAATTTACAGTATTTTGTAGCTTTGTCAGAAAAAATAAGCACTAACATAGCACCCAAGTTCAAATTCTGCGCAGTTACCTCAGTAGATGTGGAGCGAACATTTTCGACGTATAGAAATATTTTGAATGATCGAAGACATTGTCTGCAAGTGCCAAATAAATGTAGCCTTACTACAACCTCTTTTTAAAACAATGTTATACTTATTCCTCGTAGTTTAAATCTTACCACCGAACATTTAGAACAATACTTGATTGTTAATGTTTACAAAAATATTAAATAATGTAACATGTTACTGTATATAATATATACAGTAACATGTTACATTATTTAATATTTTTTTTTTTTTTTGATAGACGATAATATTATTATCGTCTATCAATGGATAGTTTACTAAATGTATGCTGATTTTGTAATAAAAAATCTAAAACTTAATAGATTTTATTTTATTAAAAACAATAAATTATAAAGATACATACTTAATAAAGTAAAACTTTAAACACGTATTTACTAACAATAAACATAAATCTAAGGGAATAATATTTACAAAACAAAAAAAAATGTCATTTAATGTTGTTTATTCTGTCAGTTTTCGTGCATATTTCAAGCATTTTTCACGCATATTTCAAGCTTTTTATGTTGCATATATAATCCGTTCTCTATTCATTAGATATCTTTTCTTAATAAAGAATAGCTATTATCAATAGCAGTGTGTTGGATAAAAACGTATAGACGTGAGTGTGAGCTCACGATGTACATACAGCACCTATGTGATTATTAACAGCGTTTATTGTTAATAAATAATATACTGTTTATAATCATAGCCGTGTATAAATTACCACGTATCTGCCAGACCGTTACGTGACAAAATTAGCTTAACAATACATTTTAGTTGTAATTGAAATCATTTTAGCAGAGATAACAGTCATAAGATTACATGTATATTATGTAGTTATTTGCGTCAAGGTAACTGTAAATCTATTCGAGTAGGTGCAATTTTTTTTTTGTTTTATTAATACTTTGTAATTCCGGCGACAGGGGGATTAATTGCGAGTATCTTCCAGAAGTGATAGGTGAGCGTCCAGAAAAAAATATTTTAGGTTCGGTAAAAGATTTATTCAATGTTTCGAAAATGTATCTTAGTGAATCTGTCTTATTTCATTACCTACTTACACCAACAATTTGTAGATGATACTCGTCTTAATGACGACTATGACGAGATATCAACAATCAATATTTATTTTCATTATTAAATACAATAATTGCCGTTAGATCTACACATATTTGAATCGTTTTACTTAGTAACCAGTGGTAACATTTATTTTTATTTTTTTTATCTACAACTCCCGCACTAGGACTAAATCCTGTGTCGCGGTGGACTTTACAAACATACGACTTACGGACACAATGAACACCCAGACTCGAAACAACAATTTATGAATCACACAAAGTGTTGTTTCGTGTGGGGATCGAACCCACAACACTCGGCGCAGTGTCAAGCGGTGAGGCGCGGCCGCTTAAACCACTACGCCAACCGTGCAGTCAACATTGAAACCCTTCTTTTTATTTACTTACTAGCTGACCCAGCGAACTCCGTATCGCCTTTTTAAGAGTTTTTATTTAATTCCCTTTTTTCCAATCTTCTTTGCCAAAGTTACCATTGACTTAGCGCTTAATCTCTTATCATTACAGAGTCTATAAATGATGAACAAACAAACATAGATTTTTATATAATATTGAATTCCCCATTCCTTAAAATATCGGAGACGATACCCATAGCGACTTTAAAAAAAAATCCCGTCCGCCATCTTTGATTTCCTATCCGCCATATTTGATCACGAAATAGATGTTGTATTTGGATTCACCATCCCTTAAATCATCAGAGACGATACCCATATTGATTTTTAAAATTTTTCCCATCCTCCATCTTGAATCACGAAACAGATGTTGTATTTGGATTCCCCATCCCTTTAAACATCGGAGACGATACCCATATTGATTTTTTTTTAAATCCCATCCTCCATCTTTGATCACGAAATATATGGTGTCTTTGAATTCCCCATTGCTAAAAATATTGGCAACGATACCCATATCGAGTCTTAAAATTAAAAAAATCCCGTCCGCCATCTTTGATTTCCTATCCGCCATCTTTGATCACGAAATAGATGTTGTATTTGGATTCTCCATCCCTTAAATCATAAGAGACGATACCCATATTGATTTTTTAAATTTTTCCCATCCGCCATCTTTGATTTCCCATCCACCATTTTGAATCACGAAACAGATGTTGTATTTGGGTTCCCCATCTCTTTTAACATCGCAGACGATACCAATATTGAGTTTTTAAATTTTTCCCATCCGCCATCTTTGATTTCCCATCCGCCATCTTTGATCATGAAATAGATGTTGTATTTGGATTCTCCGTCCCTTAAATCATCAGAGACGATACCCATATTGATTTTTTAAATTTTTATCATCCGCCATCTTTGATTTCCCATCCACTATCTTGAATCACGAAATAGATGTTGTATTTGGGCTCCCCATCCCTTTAAACATCGGAGACGATACCCATATTGATTTTTTTTTTAAATCCCATCCGCCATCTTTGATCACGAAATATATAGTGTCTTTGAATTCCCCATTGCTAAAAATATTGGAAACGATACCCATATCGAGTTTTAAAATTAAAAAAATCCCGTCCGCCATCTTTGATTTCCAATCCGCCATCTTTGATCACGAAATAGATGTTGTATTTGGATTCTCCATCCCTTAAATCATTAGAGACGATACCCATATTGATTTTTTAAATTTTTCCCATCCGCCATCTTTGATTTCCCATCCACCATTTTGAATCCCCACATAGATTGTATCCTATTCGTTTAGCCTTCTTTTGCCTTTGACCCAACCCTCCCCCTTCTCGTTTGACCATTTTATTATTTTTGTCTGGGCCCTATAAGTTGTGGCGTAATTTTATATAGCCCATAGCCTTTCGGAATAATTGGGCTATCATAGGCAATAACAATTTTTAAAATCCGACTGCTAGTTCCTGAGATTAGCCGACATTATCTTTTAGCCTTTTTAGCCTTTTGCCCGGCCCCTAAGGGTCGAAGCGTTATGTTATATAGCCTATAGCCTTCCGGAATAACTGGGCTATCGTATACAAAAAGAATTTTTCAGATCCGACCGGTAATTCCTGAGATTAGCGCGTTCAAACAAACAAAGAAACAAACAAATAAACAAACAAACAAACAAACTCTTCCGCTTTATTATATTAGTATAGATTTTAACCTTACAATGCGAGTTGTCTTAATTAACAGAAGCATACCCTTTGTGCAACAAAGACACGGTAAGTGTAGCTCGTGCTTTCGTCGAGAATTTTATTTTAATACTAGTTGTCCCGGCGAACTCCGTATCGCCTTTTTAATGTATTTACATTTCATATTAATTTTTAACTCTTTTCCAACTTATTCAGAACAAAGTTACCAAGAATATCAGTGTTTAATCTCTTAATTGCTAGGCAAAGTTGTTTTGCCATATAAATTATTTCTAGGGTAGAAAAACTAACTTATTGTAAGGAGATGAGAAGGTGGTATATGAGTGATATGGTTAGATCACTGATCTAGGGATATGATACAATTACTAATACTATTAAATACTATGGCTATTAAATAATTAAATCAAGTGCAAGTCTGACTCACCCATGAAGGGTTCCGCAGGAGAGGTATCCACTGAACATAGCCATTATCTGCATCGAACATCAAATACCACTACCACTTTTTCACCACCAATAATAACTTTTTTTATATTATCATATTTCCCATCCGCCATCTTTGATCACGAAATAGATGTTGTATTTGGATTCGCCATCCCTTAAAACATCGAAGAAGATACCCATATCGACTTTACAAAAAAATCCCGTCCGCCATCTTTGATTTCCTATCCGCAATCTTTGATCACGAAATGGATGTTGTATTTGGATTCACCATCCCTTAAATCATCAGAGGCGATACCTATATTGATTTTTAAAATTTTTCCCATCCGCCATATTTGATTTCCCATCCGCCATCTTGAATCACGAAATAGATGTTGTATTTGGATTCCACATCCCTTTAAACATCGGAGACGATACCCATATTGATTTAAAAAAAAAATCCATCCGCCATCTTTGATCACGAAATAGATGTTGTATTCGGATTCTCCATCCCTTAAAATATCGGAGACGATACCCATATTGATTTTTTAATTTTTTCCCATCCGCCATCTTTGATTTCCCATCCGCCATCTTGAATCACGAAATAGATGTTGTATTTGGATTCCCCATCCCTTTAAACATCGGAGACGATACCCATGTTGATTTAAAAAAAAACCCATCCGCCATCATTGATCACAAAATAGATGTTGTATTTGGATTCTCCACCCCTTAAAATATCGGAGACGATAGCCATATTGATTTTTTAATTTTTCCCATCCGCCATCTTTGATTTCCCATCCACCATCTTGAATCACGAAACAGATGTTGTATTTGCATTCCCCTACCCTTTTAACATCGCAGACGATACCAATATTGATTTTTTTAAACTTTCCCATCCGCCATCTTTGATTTCCCATCCGCCATCTTTGATCATGAAATAGATGTTGGATTTGGATTCCCCATCCCTTTATATACTGGCGACGATACTCATATCGACTTTAAAAAAAAAAACCCGTCCGCCATCTTTGATTTCCTATCCGCCATCTTTGATCACGAAATAGATGTTGTATTTGGTTTCACCATCCCTTAAATCATCAGAGACGATACCCATATTGATTTTTAAAATTTTTCCCATCAGCCATCTTTGATTTCCCATCAGCCCTCTTGAATCACGAAATAGATGTTGTATTTGGATTCCCCATCCCTTTAAACATCGGAGACGATACCCATATTGTTTTTTTTTTTAAATCCCTTCCGCCATCTTTGATCACGAAATAGATGTTGTATTTGGATTCTCCATCCCTTTTAACATCGCAGACGATACCAATATTGATTTTTTTTAATTTTCCCATCCGCCATCTTTGATTGCCCACCCGCCATCTTTGATCACGAAATAGATGTTGTATTTCGATTCCCCACCCCTTAAAATATCGAAGGTGATACCCATATTGATTTTTAAAATTTTCCCATCCGCCATCTTTGATTTCCCGTCCGCCATCTTTGATCACGAAATAGATGTCGTATTTCGATTCTCCACCCCTTAAAATATCGAAGGCCATACCCATATTGATATTTAAAATTTTCTCATCCGCCATCTTTGATTTCCCATCCGCCATCTTGGATCACTAAATAAATTTCATATTATTAATCAGTGTCCCGAAAATGCCGAAAACGATACCCATATAGATTGTATCCTATTCATTTAGCCTTTTTTTGCCTTTGACCCAACCCTCCCCCTTCTCGTCTGACCATCTTATTATTTTTGTCTGGCCCCTATCAGTTGTGGCGTAATTTTATATAGCCTATAGCCTTTCGGAATAATTGGGCTATCATAGGCAATAACAATTTTTGAAATCCGACTGCTAGTTCCTGAGATTAGCCGACATTATCTTTTAGCCTTTTTAGCCTTTTGCCCGGCCCCAAAGGGTCGAAGCGTTATGTTATATAGCCTATAGCCTGCCGGAATAACTGGGCTATCGTATACAAAAAGAATTTTTCAGATCCGACCGGTAGTTCCTGAGATTAGCGCGTTCAAACAAACAAACAAACAAACAAATAAACAAACAAACAAACAAACAAACAAACAAACTCTTCCGCTTTATTATATTAGTATAGACTACCTTTGAAACGAAAAAAGAAAAAAAAAAACAAATATAAAACTAAGGAGTGAAAAATCTGGCAAGTGACGATGGAATATTGAAAATCTAATATGTACCTACACCTAGAAGCAGAAACATTCTGACCGTGCAAAGATGTTTAACCTAACAACAAATCAAATTCGATTGCTTTGAATAATGAAACAAAAAGAAATGAAAAGCCAACAATGTAGATGATCTTTTATTCAAGTCTTTCACTTTGCCTATTCAGTGAAGCGGAGTGCCGTAACATGCAAATCTGAATAAATATTAATCCATTTCATTAAAATCATGAATATTCAATTTAATATATTATATAAAAAAGCAATTTTCTATTCAAGCAGGCTAGCACAGAAATGGTCCTTTTTTTCTTTAAGTATGTCTTTTGATAATTACTGCATGGATGGATCCTCACACGACGGAACATTTTGTCAGATAGAAATGTATTTTCTGGGTCTTTGCGTAGTTTTCTCGCGATACACTAAGTATTTATTTCTTTCCTAAATTGCAATCAACTCATCGCGTTAACCTCGCTGGTTTTATATGCCACATACCACAAACCTACACATAGCATATGTTTATTTCCAATTTGCTACGGTGCGAAATTGGTCTGAATTGCCCTTATTCACAACAGCTACACATGATATATTTTGCCACTATCAATAGTTTTACATCTTTCTATACTACTTTGTAGAGCATCGTAGCATGGTCGTTCCACCATCACATATTTTCTAGACTCAATTTATCCATTGGCCTAGCTAGAGTTGTGCTAGCGGTGTCCAGGCACATGGCGAAGATCCTGGAAGGGCACAAAAGTGGCTCAGTTACCTATACACCTTTCAAAGGCGCAGTTATTAAAGCTAGGTAGTAGAGCCTTGCTAATTTCAGCATGAATGGGCCGGCTACCCTCTCACAGAAAATCGACGTAAAGTAACAGTAGGTACCTAAACTGTTGCGTTTCGTTCGGTAAGTGAGAGTGCTGGAGGCCCTCTATCCTCTGTTCATTCGCCCTCATCCCACTCCTTATCCTATCCCTTTACCCAACCCTAATGTGACTCCTGTGGTGTTGCTTGTGTCCATGGGCGGCGGTAATTGCTTACCATCAGGCGATCCATCTGCTCGTTTGCCGCCTAAAATTACCATAAAAACTTACCGGGCGCATAAAAGGCTAGCAACTGCATTTATCACACAGCTTAGCCACTATCTAAAATATCGGGCATTACCGCTAACATAACTATATCATAACTGGCGAAATGTGGGTGTGTAATACACCACTGCCTACCCCTTCGGGGATAAAAGGCGTGAATTTATGTTATGTTCTTATAATTATATCAATTAGAAGCACACTTAGCTCTAAACGATCGGTTACGGACGTATATCGGGCACCGCTGTGATCACACACGTTCGCAACAAGTAATTATATCGACACAAGCTCGCCTTGGCCTCGCAACAGGATCCCAATATCGCTAGCTCGTTTTTGGCTATCTACACTGTTTTGTGCATGTGACTAATTGATTGATCTTCCCACGGTGTAACAGCTGTTATACCTTGTAAGAATGAGTTGATTAGTTTTATTGGTCATAAACTATTTGCAGAGGTCAGATAGTAGAAGTTCATATGTCTAACATAACATATGAACTTTATTACCTGAGTAGATTAATAAGAAGCCCGAGGGCCTGCAAATACATAAGTAGATTTTTTGTTTTTGACATCAAATGATATGATATCAAATGGTAATAGAAAGAAAACGCTTGCAGCCTTGCAAGAAGCTTGGTTGTAGGTATGTTCTATCGGTAAACAGAGATCTTCTATGAGAATGATTTGCTAACTCTGTGTTGCTGCCGTTAATGAACTACATAATATGGTATGTAACTAAGAATCGATGGCTCAAGAAGTCGTGGTCGCAGCCAGATCAACTATATTGCAACCGAACAGCAGTAATCAAGATAACCCTCATAGCTCAAGGCTAATTCGGTATTACATTTCGAAAGAAACACAATACGATCCAGCCTAGCTTTGGCAGCCAAATGTGATTGTGTAATACTAAGTACCTATACGACTTTAAAAAGCATTCGAAACATATTTTCCCTAAGCGCAAAACATAAGTGTTATGGGTAAGTTGATAAAATGGAGTTTAGCCAAAGGTAGGTACAGCAAGCGCAGGTTGCACCATGTGTTTGAATTTTTTGAATGATTACATCTATATAATTGGATTTTGGAATTCGACCTGAAAGAAAACACGTTCGGAAACGCGCAATACTTACCCTAAAATTTAAAGATATTTGTATTAAAGAAATTACGTTTTTTTAATGTTATTGTTTATATGTTTAATTTATTATTGTATTTTAATAAAAACAAGTCTAATTAATAGTATAAAATGGGTATTTAACCAATACATTTTTATTTGAAATTGCAACAATGATACATTTGACAAATATACATCAGGGACGCGGTATAAAAAAGCGATTTAAAAAAAATGCGGGAATAAAAATTTCGCTGATGCTGATAGCGTACCTATAGTGTAACGTGTTAAACGGTATTTCAATCTATTCCTGTTCATTTAGTTCTATGTCTCCTAAGTAATAATAATATATATATCACTGCTGAGGTGAAAAGGTACCTATGTGTACTACACGAGAGCAAAGATTTTTGCATGTCGTGCTGTTGAGTTCCTCACTACGCTCAGGATTCTAACTTTGAATCACTCGCTACGCTCGTGAATCAATCATAGAATCCTTCACTTGCTCGGGACTCAAAATCAGCACTCGAAACAAAAAACCACTTTGCTCTCTTGTTGCATAAATAACTATTTTCCAATTTTTGTCTGTCTGTCTGTTTGTTCTCGCTAATCTCCGGAACGGCTGGAACGATTTTAACGGGACATTCACTGGCGGATAGCTGTGGTACCAAGGAGTAACTTAGGCTATAAATTAACCGGGTACGCGAAGTAGTTCCCTTAGGACGCGGGTGAAACCGCGGGAAACAGCTAGTGTTAAAATAATAAAAGGTTACTTTACTGCACTGTCAAGCTTTACCTACCGATCCCTGTAGCGATAGCATGTAAAATACAGACCACTCAGGTTTAGTAGTGTTAGCCTATGTTGACCATACATTGTCTCGCTAATGCATTGTTTGCTCTATCGAGCCAATCGTCCACCGAGTCCCCACAGTGCCGGAGTGCAAACAAAGAAAGCTGACGTCATACCAGAGGTCAACACCGTAACACAGTCAAATACTTTATACTGTGACCGTAATATGTGCTTTAGTATGAGTGCTTGCACAGCCCTCCCTATGTGTTTTGAGTATTTTTATAACAGGTCAAAGAAAACTTATGTTGTAGCGCAAATAATCGATAGCTATACCTATCTTCAAATTATGTATCCACGTACGCACAGAAATGATCTAGCCTAGATCATTTGTTCAAACACGCTTCGCTCATGAACCGGTAAAATAAAGGTTCTTAAAGGTTCTCATTTGGGTTCCGGTTCCGGTTTCGGTGCGAGTACCAGAACCGCTAAATACCGGTACCATACCGGTATTTTGGAACCCTTTTCAATCCCTGGATCTAGGTAGTCAATTTCTGTGGCCAGGCGATGAATAGGAAGATTTTTTTAAAGTACCTATATGCTGCTAGGTGCGGGAAAGTTGACGTGCATGAGATATATAATTTAAACTAAATATCATCATATGAAAGAAAAAGAAAAAGACGGATCTGGATGCTCTTCAGTCAGAAAAGTACATGATTATCAGCATCATCGTCCTAGCACTATCCCAGCTGCCCCCAAACTTTTCACTTTGGAGTCCGGGGTCCTCTTATCGGGGTCAACTTACTTCTAATCTATCTGCGTTACGGTACCTACTATTACTATTCAGTGTGAAGCAGAAAAACAAATGTGTAAGGTTGGGTCGCCTAAGATCGGATGTGACATAAGACCGGAAGCATAGAATTTACCGCGAATAAAGCGACATTTTTTATGAATAGCAACATATTTGCCTGCGCCATTAAATTTAGCCCCTCTCTTTATAGTTTATACCGCGGTACGGCCTGCGATGAGCAGGACGTGTGTACTGGTGCTTTGAAGTAACTGTGTCAATTTTGTAACATTTTTGGCGATCCGATCTTTCCTCCAAATGTTTGTTGTGAAATATTGGCAAGTTTTCATCATTTTACTGCTTTCTAAGTTAATTTTTGCGGCGAATTAGCAAATGCTCTCTAGAATTGTATCCTTTGTTTGAGCCTAAGATGTCTGTAGGCGTAGATCCGGACTTTCCTCCTGTTGCCTAACATCGGACAAAAAAATCCGATCTTAGGATTCATAAAAAATACAATGGTTCACAATCTTATTCATATCAATTCCTGTTAATAATTTATTAAATTTAAGACGCCTGATTGCTATTTGTCAGAGATCAAAGGCCAGACCGGAGGTCTGTTATGTCACTGATGTTATTTTTGTTAATCTACATGTAATATAGTAGTACTGGTATAGTCGGTATTTTAACCCCTTGTATGCCGGAACGCAGATCTACGCGAGACACAATAGCTTTTTAATTGTGTCTGGTATTCCGGCATACAAGAGGTTAATCCAGTAGAGTAATTTGACTTGTGCAAATATCTACAGATTGATCATGCCTATGAAATACCAAAGACATTCCCTTCAAACGACCACCTATAACGAAAATGACTTGGAAGAAGCTGTAAAGAAAGTAAAAGATAAAGAGTTATCTAATTATGCTCCCTCAGAAATCTACGAGATACCCACATCTACACTCAAGTTTTGGGAAAAACTGGTACTAAAAGTCTCTTCATGCAAGCAATATATCAGAATTTCAAATACCTACTTTTTAGTTGTATAAGTAGTAATAGTAAATTAGAACCAGCAAACTAAATATTCGCATAAAGCTTACCGAATATTTCGTTGAGTTTCTGGTTATGTGTTATCTGGTTCTAATTTAACTTTAAGATAATACCAAAAATGTGGGTATTTAAAATTCTGATATGATGCTAGCATGAAGAGACTTTTAATAAGAAGAAGACTGTCTATGCCATAGAATAAGTACATTACATGCTAATCAAACATAAGACTGTAACAAATTATATGACTGTATTAGGTTAAGAGTAAGACACAGAGCACATTGGTATATACGGGAAAGTAAGAGTACAATAAAAATTTATTGATTCAGTTTACTAATACAAATTTTTTTATTTAATGATCAAAAAATTTTCTAAAAAAATAATGAAAGTTATATTATTTGGCTTCACTACACATCCGATCTTACCTAACTATCCTAAAGTACCCTTTCTGCAGAGTCGATAAAGTTTGACAAACTCAGTCACGCTTTTATTGGCCGTAGGAGGGAAGATCGGACTAAAAAAATAACAAATTTTTTTAAATGAGTGTTCTCAGTGTAAATCGTGCAGAATTTCAAATCGGTTTGTATTAAAGTATTGTCAACTAAAGGCCGGATATTTCTCTATTATGCATACTAATGCCATAGCTACAGAGTTGAAATTAGACAATAGTCCGAACTTTGGCTTCATTGAATTTTTTTGAAGGACTATCAGATAAAATGTAATGTCACTTTGACGGCGTTTCTTACACTGACCGTAGTGTTTACGAAAGTAAAAAAAAGATGTCCGTAGTATGCTTTATTGTTGATAATTTACATCCAAGTCCACTGAGAAAATAACATTTAGAAATGAGAAAAAAAATTGTTTGCAACTTGCTCCTAATTCATAGACAAAGCGTCCGATCTTAGGCGACCCTACCTTATGTCACCGGAAAATAACAACAACCGTAAATTTATAAAATCCTAGAGTCCTCCGAGAGTTTATAAATTTCCTAGGAAATTAATAAATTCACGGTTCTTATTATTTTCCGGTGACATCTATAACGTTCATAGGATCCACTATTTGGTATTGGTTATTACACATACACAGGCGGCCAAGCTGATTCTTGACTTATGCAAATCAAGTAATACAAATGTGTTTTATTCGCAGCGTCGATACCCGGTTAATGAGTGTTACCTACTCATAAACTTTGCCACAGTGGTGCCACCAATTTATAGATAAATTTCATAAACGACTGCAGTCGACTTATGCGCTTCATACTGAGTAAAAAGCCGAGTCACTACGCAGTAGCCAAATGTAGAAAAACAGTTTTTTGCATTGAATTATTACCTATTTGTATTTGTAAAACGTGACGAAGGAGGTACAAATATGCCAAGTGAATGACTTCGCTTCCATCTTCAACTTGATGACCGCAAATGACGCTAATTAATTTTATTATGTTTACGTCGAGACAAACATTTTGATGTTCACGAAATGATTATGATCGTAAATTCTAGGGCTAGAGATAATATAGAAGCATAAGGGTGTGGCAATCTTAAGTAATGGAATTCTACTTTAGAAATTATATTTTTTACTAATGTTTCATTTCATTTATGAATATCAAATACTACATGACTGAAGCCAAACGGGTGATGTAATATATTACCTGATTCTTAGTTGAAAAAAGTCTTAGAAATATAAATCTCAACATTATTGTAACACAACAAATGTTTTAGGTACCTACCTAACAAGCACTTAAGTAATTCATTCGGATAAAATAGTACTTTGATAATTTTGTATCAGACAGACTGTTGCATGCATAGGAAGTTCACCACAGAAGCAAAACTCCGTCTTGCATGACGTGACATCATCTAATTTTGTTTACCCGCAACCTGCTCAGGTCAGTGAATAAGAAATACGAAAAAAGTTGTCGACTGCAAAGAAAAGGCTATGAGTCAATCTCATGTCAATCTAAACATATTATAAAGTAAAGTCCCCTTTTCTTCCTGTCTATCTGTATCTCTCTCTCTCTCTCTCTCTCTCTCTCTCTCTCTCTCTCTCTCTGTCTCATTTACATGCTAGTTGATGTTAGGCACTTGTCTGTGTAGCAATTTCCATTTCTCTATATTTATTTATCTTTGGAAAACCAACAGCACATAAAAATTGTAAAAAAACCGGCCAAGTGCGTGTCGGGCCACGCGCAATGTAGGGTTCCGTAGTTTCCCATAATGACTTGCTGCAAAGGGTATTAATGTACAACAAATCCGACTGTTTATTTTGCTGAAAAAAATAATTTTAATAACACTATTATAAGAACCTAAGTTTTGTTTAGAAAAATACTAGGTATGTATCCAGTTATGTATTGTAAACATAAAATGTGGTTGCCAAGATATACTACTACTATACATACGTAGTACCGTAGTACATTACATACCAAAGTACGTATATCTTTAAGATTAAGCCAGCGCGCCCAATGTAAACTCACAGAAATAGGTATTTATAAGTTAACCGACGATTACTCGTAAACTAGTGATATCTACTTAGCCGTGATAGTTTTCCTTTTAAATTCGTTATATGTACTACATTTGTGATTTTTTTCACCTCTTCCAAATTAATAGTTTAGCCGGCAGAGGGGGAGGACACTTGAGTCTAACAATTTTTTTCACTTCAAAGCTTGATATTTGACAAACCAAACACTTGATCGAAAAATGATTTGAGCAAACTAATAATATTTTTTTAAAACCTATCCAATGATACCCCACATGATGGGGTACTCAAAAAAAAATAAATTCAACCCCACTATATATGTAGAGGAGATACCCTTAAAAAAATATTTTCCTAAATTTTATTCTACAGTTTTGTTGCAATATCTTATGTCTATATTCATGTCAAATATCAGCTTTCTAGCACCAGGCGTCTTTAAGCTAGGCTGCGGACGGACAGACGGACGGACATGACGAAACTATAAGGGTTCCTTGTGGACTACGGAACCCTAAAAACAAACACAAAATGATACAAATGGCCAATAACAGGTCTTCACGATTAAATAATAGTACCTATATACAAACAGTGAACATATTGGCTATTTTATCATTATTGATACGTTTAGTAACACATATTAACTATTATGTTTTGTGAAAAAATTAAGGCTAAGCATCCATCTCACCGATTCTACTTTGGAGTTAAATATAGCTAGGTATATCAATTTCTTTACATTCGTAATTTAGATTTCTGCTCGCTCACCACACATATGCATTCTGTCGGTAATTGGTAGTTACTAAAGGAAGGTGGTATACCTATGAAGTGTCATCTCCTTTAGTTCTTTATAGGTACTGACACTGTCCTGTTCCTTTAGTTGGTCTGTATATTTTCTTCTTTCTTCGGGCTTCCAATTTTCCTTCTATTATACAGGGTGGCGCTACCATAGGGGCACTTTTGAACAGAGGCATAGCGTACAACATTCTGAAGCCTTGTACCAAAAATCAATTAAATCGGTGCAGTAGTTTAGCCACAATATCGATTTTAAGTTCCGCAATTTGCTAAGTAATAATCATTGAATTATTACCTACAGAAAGTCAGTATTCAAACAACGCGAGCTCAGAAGTTAAGCCGAAAATTCGCTATGTGTGCGGAACTGTGCTGTGTTTACTTGCTGCATCACGCACACAGACGCAATTATAGAGTTGCCAGTTACAACGTCTTTCCCCTACAAATAGGGCAAATTCATATTTTTTGCATGAAATAAGTAATTGTATATTATAAATTCTAAAGTCACACTGTCTGCTTTTTAAGTTTTTACAACTGACTAACGATGGCTAAATCAATCTTGACGAAACTTTCTCAAACGTGAGCACTAACAAGTGCCGAGTGATTTCCTAGTTAAATGCTCTTTATAGTACATAAAAAAGTATTTATGTATATTTGTGAGAAAAAATTATCAAAAATCAACAGCGAGTACTATTTGTGCGCCGTTGCGCTATGGTGACCAAAAAAAGGCGAAAAGTTTAAAAATTCTAATATAATTCGGTCGGTAACGTCATTCGTTAAACAACGAAGTTAGTTACGCGTATCTACATTACAAGACAATACTAGACTTTTGACATTACTAGAAAAACGGAAAAATCGAGTGCTTTGAGACAATGTCGTCTTAGCCGAGCTCGGCTAGAGCTTGACGTGACAAATTTGTCGTAACCGATTGGTATGTACCAGCCAGCGGTGTTTGAAAGGTTAAGTTTATATATGTAACTACCTAATTCCTATTTTTATTATTACTGTCAATAGAATAAATTTTGGTAAGGAATGTGTAAATTAAACTGGGACAATTTCACACCCAACTGGCAACACTCCGCTCGTACTTATTATGATTCACTGTATTTGTATTATTAGACAATCTACGTAATAAAATTTATGTCTGACCGGTGGAATGATACTCCAGCAACCTTATAATCTTTTTCTGAAGCATTGTGGCACAAAACACTGTACAATATGTCATAATTTCTATTATTTTGCGGGAGATGCTTACGCTACCGTGCGACTCTGACTACAGACAACGCGGCCGCCGATTGGGTCAGATCCTGACCCAAATGAACGGCGCGTATTGCGTGCGCGTACTTGGTTTCTGTAGGTAATAATTCAATGGTAATAATTAGTCGAGACTTAAGGCGAGGTTGCAGTACTTTTTAAGATTTTTGAACGTCTGAAAGTCCCATGAACTATGATATTTTCAATAAATAAAAATGAAAGTATAAAAGTTGAACATATCTTCTAGTAAATCGTAAAGATAGAAACACGATTTGGAATGATTGGTTCGATAAAAAAAATTGTCAAACATGGCACTAAATCACAATTTTAAACGTGTACTGCTTAGAGATTCCATAATGAATTTATATGAAAGTATTATCAATAGAAACAGCTCTTTATTTTAAAATAAATGGCAAAAACAGATTTCGTAATTTCGTTATCATTTTTCTCCAAGAAAAAAAATAGTCAAAATGTTGGCATTATATCGCTCGCCGGCCGTTCATCAGTGCCTGTCTAGGCGTGATTGAGGGCGGACGTACGTCGTTGCTCCGCAAAATCCCCCTCCACCCCCGCATGTACGTTTTCGCAAAAGTACAAAGTAATTCGTATTCCAAACTCAATGGTTCAAACCATAGACATACTAGTAAGAAACCGTAGACAGGTTACTGACTAGGTAACATGACGGAGCTTACGAGTGGCACGCATCGCGAAAGGCGTACGCACACTAATATAAATATGTCAAAACGACGCACTAAGAATTAGATAAGAAGTGTAAGTGAGATAGCACATCTAATCGCAAGCGCGAAATAGAGATAAACATATACTCTCTGGACCGAAGCGCATTGTGACATCATGCTGACCGTTTCACAAACAATAATTTGACTCAGATGCGACATGATCACTTTGTCTGTCTTGAGTAAATTCAATTCGCCTCAAAGTAAATTTGATTAATTCATTTAAGGTAGGGAAATAAAAAGTCGATGTGATTTATTTATAACATTTATTAAAAAAGTACATTTCATTCAATGGAAACCTAAAACAGTACGTTAATATAAAAACTGTGCGCTGCGGACCCACCGTAGCCCTGGCAATACCCCTGGGGGTATGGTGGGTCTTTTAAAGCTTAACCGTACTCCTGGCTGAAATGCTGGAAGTGTTATACCAACGTGCTACGTGGACATTAAACTGAACAGTGTTATCTCTCGTATGATAATGACTTACTACTTACGTTTTTGTATTTTTAGACAAGCGAAGACAAGCGCTAGTACGATGATATAGTGCAACAAGGAGATAAATTAGATAATAAAACGTTTAGGTATTACTGCTAATGGTTATAATGCTTTGTATATTATAGGTATAATCTGTGGTACTGTTGAAGACCCGTCATCATCATCATCCTTGCGCTGTCGAATCATTCCCACTAGTTCTATTGAACAGTTCTATGATAGAACTAGTGATACTTGTTTTCCCACTAGTTCTATTCTTCTCATCAAGTTGTGCTAATAGTAGCACAACTTGATGAGAAGAATAGAACTAATGGGAAACAGTTATAGGAAATTTACCACTAGTTCTATGTATGTTTTACAAGGGTAGTGTCACAACATCGCGCTCACAAATCCGAATAAATATGTATTTATAAAATTGTGTTAAACGAATGAACGTCTACAAAACAATTGAACGTCTACAAAACAAATGAACGTCTACAAAACAAATGACTACCAGAAAGTGATCAGCTATCGATAGTGATTGCAAAAAACAGGTGCATGCGATTTTCGACCTTATTGACAATTCATGACAAACTTTTTTTTTGTTTTTTATCGCTTTCTGGCAATATTAGGGTAATAAAATTATAAATTCTGACTAATGTCAATTAGGTTGAAAATCGCATGCACCTGTTTTCTGCAATCACTATCGATAGCTGATCACTTTCTGTAAGTCATTTGTTTTGTAGACGTTCATTTGTTTTGTAGGCGTTCAATTGTTTTGTAGACGTTCATTTGTTTTACACATTAAACAAATGAACGTCTACAAAACATATTTATTCGGATATATGAGCGCGATGTCGTGACACTACGGATCATTCCCAGTAGTTCTATTGAATACCCTTGTAAAAACATACATAGAACTAGACTGGGACATTTCCTATTACTTATCCCATTAGTTCTGTTCTCCTCATCAAGTTGTGCTAATAGAATTAGGACAGTTCTATCATAGAATTGTTCAATACTACTACTATACTGGGAATGATCCCACAAAATAGTAGAACTTGAAATTAAAGAACTGAAATTAATAAACTAATTACACAACAATATTATCTGGGAGTACGGTTAAGCTTTGAAAGACCCACCATACCCCCAGGGGTACTGCCAGGGGTACGGTGGGTCGGCAGCGAAAACTGTGCAGTACAATCTACTTAGTTGTTTAATACTAAAAGGAGAAAAACAAGAACAAGTGAATGGACTTTGATCATCCTTCAATGTTTGTAACTTACGTATGATTTTGTATTTCTATAATAATAATATGTGTGTTGATTCAGCCTCAAATCACTTTTATTACTTGACAAAAACACACATCAGTATTTTATTATTACGAATGTCTCATCTGGATACTTTGTTTTTTAGTCTTTGAACACGCACTATACTGCTTCTCTTTTACTTTCACTAAATGCCAATTTTTTATTCACTCTATTATTTGTGATACTGAATTTATTATAAATTGAAAATAAAACGTTGTAATATTGTAATACTCATGAATGAGAAGTGATTCCATAACTTTTAGTCATTTTCCTACTATAGTTTAACTACTTTAGCAAAATCTCATTACACACGACGGCATTTTCAAATGTAACGTACACACACGCGAGTAAAAGAGCGAGCGCTTCCGACCGCAGCGCGTACGCGACTAAAGCCAAATGAGACATTTAGAAAAAAAAAGTTTGTCATGAATTTGTCAGTTTTTAGGCTGGGCGCATACGCTCGGTTTCCTGATTAGGTTTCCTGATCAGGAATTCAGATTCGGAAACCTGAATGCTTCTTTTACATGCAAAATGTTAAACAAGGCGCACACGTCCTTGCTATTTCCGAACGGAAAAAAACCCGTCGTTCGTTTCAGAATTCATTCCGTGCGTTCGGGTCGTAAGAACGGAAAAAACCTAATGACGTCACCCCGAACGCAGAGCTTGTCATACATTTTGTATCGCTCGCCGCACACGAACGGAAATTTCCATTCGGAAGCGCGCCAAAACCGTAGCACGGATGTACTGACAGTATAAATTCCTAATACAAAAAAACGGATATTTGCGCTAGGCACACGGAATTCCGAATCTGAATTCCTGATCAGGAAACCTAATCAGGAAACCGAGCGTATGCGCCCAGCCTTAATGTGCCACTTTTGAAGTTCGCATAACTCATCTACGGTTTTTTTATGCTGCGCTGTGGCACACGCACACACGAAACCCCCGCCCCCCTCCCTTCCCCCCGCTCACTCGCTGACGGGTGAGGTCGAGCTACGCACTGTACTGCAACCTCGCCTTAAGAAGTGAACTCACTGTAAAACTAGGTAGGTGGGTATCAACTGTAACTACAGCTGTAAAAAATAATCATCTTGTACTAGATGAAGTTTTCTTCAAAGGAAAAGTTTCTCTCAGCATCTTGACTTCAGAGACACTGAAAAGTTGAGAATCCATTCTTAATATTATAAATACGAAAGTGTGTTTGTTTGTTTGTCCTCCCTTCAGGTCTCACAAAGGAAGGAGCGATGTTGTCTGTATCATGTTATAGAGAGATGTTGTTTGTGTTTGTGGTGTAGCGATAGTTAGAAGGCTGGAGAGTGACAAAGGCTACATTTTACTGCGTTAACCGACTTCCACGCGGGCGGAGCCGCGGGCGAAATGTAGTATAATGAATAAGGATTCATCATAACGAGTATCATAGATGTACGCCCGTTCGTCCCGGCAAGACGGCTATCCGAGCTCTGTATAGAACAACGAAGTGATCTCGGAGAAATTGACTTAGCTACTCCTACACTACATGTAGGTATAGATGCATTATACTCCTGGCCATATTAGGTCAGCCGACTATATCCGGGTGTATCTAGAGTTTGTTATAGGTATGTATCATTACCTAAGGTCCCTAAGGATGTAGTCATAAGTAGTGATATGTTTAAACTGTGATGTGTGTTTTAGTGTATGTTTTGATATTATAACCAAATGCCCTCAAGACATAATTTTGTTTCCGGGAGGGTGTATTAGGTAGGTACCTACGTAGGGCGTAGTTCAAGTTACCAAATATTACTGAGGGTACGGGCACAAGAAGCTTAAATTCCACGGGATTGGGCAAGAACGGTTACATGTAGCGAGGGGGTCCAAATAGCGGGGGTAACTTCGGGCCATACCTACCTACTCTAGATAGTTAATTATAATTTATTAGTAAGTATATTATATCAAACCGATCATCAGAATGTCTCTTTGTTACAGAATGAACGAACAAGACTTAGCGGTGGCGCGGGCTTTAGCGGCGGAGTCCAGAGAACATTCACCAGGAGGATCGCCGGGGCCTCTACGGAAAACTGTCCTCACTAACCTTGCCGATAAACTGAAAGCGTTCAGGTAAATTATTCTTATTTTGTTTCAGAATCAAAATCAGTACCTATATTTCAATTATATGACAGGTAGGTAGTTACCTAGTTGGTCATTTCTTAGGCACATGCATAGGTACTTTTCTCATCCTTCATATCAACTTGACCGTCCCTATGCCATCGGCTGGCGACGCTCTCGTCCTACTATATAATATACAAAGGTACTCTGTGCGCTCTTGCTTAGGCACATTTCTTGCGTTGCGGCCAAGACAAAAATTATTATTCTGATGTACGAAATACAACGAAGAGTGCTTGTTAGTTCGCTGTTTGAACTCTAGATGGCGCTGCTATATTTACTTTTGTATTTTACAATAATTATGCATTATTTTATTTGATTTTCTGTAATACAATTATTACAAATAAATGCATAAAATAATAAACACATTGTAACGGACGCTCGTTAAATTGCCATTGCAATTTGCAACGCAACATTATCGTTTCTGTTGCTGTCAAACGGAACGGAATGTACATAGATGTGTGAATAACATGGATTGGACGTACCTACGAAGTTAGCGTGCATACCTACGAAACGTATGCAAATAAAATGGCGTCCATTAGGGTTGGGCGCATATTAGGCAACGCAAAGCATATATCGACAAGTTTTTTTGCTATCGACAAAGTATAGCACCTTTAGGCATCATTCGCACGAGGATTTAAAAAACGATTGCGTTGAACTCTGGCGTAAGCACTTTTAAAAGCTTGCGATGAGAGCGTTCATACCAAAATCACCGTTGTCTCGGTTCAGTAAGAAGTCGAAATTATTAAAGGTAACGTACTAGCGAATGCGATTTGTGTTGCTAAAAGAAAACTATATTTTTTAAGTTTTTGAAGCGTTCTTACTTTTTCTAGTAATAAACCACAGATCTGTGAATAACATGTATTGGACTTACCTACGAAATTAGCGCGCATACCTACGAAATTATGTGGAAAATAAAATGACTGCCTGTCTATCGATGCCATTTTGATTGCTGATAGAGATATTAAGAATAGAGTGGCAGAGTGGGGCCTATTCGTGTCCGCCGGTGGGAGAGAGAACGCAACATTAAAGGCCCCCTGCATTTCTCTCTAACAATACATGCACAACATCAACATTACGCAGTGGCGTGCTACCTGTAACTATTATTTAAATCAGTTTATTAGTAATCAATAGCTTAAAAATTGTTTTTATTGATACACGAAGATAGTTTGAAGTGACAAAAAAGTTTATATATTTTTAAACTATTGATTACTGATAGAAATAATAGTTACAGGTAGCACGCCATTGCGCAATGTTGATGTTGTGCATGTACTGTTAGAGAGAGATGCAGGGGGCCTTTAACCTGTAACGTTCTCTCTCGCACCGACGCGACGGACACGACACAGTATTGAGTTAGGTACTGTTCTGCCACTCTATCCTTTATATCTCTATGGGTTGAACTCCAGAACATAATCGATATCGACATTGAGCCGGTTAGAGGTAAATAATACATTACTGTAGATTTAGAAAAAAATTAAATTGATATTTTGTAGTAAGTTACTTTAGATTTTTTGCCAAATTAGTTTATTCCATAATGCAAATGCGGGCGAACATGGTAAAGCGGAAAATGTCCCTTGTATCATATAACAAAATATTCTCTGGTAGCCAATATCGATACTGTGTCGCTGTGAATGAAAGTACCGGACATGAATGGCACCATACATCATCATCATCATATCAGCCAAACGACGTCCACTGCTGGACATAGGCCTCCCCCAAGGTTCTCCACACAGACCGGTTTTGAACCGCCCGCATCCAACTGCCTCCCGCGATCTTGACTAGATCGTCAGTCCACCTTGCGGGAGGCCTACCTCTGCTGCGTCGTCCGGTACGAGGCCGCCATTCCAGAACCTTTCTGCCCAACGGCCATCATTTCTTCGAGCTACGTCCTCTGGCCACTGCCCCTTCAGCTTGGCTATCCGGATAGCTAATGGCCGGCGCCGACTGACGGCATGGCATGGCACGGCGCGGAACGTGTTTCGTTAGCCCGAAAGACGCTTCGGCACCTCGCAGCATGCCGCGTCATACCGATGCGTCCAATTGACTGGAATTTAGTATTAATAGCACTTTTTGCTGAAGATGAAGAACGACAAATACAAACTGATCTGTCGAAGAGAAAACAATTCTGGATACATTATTTATGAGAACAAGATTTACTAACGGTGAATTCAGGAACTTATTTACCTACTGATTACGTCGTGGCACACTGCAAGACGCCATGGCATGCCGCGGCATCCAAGTGTGCCGCCGATGCCGCGACGCGCCCCAAACGTCCCGCGGCATGCCACGGCGGGCTGCGATACGATTGTATCGAAATAAAGTAATATGAATTCTAAACTCATTGAAATAAGAATGAAAATGACTTGATCAGTAATAAAATCCTTTGCCATGCCGCGATGTCAGTGCGCGCCGGCCTTATGTCGGTGATTTCTGATTTGCACCATACATACCGTAATGAAACACACAGCTACACTGAAATATCACAAAGGGGCTAAGAAAAATCATAATTGATTAATACAGTCATGTTATTTATTTGTTTTTTATCTGTATAATATATAAAATCCTTGCGTTACTGATTGCCTGACAGATAAGCTACAGCCAAAATTATAAGGTGCAGGAAGCTGAAATTTGGCATGAATGTTCTTTGGGGATCGCAAGAGTGCACTAAGGACTTTCTTGAAATTCCCACGGGATCGGACAGAAACAGTTGAAAAAATGTGCAGGTGTGGCAACGGGCGTTTATAAATAAAATTATTTTCTTCAACGTTTTATTGCTAGGAATTCTCGCATACAGTTGCTGTTCATGTTATCTGTTGGCAAAAAACATAATATAATTATTTTAACTGCTTATTTTCCTCAACATAGAGCAGGATGCAGCGGTTTTGGGTTTTATGTAATCAGGTCTAAGTAAAGTAAGTTTGTCAAATATCGCTTTTCCTTTACTAGGTACAGACAAAATTGGTTCAATGTATAATTTATTTCCATTTACAGACACGAGATAGTTTTAACAATGTAATCGTTTGTGGAAGTCTCTATACATTATCTATACATCGATAACCCATATCGACATTAGCAGTAACATCACTACTAACCTCTAATACGTAAATATGGAAAATTCCAAACTACGAAAATAACAACATTTAGGCCATAACGAAGCTAAAACCTGTTAAATTAACTAAAAAAAGAACCTCTTGTAACAATATTTTGTACAAATACTAATCCTTTTCAACAATATAAATCATGACTTGTTACTTACTTGTGAAGAGTACATTTGTGTTGATTATAGCTTTATCTTGCACTGCACAGTTCAAATCAACACTTAGGCATGATTTTACGATCTCTAGGAAAGCCTGAAGCACTGATTCATCTGGTTTTTAGACATATTTATGCACAAAATCAAAATTATTATGTTCGATACACAACGATTTGACAGCAGATGTACCAAAAACACTTGGCAAGCAATATGGCGACACTGGCACGATTGACATTTCTGATAAAAAATCACTATGATCAGTGTATTCAGTAACCTATGGCTATCTCTTTTTTCTAACAGAGATATCGCTAAGTAAAAACGAGACAACACTATGTTTTGTGGCTTTATGTCGATTTCATATATATTTCTATAACGTAAAGTATCCATATGTATTATTTGTCCACTCCATATTATATTCTTTTCTCAAAGGGAATGTAGCTGTCAAACAAAACGTCAAGTTGACGTTTTGTTTGTGAACGACGTCGTCAACAGATGCAATTTTCACGGGCGGAATATAACCTTCAAATGTTAAGTTTATAAATATAAATACGTGTGTAATTTATCATTGTTGTGTAAATAATGACTTATTGTAAACTTTATTGTGAAATTACTATAGGATGTTGTTATACGAGGTGAACAATTATGACATAACTGTGGTGAATATTGTTACCACTGTGTTGTGAAGATGGAGAAAATCTCTAGAACGAAACTGAAATGTCGTGCTTCCACTAGTGTATACGAGGAATCCGACGTCACTGACGAAGATGACAGGTTTGTACTATACATTGTTCGATAATATCAGTATGTCCATATACCGCTTCAGTAGCTACGTAATGAACATTGTTATAAAGCTAGTAGCCGCGATGAAAGATTTGCGTAGGCAAGACGCTCGAATCCCTGCCTTACGCATTTCTATAAGTAAATCAAAATTTCTACTAGCGAGATTAGCGAGTGCTCGTGTATTGTTACATTTATTACATAAACATCATGTTTCCTGCGGCTGTGGTATGACGTATTAGCCGACAATATGAGCCCATACGCCTACTTACATACATACATGTTTATTCAACGGTTGTTGACGATTCTGCAATCTTTGTTTATTCTACGAGTAGTAGAACCGTCTTGGATTTAACACGAATGATCTGTCCCGACTCTTGACAAGAGAGGGAACATTATGAGTATTGTGGCGTCGCGTTCCCTCTCCGTCTCATAGCGCAGCATTTTCGTATTCCCTCTTTCCCCGTTAGGCGCCGTTTTGGATGTGATTATCTTCTGTAGTGCTAAATAACAACCATCTTCTGTATATATAAAATACTTGCGATACTGACTGACTGACAGACAAGCTAAAGCCAAAAATATTAGGGGCAAGAGGCTGAAATTTGGCATGTATGTTCCTTGAAGACCGTAAGGGTGCACTT
Source organism: Euclidia mi (assembly GCA_944739405.2). Classification (NCBI taxonomy): domain Eukaryota; kingdom Metazoa; phylum Arthropoda; class Insecta; order Lepidoptera; family Erebidae; genus Euclidia; species Euclidia mi. The sequence continues at coordinate 44,993,349 of OX123202.2, forward strand.
AGAAGGGATTTCCTTCTCGTAGCTGTAGGCATCCTTCAGTTTTAATTGTATGAGCCATAATTTGCGAATTACCTGCCATCGAATAGGTACGCGCTGTCGCGTCTGCCAACGATGACAAACAAAGGCTGAATCGTATTACACGAGATTTCTCTAATCATACTGGTAGCCCTCGCTATGTTTGCCGTCTGTTGAGCTCTTTGTTACTATTTTGATTTATGTATGTTGGACCGAGGACGAGTGGCGTCTCCATTCAACTGCCCCTCGGCTCAAAAGAGTCGTTTAACTCGTCTCGGTTAACTCGTGCAACCCGCAACGTTATAGACGTCCTCGTTTTCCTGCTCTATTTAATAACAATTATAACTTTCTGGTGCCGGCAAATGTCCCGCCTTAAATTTCATGAAGTTTATGTCAGTCTTCAGCCCTTCAACTACCTAACTCCAAAACAATAAAAATATACCGATCCAACGCGTAAAGCAAACTAACAAACAAAGGCGACGTGCGCAACATTAGAGAGCGATAACTTAAACTGTACCTACCTCAATGTATAGAACAAAATATCGTCACCAATTCGTTACATCCGAGATGCGGGAACTAAATTGTGACTGAGATGACTAAAAACTAACTACTATGTCATAGCAGAACCCGGGCTCGAAGGCGAAGGCTCTGGATCGACTAACTAAATCGCAGATGCTCACAAAATTGTAACCTGAGCCTGGAACTGCTGATACTTCAAAAATACACGATGCATGTTATGTATACCTGTATATAATACTGCGTTTTGCGATTCATGCGTGATTCATTAGTTCGTTACTAACTACACAAAGAACGATACAGCTCCGAGAACTTCGTGGAATTGCAGTATCTGTGCCAGCTGTTACTAAAGCGTATTCGCTTACGGTTACGCATGATTTGACGATGATGATTGTCTTAATGCATTTAAATGTGCCGCCTTTGTAATGCTAGGTTAGGTAGGCTTAAAATTAGGTTATGTTAGTCCTTCTTTGGTCAAATAAAGCACTCGTAATGATGCGTATTTTATATAAAAAAAACACCATAACACTCGTCAGATATAAGCGACTAATCATAGTCCATGCCTGCACGCCAGAGATAACAGCCCGGCAGCTTTGTCGCGGGGTGAAGCATATGGGATAAAAGAATACAAAGTCATTGTAAACTTCATATAGCAGACACCAGCGGCGCTATGCAATTATGCTAAGATAAAATTTTCGTATAGACTAAATAAAGCAATGTAAGGCTGTCCTCACTTTAGGCGTGCACCTTCCTCACACGGTGCCGGGCGCACTCTGGGCGCATGTCCTATGTGAGGCAGGCCAAAATCTTTAAATGGATCTTCCGTCATACCTTAATTTAATTTGAGAAATACAAAACTGCAGGTATTATTTAGATAAAACCTGAAGGTCTGATGTGAAGCCCGTTTTACTTAGGTCTGTACTTATTATTTTAGATCAGTGCAAATTTAATAAAACAATTTCCTCTGACCTCACCAACCCAAAAACTAAAATGAATATAATGATTCATTATTTTAAAGTTTATCCCGAGTGCGCCACTCCTTGCGCAATGTCGATCGCAATTATAATTGTATGACGGACAGCTTTTCCCGAGTGTTCCTCCAGGAAACCAAAAAAATATACCTATGAGCAATTCGTCAAGCAGTTTCACTTATGAACTAATGAACATTACTCGCTACTAAAACAGTCTTTGATCGACAGTCGACTTTAGTTCTTAATGCATTACGCCTTAAGAAAATAGCATAGCAATTTTGCCTTCAATACTTTGCTAAACTATGCTACCTTTATAATTTCGTTGAGTTCCATCAAGTCATTAATTCATTAATTTAATTTCATTAGGTATGCATTACCGGTTTTGACGGAGAGTGCACTTTCATGAAAGCTGACACAGAAGAGCTCGACACTTCAAATTATTTGATTATTGGCAAACCCTAAGGCAGTTCCATATTATGATGAAATTATGTAGGTATTTATAAATAAAAGTTTCCCACTTATGTAGCGACTAGTTGAGGGCTTAGCCATTCACTTATTCTTTTAGCACGTAAATCTTTAGAAGGCTTTTACGCAACCCATTTCTTTTCATCATTACATCGTCTACATTACCGTGGCGACTCGTGTTTTCAGAATAAAACACACTATTTTCACGTATTTTCTTTGCATTTCTCTTTTTCAGTATTGTACGGATAACATCGTCAAAAGGAAGTGCATTCTTGAGCCAATTTCAAGAGAAACTTATTTGTGAAGGCGTGGTTTTTCATAAGGGGACCGAAATTCCTGTGCTTTTAAAAATCAACTTCTAATATCACATAATATATTATTAAATATCAGAGCATTATTTTATAAAAAACATGACGTTATTATTGCTCAAAACGACAGAAAGAAACTATTTACCTTGCCACAAAAGCAACAAATAAATATAAACAATCAAATGCAAAAAAAACAATTTACTACAACACTTTTGAGTCATATTAAATAGAGGAAAATTACATTAATGTGCAATAAATTTACAATAAATGGTATTTACTTAAAATTACGTTAAATACTATTTATTGTAAATTTATTGCACAATAAATTTAATTAATCTAATGACTCATGATCTATTCGAATACTAATGAAATCGTTTATAATGACATCCTGGACAATTACATGCAGGTAATACTTTATGCCCAACGATTTGTTACGGCAGATTTTGTACCTAGAATATTTTAATTACTTTGTCATAAGCATAACATAAAGACGTCTCTAAACATATGCATGGGAAGCGGTGAAAGATAAAGCAGTGTTCGCATTCAGTTTGGGTCGGGTTGCCGTAGCTGTTGGCTTGAATATCAGTTATCATTATTAGCGCAAAATTTCATTAAATTCGAGTCTCTAGTTTTTGCGGGAAAGAATAACAAACATCCATACCTGCGAATATCCTGCCATCCATTCTCACAAACTTTTGCATTTATAATAATCGTAAGACTGTTGCGATGCAAAACATACCTATCTCAAAAACTATGTAACTACACATATACCTGTCCATGTCGAAGTCGGGATGAATATGTAATAAGTAATACAAATTCACCATCCGTTGCTGAGGTGTGAAATGACTGCTTAAATTACATGCACATATAAAAATCAATGAACGCTCGGCGGCAGATTACATCTAGCGATCGCGAATTTCCATGCGAGTTGATCGTTTGATGTCTGGAGCCACCTTAACACATAAAGAGTCATCGCATGTCCTGTTAGCAGACACCAAGGCAGACAAGATGACTTATGATTGATAAGAAACAAAGATTGGCATCGACAAATAGAATGCTGGACATTCTATTGTTCTTCGTACTAAACTAATTCATGTCTTTGTCTCTATGAAATACCGAATTATTCTTTAAAGATTTTTTTTGAATGAGAATAACTACGGCGACTGCGGTCTTATTTTTTCTAATGATTAAGTTAATTGGAGTTCATGGCTAGAAATAATAAAGCGTTAAATCTATTACGGCGAAAATTTTCGGTCAAACATCGGTACTTCTCGATTTCTGGTTTTACGTCTATATGATAAACTATGTACTTATTTGAAATTTTAAACTTCCCGTACCTTTACTAACAAAACCAACTAACCTTTTGTTAGTATACTGTATAGGCACGGGAAGTAAGCCTGTGTGACGCCTTAGAGCTTATACTTGCGACCGATCATGAGATGATGACCTAACACTTGAGTTTTGTTAATGAAAGACAGATTGTTTATTGAGCAGCCGCGTCGTGGTATACTGCACCTAGTTTAATAGATACTCAGGACAACAGTTGTCCAAAGTACCTATAAAGTGTACTTTGTAAACGTTGTTCGTATGTTTACAAAATACTCCGCAACGCAGTATTTTTGCCTTCTGCCACAGCTCATTAAAAAAAGTCATACTCATACAAATAACTTAAATTCGCAGTATCACACCATCAGTTGCCGCACCCAAGCCCCACAAACACGCTATATCCTACGACATGATTTCAACTCGCCGACTAGTGTTTCACGAGCCTGACTCACGGCCTGGAATGTCACAGTTTTGGTGCAATGACTTCTGACCTACTGTCAAATTGGACTCGTACGGTGTTCAAGGAATTGTCGAGTTATGGCGCGCCTTCGAATGGGTCCGAGGGTTGATTGTACTGCGTGGGTTAGACGCTAATATTATGAGCTGTTTTATAGCGCTGATCTCAGGGCTAGATATAGTCTGTTTGTTGCTTTAACATGTGTGTTATTTATTTAGAATATCGGATGAGGTCTAATATGAGTACCTAGCCTATGTCGATTTAGATGCGGTGTATACAGTTTAGGCGACAATTTTCAGGTCAAATTTTCTGTGTAATGTCCAGGTCTAGATAAGTATAGTCATATGAACTTCTATTTTTTGTCCTTTGGCCTCTAGTTACTGATACATTACAAACACTTCAGAACGGATATAACATATTTTTATCTGTTCTGTGACAAACACGATTGAAATACTTCGTATTCGTTTCGTATTCGTTTACCCATCCTAACCATAAATTTTATTATACCGAGCGCATAGATATTGCAACGGTTTGTTAAATTGACGGTTTATCTAAAACGATAGAAGTGTATTAGCCGTGTGGTTGACGGCATAGAATACAAGTGTCACCACCCCCTATCTTCCCGTGGGTGTCGTAAGAGGCGACTAAGGGATAACACGATGCAAATACCATCTTTGCGTAGAGACGGAAAACTCGACATCAAACCCTATAGGACTGCCTCGTTGGTCTCGCGGCATAAATGTGCGCGTGAGATCGGGAGGTCCCGGGTTCGATTACTGGGTCGGGCAGTGTTATTGAGTTTTTCTGTCACGAAATTCTCAGTAGCAGCACGGAGTCTGGCAATGTGCCCGGTACGGCAATAGGCTCGCCCCTTATTACGTGGGACTAAAGTATATTTGGCGAAAAGTGGGTGTAGAAATACACCTCTGCCTACCCCTTCTGGGATAAAAGGCGTGACGATATGTATGTATGTCTGTATGTATGATAGAAGTGTTCTGTATATATAAAATTCTTGTGTTGGCGTTACAGACTGACTGATTGAAAGATTACGCACAGTGAAAACTATTGGGCGTAAGAAGATGATATTTGTCATGCATGTTGCTTGCGAACCGTAGGGGTGCACTTACAAGAGATTTTCCTAAATTATAATAAATAAAAAATATATGCGGGTGTAACTAGCTGCGGGCATTTTCCAGTTAACTAATAATTATAAGTAAGTATTTGTAACATACAGCAATTAAGTGCGAAATGCCACATGTTACATTTAGGTAGTATATATGTTATAACCATAAAACATTACTGGCAAGCAATTTTGTTAGCAAGCATTGTTATCACGGTTGATGCTGAAGGTTATAAGTGCGATAATTAAATTTTCGTTCTTCCTTCTTTGCTAACTGTGCCTACACAATGTTTGAAAACAAATAAAACGCTATTTATCATGTCGAGATCAAAAGCATTACATAAACATTCCTTTGCCTTTAAAAACCCAATGACATAAAAAGCGATTAAAACGATATTTATGTAATTTTAATTAATAATTTGAAATTGTTGACGTTCGATTATTGTTGATAATAGCTAATTGCTTATTGAGGTACGCATAACTTGTTGATAACAACATAACCGACTAACCATCTCATTACCTACTACCAAATTATTGGACTCTACTATCAGTGTGTCATCAATTCTTCATCGGTCACAGATCGAATAATTATCTGTATCTAATAGTCCAAAGAACACGTCGTATAACTATTCACTATTAATGCCGCAATTCAAGCTGCTTTTCCACCAGAGTGGCGAGACGAGGCGAGGCGAGGAGAGAATTTAAATTTGTATGGCAAATTTTCAATTCTCTCCTAGCGCATCTTTGGTGGAAACAGTGTGGATTGACGAGAATATGCGAGGCGTGAATTGAAATATTTGTTTGTGTAAAAATGAACCGTATTGCTTCCAACATAGAGTATAAATTAACCAGTACCAGTATATCTTTATCTAATGAAGCCTACGGGCTGCGCGGCGGTCACGCGCGTGCTCTCACGAGCTCGCGCGAGCTCGCGATGGCTATTTTTAGTGGAAAAAGGACAGTGCGATTTCAATTCTCTTCTCGCCTAGTCTCGTCTCGCCACTCGGTGGAAAATCACCTTAAAGGTGATATTCCACCAGAGTGGTGGAAACGACACTCAAACATCACTGTACCTATATCTTTATCTAATGAAGCCTATGGTGGCGCGGCGGTCACGCGCGAGCTCGTACGAGCTCGCGCGAGCTCGCGATGGCTATTTTTAGTGGAAAAGGGTCAGTGCGATTTCAATTCTCTCCTCGCCTCGCCTCGTCTCGCCCCTCTGGTGGAAAATCACCTTCATACAAGTCGTGTAGACGACATGGGAACAATTGCTTGAATCCTGATTTTGTTCTAAATAGACGAAACAGAGAACGCATGAAATTTATGCTTCAATAAAGTCATCGTCCGTGTGGTGACGGATTAAGAATACGGAATGTCACCACCCCATATCATCCCATGGGTGTCGTAAGAGCCGACAGAGGGAGCATATTATGCAGAGAACAGTACTGTGAGAGAAGGAACACTTGATACAAACCCTATACCAACCCGTTTGGCCAGCGTGGTTTAGCAGGCCAATTCCTTCTTTCAAATGAGAGGCCTAGTCCAGCAGTGGACTGTTAAAGGCTGATGAAAGTCATCGTCATCATCAATTTACATAAAGCCTTTCGCAGTCCACTGCGGGACGAAGGTATCTCCTAATTCGACTCATTATAACATTGTTGTTAACCGTTTATAGGGAGATTTGTTCTACTATACCACGCTGGCCAGACGGACTGGTCATTTGGATAAGGTTTCCAATTCTTCACAAAGCTATTTTTGCTTCATGTATTACTTAGCCGCCTTTTACGAGATCCACAGTATGAAATAGGTACCTACTTCAATAAAACACTGCTGCGTAAATCAAATTTTATTCTTCATATTATATATTTCTGCTACAATTGATACAACAGTAGTATGCTGAACACGTCCTGTGCCTGATAAAAGCCGATAGCTCTTCCCCAATAACAAAATTAGTTTACATTCTAGCACCGTCAATGGCGATTTTGATGATCTGTAGTTGCATAAACCTTGTCTTCGGAACATACAATTACATACATATGTACGTTCTGACAAATAGCTGTGGCATATTATGTAATGGGTACATGTTCTTATCAGCTATTATATAAAGACTTTAGTTTGTGCGTCCTCGGCCTCGCCGTTTTTTGTTTTGTTTGTGCCCTCTGAAGCAAGGTAGTGCTTAGATGTAAATGCCACACACGGTCACCTATATCCAAGTGAAGACCTGTGCAAGCGTTGCTTAACTTTACCGATCTGTTACGAACGGCAAGCCAAGTCTCGCCATGCTCGCCGTTTAGCACTGTGTCAAGTGTTGTAGGTTCGATCCTCATTCGGGCAAACAGTGTGACGCACAAATTGCTGTGCCATGTCTAGGCGTTTTTGTGTCCGTTGTTAAATTGATAATGGGCTATGGCTCCCGAACCCGTTGTTTGAATGTTTGTAAAAGCATGGGCTCTTTAAGTTTGAGTATTTAAATTTACCGAATAAAATATTTTAGTTTACGTTAGGTATGTCACGTAACTCGATGTTATCAATGTAGGCATTTATAAAAATATTTTGTTTTGGTCAATGAAGATAACGGTACCACAATTTATATCACAGTGATAAACAGCTTTGACTAAAATATAGTCCACCTGATATTTTCATCTTTGAATACAGCCGAAACTAAACCAAGCCAAATTCAAATTATGCACGCTTAGATCGTTAACTTAATGGCATAGGTGCTACGTACCCGATTGATTTTAATTTCATTAAATATTCTGCTTTTCACTGAAACTCAAACTTAAATAATTATGTTTATTTTAAAAATTATTTTTAAATTTTTTGGACACTTCCACAAGTTCTAAAAAAATTACTAGGTATAAATAAATGCATATTTATATAACCGAGCATTGAAAAATGCCTGTTCAAAAAGTAGAGCCTCATAAAGAGAACCAGGCAATAAACTCAGGGCCAATCTTTTTATCGTCTTGTTATATGTATGTATACTATTTAAATAACTACATTGCATTTTTTCATACAAGAGCATCACATCACTATGTTATAATATAATAGAACTTAAGTAATATTTTTTATTTTTTTTATCACAAAAAATATCTTTTTTTTTTGTTTTACGAGGTGGAAAATCCCTTCGGATCTCTGACTCTTGGGGAAATGAGAGCCGGAGTATGTGATGTTACCACTAAAAACCACCTCGACTTTCTCTTGTACCCGTGTGTCGGAGGGTCTGGTATCGCCGAAGCAGTCATCGCAACCCTCCGACGGGTATTGGCCCGCCAGATGGTCAGGCGGGTCCCGAATAGGGAATGCAATCTCGATCTCGCGAGATCTCGGCCTTTTTTAGCGAGATTAATCTCGGTCAAAAACTGGGCGAGATCTCGCGAGATTTACGAGATTGCACTCGAGCATAAAAACGTCTTATTCGAAGCGCGAACTGACACTGACGGAGTTGCAATCTGTCGGTATCGGCATTAATAAAAAATGAAATGAATTTATACGAGTCCGGGGGGTCAAAAGGCAAACTTTTGCAGTTCGTGGATGTCTGCCTGAGAAGTGCGGTTTATATTAGCGTTTAATCCGAAAGGGCCTTTTCAGCGGCTGGTTATCTGGCCAACAGAAAAGGAAGCCGTTTAGCAGATAATTCTTTAGACATTTTGTGCTTCTGAAGGAGCTACTTTGAAAATAATTCGTAATAATGGCCTGTGATTTGAACTGAACCAATCTTTTCTTTGATTGGTACCTATATTTTGTTAATTAGGATCTGTAATTTCTAATAGTCTGTGTTATTGGTATATTTTGTTAATTAATCTGTTATATCTAAAAGGTATACTGAGTAGATATAGTTTTATTTACCTAATTGATAATAGTACCTCAGTATAGTAACATATGTAGATGATAAGTAAGTTTTTTTTTTTACCTCTCGTTGTTTTGTTTATTATAAAAAAGAAATGTTTTATTACTAAAGGATTTTTGTTTGATATGAGAAGCGAAGACTGGTTGTTTCTTTCATTTCTTATGTGACAGAAAGTTTACTTCATAAAAGTTTATTAAAAAATATAGACAGATAGGTAGGTACGTCAAACAATGTTTGAAGCATAAAAGTCTATTGAAAAATTCGTGAAAAATAATGTTTATCTTATAATACTTAAAATTGTTATTATTGTTATCCTAATTTATTCAAACATTGCGATTATTTACAAAAAAACATACAAAACTGCCAATCTCGCGAGATCTCGAAATTGGCGAGATCTCGCGAGATTGGCTTCATAAACTCGCGAGATCTCGCTTGAGCCCAAATCTCGCGAGATTTGCATTCCCTAGTCCCGAACAAAACCCCTTTGGCGGCGGATGAAGGTGTTGGGCTCCGCCGCCAAAACACCTAACGGCCGCAGAGGATAGCGAGGACGGCAACGCAACACCGCATCTCCTCTTCCTCTGTGGCCCCACCGCGACGCAACAAATGGTGCGCCCCCATTTGGTCGCGGGAGATAGGGCGCGCGGCAACGCAACACCGACACGCCTCTCCTCCCGCGACCGCACCCGACTGCGAGGGACAGACAGAACTGTCCCCCGCACCCGCACTTTGGACACATCCTACGCATGAATATTATAGTGTAAATCACTTGATTTACACTATAATATTCATGTAGCGTAGCAATTGTTATATTTTTCTAAAATAAATAGACGGTGTTTGAATAAGTAGGTATTGTTTAAATGTGACAGCCCTAGCCTCCCTACCCTTGTCTAGACGTTGTCGGCTTTTTCTTCGAGATCAAAGGCGTCAAACTACTGTATGTCTTAATATACTGTGCTATTAGTGAATAGCACATATCGCCCCTTTATTGGTAAAACCGATTATCTACCGAAAACTAAACTTGTGGCAATAATGATTTTACTAAATTACATATATCTTACCTGGAATCATGTAATTATAATGGAACAATTAACAAACTATGTTTGTAAATCATAAAAATAGAAGTACTTTATTGATAATGCTTGAAAAAATGCCAAACACTATCTTCAGGGAGGTCATTTAGTTGTTTTTTCCTGAATAACGACATAAGCATATATATCATTAATTAAATCACTTGGAGCTTATCTTAAAGCTTCACCGTAACCTTTCGAAGAAAGTAATAAGATACCAAAAACAACTGTAAAAATAACACTCTACAAATTGAAATTTTAAAAATGATAATTGGTTTTGCTTGAGTAAAATTAAGAATTGTGGTAGACTATCTGCAAAATGTTCATACAACGAACTACAGCAAGCCTGGTCTATTTTTATAATTACAAAAATACCAAATAATCATTACTTATCTACATGACAGTAAAAACTGAATAAAGGAGGAAAATTATAAGAATAATATATTATTAATAACTAGCCGTTTCCCGCGGTTTCACCCGCGTCCTGAGGGAACTACTTCGCGTACCCGAAAAAGCCAAATATTTTACGGAACCCTACTTTTTCGAAAATAAAATATAGCATATGTTACTCGCAGATAATGTAGCTTTCTAATGGTGAAGGCATTTTTAAAATCGGTCCAGTAGTTTTTGAGTTTATCCATTACAAACATAAATACAAATCTTTCCATTTTATAATATGAAGTGTAGATAATAATACAACCCCTCTGGGGCAGTCGTTAACCTCATCATGAGACTAACGCAATCTCAGAGGGTATAGTAACAGCTTTCAAACATCACCTTTATCTTGTGATATATATTATATTACAGGATAGAAAGACAGCTTACAAACCACAGGGCAGCTTTGTGGCGAGCTGAATGTGTGTGGCGACACTGCCGTCCCGATTGCTTCAGAGGGTTCGGTCAGGGCCTCATCTCCGGCTTGCCTTTATTGGCTTATTGGAGTGGATTACCACCGGTACCAGGACCCTCGACTCTGGCTTGTTTTGGTCGCCCGGCCAGAGAGAAGCCACAAGAGCTCGGGGGTGGAAGTGTCATTGTCAAGGGCGTAATCACGGGGAAACCCGCTCCGGGCCTCCGTGGTCACGAAGCCTGCGATGGCGAAACCGGTGCCACACCGCTCTACGCCCCTAGCCGCTCACACCGGTGTTGCCCTCTTGTTGTTTATGGCAGAGTTTGTTTGCCCTGGCGGTTATCTAGAGAGGGCCCATCCAGTGAGTTGGCGAGTCACCGCCTGCCCCTTTTCGACATACCATAAGAGTATTTAGAGCAGGTGCCGTTTTCCATCCATAGTGTTTACCTAGACCAATCCATTAAACATCCATCCCAATAGCCCAGATTAATTAGGTTCCATACAAGTAGCAATAGTCTTGCACCTGCTCACTAAAGATGCAGTTCTCTTGCGTATGATCGCTTTAAAGCTGTCTATGTTTGCCTCAGCAAACATGCTTGACGCGCTACAAAAGCCCCAATGTACCCGGAATGCGTTATTGTATTGCACGCGAAGAGCGTTGTAGGTTCTCTGCGTATATCTGAGCCACAGGCTGTAGGTGTAAGAAGTCTAGCAGTATGCCTTGAACAGAGTAATTTTAACTTCCTTAGTACACCTAGCAAACCTGCGGACCAGCATATTGCATCGAACTGACAATGCCCTTCGTTCCCTCTCTACATCAATATCATCACCTAGGTCCTCATTCAAAAGGTGTCCTAGGTATTTAAACTGTGACACCCTTTTCAGTGTCACCCCGTAAATGTAAACTGGCGGGACGCCTCAGGTTTTCTGCAACTTATTCGAAAAATCATAGCCTCGCTTTTCCCGACTCGTTTTTTTGTAAAGTAGGCCATGAGCAGTGGCATATTGTTCACACACTGTAAGCAAACGTCTGAGCGTATCAACAGAGGGACTCAGCAATGCCATGTCATCCGCGTAGCTTATAAGCCTATCAGCCTGTTGATAGTCTTACCATCAACAGAGTATCCGACACCAGTGCTACTGAGCTCCTCGATCAGCTGATCGATGTATAGACTGAAAAGTGCTGGGGACGTCACCTTTAACCTCACACCACACCTCAGCCCATAGGTACTAGCCAGAAAATGCACGCGACCATCTAACTTGATTTATTTGGTGGCCAGACCAGTACAGGAGAAGGCTGATTAGCTCATGAGGTGTGGATTTCTCCCGCAATTTTGACCATAGAGGTCCAAAAAAGCAGCATACACAGGGGTGTTACTATCTGTGTTTGAGTGCCAGAATAGCAGTTTCGGTCGATAACCCTGCTCTAAAGCCGAACTGAGAATCATGAGGTTTAAGCTGCTCAGTCATTCTACGCTCAATCACACAATCAAGAACCTTGGCTATTACGGTCGCTATGGATATAGGCCTGTCGACATTCCTTGTCTGCCACATCCTTCCTTTTACTCTTGACTATGGGTACAACTATTGTTCTCATCAGTTCTGCTGGTAAATAGGAATGCCGCACACTAAAGTTAAATAGCATAGATAAAACCCTCGGCAGATGCGGACCAGCACGTTGTAAATGTTCTATGCTGAGGCCATCATGTCCTGGAGATTTACCCCTGGTCATAGATTTAAGAATGTTCTTTTTATTTCTTTTGCTGAAATATTCAATGGAATTCCAGACATGATATCATGCGTGATACGTTCCTGACTGATGTCAACTTGACGCGGCGTTACCGTAAAATGACTTCTGAACATATGTGCAATTTCTCTAGGTTCAGTCACGCCGTCAACATTCAAAGGAACTGCAGGTCTTGGGTTTAATCTGTGAGTGGCTTTCCAGAAATTTTAAAAATTCTTATTATTTGTGCTCAGTTGCCAAAATATTAGTTTTAATTTGCTCCTCATTGTTCTGGCAATATTTTAATCTCTGCTTAAAAATCATTCGCATGTCTTTCATTTCTTGAAATATCAACCCAGTGCGAGGTTTACCATCCCCCAGCCAGTTCAGAAAAGCCCTTCTAGCATTACTATGAGCGGCCATCCTATGACAGTGCGTTGTTTTCTACCAACTCTCACTGCACTAAAACATATTCATACATTGCAGCATAATCTCAACATTAGTCTTGGTTTTAGCTGAAAATACTTATGTAGAAACATCACCATACACTTCGGTGAAAAACAACGATTTAAGCATAGTTGCTTTTACTTGTATTTAAATCTAAATGATACGATCTCTGATGTTGTGGAAAAACAATTAAAGCTGCTTAATCTCTTTTAATTGAATAAAAATCTGCACAAGTGCGAAGGATTATGTTCTGTTAAAAGTAAGTAGAACTACTTACTTTCTTTTGAATGTGTAAGATTCTAAGTACTTACCAATAATCCAGCAAAACCAGAACCATTTAAAGAATTTTAGTTTGTATTAGTACAATGCTTCAGTATGTTCAGAGTGTAAGCAAATTGCAACTAAAATAAGATATGAAACTGAATGTGTTTTTGATTGCAAGGCTTCAAAAAAATCGTACAGGTATAAGACTTTAGCTGTTATTGAATGCAGACGTTACCTAAAAGCTTGTATTATAATTGTTTTTTTGCGTATCTATCTCGAAAACTATGCATCGTATCGAAAAATCGGTTTTACCTGTAGATAAAACTCAAAAAGTTGAGTAGATTGGTGTAAATAACTCATTTTTGTAAAAAAGTGTAGATAATCGGTTTTACCAATAAAGGGACGATATAAATAATAGGAAGTATTTAATTAATATTAAATCCATAGATGAGAGAATTAGTATCAGATGGAACGCACGGCACAGTTGCGTGCGGCCACTAAAGCAAATACAAAATTGAAAAGCGAATACAAACTCGTCTCAGTGCGTTACGACGCATCGTACAGTTCACGCGTCACGATCACTTCAACTTTTAAATTCTCAAAATGCCGTCTTGCGTTCTTAAACACTGTAAAAGTTGTTCCTAAAAACAAAAACAGGAAAATGGAATATCTTTTCACAGGTAACTATTGATAATTTGACTGTTTCCTAATTTAATTTCGATAAAATTCGTATTTGTGCAAGAAATATGTAAGTGTTGCCAGTTTTTGTCGACGCCGTTCTGCCTGAATTAGGGAAAATGCACTTGTCAATTGATTATGTGATAATGATTGTCATGTTAATGAAAAATACATTACCGTATTATAAAAGTATATTGTAGATATATCTTCTTTCTCATAAATATAGTAATCGAATTTCAATTTCCATTAGTATATACCTTACATAATATTGTTTTGAGTTCGATCCCCAAACGATCCAAATATTCGTGTACACCCTGCTACTCGTCAAGCTTATACACTTTGACCTTTGCACCGTTCTTATGGCGTAAAGAATAAGTATCAAAATCGTACAGCAAATGTTTAGCTTGACTTGGCGCCGTGTGTACATACATACTTATGGCGTAGGGATTAAGTATCAAAATCGTACAGCAACTGTTTAGCTTGACTTGGCGCCCTGTATACATACATACTAATGGCGTAGGGAATAAGTATCAAAATCGTACAGCAACTGTTTAGCTTGACTTGGTGCCGTGTGTACATACATACTTATGGCTTAGGGAATAAGTATCAAAATCGTACAGCAACTGTGTAGCTTGACTTGGCGCCGTGTGTACATACATACTTATGGCGTAGGGAATAAGTATCAAAATCGTACAGCAACTGTTTAGCTTGACTTGGCGCCGTGTGTACATACATACTTATGGCGTAGGGAATAAGTATCAAAATCGTACAACAACTGTTTAGCTTGACTTGGTGCCGTGTGTACATACATACTTATGGCGTAGGGAATAAGTATCAAAATCGTACAACAACTGTTTAGCTTGACTTGGTGCCGTGTGTACATACATACTATTTATTTCTCAACTAATCGACGCCAGCGGCTTCGCACGCACATATTTTCGTATTTCTCGTTTTGCCCGATCCCGTGGGAATTTCGAGAAATCCCGTCTTAGTGCACCCCTACGGTTCCCAAGAAACATACATGCTAAATTTCAGCTTCATGCGCCGAGTAGTTTCGGCTGTAGCTTATCTGTCAGTCAGTCAGTAACGCAAGGATTTTATATATACAGATTTAAGATTTACGAAGTAGTTAAAACTTAACTCGGTACCTACATTTAAGAAATGTATTTATAAAAGCATTAATTAAATCCATGGTAAATTCTTCAAAACCGCAAATGAATATAAGAATATTACATAACTATATGCAAAATACTGGGAGATTATTCATAATCTGGCAACTTTAAACACACATAGACGCGCGTGTCCGTACAGTGCCAGTCGCCAAAGGTCACGCACACATAGCTGTCAACGTGCCACACTTACGGCCGGTTTCTGAATTGAGAATTTCGCGTTGCGGACAATTTAAACACTAATTATATACTACTTAATCAATTTTCTGTTTCACAAAAATTGTTTTGACACATTTTGAGTATTTGTGCTTGTAAAATCTAAAATTTGACACAACATATGATCAACTCATGATCAACTCCATATCAACTCTATATTCGCGTTTCTGAAAACATTTGACATTTGTCAAACCTCACTTAGCACTGATAAATTGAGAAAAAAATAATTATACAACTTTGGTCTTTTAACCCGTGATCACGAGTAATATGACAGCCAGTAAGTATGTCAAAATATCTACACTACGGTTGCTAAGCAGCGGTTACGTCATACTGACGTCTACACAACAAGAAGGTCGTTAAACAGAATTTATAGAAAAAAGGTTCAAAGACTATTCAATATTTGGAAAAATAGATTACAACATTATTAGGAACAAATCGAAGGGTTCGAAAATATAAATAAGAGATTTCCGTGTTAAATCAATTCAAATAATTACGCTGTGGCCTCCATGGAGGTATAATTCTATATACCTCCATGGTGGCCACCATGGAGGTATATAGAATTATACCTCAAATATACCTGGCCACAAATATTTTGTATTAAAAATAAAACAAACTGACTTTGACATAACATACACGTTCCGTTTTCACTAAGATACCGAATTGAAGAAATTCAACAAACTATAATAATAATAATAATATATAATAATATATAATATTCTACCACATTCACACAACACCATCTAGTCCCAAACTAAGCAGAGCTTGTGCTATGGGTACTAGATAATGGATAAACATACATATATACTGTCCATTAAAATAAAATAATCGTTGAAATAATTTTAAATACAACTTTATTTCGACTTTTTATTTGTTTCCGTATAAAAATAATTAACTGACAAGTGTGCTTCTTTGTAAAATGTTATTTAATACGAATTTATGGTTAGTACCGGTTTTTTTACTTGTATTGGAACGTACTAGTATTGTTCGGTTTAAGTTATTCATGATTTGAAGAAAACTCAGTTGAAAGTGCTTTGAAAAAATATCACTCTGACCTGTGAAACAGAAAAAACTTAAGTTGACTTCAACTAGTTCAGAATTTTTCAACTGATGAAAGCTGAAATTCTCAATTCAGAAACCGGCCAGAAGTCAACTTAAGATTTTTCTGTTTCACAGGTCAGAGTGATATTTTTTCAAAGCACTTTCAACTGAGTTTTCTTCAAATCATGAATAACTTACACCGAACAATTACTAGTACGTTCCAATACAAGTAAAAAAACGGTACTAACCATAAATTCGTATTAATTAACATTTTACAAAGAAGCACACTTGTCAGTTAATTATTTTTATACGGAAATAAATAAAAGTTAATAAAGTTGTATTTAAAATTATTTCAACGATTATTTTATTTTAATGAACAGTTTGTTGAATTTGTTCAATTCGGTATCTTAGTAAAAACGGAACGTGTATGTTTTATGTCAAAGTCAGTTTGTTTTATTTTTAATACAAAATATTTGTGGCTAGGTATATTTGAGGTATAATTCTATATACCTCCATGGTGGCCACCATGGAGGTATATAGAATTATACCTCCATGGAGGCCACAGCGTAATTATTTGGATTGATTTAACACGAAAATCTCTTATTTATATTATTTTCTAACCCTTCGATTTGTTCCTAATAATGTTGTAATCTATTTTTTCCAAATATTGAATAGTCTTTGAACTTTTTTTCTATAAAGACCTTCTTGTTGTGTAGACGTCAGTATGACGTAACCGCTGCTTAGCAACCGTAGTGTGGACAGTTTGACATACTGGCTGTCATATTACTCGTGATCACGGGTTAAAAGACCAAAGTTGTATAATACCTAATTTTTTTCTCGATTTATCAGTGCTAAGTGATGTTTGACAAATGTCAAATGTTTTCAGAAACGCGAATATAGAGTTGATATGGAGTTGATCATATGTTGTGTCAAATTTTAGATTTTACAAGCACAAATACTCAAAATGTGTCAAAACAATTTTTTGTGAAACAGAATATTGATTTAGTAGTACATAATTAGTGTTTAAATTGTTCTCAACGTGAAATTCTCAATTCAGAAACCGGCCGAATGACTTGATGGACATTTGACACTTTTGACCAAAGAAATATAACCTCTTTTGACAGTAAACAGAAACCATGACCAAAGTGCGTTATTTTTTTTGGAATTTTATGACCTGGTAACTGGACCTTTAGGTCAAGTCTTATTTTATTTGAAGTCAGGACTTCGAATAAAACTATGCCTGCCGTACCGAAAAGGGAAAGACCAGTAAAAACAGATTTTGATCTCAGATCTGAGCTTTTACATATAAAAATCAAGGACTTACTTATTTGTGTAATTATTCGCTGCAGTTACCTCAGATGAAACTTCTTTTTGTTCAAAATTCTTTTTGTTCGTCTATCGGCCGGTTTCTGAATTGAGAATTTCGCGTTGAGAACAATTTAAACACTAATTATATACCACTTAATAAATTTTCTGTTTCACAAAAAAATATTTTGACACCTTTTGAGTATTTGTGCTTGTAAAATCTTAAATTTGACACAACATATGATCAATTCATGATCAACTCCATATCAACTCTATATTCGCGTTTCTGAAAACATTTGACATTTGTCAAACCTCACTTAGCACTGATAAATTGAGAAAAAAATAATTACACTACTTTGGTCTTTTAACCCGTGATCACGAGTAATATGACAGCCAGTATGTCAAAATGACCACACTACCGTTGCCAAGCAGCGGCTATGTCATACTGACGTCTACACAACAAGAAGGCCGTTAAACAGAATTTATAGAAGAAAAGGTTCAAAGCCTATTCAATATTTGGAACAAATAGATTACAATATTATTAGGAACAAATCAAAGGGATAGAAAATATAAATAAAAGATTTCAGTGTTAAATTAATCCAAATAATTACGCTGTGGCCTCCAAGGAGGTATAATTCTATATATCTCCATGGCGGCCACCATGGAGGTATATAGAATTATACCTCAAATATACCTGGCCACAAATATTTTGTATTAAAAATAAAACAAACTGACTTTGACATAACATACACGTTCCGTTTTCACTAAGATACCGAATTGAACAAATTCAACAAACTATTCATTAAAATAAAATAAAAGTTGAAATAATTTTAAATACAACTTTATTTGGACTTTTTATTTGTTTCCGAATAAAAATAATTAACTGACAAGTGTGATTCTTTCTAAAATGTTAATTAATACGAATCTATGGTTAGTACCGGTTTTTTTTACTTGTATTGGAACGTACTAGTATTGTTTGGTTTAATTTATTCATGATTTGAAGAAAACTCAAATGAAAGTGCTTTGAAAAAATATCACTCTGACCTGTGAAACAGAAAAAACTCAAGTTGACTTCAACTAGTTCAGAAATTTTCAACTGATGTAAGCTGAAATTCTCAATTCAGAAACCGGCCGTTAGTTGGACGAATGCGCTCTATCTGAGACTAATTCTCTCATATGTGATTAAATCTTTATTTTTTTTTACTTTTTAGTTTTTGATGTCGGTTTTTTATAACGTAGTTATTTTTATTTAATACTTTTTAGTGTCTTGTTGTATTGACAACTAGTTATGGATAGACCTAAAAAACGTGCTGCGCCCCTTAAAAATTATAGATCTCAAGAAACGGCCTTACCGCATGATTTAGGTACGTCATTGAAGTCACCATTATAATCATTGTACAAGCCAAATTGATTTTTGTAATTACTGAGTTCGTATGGCCACCGGCTATTCTGGCTCCTTCATCGGACCCTAGAGGATCCTAGTTACCTTCCGCACCAAAGTGCTCGTTAAGACGAATGTAACGGGCCCAAACTCGATAGAGTTTTGTTATTTATTTACTGAGTTCCTATGGCCACCTTTCGATTCCATCATCAGATCAGCTCTATGTCGTAATCATTTTTCATTGTCATCCATTTTCATACATATAAAGAATTTCAGCTCAATCGGTGTCGGTAACCGGGAAGTGGATCAAATTTTACTTGCGAGATTTTATTTCAGACATCGGGATGGGTGAAGGTAAATAAAAAATGCTAATATAATAAAAAACTACTGGGCCTACCTCAATCAAATTTTTATGGGACCAATTCGAAACTATCCCGCATCAAACAAAAAAAGAATCACGTAAATCAGTTAAGAAACCTTGGAGAAATCGGTGTGCATACATCGAAAAAAAAATATACTGGCCGAATTGAGATTTTTTTGAAGTCGGTTAAAAATGTGATCTCTGTGCTCATTCCTATTTACATATAGAAAACCAATTATAACTTCTTCGGTAAATATGTTATTACCACTAACATCAAGTGCCTACCTGATTCCTGAAGAACAGGAATCAGAACTGGCATATTAATGCAGATGCATGCTGTCAAGTGGTTGCACATAAGCAACTACGTATTATTAGCTTATTAGTAAAGGGGAATAATACTTTTGAAGTTCAAAGCCCTAAGACGCAAATGAATTTTTAGACATAATTTGCAAGTAACATATAAATGGCTGGCATCCTTTTGTCCATATTTGACTGTACTTTTTTCAAAGTCATATGTTGACAAGATTTTATCTGCCGTGTTGCTCTAGTGACAAAGGATCATGCTTATGTTTTCGTTCGGTCGACCTATAGCACTAGCGACCAAATACTGTTTTGAGCCTGGTCCTGAGTCCGACTGTGGTCTTGTGTAGCTCAAACCAACATCGCAGCGAACTGCTAGTTGCTTTATGCCGCTTGGCCACATATTATACCCCATTTTCGTTCATTCACATTTTTACAGCCTATATTCCGACAGCATGTACAATTAGGGTAGGTTAGTAGGCTTCGTGTCCATCTGCAGAATAATGTTCAGAATGCAAAAGTTTGTAAAGATATGCGCTGTCCATATTTCATACAATACGTGTATATCAAATTGCGGTCATGCATCATGCAGACTGTATTGAAATGTATGCATTATTTTGGTATAACAAGGCGCTTATTATATTATTATGTACGTTCATAATTATTCGAAGTAACTCCTTGAATATTATACAAGTGTGAAGATGTTTTTTGTAATTTGTATTGTATTACGTAATGTGTTGATGTAATGTGTGAAAACATATTTAATGTTGTGTTTGAGATCATTTTGGTCATCCAATAATGCCAGAATATTCATTACAAGATCATCATTTATATTTCTTTTGAAGACATCAACCATAAAATCAACCTTAAAAGGTTTATAATAATTTCTCACAGTGACCTCCTTTGTTCCCTTAACATTGGAAAGCCTTATATCTTTTTCTCTCAAGGCTTACGTTGTTTCTGCAGGACTGTGGTTTAGATTTTACCTTTACCTGGGAAATCAGCATAAGCAAGGATATGACAATAAAGTGTCAATGCTTTCCATTCTTCTACATATAATCCCAATCAAATAATTTTGTTTCCCGCTTACAGCCTGCTGCTTGGTATAATAATTATGATCTAATATGTGATTGCGTGGTAAAATAAACATGCCTGAAGTTAGTATCAATAATCTTATTGCAAATATGTATATGTAGGTATAATTAGATGTGCTGCTTCAATACTTTTCCAAGGCACGTATGCTAGTATTGTGCGTGTAAATCTCTTAATAAATGAATATTAATTAGTGAATACTTTCTTTGTTCAGGATGACTAGACAACACGACAGATCATCGTTTATTTACTTTATGTGTTTCGCACAAAGTGGTTTGTGCACGAAATGCTCTAATTAATTAAGTATTAGCCACTGGTTTTGTGAATCATCGGCCGAATTTCGGTTCATTGTCGTTACCATTCCAAACATACCGTTTTAATGTTCTGTATTGCTGTGACTTTTTCTCATGAGTATCACAAAGCAGATTAGGTATCTTATCTTTTTGATTTGAATAAAATTTTATTTTCTCTTGTTAAGTTTACCAACCTTGAACTTTTGTAGTCATAAGTCTGAGAATTTTTAACCAACATTTCACATTTTGGTGCAAGCAATTCCAACAGATAAATCAGCTAATGCTGATTGTAAGAGATGTTATTACCGTCTGCCAATACTGCGATCACGTTTTTAACAAAAGCATCTAAGTAATTAGCACTTAGATAACATTGACTGGCCTTTTATATTTGGATATTTACTTTATAAGGATATATGGGCGATTCTACAAAAGTTGGGCGATCAGTCGATAAAACACAAATTTTATTAATTATATAAAAGATTTTTTAATCATTCAATTAATCCAAGTCACTTTTAACTGTCCACAAAATTTTGAAGTTTTATTATAATATTAACTTATTAAAAAAAAATAATAAATGTTCAAATCGTCAGTACTATGGCGTGTCACAACTCCCAAATTACCCAGTAGACCGTATTTTTCTCGAGATGTATATCATTTATTGTAAATTTTACTTCTACAATGCAAACTAGGAAACATTGTGTAATGTATTTTCCATATTTCGAAATAAACTCAATTATTAATCGTTTATAAAAATTAGTCTAAACTTTGTGTTTGTTTTTACTCATCAGTTCCGTGTGTAATATTAAAATTAACAAAGTTCTGCAAATTATCTAAGTTCCAACATCGTTCTGGATCTGTCTGTGGTCTATGTAGTGAAGTTATCTACAGAAGCTTCATTGGTCAAGGCGGCATCATAAATACAGTGTCAGTGGGCCGGCAGTGGTCAGCGAGCGTGTCGTGGCAGTCAATATATCAGTACCGTGGTGACCAATTATTTCCTTATTTTAAAATATTTTCCTAGAATTTCATTATACCTTAGTGTTTTTTTAAATGACGAAACGAAATTGACCAGTAAAAACTATTGCTCGGCATTATAACTTAGAATTTGTGTCTAATCCATCAATACTATGTCGTCAGTCCTATGTCCGATACTCCGACAAGAGACTGACGTATTACTACGGTACTGATGACTTTATGTTAGGGCCTTTAAATTTTAATAGATACTGGTAGGTAAACAATACTTTTATCACTTCTGATAAAAATAACATGGCCCCTAAAAAAATGGCAAATAAAAATTAAAAAAATTAACACAGAAGAGGAAGGGTGAAAAGGCCCAGTTGACTAGAATAAGAAATGACCCTGTGAAATCAGCTGAGTACAAAAAAAACGAGAGCTTTATTTGAAAATAAAGACATCGAAAAAGTATAAAAGAGATGACACTGAGGGGAAAACGCACAACCAGAAGAAAATGTAAGAAATATTCTATAGATTATAGACGCGAACAATAGTTAAATCGGAAAACGGATAATTTCGTCCAAATATAACACCATCCACCACTGATGAAGCTGAAGATCTTGATACAAGTGCGCAAAAATTGTTAATCCATACAAGTAAATGTAATTGATGAAAGTCTCAACAGTATCGATGCTTTGATAGAGAGTCTCACAAATCGGTCGCATTTAAAAGGACGCTAGCCGTGCATCAGGTTGGGCACCATCATTTAGGCTCTGGGATTTAACAAAATCAGTTTGTATTGAAGTCGCACAGTTTTTTGCCATTGGCAAGGTTGTGAGCACTTCCAGCTGGGAACTATCAAGCCTTGTCAATATCTTCGGACAAATCCAAGATTATTGACAAGGCTATAAATATTTCTATGATATTTACGGATTCGGAAGAGGAAGATAATGTGCCTCATTCCACCTTTTTGCGAAATAAAGAAATAAATGAGTTGCTGGTGGTAGTGACGCCCTGAAGGTTCAGAGTATTTCTTACTATCGTGGAGATTATGTATTACGCTGCACCAAAAACGCAAAACCGTAATGCAGAAATCTGTTCATTAGTGGACGAGGAAGAGGAAGAGCTGAGTCACATTCCTCCAATTTTGCAATACGGACGTAGTACTCTGTTTAAACTGGACGAAAACGAGTTAAATATGCCAGTAGAGCAGATACTAAAAAAGCTTTCTGTTCCAAGCCTTTTAATGAAAGCAAAAAGGGTATTTTACGAATTTAATCAAACTGTTAATGTTTTTGAAAAGTGACTATTGAATGCTAAGTTTTCTATTTTGCTACTGTGTTTCTTAATAAATAATGAAAATATTATGTTGTTTAATGTTAAAGAAACTGCCTCGGTTTGCAGATACTAATTTAGTTGTTATTTTTTGTTAACATTGAAATGTGTATTTAGTATGATTAATATTTCTATTTTTATCTACTATTTTATGCGAATTTTATTTTATAACAAAAAGGTGTTCGTTAAACATTTCATAGTTAATACTTAATATGTTGTCGATTGATAGGAAAACTACCTCATTGCTAATAAGATTTCAGTGTGACTATTTTTTAGATAGTAAGTTAGCAACCTCGAATTTTGTTAAAGTAAACTAAATACTCAGTATTGCCATAAATGTCATTTGAACCTAAGATATATATGTATGTGCCATTATTAGATATCAAATATTTGCGTAAATCTGAAACTTCCTAAGAATTGTCTTTTAATCAGTACCGTGTTAGTCTCGACAGTCCCTGGCGCTCAATTTTACAAAAAATCTCGATATTTCGAAAACGAATTAAGAAAGTTACTGGCCCCATTAAGAATAGTTTTAGTATAATATTACCCACCTCCCCATATAAAAAGAAAGTCAACTTTTCATCAAAAAGTGTGTAAACAAAATGAAGCTGAAAGTCGCCCAACTTTTGTAGAAGTACCCATATATAGAAACCAAACAAAAACCAATACACTTTTTGTGCTCTAGAGAGAATGGCTACTAAAAATATGATTTAGTAAGTAATGAGACGTGTCAATACTACATGGTAACGTACGGATGGTGTGGAGAAGTGATCAAGTGCACGCAATGTGCTCGCATCACCGCACCCACCGTGTCGTGACAAATGTACAAGAGTTCCGGAGCCGCATGAGGGATTGTGCATACATTACCATTCATGTAATAAGATAGGTATGCCAGCGAAACAAACAATGTATAGCCAACAATGTGAAATTGCTGGAAATTGCTCGGCAATCGCTAAACACATTGTAATCTTGCGTAGTGATCTGATTGTCTGTATGGGCATTTTCGTTAATGACCAGGCACTTTATTTGAGATGCCATTTCATCGTCGCCTTTGATCTTCTTTGAATGAAGTATCTTGAAGTACCTTGAATTTCTATTTGTTTTGATACAACCTTTTGAAGGCTCGCTTCCAAAAACTGTTTACATTTTGAGAATCTAGGTCACCGTTCGTAGCCTCGTCGGATTTATTCTGCTGATGTAACTATTATCTTTTCAAGCTACATTAATCGCCGGCGTGCATGTTCGTGGATACGCACGTGCTATCAAGTTTGTATCATTGCATAAACAAACGGAATGTTAATGAATAGATCATCAATCATGAGTGTTACCACAACATCGCATCGTGATGCCCTCCTTGTGGAGTCAGTGTCAATCTCGGCGATAACGGCGTCCAGACACCTTTTGTTTGCAATTTCGAATGTTGTGCGTTGTCGTAGAGGTGCCGGTGGCTGGCGGGAGGGTTCGCGGGCTGAGCTAGCGTCAGTCGGCCGCTCCTCGCCGCCTCGCAGCCACGCGCGCTCTCACACACTCGCGTCGACCGCCACTAGTCCGCGTCTCTCCGACGTGCGAACCGCGCCAGCGCGATTCCTACCGCGCTACATTTCCGCACACTTACTTTAATAATTCATAATTAACGACTCTCCGGTAGCCTTGCATTATTCAACCATTCCAGTTCGGCCGGCTTCACGTGTCCGAAATTTTGCAACACGATTTCGCGCGCCGATTCACCACAGAAGAAGGTTACCGCACCAAAACATCATAGGTTGCAACATTTACACAACTTTTGGAATTAAACTTGTGAATCGTTATAAATTTTAAGACGTATTCAGTAGACACACGCTCGTTAGATTTATTGTAGTAGATTGCGGTTGCAACAGTGCGGATTCCAAGGTTGCTTGTGAGAAGACTTTTGAACAGTTTCGTTTGATAAGTGATGTGTTAAAGCTAGTGTTATAATGCTGTCTATGGAGTCATTTTGGTGTGGTTCGGAGGGTGAGCTAACGACGCTGAAGTTGTGTAAGACCGCAGTGGACAGACCGGAGTACCGGCTGATGAGACGGAAGCCTTCTAAGAGCCTGATACCTCAGGCGTTGCTGCACGCTCCTGAGCCTCAGCCGCGCTCTCACAGGCGACGAAGGTCTGGTACTTGGCCGTAAGTGTATGCTTAACAACACTGGCATTTTATATTATACACTGCTCGCTTATCAGTTGTTTGCTAGAAAATTCACTGGTCTCATTATCAATATTAATAAGAATAACAATAGTTGCTTTCTACGACGATGCAAAGTTTATTCGCATCTGCAGTATGCGGAAACTTGAACGACCCAATTAGCTCAGGTGTCGTGTCATATGTAATAGAGTGTGTGATAGAAATGATTCACACACTCTTATTTTATGGCGAAACCGTGTACACGACACTTATGCTCCTTACTTTATTACCCTATTCCTGTAATTAGTTTATTGTTACATTGCAATAACATAGTTTTTATTACGCTCATATTTATAAAACGTGTACATTTCGTTGCACAATCGAAATATTTAAGCCTCCGAAGTAAACAGCTGTTATAAATAAACAGTGCGAATAACATTCATTTTTGTTTATGTTTTATTTGCCAGAATGAGTTTGTCATTGCTAAGTAACATAACAACTTTAAAAATATAAATAAACAACGATGCGGTGTCCAAACCAGCATTTATTGAGTGTCGTGTCGATAATTCCTAGGCAATTATGATAGTATGTACCAAATGCCGTTAACGTTCTAGACTGGGCCACGGTGGGTCATGATTGGAACAACCCAGAAATACCAGTTAAACATGTCTCTCAAATAGCATGTGCAACTTTAATGTGACACGAACAAATATTACAGAAATATTGACCAATTATACATTTTTAAGACCTTTCTCTTTTATATGAAATACTAGCTTCTGCTCGCGGCTTCGCTCGCGTGGGGGTCATCGGGACAAAAAGTAGCCCATGTTCTAATTTGATGTAATTATATCCTATTTTATTGCAAAGTTTCATCAAAATCGCTTCTACGGCTTTAGCGTGAAACAGTAACAAGCAATTCTCGCAAAATTTCACGTTTGGAATAGAAGTAAGACACATGGGGTCGTCGAGACAAAAGGTAGCCTATGCTATCCTGATGTATAAATTATATCACTGCAAAGTTGCATCAGAAGCCGTTTAGTAATTTGAGCAGTTGAATGCCGCAAAACCGGACACAATAGAAAATATATTATGATGTGTCACACTGATCAGGCCATTGGGAGTCGACGAGTATCAATAAACAGCCATCCATTTATCCAGCCTCTCAAACTTTCTCATGTAGATATATAATACTAGTAAGATATTATGTTCCCGTGTATCAGATGTGCGGTGTAGGTAGTCGTATGGTTTCGCCGGGTGCCTTATGTCTTACATCCGTGCCGACCCAGTTAGCTGCTGATGCGTCGCGGCTCAACCTTCGGTAACTTGGTCAGAGTACTACGGAGTACGGCAGTTTCAAAACTATTAGTTGCGAGTGATAACGTCCGGTAAGTACATACATATGTTTATGTTTGATAATGAGTGATTATGCTGATTATATTATTATTAAGCGTTTAAGATTCTTGCTTCATGTTTAAACAAATACAATAAAAGAATGTTTACACCGGACTCATTAAAATCCGAAATAAGTTCAAGTTGGAGTCGTTTTCCTTTTTTTGCCAATCAAGATGTTTTTTTTTAAAATTTTTTTGTTATTTATTCATACAAAAAAGTAGTAATTGTCCACTAAGAATACTACCAAGTATTGTTCATAGTGAGCACTGTATATAAATTGTCCCACTGCTGAGCGCGGACCTCACTACGCTATGAAAAGGATGAAGCTATATTCCACCATACTGGCCAAATGAGGATTGGCCAACTCACACGTCTCGAGAACATTGTCGAGAACTCTCAACCATGCTAGTTACTTTTATTCGCAACAAATCAAGTTATATCAATACCCCTGTAATGCTCCTGCGACACCTGCGTCTTAACGCGTTAATTTAGGCGCTACGTAGATTTGGCCAACTTTTTAACGCGTTAAAATACAAATTTACAATGCGAATTTTTTAACGCGTTAACTAACGCGTTATTGGCCATTGCCATTAACGTTAACGCTAACGCAGGTGTAGCAGTAGCATTTATAAGTCTTATTATTCCCATTCTAAAAACTAACCCTTTCTGGCCCAACCAACCGTAACGGTGGCAGTGCCAAGTGGCTCGCCACTCTGGCTGCACAGTAAAGGAGGTGGCACTCTAAACAATGCCTGTGAGTAATTGCAACGCTATAGAGGGAAGGCGCGCTTTTTGTTCCAAATGCAAATATACATACATTTTTTATACGAGCTGCATGGACTATGACGGCATTCTGACGGTGACTGCACGGGTAGTCTTTCCATCCATTGCATCCATCCAGATTGCATCCATGACTTTCAGCATGCAGCCGCGGTCTGTTTTCTAGTAGAACTAAATTTGTTAGGATATTAGCTTACATATATGAACTATCCCACTAATGGGCACTGACCTCTTCTCACTATCAGTTTGGTAGGCGTCTATAGTCTACCACGCTGACCAAAATGGGCACTGACCTCTTCTCACTATCAGTTTGGTAGGCGTCTATAGTCTACCACGCTGACCAAAATGGGCACTGACCTCTTCTCACTATCAGTTTGGTAGGCGTCTATAGTCTACCACGCTGACCAAAATGGGCACTGACCTCTTCTCACTATCAGTTTGGTAGGCGTCTATAGTCTACCACGCTGACCAAAATGGGCACTGACCTCTTCTCACTATCAGTTTGGTAGGCGTCTATAGTCTACCACGCTGACCAAAATGGGCACTGACCTCTTCTCACTATCAGTTTGGTAGGCGTCTATAGTCTACCACGCTGACCAAAATGGGCACTGACCTCTTCTCACTATCAGTTTGGTAGGCGTCTATAGTCTACCACGCTGACCAAATGCAGATTGGCAGACTTCACATGCCTCTCGAGAACGTTATAGAGAACTCAACTAGCCTTTCAATGCGTTTACCAGTCTTGTTGTGAGATGTTAATTGTAGGCAAAACCTTTTAACACTAGAAGGGTCGCGTTTCATACTATACCTTTAAAGACCGCAGCCGTCAATTTGACGCTACTAGAGATTCAATCATAATACTCATAAAATTATTGTGTACTTTGCTTTAAAATGAAACAAAAATATTAAAACTTTATTTTTTATGAATAATTAACAATTATAGCACTTAAACCGAGTAACATTTGTAACAAATAATAGTATTTTTTTATCTTTTATACATCTTCCTCAATTTATCGACGTGAAAAATTTATAAGTTGTAACGTTTCGACCTTTTTTGAAAAAGGGTTGTACTAATTTCAAAACTACATGTTTGGGTAAAGAAATATCGTTGGAACGGTTCTCGTCTTTTCCTAGATACGGAAACCCTCCACATAGGTACTTACTCCCGACATTCACCAGCAGCCAAAACTTTATGCCAAATTTATCTGGTTTGTTTGCAATAGGTATATTGTAAAAACGGACAGCGAGTTTTTGATGGAAACAAAACAACTGCTCAACGACTGTAAAGTTTTCTCCAGGAATGTTTTTTGTCATTTGACATTAAAATTATCTATAAATTTGTTCATGATATGTCAGAAATCATCGCTAATTTATCATTCGCCAAAACAGAACGCGTGCTTCTCATATCAAATCGTAAGTACCTATTTCATGATTGCCTTGTATCTATTTTTACTCATAGTTTTATTGAAAACGGGTGGCCAATGACTCCATGAAGATGTCCAAATCTAGGTGGCTCATGTTGTAGGCTCCACGAGCATAAATCAAAGCAATAAATGCATCTAGCTCGTCTAGAGATAAGTTCTAAGTGTCATCTTGACTCTTGTCATGTGCTTCCTTTTCAGTACATTATTTTATACGTCGAAAAATGTACTCATGAATAAATAGCCTCCACGCAGAAATTGGCTTGTTATTTTCGACGTATCGTTTGGCGTATGGAGTAGGCCCTGAGATTTATCTAAGTATATTTTGCTGACTGCGACGTCCCAATTCACTAGCATCTGCGGAAACACAAGTCCATTCTGTGCCGTCACTTGCTATCTGTAACATACCGACTTCCAACCCCGAAGATGTGTTAGCTGAACGTCCACCGCGCCCTGTTCGTCCGGCGCTAATTGATTTACAAGATACCCAGCGTACTCTGCGTGGATTTACAATAATACGTTATCTGTAGCAGGGGAATCTGCTGCGGAGTCGTCAGATGAAGAAGTGACCTGCTCTCGCTGAAATTCTGCATCACGGTTTTCACAAAAATTGTCAGATAAATCATTACCACTTTCATTACCTGACACATCTTGTATGTCACGATATCGCAACAGCTCTTGTTCTATTCGGGAAGTAGTGATACTGCGACGCATTTTTATAACAAATCACGACTGCCCACTAAACGAAACCAACGTCTACAAAAAGTGTAATGTAAACTAGCCAGGCATTAACAACTTACTCAGAATTCAAATTCGAAATAAAACATAAGTACCTTCATTAGTTCGTAGAAAACTTTGTTTACTGCGCTGCCGTCACATTGACGGTGTGCGGTCTTATTAGGTATTTGTAAAGGAATCTCATATACCACATATATACTAATAGTTTTCTATAAGGATTTAAGCTAACAATAACAAATTAGGAAAAGTAATAAAATATGAAAAAGAACAAAAACATAGTTTGTAAAATATTTAAGAATGAAATCGCCGTACCGTCAAATTGACGGCGTTGGTCTTTCTAGTGTTAAACAGTAGTACAGATTATAGAAAGTCGATCCCGTTTCTAACAAGCTTTTCACGTGAGATACACACAGGAAATATAACTGCATTGACAATAATAATTGCTTTGGTTGATATTAAACTAAAATAATGGCAAATATGTATGTCGTAGAAACGACATTCAATAAAATATAATAAAATTTACAATTAAAAATTAAGACAGAAAATTCAATGTGGAGTAGTTATGAGTATGACGTACCTTTGTTCCTTGGTATAATTTTAAAGCATTAGGATTTTTTTACCTTTATTTGAAATAAAAACAGTGTATTGTGGATTAAAATTAACGAAAAAACTAAAACATAAAGTTTGATAAAAAAGATTTTGTTGTTCACAGTTTGATTTATTGTTAATTATCGCTCGCCCCGTGCCTCGTAGTCAGGCTATCATTAATATCTGTGTTGTCAGTCGTTATAGCGAATCAGTGCCATTGAGAATACCATGGAATAGTGCCATCCCTTTGGGTTGAGGGAGTTAGACGGCGATCACTCTATGGAAGAGCTAAAATATTCCGTCAAACGTGATCAAACTAAAAAGCGAACCCTGAATTCTAAGGCATGATGACTTATGCAACCGGAATGCTAGGATTAATTATGACGATGATAATGAGTTTTATAAAAAATAATATATGTAACGAAACTGAAAAAAGAAGATAGAAAAAAATATAGCATGAGTACCTCAATAGTGGTCGGCTTGCAATCTGTCTATGAGGAGAGCCTTTGACTCTTCCTTTGACGCTTACGTCCAGCAGCGGATTCAGTACATTTCAATGATCGTAACTTATATTTATGTAATTTTAATCGCCTTTAAAAAGCTAACTAACTTGAAATTATTAAATATCGTTATACTAAAATTATCAAAATCCTGTATATTATAATATAACGCGCAGTAGAAATATTTTAATGGTTTTGCACATTCATATGAGACCGGAGTCTTTGTATCACGTTTTTAATTTGCATAATTAGGATGGTCGTTATGTTTCGCTCTGTTGCATCAGTGTATGTATCATTGAATCTGTATATATTGTTTTAAGCACTTTCGCTCCATATCTTTGTGAAATGGTGCTTACCGTAACATTATTTTGTTTATAGCAGCCGGCGCAGTTTTGTTTATTTTATTGTTGTGAGGATTGAGTATACCTTTTTCTGTCGTAATATAACCGTATTAATATTAAAAATGCAAAGAGTATGTGTTCCGTTTTTCACTTCTAATCGGCAGAACCGAAACTTACGAATTTTAGCATAGAAATGAGATCAGACCTTTTTGACGGACATAGAACATACCTTTAGTTGCGAAAATTAAACTTGAAAGCATTGAAATAGATGGTAAGAATTAACAATTAAAAATTATTTAGAAAAACGTGAGATTTATTGTTATATTTCACATGCGATGTCGCAGACAACTGCTAGTTTAGTTTAAAGAGTAAAGATATATTAAAGAAAATACGAACCTATAGTCTTGTTATTTGTTTTGACGATATAATATACCTACGTAAGTACCTATTTTCTATTCCTTTCGGGTTGCGGCGGTCAGTAGTTCTGACACAATTGATATCATATTTAAGGTCAGACTAGATATTTGAGGATACTGAACTCTTGTATTGACTAAATAGATATTACATCAGACATAAACGACACACTTATTTTCCTAAATATACATAGATGTGTAAACATGTGATAAAGAGAAAATGATAAAAAAAACATTAATTTCGCTCGCGATTATTCTCTGTAAATTGGTTATGGAATGGAAGGCCTCATCTAATTAGAAGTAGGTAATGAAAGGTAATTATTTGTTTAATCTTTTTGTGTACCTACCTTTTATTCGTTGACAACGTAGGTATTATCATAATTATATGCTAATATTCTATTTTTGAATATAAATTGTCTTTCGAGATATTCGCCAAGTACCTTTGTTTTAAGTATCCTAAATTTCGGCAGTTCTGCAAAGGCATTGATTGTGGGTAAACTCAACTTTAAATTAATTTATAATAATATCTTTTGTATGTTTCAATGGCATGATAAACTCAACTAATAAATACGTTTTTTTAACCTTTATTTAATAAGTAAACATGTTGTTCACATTACGTACTTCTTGTCAGTTTAGCAATATTTGATTTTTCCTGTAGTAAGCATAGTTTCATTTCCGCACTGCATGAGGTATGTATGTGCAACTGTCGCGAAATTGGCTTAAACCTACATCTCTATAGTTGTACGTGCCATAATATATAGGTCTATTTCACTACAACCTTAATAGTTCGGTATCTAGGTCTGTCACTAGCTGTCCACGTCAAATTTAACGGATTTCCGAACAAGCATTCAGTCCCTATTTTAATGTCTTATATGGAAAATACTAGAAATACAGAAGGCATCCACTGTCTCAATTACATGTTTTTAGCTTTGATAGATAAGACTCCGACTTATAGATACCTATACAATTATCACCGAAAGCACCGTGTCAAGAAGGCAGTTTTCTTTTTATAGACAAAATTCTCCGCTTTTGAATAAGATCCACCTTACATGAAACCTGTTACGAAAATGGAACAAAGTTACCACCAAGAAAAGTGCATAAGTAGAGGACGCATTAATTGCATCACGTATTCTTATTTTCGCAACTTCAATATTTTATTCATATACATATGTATAATATATTATGTCCTCATAACCGAATAAATGTATCGGCAGAGGTTCGCCAACTATTCTTGGCACTTCAAGACACATATTGCTCCAGAATTGTCCAGACTGCGTCTCTGCCTAAAATCGCTCAACAGAAACAAACAATAACATGTAATGAACCGTAAACACAACACATTGTGCCTCATGCATGACTCTCACGAGGCAACACATACGAGGCAATGTTTTCTTTTATTGACTTATTCATGGGGGTTATTCTTTCAACAGAAGGCTGTTACGCACCGAATTGGAGATAATTTATTCAATTAGCAAATGTGACACGACTCTATATGTATTAATGTTCGGTCGCTGAAACCGAGCTTTTAATGTTTTAATTGTAACGTGAAGATTGTAAAAAGTCTCGTGAATCTAGTATTGGCATCATCTGGCATTTTTTGTAATTTTGTTCTTAACGTCTTGTAGTACATAGTTTGTTTTATTTGTATTGTGAAAAATATTATCCCTCGCGAAAGATTAGAATTGCAAATTAAAAAATATATATATACAGTTATTCAATTCTGACGAAGTAAACTGGCCTTCATTCCTTTACGACAGCCTCAGAGACTAACTCGGCTATGGTTGTGTACCTATTGCGCAATTTCTGCATACCAAGGAAACACCCATGACTCATGAACGGCGCTTGCCACCCACCGTCAGACCATTTGGCTCGTCTGCCAATATTTATAAAAGGTGTAAAACCTACGTGTGGTTACGGCTTAAGAATAAAAAGTACCATTTCATAGCGTGGATACGTCATCCACGACGGCGAGACGAGAGGCGACCAAGAAAAATGTACAAAGATAAAGTACATTAGGAAAAGACAAAAAACTCGACATCAGATCCTATACTAAACCATCTCGCCAGCGTAAGCCAAAACCCCCTTTTGACTCATAATGCTATCGCAGCGCACATTAGGAGAGTCTTACACCCAGTATTAGAATGCCAAAAACTGTGTGATAAAATCTAACCTACACAAGCTTCTACATGGAAATGACTAGATAGATTAGTTCTCTAAGAATTATCCGAAGTAATACAGGTTAAGGTGTCCATAAAATATTGCTAATGGCGCAGTTCGTGTCAATCGTTTCGACCTATAAATATTAATGAGGGTAGTCTTGATGAGTCGAGCAGTCCGGCTTAATGAACTGTGTCTGTTATATGATATATCTGATAGGCACTTCATGAGGCTTTTCATGTGATGCGGATGCGAGTGCCATCACAGGGCCAGATAAGAGTTGAAGAGGAAGCTGTAATATGATTAACGATGCAAAACAGAGTGTAGTGTGATTATTTATTAAGTCATCAGAAGGTCGGGTACAAAGACTTGGGTGCCGTTTCATTACTTCGGATAAATAAATTGGGAACTAGAACAACATTTTTATGATATGATCTGCCACACATCTGCCAAATAATTTAAGCGCAACTTATCGGGCGGTGGTGCTGAAACTGGCTCTCCGTCTTTTCTATTTTGCAGAGATATGTGATATCACTTCATAAACACATACATATATCGACTTCTTTACAGTTTTTTGGTTCTTTGTAGTTATCGACTTAACGGATTTCCACTTCCATACCATGATACCTATAAACGGTTTTAGGTATGAGTATATTTTAACCACAAAAACAAATATTAACTTCAACAGTCAGTGATAACCTCAATTACAACTACAATCGTGATTACTTATTTGAGCATGTTTATAGATAGATATTATCTATACGAACAGATTATATCTACTAGCACAGAAAAGTATTTTGTAATATATTTTTTAATGTATTTTTTGCATTGGCATCTTTCCGTGTATCTTTCAGCGATAGCCTAGTCTAGATCTAGACACCAAAATACTGCTATGGTATCGGAATCGAACCCACAGCGCGCACTCACTTTTCGAAATTATGTGCTTATATTAAATTATTAATAACTAGATGAGCCCGCGGTTACACCCACGTTATTTGAGGCTAATGCTCCGCTCCCGTGGCTCATAGCGCGATGTTATATAGCCTTTAGACTTCCTCGAAAATGGGCTATCTAACACTGAAAGAATCTTTCAAATCGGACCAGTACTGCCTGAGATTAGCGCGTTCAAGCAAACAAACAAACAAATTCTGCAGCTTTATATATTAGTATTAGATTGCTTGCACCGTGCCGCACAGAGCAGGTTAAGTCATGAAAATCTGTCGTTATAGAGAATAAGTACGTACCCTTGAACGTACTGATAATGGTAAAAGACATAGTAACCGCTCATCCTCTGGGGTTTCAAACGACTGTTTCTGTGGTAAAGCTAAAGTTCTGGCAAATCTGGTTAGACTAGGAAGCAGACCCCGGACTCCAAAGCCTTGGATGTAGCCGGTATAGCTACTACAACAACATTATTATTGTGACTTCTAATGTCTAGCTCTGACGTGAAAAAATACTACTAATGTAAGAGATGCCTTTTTAGGAACATAATGTATTGCCAACATTTAATACCGTCGCATTAATTTTAATGATGTTTCTGTGATAAAAAATCATTCTATCATGTTCCGCATCGTGATTCTTCATTAACACAAGGTCTAAGTATACGTCACTCATTATAGTTTTCCATACATTTTATGTCTTAAATAACTTCATACATATCTAAACTCCGGCGTTTAATTTCAAGGATTTATGCCATGCCTTTGGCACGTGTACTTCTTTGTTGTTATGAAAAGATTTTAGAGTAATAAAGAAATCTTTAATAACTTAAAAAGTTTTCTTAATGGTGGCTTTCAAAGAAAGAGTGATAAGTTATTGTCATGGAAAAATACTTGATGAACAGCTCAGGGATTGCCAGGGCATTTAGGTCTGGCGCTGGATTTCAACAAGACCCATGACAATATCAGACTAGAAGTCCAGTTATAGCACACATATTCGATTTCTAGATGTCACTAGCCTCTTGCAGTCCTCTGCTGGACGTAGGCCACCCCTAGGATAGGTCATAAGTCCTGTTCTTCCGTTTTCGCCATCCAGCCACTACCAGCCATCCTCCTCAAACCGTCAGCTCGTCAATAGTTGGGAATAATTTATAATGATAGTAACTTTACTCGCAGCTTCGCCCGTGTGGGGGTTGGTTATCGCAACAAAACTCATGTTCTATTCTGATGTACAAGGTAATATCAAAATCCGTTATTTAGTTTATGCGTGAAAGTGTAACAGAAATAAATCCATCCATTCATCCATACTCAGAAACTTTCGCATTCATAATAGTATTTAGATGCTTATGATTCTATGTAAAGGTTTCTACTATAACTCTAGGTCACTAGACCCACTATCGCGTGTTAACAATGCATAGATTGACGGCTAGTTTACACATGATAGTGCTGAGTATACTGTTTGTAATATGATATCTCATAGATAATATTTATAATCCTATATCTAACTAGATATTAAAATCCTCATAACGGCGCGTTCTTGGGTACTATGGCGTGATGACAAAATGTTTTTATTTAAATGGAGGTTTTCATGTATGGACAACACGACTAGGTATCTGGCGTAAGCAACATTTTTCTTTTTCTTCCCGTAAGCTATTCCTAGAATCTGCTAAGATTCCATGTAAAACCCAATGATATAATATGTGTACATCGTCACGATAAAATGGATGCGCGTTCTTACGATTACAGTTTAAGTTCCTGGTCGCAAATATCTGATGTCATGCATCGTCTTGCATTTCACATCTATAAAATTTCACTTTGATCTCTTATCTCGTAGGTATGCGAAATGTAGAAGCAAGAGGCTACAGCGATAATATTAATACGCTTACACATAGCCTCTGTATTACGTGTGCGTTATCCAACTCCAGTGCGATCACTTACGTTACGCATGCACAGCAGACATGCATTCACACGATGCCTTTTAAATCTGATACTTGTGGACTAACATTTAAAAAATAGTGATTTGCAATCCTTCTACAACTATTACATAGACGTCAATGTTTGTTAGGATGGATATTTTGATGGATGTCTATTATGCACATTCAGATTTTTGTTTTTTCAGTGTTTGTTACGCTTTCACGTAAAAATGAACAGATTTTGATAAATAAAATAAATAAATAAAATGTTGCCGTTTCTAACTAATAGACAAGCCACAATCAAAAGTATTGTTCGCGAGAAGCTGAAATTTAGCTTATAATTATGTTTCTTTTAGGGGTGCACTAAGAGGGGATGGCCCGAAATTCCCTCGTGGTAGGGAAAAAACTAAATTTACCAGAGAAATTTACGGAATTTACAATAAAGGTGTAGCCGCAGCCTTATTGTATGTATAACCTTTATTGTAAATTCTGTAAATTTCATCCTTTCGTATGGAATAAATGTAGTTATAACTTAGACCATATCACAAAAGAAACCTGTAGTCATGTACCTATCAGTGCAGATATATCTACTCCTTCACATAGGTATATTCTAGCAGGCCAATGTCCTAGCAAATATGTCTGCCAAACCGTCTGTGCCCTCGTTTAGTCTAATCAATTATGCCTATTGTTCGGAAGCTATTACTTCTGATAATCGTATCGTGTTGGGTGCTCCAATTTCTTTACCAATTATAGGCGTTATTGATTACTTCAAATCTTAATATATAAAATCCTTGCGTTACTGACTGACTGACAGACACGCTACAGCCGAAACTATTGGGCGCAGGAAGCTGAAATTTGGCATGTATGTTCCTTAGGGACCGTAGGGGTGCACTAAGAAGGGATTTCCCGAAATTCCCACGGGATCGGCCAAAACGGGTAAATTTAAAAAAAATGCAGGCGTAGCTGCTGGCGTCCTCTAGTGTTTTTATAAATATAGTTTACGTTCATTATTTTTTTTTTTAATAATGTACGTATACAGTGTAGGTATACAAAGGTAATACGGCGTATGTTGGACTTAAAAGTTAGTATAAATAAAATCTTCTCTCTGCCACCTTTCCTAAGAGGCAATTCAGCGTATCCCTGTGGTAACGGTGTAAGGCCAAACCTTCTTTTGACTCATTTAGCTTTTGTGACGGAAATTAGGAGAGGCCTATGTTCAAACATGGTCTGCAAGAGGCTGTATAATAAAGTATTAAGAGTCAACTGGGCACAATCTGCAGCTACTCAAAATTTTGGAAAACTGCCGATATTTACCGACCATCTCAAGGGTGAATAGCAAAAGTGTGGAACTCTAAAGTAGAATCATATACCTACGTCTGGACCAACATTATCATTCGAATAAATTAGTATTATCATCAGCCTTTCAATAACAATATGAGTCAATAAGAGAAATTGGCCTACTATACTACGCTTGCCTGACGTTTAACAATAGGGGTTTGATGTGCCTTTTGCCTTCTCTTCCCAAAGATAGGTAAACACACGAAGTCATAGTCACGTCATGTCACGCATACGAAATCAAATCTGATAGTGACAATGGCGCTACCTCGAAATTGTATGCCCTTTTTGATTACAGATTTTGAAGCAGTGAGACACACCAGCAAAGTGAAAATTTTATATATTATTTATCAGGTCTTTATCTAGGGACTGCTCGGACAGATACACGATTGGAAGATTTTCGCTCGATAGAATTTTAATTTGAAAAACATGCTTTCTCTAAATAGTTTTAAGGATATTTAAAAAAATACTTAACTTTTGCCCTTGAAATTGTTACTCACTGAAAGAAGAGCTAGTTTGTTAGTGATTGGTCTAACGATTTTTGTCTACAACGATTATTACTTGAGTTATGAACGAAATAAGATTTCAGACAGTTTCGTGATGGCATGCCATGTCAAAAATCGTGCGACATCCAACTTTATAGCGATTTTTTGACCTTCGAGGTAGCCTCTTAATCAGTCACCACAGGGATAAATAAATCAATAAATATAAAAAAAGTCTGCCTTGCATTGTATTAATCATGTTATGGTAGCCCTTATCTGCTTTCGGATGCATGTGCAGTAGGTATACATACGTCAGACGGTCAGACAATAAAAAATAATTACATCTCGTGCTTCAACACTTGTTTACGATGTCACGTGTTCCACTAACGAATAAAACTTAATAATTAACATGTAGAATCTTTAAATAGGTATTTAACCCATATGTGCTCAACTTTTTATTTTTGACAAAAGTAGTGATATTAGTTAATAATTTAGCTTTAAATAAGTGTTACTAACACCGGTTATACAAATTACGTATTTATTATTATTATTTTTGGAAATATGGACCGCCCCAGAAATGGGGCGTTGAGCACTGCTTTGTACCAGTAAAACAACAGGTATGTATATATATGTATAAAAGTTTATTAAAAAATTAAGCTTTATTTAGGAATGAAAAGCAAAAAAACAATTCGTGTGGCATCCAACATCGCATTTGCTGCATTTTTTTGTTGTATTTTTGTGACATTCAGCGCACCTAATTTGAGTAGGGCTTGAAGTTATCAAATGACCTTTCCCGTCTAAACGTACACCGTCAGGAACTCGCCTTCGTTTGATAGCCTTTATTGGACGACCAATAGCTCGCACTGATAAGTAACGCCCAAGGTACGTTGTAGTAACCTCCCTAATAAACCCTAAAAAGTCTAAATGACCTTTTTCTTGGCCAGCTTGTGAAAGCCTGTAGAGTTGGAAGGCGTTATTCATTGATGCATTCAGAGGCCACATCAATAGTTGCCAATACCACTTTTTGCGATTGATACTAATCCGATAACAGCCTATATTCTGATCAAGCCGATCGACGCCTCCCATAAATTTATTATATTGTTGGACACAAGAAGGTTGCTGGATGACCACTCTACGCTTTTCGCTAGCAGACCACCGCTGTGCAGATCCCATGGGTGCAACGCCTTCACATGTAGATGCAACTGTCACTATGTTGTTATCATGGTAACGGACAAGGGTGATGCCTGTACGGGTGTCTGTTATTTGATAGTAACAAAAGACTTCATAAAATCTAAAAAAAGTAATTATCGATGATTTCCTTTATCTTATTCATAATACAGATAATATTCGACAAAATACTGTAAAAAATTCCACAACAATATAACAATATTTATTATTACTCACTGTTTTCGTTGCGCCATCGTGATACTTTCTAAACACCGTAATGAAAAGAAGACATTTGACAGAAAAAATGCCGCGAAATGCAGTAAATTCTGTCACAGAATATAAATACATTTATGATTGACATAATGCAACGTTTAAAAACATTTGTCTAAAATATAGTATAAAAAGTTCTTAGTCAAAATTAAACCGTTTTAAAATTGGAGCGTTGAGCACATATGGGATCTTCTATTGTACTTGCAAAAGTCAATAATAGGTCTTAGTGTGATGAATATTTTTTCTTCATAGAATACGAATTTTGAAAAATCATTCGTAAAGTAATATTCAATGTTCAATAGTTTATTTTCGTGGTTTGACAGTATTTCCTTGTCTGCCTTTAATATATAACGTCTTGTTAGTTTGGCCAGATATAACTAGGTGTAGAAAAATATCAGTGTATTGACTGATTGCAAGTGTCGATAGTGAAAATACAAGTGTGTGTCAAAATTTGCAAGAAAGACGCTCTATAGGAATAAACGGTAAAAATTTATATTACATTTTTTGTTTTCTAAACCGATGTGTGTTTAAAGTGTTTGTCATTTTATCCTCAAAGAAGAAAACTAAATGACAAAAAAAATTGTTGTATTCTTTTTGTTGGAGTGATTAATGTGTTTTATTTTATTTTTTTTACTTTATAAAATATCGCACTGCCTAGTAATAGTTACTTAGTTGTGTATAGCAGATAAAGCATATTCTTAGTTAGTTAACAACTAGAGTTACCCAAACAAAATACGTTATCTATCCTCATTTTGGTTGCCGGCCTTTGGAAACTCCCATATACACCTTTACCTTACCAAAATATCTTATTTTTGCTATACCTACTCTAATTTATTGTCTTTGTGCTGATATTTCAGGGTATTACCTATATTAAAATGTATTGAAATGCTTGTGTTTTCCTGCTTAAGTATCAAAACACAAGTATTTTTTTCAATCAGTTTGAGAATGCTTCTCAAAGGCCACCCCCACACACACAAAGATAACATGAATTTTAACATACATACATATACTCACGCCTTTTGCCCGTCGGGGTAGGCAGAGACAACGGAACGCCACTTGCTTCTATCCTTATAAACTTCACGCGCTTCCTCTACATTCATTACTCTTTTCATACATGCTCGCCGGTTCTGGGTGCTTCGGACCTTTCCTTTTTTTCAGAACGTCACCAATTTGGTTGACGAATGTCCTACGAGGTCGGCCGCGACCGGCTTGCCCATACATGTTTGCCTCATATATTCGGTGCGACATTCTTTCAATCATTCGCTCCACGTGTGCAAACCATCTCAGCATTCC
Organism: Euclidia mi; assembly: GCA_944739405.2. NCBI lineage: Eukaryota > Metazoa > Arthropoda > Insecta > Lepidoptera > Erebidae > Euclidia > Euclidia mi. Next base: position 45,034,730 of record OX123202.2, read on the forward strand.
TTTCTCAATTCTCGTCACAACATCTTCTTTCAAGCCACAGCGTTCTCGTATTACTGCATTCGGAATTCTATCAATCAGTCTCACCCCACACATACTACGCAGTGATCACATTTCAACTGTAAAGTAAATAACTTTACCGTATTCAAATTTTCATGAATAGGTTAATGAAATCAGTTGAGCGGTTTCGGAGATGACGATCACAAACTTTACCTCTTTAAATCTTCATCCAACCATCAAACAGACCTCGAGACAGCTCACCTGGTAAAACATAAAAATCCAGTCAAAATAATGAAAGCTCTATAAAAAGTAAAGTGATTACTTGACGTCTTGTTAATTAAGCATTTAGTAAACTAGTCCGCGTTCCTCGGAGCATGACCACAATGTCTATTTGTACCGGCAAACTCTTTGTTTCAGTCTACAAGTTTTACTTTCACAAAAATACAATTAAGTGACGTATTTTTTCTAGCTGTTTAGCCTTTCTTATCCGTTCACTTGCGTTGTTACCGCTAAATATCCTGCTTTCAAATATATTTATACAGCGTCTAGTTAGGTAAAACTAAGTATAATCTTGTGAGACTACTGCTGAACTGTGAAAATTACGACACTTGTCATTCACAGGTAGGTACGTTAAATATAGATAAAATTAAAAATATATTTCTGCTTTCGTTTTTTCCTTTAGTGTGGACTTGTACCGTTGATTTTCATTGCTTACCATCGAAGTTAATTAATGAATACACAGGCGTCAAAATTATAGTGATACTTGATACTTGATTGCACGGGCTGTTTCCGCAACTCCACGTCTTGGCGCGTATTTTGCGTGCGGGTGGGAATGGTGTCTTCATTCGAGCCACCCCAGCTCTACGAGGAAGGCCAGCAGACTCTTGATGTGGCCCACGGCTTCCCTCAGGGTGCTGTATCTGGTCAGGTACTGCTGCCTGTACTGTGCGACCTCGGGGCAGTCGAGGAGCAGGTGGGCTGCCGTCTCGTCTGCTGCCATACAGGCCCTGCACAGCGGGCTGTCGGTGATACCTATAGTAAATAGGTGTTTACTAAAGAATCCGTGTCCTGTATAGGCGGCCGTGACTGTCCGCAGTTGTTGTTTGGACAGCCGGAGGATTTGTTTGGCTATCTTACCGTCTACTGCGGGAAGAGCCTCCTTGGCCTGCCTACATGTTTCAATACCAATCCAGGCCTGGTTGTGTTGGGTCCTGCTCCAATTTCTTACCAGGTTGCGATAAAAACCAGAATGGAGGGGAATAATGGGCTCGGGTCCCACCACCTCTAAAGTGGCCCCTCTTCTTGCAAGTACGTCGGCAGGCGACGATCCATTGCAGTGTTAATTTGTTTTGTTTACCTACCTCTGTTAGTTTCTGGTGGCATTCAAGCGTGAGTGCCGAGGTGATAGTATGGCTTTTGAGGGCTGAGAGGACCGCCTTACTATCTGAGAGGATCCTAATGGATCGTTCCCTTACCTCACGTGCCATGATTGCTGTGGCAGCTAGGATTATGCCAAAACATTCGGCCTGGTAGACCGTGTTGTAGGCTCCCAGTGGTGCTGCGATGTTGATGTTTAGGTCCTCGGAGAATACTCCTGAACCCGTACCTGTATCCGTCTTAGACCCATCTGTGAAGATCGTGAGCTCGTTGTGATTAACCGCTCCTTCGTGTAGATCCTCGAACAGTTGGATTTTGTACTTCTTGTCGAACACAAATTGTTTCGGTATTTGGTCGCCAATGGCTTCTGTGAGAGGAACTTCTTTATTTAAATTCTAAATTATTTAATTATAGTGATACTTCTAATCGGCAACTATCTTATAAGTTGTAACGTAATACTCTGAATTGTCAAATCTGCTCAACCTGTGGTAGACTTGGTTGTGCAAGGCCGTAAAGTTAAATAGTTATTATTATTCAAAGTTAAATGGTTAAAATTTTATACCTTTTTGCATTTTTTATTTCTGATATGTGAAGGTCACCATAATATCGATATTTACAGATAATATTTTTTAAGAAATGTAACTTACTTTACTTCGTCAGAAGTCAATAGTTTTTGAGATTTGGTTACCTATCCAATTTGATAATGGGAGACCTCTTACAGACTATTTGTATAGTCTTACATAAAATATTTCGTATTCAAACTTAATGCATAATTAAAACAATTTCTGGCTTCATATACAGAATACTAATCAGATATCATTCCTTAACTTGTTCATCCATCCAGTTTTAATTATGCCTTTGTGCCGGAGAATATTTTATTTTTAAATTTGTTTATATTTGTCTTTTAAGTTTTAGATATTCATTCTTTATTCGTCCTCTATCCGTCCTGAGGTCGTTTAGTATCTCAGAGACATATTTGGCTTTACATAACACGATAATCTGGCTCCTACGATATTGTACAGTAGTTAGTGGTGTCCGTTCTATTTGCGGCGTCAATTTACTATCGACCCACGTACGAACACGTGTGACAGCGAATAAACCATTGTTGTTCACCTATCCATTTAATATCTGTGCATCTGTTATGCTCAAAGAACGAAAACGCTAATCGAGCAAACAAACAGATTAAAATAAGTTGATAACACGTCTTGTGGTCAAAATTAAACAACCATATCACCAAATTCTACCGGATAGGCGACAGGTAGTTTAATGGTTAAAATATCCATATTCGAGGAAAATAATGCGATTCTCTTGGCGGATAACTGCCCCGAACACCTCTTATCAAATACGCATTCTTGACTTCTATGTCTTTCGCGCCATTTTTCATTGCAGTACGTCATTGTTACAGCATGCAGCATTGTGTGGATTGTGGATGCGAGCCGTCGCAATTCTGACGTCACCGATTATGTCTTATGAATAGGTTTCTTTTATGAAAGCATCAGGTTGTCACTTGATCTGTTGTCTTTTAAGTTTCATAGACATGTGAGGGTCTATTAATAAATTCGCTGAATTTCGTTGAAATTTATGGCTCTTGAATGGTGTGGTCTTGTGTAGTCTTGCTTTTTGGCATATTGTAAAAACGAACAGTCTCAATATTTATAACTTTTTTCTAGTTCCTTCCTCCCTTCTTTCTATACCAAAACCTATTTTGGAATAAGGCTTTCCTAGGCCGTCACCTGTATCCATATCATATAGTGATGAGTCGTAATCTTTTTGAAGGTTAGATTATTAACCATTAATTAACTCATTTTCAGTTACGAATGGAGACCAAATCCCATAAAATGCTTTTTAATAGGACTTCACATCACTATAATTACTCAGCATGCACGCATAATTACAGGCAGGTCTTCGTATTAGTACATTTTCTGTGTCACGACATTCTATTGTAAGCACATGCATTATATTTCAAGTAATACTTTGATATCCAATACTGCAAAACTAATATAATAAATGCGAAAGTGTGTTTGTCCATTCTTTCACGCTAAAATGATTGAACAGATTTTAATGAAAATGAAACTATGCAGCAATACAGCGTATACATCAGAATATCACATAGTTTACTTTTTGTCGTGATAACCCAGCGGCGGATTCGCGGAATCTACTTGGACATTATTAAATACAATCTCTTGATCATTTGCCGCTCTTGAAGATGCTGTAATTTGAAGTGCATTTAATGATTTACATAACGTCATGACAGTAACTGTTTTGAAGGTTACATTGTATACAAACAAACAACTATATACAATGTAGTTGTTTCTGCGACCATTTCGCCGTTTAGCAAAGCACCGACTGTTCTTGGTTCGATGTTCAGAAGGGACAAAACTTTACGTGGTCCATAAAATATCATTGCGACGTTCTGAATGACTGTTGATTTATATTTTGTCAGGTGGTATTACAGTAATTATTCCTTGTTCGGGACTTGTCCTTAACAGTAACAAAAAGAAAATTAAAACTACGAATATGACTTTTCATTAAGAACAGGTTCCAATTCTGAGCTGCGTTCTTTAAAATAAAAATAATTAAAGGAAGCGCATAGATTCGCGATACGGCGAAAACGAAGAAAACGGGTGACGTTGGCTTTAACTATTTAAGCGTTTATTTGGAGCTTACTGACAGAATATTTGAGCACGCCATTCATGTTGCCCTAAAGTCTTCACCTACCAAATAGGTGACTGATTCCTCTTGTTGAGTATTTTCTTGTTATGCTTCCTTCTCTAGAATGCAGGCCGAACTTTGAGTGGTACTCAGATTTCAGTGGTGGATTCTCGCTACTAGGGTTTTTCACAACAACACAAAAAAAAAATACAGTTTTGTATCCATACATTTAGCAGCATGTATAGAATAGTGGTTTCAGCGCTTTGCCGTTTAGCACAACAACGTGTGTGTTGGCGGTTCGCTACGTATGGAGATACGAGACAACATTTTGAGTGATAACAATCTGTTGTTTCGAGTCTGGGTGTTCTTCGTCCGTTTATTAAATGTTTTGTTGCACAAGATACCTTCTTAACTCACACGAAGAATGTACCTTATGGAATAGATGTCTTAAAAAAAACTTTATGTATGATGAAGAGATATAATTTAACACTACGACATTGTGGCCCTCGACACCTCTTTTCCAGCAACTCTAGGTATCGTGTAAAAAGTCACTTATTCGATCCTATTGCTCAATGTTTACGCGTCGGTTGCCATGGCGAGCTCACGTGGATTCCTTGCGTGCACAAAAACTTTACTATTAATTAATTTAGTAACACGTGCGCCTTTAATTCTGCTTACTGCGTAACCTACGCGTTTGTGTAGAGATTTATGATTAAAGGAATGAAACACCTTCTGTTTGGCGCAAGGTTCGGCCATGGGTTACACCGGTCACGGGCTAGAATAATTAGACAATCGAGATCCGTTACATAAAAAAAATCTTTATTAAAACTGGTCAAAAATACATTGTACTAGTATGGGAGCTCAATATATATGGCACTCTAGTATGGTAGCTCAATATACAGGGTGTCACAAGACCCATCACCAAGCCGAAGTCTACTCGTTCTGGACATCATGCCAAGTCATACTAAGCAAAAATAAAACTTGGGAAATGTTTTTTTTTTTTCAAATAATCACATTTTTTAAGCTGCAATTAAAATTGTGCGCGTACAATTTTCGAAATACCTACTTATCCATGGGTGCATAGGACATCCAAAGATCAGGTTGGCATGGTAATTGCATCGATTTTGTACCTAATTACAAAAATTCCATAGTAACTTTATGCCTCAATATCTCCTGGACCAGTAATTTCCCAGGTATGGTGCCGAAGTAAAAAATGTTCGTAATGATTGGTATAATATGGGGTTTCAGTTTTCGTTAAGGGTCTTTTTACATCATCATCCCGTATATGGTAGCTCAATATACACGGCAACCCTTGGATGATGCAGAGATTGTGGCAGATGTATTTTAATGATAGAGTTATAAAATTAGTAGATATGTTCGCGAAAGTCCGAATGTTTTTAACCGAGATTAATCATTCGATTTTAGCCAATATTTTGATGATACTAGTAAAATATAACCTACTGTCTGTTGACGACAAAAACGCTTAGTGGATACTACAAACATGAGCACTAGCATGGAGATAGTTTAGAAAGCTTGGAAAGGATAAAGACTTCTAGACATAAACGTCTAACCGGTATCGCGATTTGGTATGAACTGTGTCGGCTAGTGATCAATACTGAACGTGGGAAAGGAACTACTTAATATGGTGGACAGTGGACACCATATAAAGATATGTGGTGGATACCATTCGGAACCAACTGTCGGGATGAGCTTGCGTGATGGCTGCGGTCATAGTGTAGTAGGTAGACTAGGTAGGTGTGCGGTTCGCGAAAGTAATGCTAACGCAGTTCCCGTGACCCCGCCAATCAATGGGATCGGATGGAGGAACACCATGGTGGTTTTAGTGGGTACTCCCGGCGCTTCCCACGCTCTCCCTAGGACTTCCCCCAGACTAGGCCCTTTTTAAGGGCCCAGTCTGGGGGGTTAGCGCGTAAACTGTTTGGATTCGCCCATGCGTCAACAAAAATATGATTACTTTCGAAATCTAAACTGAAATAAAATATTATAATGCTTTAAATAAATTAAACTAGGTTCTGCACCATGCTTCACCCGGATCACTTTCTGTTATAGACAAAGGGTAGCCTATTTATAATTCTATCAATATCTATTTCATTTAGGAAAATGTTTTCAATTGTTTTGGTTTGAAAGAGCGACCAACATCCATCCTCTTTCCTGTTTACAATAGTTAGAGGATTAACAGCAATTTGCCAGCAGCCTATTTACAGTAAAAAAATATTCATAGCCATTTAGTACGTAATAATTTGATTACCCTCAGATGTAATTGTTTTGAATCGCCTGTGCATGTACACGCATGTATTGTAATAGAAACCCAGGCAACTAAAAATTAAACATACAAGGACTTTGACTCCAGTGGTCGAAATTAGACCAATTTTCCAATCTACCTATTTTAGCTCTGATTACCTATAGTAGGTATGTAGGCATGTCTTGCAATAGCTAACTGGACAGACTAGCGGACTGCTGCGCAAATGGTCTCGAGATTAAATCCACCGCACGCACCACTTACTTTTCGGACTTCAGTGCGTATTTTATTGCTAATTATCGCTCGCCCCGTGCCTCGGAGAGCACTTTTAGTCGTCGGAGCCGACTGTCATGAAGATCTTTGGCAGTCGTTATAGGGGGTCAGAACCAATGAATAAACTGTCACTCAGTGTAAAACCATGAAATATAGCTATTCCTTTGAGCTGCGGAGGTTAGACAGACAGTCGCTCTGTGGTAAAGCTAACATTTAGTCAAATCCGGTTAGACTAGTATGCGGCCCCTTATTGCAATTATAACGTTAGGAGTATGATGATGATATCGCTTGCGGTGACGGAAAAAATTGGCGAGGAAAATAGCATTTCTTTGAGTTCTGAACTATGCCTGTATAATAGGCATAATTGGTGTTGACTGTAAAATCAGCGGACACAGAGACACTTATGCGGTCAGAAGCGACATCGAGTATTTATTTCATTATTCTTTGTCTTATGTAAAATACGTTTCTTATCTATTTATTTTGATAACAATTGTATGGGTGGGTTGGTGCCACTGCGTAAACAAATGATAACACTTGTAATAAAATGACTTGTCGATTTTAATGTCTTTAAAAATATAGAAATCATTTATATTTCTCAATAGAAGATTGTTCGTTTAAACTCTACAAGAAGCCGCAATAGCCTAGTGGAGATTGACAGACTGCTACGCAGAGGGTCTCGATTTCGAGCGACCCACTGAATTTTTTAAGTTAAGGGCGTATAAAATTGCTAATTTTATCGCTTGCGAAACAGTGAAGGAAAATATCATCAGGAAACCTACCCGTCAGTTCTCCATATTGTTCTTGAAAGCCATGTGAAATCTGCTAACTCGCACTTGTTGACTGTGATGGACTATGGCCTAACCCATCTCATGATGAAAAGAGGCCTATTCCCAGCAGCGGGACATTATAACCAAGGTTGATTATCCTCATAAAAAAACAAACATAATTACATATCTATTACAATAAACAAAAACATACAATTTAATCATGTATATGTATGTCACTAGACAGTCAAAGATAAAATTGTCTGCGGCTTCTAGAAAATATATTGTCGTATAAAGTGAGATCGTGAAAAGATAAAACCGGATACCTCACAGCTACAAAACAACGGATTTACGTCATGGGTAAACCGCAGATCGTAAAAACCGTTTTAAAATAGTGACATGTCTAGATTTATAATCATTGTAGTTTTCATTTAGCATTCTTCACTAGTGTGACATATCAAATATCTAAACAGCCAACCAGATTATTTATTAATCTGCTAGAAACTACCTATATTTAGCATCGTTATTTTATTTTACCTGAAAATCACGTAGGTGTACAATATTTTGAACAATATTTTGAAAAGTCATCAAATTTTCTATTTATACGTAGACAAAAATACTCACATAAGCAGAGTAATCTGTGGTCTGGAAAGCATTTTAAGGGTATTTGAACGAGGCAACTAACTGGTCATCGAATCGGCATGCGATATTGTCAAAGTGTCCATAAAACCATTGCACCATTTGCAGTCCTATTGGATCCACGTTTGTTTATTTGAATTATTTGTAAAGTACTATATCAATGTTAGTACGGCACCAATACCGCGCCGATGACGTGTGTGGCCACCGGTTAAAAGTGAAAGTGGCCCGTACTACGACCAGCACAATATAAACGAGTCTATGGCGCTTTGTAATCGCAGTGCAACCTTTTTAGGGTTCCGTACCTCAAAAGGAAAAAACGGAACCCTTATAGGATCACTTTGTTGTCCGTCCGTCTGTCATGACCCTTTTTCTCAGGAATGCGTGGAGGTATCAAACTGAAATTTATACTAAATACTCGAATCATCGGTTCCACAGATCTGTAAAAATATCAAACTTCTAATCCAACGCAATCAAAAGATACAGCAGTATATCCTGCAAATTTCAGCATATTTTCAAACTCGCATTGGAATCAAAACCTACAGGGTACTTCCCGTGAACTCAGAATCTTGAAATTTGGTACGACGTAACGTCTTATGTCATATATGAGGTAAAAATTGCGAAAACCATAAATTTTTTGTTACAGCATATAAAAAAACATTTTTAATAAATTTAAAGATGTAGTATCTTTAAATTTATTAAAAATGTTTTTTTATCACCCATCAGATTCTTCATGCATGCTCTTCTGTTCAGGGTACTTCTCACCTGTCCTGTTTTTAGGATGTCTCCAATCTGATCAGAGAACGTCCGCCTAGGTCTTCCCCTTCGTCCTGTCCCTTCCACACTTGCCTTATATATCTGCTTGGTCAGTCTTTCGTCATCCATTCTCTCCACGTGCCCAAAGCATCTTAGAAACAACCAACAATCAAAAGAAAGAGCAATATAAGCATATTTTCAAACTCGCGCCTACTCGCAAGTGAATCAAAACCTACAGGGTACTTCCCGTGAATTCAAAATCTTGAAATTTGGTACGACGTAACGTCTTATATCACATATAAAGGAAAAATGGCGAAAACCATAAATTTTTAGTTACAGCATATAAAAAAATATTTTTAATAAAATTTAAAGTTACTACCCCTTTCTCTTGAACGCGTGGAGGTATTAAATTGAAATTCATATCAAATACTCAGGTATATAACACCGTTAGGCTGCAACAAAATCAAGCTTCTATGTCAACGCAATCAAAAGAAAGAGCAATATAAGCATATTTTCAAACTCGCGCCTACTCGCAAGTGAATCAAAACCTACAGGGTACTTTCCGTGAGCTCAGAATCTTGAAAATTTGGTACGAAGCAACGCCTTATAGCACATATAAAGGAAAAATTGCGAAAAGCATAATTTTTTAGTTACATCATATAAAAAAATATTTTTAATAAATTTAAAGTTACTACCCCTTTCTCTTGAACGCGTGGAGGTATTAAATTGAAATTCATATCAAATACTCAGGTATATAACACCGTTAGGCTGCAACAAAATCAAGCTTATATGTCAACGTAATCAAAAGAAAGAGCCATATATGCATATTTTCAAACTCGCGCCTACTCGCAAGTGAATCAAAACCTACAGGGTACTTCCCGTGAATTCAAAATCTTGAAATTTGGTACGACGTAACGTCTTATATCACATATAAAGGAAAAATTGCGAAAACCATAAATTTTTAGTTACAGCATATAAAAAAATATTTTTAATAAAATTTAAAGTTACTACCCCTTTCTCTTGAACGCGTGGAGGTATTAAATTGAAATTCATATCAAATACTCGGTATATAACACCGTTAGGCTGCAACAAAATCAAGCTTCTATGTCAACGCAATCAAAAGAACATACATGCATACATAGACTCACGCCTGTTTCCCGGAGGGGTAGGCAGAGACTACGGAATGCCATTTGCAACGATCCAGACATATCTCTCTTGCTTCATTCACTCCCATCAGATTCTTCATGCATGCTCTTCTGTTCAGGGTACTTCTCACCTGTCCTGTTTTTAGGATGTCTCCAATCTGATCAGAGAACGTCCGCCTAGGTCTTCCCCTTCGTCCTGTCCCTTCCACACTTGCCTTATATATCTGCTTGGTCAGTCTTTCGTCATCCATTCTCTCCACGTGCCCAAACCATCTTAGAAACAACCAACAATCAAAAGAAAGAGCAATATAAGCATATTTTCAAACTCGCGCCTACTCGCAAGTGAATCAAAACCTACAGGGTACTTCCCGTGAATTCAAAATCTTGAAATTTGGTACGACGTAACGTCTTATATCACATATAAAGGAAAAATTGCGAAAACCATAAATTTTTAGTTACAGCATATAAAAAAATATTTTTAATAAAATTTAAAGTTACTACCCCTTTCTCTTGAACGCGTGGAGGTATTAAATTGAAATTCATATCAAATACTCGGTATATAACACCGTTAGGCTGCAACAAAATCAAGCTTCTATGTCAACGCAATCAAAAGAACATACATGCATACATAGACTCACGCCTGTTTCCCGGAGGGGTAGGCAGAGACTACGGAATGCCATTTGCAACGATCCAGACATATCTCTCTTGCTTCATTCACTCCCATCAGATTCTTCATGCATGCTCTTCTGTTCAGGGTACTTCTCACCTGTCCTGTTTTTAGGATGTCTCCAATCTGATCAGAGAACGTCCGCCTAGGTCTTCCCCTTCGTCCTGTCCCTTCCACACTTGCCTTATATATCTGCTTGGTCAGTCTTTCGTCATCCATTCTCTCCACGTGCCCAAACCATCTTAGAAACAACCAACAATCAAAAGAAAGAGCAATATAAGCATATTTTCAAACTCGCGCCTACTCGCAAGTGAATCAAAACCTACAGGGTACTTCCCGTGAATTCAAAATCTTGAAATTTGGTACGACGTAACGTCTTATATCACATATAAAGGAAAAATTGCGAAAACCATAAATTTTTAGTTACAGCATATAAAAAAATATTTTTAATAAAATTTAAAGTTACTACCCCTTTCTCTTGAACGCGTGGAGGTATTAAATTGAAATTCATATCAAATACTCAAGTATGTAATACCGTTAGGCTGCAACAAAATCATACTTCTATGTCAATGCAATCAAAAGAAAGAGCAATATAAGCATATTTTCAAACTCGCGACTTCTCGCAAGGGAATCAAAACCTACAGGGTACTTCCCGTGAACTCGAAAACTTGAAATTTGGTACGAAGCAATGTCTTATAGTCCCGATAAAGGATGCGGAAGGCTGAGGACCGTGTGCTGTGGTGCGTGTTGGAGGAGGCCTATGTCCAGCAGTGGACTGCGATAGGCTGATTGAGATTGAGATTTCAAATAATTACATAGTCTTCAAACCTTTTTGCTAATTATTCTGTACTTTATAAGTATTTTTGTAACAGATTTCTAATAGTCACTAAAAACTTTGTAAATCAATAACTTTGACAAAAAATCTTACCATCATTCATCAGCAGACTTTTGCAAGGCTGCTGCAAGGCTGGTATAGGTATTTAAGTTACATTATAAAATAAGCGATATATGCTAATATAAAATAAAGGACGACTGACTACAAACGACAAAGACCCCTTTTTCTTTAATTTATGCTCCTCCAGCTTTCCATACTGTAATGTTATGGATTTCATTTGGCGATAAAAATACCATAACTATGACTATGTGAACTTTTACTTATGTACAGTCAGCGTCAAAAGTTGATGACCACATTTAGATTTTCAATATCGCTGTACACCATAATATACCTAAATTGCTCAACATGACAAGCGCCAGAAATGAATGATTATCTTAAAAGGGCATAAGTAGGTGACCTTGACTTTTCAAAAGTCGCTAAACAAAGTTATGGTAAAAAAAGCATAACACCACGTCACCAGTCATTCGGCCAGTACGGCCAGTGACGTCCGAGAACTAAATAAAGGAGGTCGTTACATTTGATACCAAAACTAATGTGATTAATAAGATTATTATAAAAGTATTTTGAAGTAAATAATTTTATATAATACTATAGTCTTTTAAGCTAATAAAATATTTTATAGATGATAAATAATTGCAACCGCAATGGTTTACATTCGATACAAAGTGATAATTAAGTAGAAATATTATTTTACATTCAAGGGTAAACAGTTTTATAAAGAATTGAATTAAAACAGAATTTGTGTGAATTTAAAAAATGAGTCTTATATGTATATAGGGGGTCTACCAAGAGTTTGTTTTTCAAACAAACCACGACTTTTGCACGCGATCGTCACGAAAGTTTTCTGCATGTGAAATAAATTATACAAGTATTTTTAACTAGTGAAACATGTCAAAATAATAGTAGTTTCATTCATCAATTAATGTTAAAACTTAATTTAACATTTTTTATCGTCAAATTATTGATAATAAGTATTCTACTTGACAGCAAAATACTATGACGTCACTATATCATATTTCATACAAAACCCTTGACAAAGGTCGTTTTTGACATTTAATTAAAAGTGCTTGATTTGACTAGTTGGGAAAGGAAACAACCCTATTTCCATAGATTTTCTAAAAGCGCCCTGGGAATCTACGTGATTTTTGAAAATAAGTCTTATTGCTTTACCAATAAGGTTACAATTCAATCGAACTAAAAAATCTATAATAATGTTGATGGTATAAATTCAAACTGATGATTCTAAATGTTTTCGGATATTATAATGATCAGCAATTTTTGACAAAATGGTGTTCAGTGACCTTTGACAGGTAGTGTTCAGTTAGTTTTGAACTTTAATGATGTTCATTCAATACTGGCGCCCTTCTTGTTGAGCGATTTATGGGTGATAAAATGTTCATTTATTTTGAAAATCTGAATGTGGTCATCGAATTTTGATGCTGACTGTACCTACAGGTTTGTACGGAACCCTCGGTGCGCGAGTCCGACTCGCACTTGACCGGTTTTTTATTTAGTAATTAGTCCCTACAGTTGTAGTTCATTAGTAGCGTAAAAGTATGAAATCATCAAAATGTAATTTGTTATAGAATATGGTTGCAATAACTAAAATATAATTACAAGGTTATTCTTGGTATCAAAATCAGCTGTTTGTTCCATGCTATAAAAAGGCAATTTTGACTTCGACAAAATGTATAGCTGGTGATTATTCGGCTGATTTAGGCAATATCTCAAAATAAAACGTGTTCTTATCAAGAACTGAAGACTGAGTGATTGAAAGCTGTCAAATGATTATGACCAAAGAAAGAGATACGCTTATAAGTAGCTGAAGCACGTGCCATATTTTGACTTCACATACCAATAACGACTTAATTATACATGTTTTTATGATGTAAGTTTTATGAGATAAAACAAAATTATTTTTCTTTCTTTTAATTTCTCTTTTAAGAATCCTAAAAAAAGAATGAGACTGCGTGTCCAATTGTTAGCTGTGTTTTTACTGAATAGCCAATTTTGAGAAGGTATCGCGCAGTCTATGTCCCTAACACAGTTCTTACTACGTTCAAAGTAAACGCAAGGAGCGTTTAACCATAATTACATAATGAGTTGTCCGATAAAGCTCATATAAAACAAATCAAAACACGCTAGTTCAATACATTATCGTGTAGTGTGAGCACAAGACGACCTCATGTCTATCCGACCCGAAGCATCAGAGCATTGGAACATCGGAGTCACAAGTTCATACGATAACCGATACGTTCTATGCGTTATACTAGACACATCTGGACTGATCGGTGAATATATTATAATTTATAAACAAAGAGTAAACATGGACTATTTATGGAAGGATTATTTAAGCGCTTACTCTATTTTAAGGATTGTTCTCTCTGTCGCTAAATAGCGCGATTTGGACGCTGAAAGTTACCGTAACGTGACGCATAGTAGTGTCTGTCTATTTTGCCGACTAAACTCGGAAAAGGCTGACCGTTTATGACGAGAATTAGGGTAGTTTCCAGGGTCAAAATAATTACATTTTATTTAGTCCGTATTTTAGATTATAAAAAAATATTAGACACGTATTTTTTCTTTTTTCTATTAAATAAAAGATAACAAAGATATAGCCCATTAAAGTTACGTGTGACGTCACCCCGTGCCAAAAAATGCAGCACGGCGTGACGTTATACGTAACTTTAATGAGCTATATCTTGGTCATTTTTGGTTTAATTTACAAATAAAAAAATACGTATCGCTTATTTTTGAATAATCTAAAAGACGGACTTATAAAATGTTTTTCGTCAACTAGCCTATTATTATAAAAGTTATTTGAAAGTCCCGAACAAAATATTTTGTAATTTTGAATCACTGCAACACAATTGCTGCTCATCCTGTCCTCAATATATTTTCTGATATCTGTAGCAATTCGATATACAAATCAAGGTTATTTAAATTAATAGGTGTTTATTTCACATTCAAATTGTCTGTGCGATAAATGCCAAAACACAGAAAAAAACAGTGATAAGCAACGATTTTGCTTAACAATATTGGTGAACCTTACCATACTTTAAAAATTAAATATGATAATCAAATCTGAAATGCTTAAATTATCTCTGGAAAGTTCAAGGCAATATATTCGATATCTTTCCTTAGTTTGATTTTAGAGATAAAATACCTTAATTTTGTGTAGCACATGTTTTAAATTTTGTTCTGATAATGATTACGCAACGCCATGCAATTCCTGTCGTCTAAGATATGAAGTACAGAATCATCTGTACATTAGACGTCTAAGATATGAAGTACAGAATAATTCTGTACATCAGTTTCCGTCTATCTTAAGGAATACTTCAGTAGGTACAAAGATATTTCATTGGCCATAGACTAACGTTTGACTAGAAATAGTACTCATCAGAAGACATAGGTAGGCTACGGGGAAAGAGCCAATACTTTAGCGGTATGCAAAATGGTCAGAATTTGTGAAAAAGACTTAGAAACATAGAAGATTAAACATAAAGAGCAATAACCAAAAAGTATCCCCGTAGTAAAATTTAAAGCCGCTATATGTTTGCGCTCATGAGGTCCTGCGTTCTATTAGCCACATATTGTTATCAATGTTTTACGTTTGGTATTCACCAGTACAACGGAATTATTTTGCTGGTCCATGTCAACGTTTACCAAACTTCTCATACGCTCCTAAAATGCAAAAAGGTCAAAGTCTCGTGAAAATAAACTATGTTAATATACGAATTCATTCTTATCACGGAACTAATTTAGCTTCGATACGCTGACACCTTCCTGACTTTTGTTGTTGTTTTCGTGATTGGCAAAATCACTATTAAGAATGACTGTTAAAAAATTGGGCAAGTGCGAGTCGGACTCGCGCACGTAGGGGTCCGTACCATCATCTATAAAAGAAAATCACGTTCGTTGTATGTATACTTAAATACTTTTAAGTTTCTACCTGTTAATTAAGATCGTGTAACAAATTGCTTAAAAATTACGTTTGTTGTAAGGGAGCCTCCCTTTATTATTTACTTCTTTTTAATTTAATTATTTATTTTGAAAGGTAATATGCAACTACATATTCTGTGAAAATTTAAAGCGTCTACCTGTTACAGTTAGTAATTTTGAGCAAAAAATACGAAAAAAAACACGTTTTTTGTATGGGACCCCCCTATATATTTTAATTTATTTTATTTTTAGTATTTGTTGTTATAGCGGCAACTAAAATACATAATTTGTGAAAATTTCAGCTTTCTAGCTATCACGGTTTATGAGATACAGTCTGGTAACAGACAGACAGACGGACAGACAGCGGAGGCTTAGTAATAGGGTTCCGATTTTTACCTTTTAGGTACGGAACCCTAAAAAAAGATTGGTGTACATAGACGCAATAGTCATGCATTAATTCATTATTTCTGAATTCATTCAGGATGTCGCGTCGGTTAAAAATGTTTGCTGAAATTAACGATTCAATACATTTGGTCATAAAATATGGTTACAGTTAGTCAAGTAATTTCTTAATTTCGATTGCCCCACACCACTACACATTTTGGCGCTACTATTTCCCGTGATTTAAGCATGATGTCGATTAGTTTATTTCCTCACATGTCCGTGGTCGCATCAGCGGGTCAGGTGTATGTTGAAACTCGTATGTAACGAGCGATGGGCAGCAATGTCGGTCAATGTTGCCGTGTTGACACTCGCAACCCGCTCATAACACAGCCTTGGCGTTATTGCTCAGGAAAATTATTTCCATAACCCACATACCTACGACTGCTGGTATACCCCAGTTTAATGGCTGAAGGACGTTGCGCGGATGACGTCATTAGGCTACGCTCTTGCATCAATAGAGTCATAAATAATTCACACTCGCGTTTGACCTAAACAGGCTGACGATTAGGCTACTGATGTGTTTTGTCTCGCTCACTCCTCTTACTTATGCTTCAAGTTTTTATAGGCCGCGTAGGTAAACCACACAACAACAGTTCGTCGCACGTTGGAGTAAGTAGTGATGTACTACAATGCAGCATTATAGAGAAGTCTAATTTCCAATTTCATTTTTTGCATTGTCTTTTGGTCAACTGTGTTTTTTATTATTTACGTGTGGTGACCGTGACGTCATCAGGCTTTGCTGCCACTACTTCTAAATACATACAGCAAGATTCATAAATAATTTATATTGGTTTTGTAATCTATACAGCTAGCGTTTGGGCTATTAATTGCATAGGTACTTATATAGTAAAACTAAAAGAGTAAGAGGAAAGTGATTAGATTTTTTATTTGTGTTGTTCTTTTATAACTGGGAGGGATGAAAAAGAAAGTCGAAAAAACGACACTTGTATTCGTAATGGGTAGTTTTGTTTGAGGATTCCATATTCGACCATTTAGGTCGAAGCTGTTGGGTCAGCCAGTACCTAACATATGTTTATCAGTGGTCTAGATCTCAGTGAATATAACACAAGGCTGTTGGCACCATTTCAAGGGGATGAGAAAACCTGCAATTCTTCCAGTTAAAGTGTAAAATAATAACCTTTTGCGTAAATCTGACATCAAATCTTCAAATTAGTCCTTACTGTAGTAACTTAAATTACGAAGTTATCCTTCGCTTTTTAAGGCAGGAAGAAGAGGTGTGTGACTCGCCTCTGTAGGAGTTCGGAGCCTAAAGTAAAACCATCATGGTGTCCCTCGACGTAACGTGGCTGCCGGTCTCCTCAAGTCACGGGTAGCATACTCGCCTGCGGCCCCGTCACCGGTCACGAAAGATTCCGTACCAACGTCCAGGATAATAAAAGCATGGCGTAGTAAAAAGGCTCTTTGAATTCCGATGTCGATGCCGTATGAGTGTGACGTAAACAATATCAGTTTAACACGAATTTCGCAATAAGGCTGAATTGAAAAAAAGCCCAAAATCACATTATGTGCTTACAACAAATTTCTTCAAATTCTGTTCAGTAGTTTTTTCGTAAAAGAGTAAAAAAACATTCATAATTATATGCATCCATCCCCACAAAATTTCACGATCATAATAGTAGCAAGATTATTAGATTAATCATCTCAGAGGCCCTAGCCAAACGGCATCCGCTCAGATATCTACTTTCGCTAACGCTTGGTTGCCATGGCAACATAAGGAATTCCTTCTTCGTTGACCACGTGATATAAAGTAGGCTTATGTCAGATCCATACATTTTTGCATTTAGCGATTAGCGATATCGTTAATCGAATGCCATTTGGCTAAGGGGGCTGTTGAGAACAAGATGTTATTTTAGATGTCTAACAAAACTGAGGAAATCGCAGTTTCAATATTGACTAAGTTCTACAAACTGGATAAGTCAATATGAATGTATGTTACTAGTCATAAACCTCATACAACCAAAATAAGATGATCTGCCTTTGGACGGTTAATCTATACGGATGACAATCCAGAATACAGTGGAAAATGGCTTCTGTATCACCATGTGTATTTTATTTTAATTAGGCTGTGGTCGTGAGATATGATATTATTTTTTATTCTCTATACTTAGGTATGTATCTTAGAGAGTTCAGTTACTTCAATAATTACGATTTGTTAAGGCTTCCTCGGCGAATTGTAAATTTTATTCCAAAAACCACGTGCACGTTATTGTTTATTTTTTAAAGTATTAATAAATATTAAATTTCAGTAAACTAACCTTAGAACGTTATCACCTGTGCTTTATACTGAACGCATCTTAGACTTATCCCTTGGTGATGATTCGCTTTCTATTCTAATCACATTTGACTGAATACAGATCAACTGGCGTCAGTTTCCTGTAAGTGTATATTCTATAACTCAAACCAGGGCCACCTTTTTTAAGGGTAGGCACTCGTAACGATTGTCACAGGTCTTCATGTCAGCTGGTATCGACGGCTTATTTAAGCAATCACTGAAGAATGATGTACATGGTCCTCGCCTAATATGCGTCAAAATAGTATTATCAGCAAATAGAAGAATTTGGCCTACTATACAATACTCGTACTAGTCCAGACGGTTTAGCATAAAGTTTAGTGTCGAGTTTCTCGTGTTTTGTCAAAGATGCTCATTGCTTCGTATTTTCTTCTTCTTTAGTCGCGTCTTAGACGGAATGCAATGGGACATTGACACTTTTTATACTCATCCATCATCACACGGAGAATCTTACTATATTCAAGTATCGTATAAAGTAAGTAACTGTAGACAATATCGACGGTTGAAAGGCTAATTGGCACAAGCGACATTTTTTGCGATATTGAGTTATATACATATTCAAATCAGAATCAGCAATTTTTCTCCGTCGTTTGAGACAGATTTCAATTTTTTTTACTACTTTTATTACGCTTAGCACCTACAACAAAACAGAGCTCATTTCTAAGCTCATTGATCTATATGACACAAAATAAGACAAAGAGGACTCGATGACTAAGGCTGTTTTGACTTTTCGAACTTTTATAACGAGTGTCGATTAAGGAATTTGGCTTTTTCGCCGTAGTTGTGGTTTTGTCGTTTGGCCTATTTTGCATTAAACCAAAACAATACGCTGTGTCGGCCCATTTTGCATTCAACTGGCCTAAGCTTTATATTTAGTAATAAGGGGTCATTTTGTTTCATCTTGCAGTCCCTTTAATGGGCATCTGCATCAAACTACTTCACTCTGGCCTAACACCAGAATGTTGCTTACAATCATTGTGCTTATTCAACTGTCAGTTGAGATGGCATTAAATTCATTTTCTCTCGTATTGTTTTATTCTAAGTCGATGCTTGAGCCAGTTTACTGTCAGCTATTTTTTTTGCCTTTCTCAAAAGAATACTAAATTTGATGCATTTTGGGCTCCAACATAAAATTTCCAAAATAATACACAATTAACAACAATAATAGCTTAAAAAGAATCCTTACTTAATTAGGGATATACCGTATAAAATAATTAAAATTCTATCAAATAGTTGTTCTTTTATGATTTTTTTCCCAAAAAAAAGTTTATTCCATCCTCCTGCAGGTTTTACTAAATGTCGTTTAGGTCAATTAGCCTGTCAACCGTAGACAGAGGATTCTCTGTCTACGCTGTCAACCGTCGATATGTATTGATTGCGTTTTGTGAAGTTATAATGACTTTTGTGAAATATAGAAAGACGTATGTGACCTTACTTTCAGATATGAAGTGAATATCTCTTGAGTTGAGTTTAGTCATTAAACAACTTAAACAGTGCAACTTTTAATTCAGCTTTGGAAGAACATTAAATAAAACTTTTCTCATCTTCACCCGAGATCTTTTGGTGGACATTGTATTTAATTGAAAATACTTTAAACACTGTTAACATAAACGTGGTAATTTGTAAACTTCTTGGGGAATTGAAAAGCTTTTAAGTTTAGGAATACTTTACGCAAAAATCTGAGCAAATGCACTAAGTATTCACGAAATGTATCACAACTAGGTAACGTTGTTTTACTCTTGTAAAAAATCGCTAGGCTATCGTAGGTGAATCACATAAAGTGATTTATCCTACCTCCTACTCCTAAAATAAACGCGGATTAAATGTGATGTTACTGATGTTACAATGCCAAGTTGGGCTGCAGACTGCAACCGCAGCGCAGGCAGCATTGCAGTCGAACGCAGCCGCTAGACGCAGTGTTGCCTGTCCAGTCTGTAGCCCAACTCGGAATTGTACCTTTACGCAAAAACTAATCAACAGATTTTGGAAAACCTATAGATTAATATAAGTTTATACATCAGGGTACACCCACCCACGCGGAAGACAGTATCTAGATACTAGTATCGCATAATATTTACCGACGAAACCTCAATGCTATTGTTACGGTAACGCGCCTTCACAGTCGATTTGGCGCGAAATACTGCTGTGTGAAAATGATGTCTTGTTTTTTTTTTCGTTGCACGGGTCAGCTTTTAATGTCAGCCAGCCAGTGGACCGGCGGTATATCGGTCAATGTCGAAACACCTCGACACAGATTAACAATGCTGATTCATGCCGTTTACCGCAGACGAATTATGCTATCACACGAATTTATATAAATAATAAATCTATTTCTCAATGGAACTTGGTTCGTATTTGGATTCTCAAATGATTTTAGTGACGTAGTTCAGATAGATAAATCACAAATGTTATCTAGTGGTTATAAGTATCTATTTAACCGATATGCAGTAATTATCTAGTCACTCACCATGCTACTCGAAATTATGGAACTCCAATAACAATTCAGAGTGAAGTGTTCATAGTAGCCCTTGTTTCGATATTTATCAAGACTTTCGCACTTAACACTTTTTGGTTTTCGAGTCTTATGTATTCAGGTGCTATATATTTTTAAAATTTGTTTAATAGGACTGCACTGCCCATTTTTTTTTCATTTCAGCGATTTCAAAGCAGCTTCTACGAGGCATGCCTTTTAAGTTTTGTCGTTTGTTACAGTACTTTTTATTATTTTTCAAAGTACCTATTCACCACGTAGCTTAATATACTTTTCCATTCGCTCAAACCAGTTATTGTAACATTTATTCTACTAAAGTGGGGGTGTTCAAAAGGGCTGACTTGAAAGCGTCGACTGCTTCTTCACCGGACTGGAACCTTTGACCACGAAGACTTTTCTTAATTTTTGAAATGTAATGAAATCGTTAGGGCTTAGGTCATGACTGTATGGAGGATGGTCAAGAATTTCTACTTTTTCCTGCTTCAAATACTCAATCGTTTGACGAGCGCTGTGTGAGCTTGCATAGTCGTGGTGCAGGATGATGCGTCGCTTTGAGTTAGATTTTCGAAGTTCGGCGATGACTTGTGGTAAACAAGCTGTGGTATACCACTCTGCGTTAACCTTTCTACGATCTTCAAGTGCAATAGTCGCAAATTGGCCGGTTTTTCCAACGAACGTGGCAACCATCTTCTTTGAAGTGCTTCAAGAACGAATAACTTTAGTCGCCCTTGGCTCGTCTTGAAATACCCAGATTGTAGATATTTTAACACATTCTAATATAGAACAGTTCCAAATTCAAAACTGCCGGGAAATATGGAAACGGCAGAACTTAAAAGGCATGCCTAGTATAGTCACAGAATATATAATTAGTACCTTACGGGTATAGTTGCTTGTCAATATTTATTTAAATTATTAACGACTTTGTAATTGAGGATGTGCTGTTCTGTTTTTAAGTGTCGTAAAAAACATAACCGCTTTTGATGACGTAACTAAAACGGTCATAAACAAAATAAGCATTTTTAAAAACTGGTTGCCAGATAAAGAATGCGATCAATAAACAAGTGTGCTAAGGAACTGAACAACGAAGAAATGTTGTTCGAAATGTATGAACTTATCACGTTCTTGTTGTGTATAAGATTCATGATTTTGCATTTATTCCTCAGTAATAAAATCCACATACCTAGTCTTTAGCAAACGCTAGAAATATTCTATCCGCATTGTCACAACTTATCAATATGATTTTTAATTAATATTAATCTAATCTCAGTATTGAATAAGAAATTGCATATCTTTGTTTGTAACAACACATACACAGCTACAGATACTCAGATGAGATAGCGAACTATCTGTCTTTATCAGACACTGCTACATCTCTTTAGAAACAAAACGGAGATAGGTCATCAAAGTTTCAACTAACAGTTTATCTAACTTACTAGTATAATCCGCGTCACATTACATTCGATCGGTCAATGGAGACATCGCGTAGTCCTCTTACCGTATTAGCTTCCGAATGATAAGTTCTGATGCTCAGAGTGGTTCGTGAAGTTGTTCACGATAAATGTAGCTCTGCAAGGTCAGAACTGTCACTCGCGATGGGAACCGGCGCGGGGACTCATGCGCAATATTTACGTCGTCAGTCGTCAAAGGCAAGCGAGCCTCTTCGCGCTCAAACGCCGCACACTACAATGCATAGGTACCTTTTATAGAATAATTTAATTAACATATTCCATGTATTACTGTGACGGTGTATACAGTTGAAAATGTGATAAAACAGTATCTAATCTTGTGTGTAAGTGAAGTTTGTGTGACGATGTTACGGCGGCAATTCTCTCACGAGTCCGGTAAGGCGGAACTCTTTAAAGCAAGGGAGGCTTACTTGGACCGGAGGTTTGTTATGTTGTGCGTTTGTACTAATTGATTATTCAAGCTTATAAAAACGTTATTGAATGAAAATTGCCGTGTTATTAGAGCAAGTTAAGTGGTCGGAAATTATAGTTTATAGTACATTTTATAAATGCAATTATTATTGTTTTTGCGGTTATTGTATGGAATCTATGTCGTTGATGTGATTAAAAGCATGTGATATTTATGTAACTTTTTTAAATTATAACGTATAAAAACAAAGCGTTTACCAGTCAACATACTTCTACTATCAACACTCATGTGCATTTTACTTTTATCTGCTGTTTTTGAGATATGATTGCCATCTACCTCAATATTATACATAATAGGCAAAATATTCTGTATGTATAACTATGTGCAACCAGCATTACTTTATGTAGCAACTTATATACCTACTCAGCATTAAAACATGGGTCAGCTTATATTGGTTATGCACAACTGCGCGACATGTAGTAACCAGAAAGGTAAAAATAACATGAACTTTTTAAATTTATAGGACTCGGTCAAATAGCCTTGACATAGTAAAAACAACATAAGGAAATATTTTATTTATATTACATACGTTTTAAATAGCTCGTTAAAATAGTAAACATTAATCAATCATAGAACCTTAATGGACTATTGAACAACTCATATTCAATCATCTGATTTCAATTTAGCTAAGTCATGTACTATGGCTATCAGAAAGCTGATAAGAATACGTATATTGTTATAAATAAATGCATCCTGTACTATTGCAATCAAATAACCTATAAACATAACTACTTAAAAAATTAAAACCTCGACTGTCCTGTATGAACGCAATAAACTCATAAACTACCGAACAGTTTTTCGTAGTGTTTTCACCAATAGATAGTGTGATTCCTGAAGTAGGTTTTCGTGTATAATTCACGCTGGTGGAGCCGCGGACGAAGTATAGAATTATGAAGTTTCAAATAAGGACTTTTTTACCTGTGGCTTGCAGACGTCAGACTTTAGTCGCTTTGTGAAAAAGCTAATATTCTTAAAAACCTGGTCTCACTAGAGAGCATACATAGCAGGCCTGGTTAGACAACAAATCATCATGTTCACATAAAAAATTGTCTTGGATGGGAAAGCACTAACTAGTATGCCAATTGCATCTTTATAAATAACCACTTTCGCAATTATAAAATTGGTTTACAAATACTAGTTTAAAAAAACATTATCTTATACCCAAACCGGCCGTAACATATTTTATTACTAAACCGGTTTCTAATTGGTTTTATAATTTGTATATTTAATAGCATTGTAATAAATTATACTGTACAAATATTTAAATGCTACATAACAAATCTTGTAAATTGTTGTGTGGATTTAATATTTACCTACATTTTAGGTTTGGTTTTGCTTGTATGTTATTTATCTTATACAACTGTGGTTTATCACTTTTGAAATATTATCCTTTTAAGCCGGCTTTCCACGTTGTTCGGATACACGCGCGCTGCACCTTTTCAGTTACATCGCGAATCGGGTGATTTCAAAGGTGCCACCACGCACATCGCATAAGTCTTGGACGTAACCGGGGTAAAGCTAGACGATGATGATAAGCGGCCGATTTTAATATTCAATCTATGGATTTGGGTTCGGGGATTTGATTATACAGAATGTAAAAAAACCCTTAACGAAAACTGAAACTCCATATTATACGAATCATTACAAACATTTTTTACTTCGGCACCATACCTGGGAAATTACTGGTTCAGGAAATATTGAGGCTCAAAGTTAGGTACTATGGAATTTTTTGTAACCCATGGATAAGTAGGTATTTCGAAAATTGCACGCGCATAATTTTAATTGCGGCTTAAAAATGTGATTATTTGAAAAAATATCATTTTTCAAGTTTTATTTTTCCTTAGTATGACTTGGCATGATGTCCAAAACGAGTAGACTTCGGCTTGGTGATGGGTCTTGTGATACCCTGTATATGTTTGACATATTTTGAATCGAGCTAATGTCAAATTTGTATCCAAAATCTCAAAATAATGGATAGATCGAGTATTGAATTCAGTGATTAATAAAACATGGATCTATCTATACCTCTGTAGTCTGTTTACAACTTTAAACCAGAGGTCGAAAGCACACTCGCTTCTTTTAACGTATGAAACTAGCGATTGAATCACTTTCGAACGTTTCATCATTTGCACTAACAAATGCCAATCACGGCGATCCAATCGGTTTCTTGATAGTCTGATGTCGGACAACCAGACGCACTGCCAAGCGCCATCGGTACATGATCGATATTCCAACCATACGCACATAACGTTTTGCTTCCTCGTTCATCATGCGCACTGCAAAACAATGGAACTCTCCAGAAGTGAATAGGCATCTGCTAGGTAAGCGTGCTACATCCTAGATCGCATCAGTGCTTATGCTTACCATCAGGCATGATAGTGGTCAAACGCGAACATAAACTAAAAAAAAAGCATCAAAAGTGATAAATCGTAGCAGTCTGTCAGTCTCTTCCCTAAAAAATAAAAAAATACACATCGTAGGTACTACTACAGTATAAGACTGTGGTACTACTTTAAAATATCGTTCCAATACATTCGCTACGTGATCGGTCGCCGATAATTTAGCGTGTATGCTGTGGCCTTTATAGACACTCCATACTTTGTGTTTTTAGCACGCGTGCAATATTCACACATACTTGTGATAAATGCCAAGTGATAATAACATTGAGGTCTTTTCAATTTTGTGTTTCTACGCTTATTAAGTTGGGTATTATTGTAGAAGAGTACAATTTACTATATTGTTGTTAAATTTGTCTTCGCAGCATTAGCATCCGCTTCTAAAACAGTGAATGATACTTACTTCAGAAATTATATTATCTGTTCTACTCATATAATACTGACATCATCACCATCAGCCCTTTATACTGTCCCACTGCTGGGCACGGGCCTCTTCTCGCTATCAGAAGGGTAAGGCCATAGTCCACCACGCTGGCCAAGTGCAGGTTGGCAGACTTCACATGTCTTTCGAGAACATTATGGAGAACTCTCAGACATGCAGGTTTCCTCACGCTGTTTTCCTTCACCGTTAAGCAAGTGATAATTAATAATTTAATACGCACTTAACTTTGAAAAGTCATTGGTGCGAGCCGTGGGATCGAACCCGAGACCCTCTGCGTAGCAGTCTATCGGTCTCTCCACTCGGCTATATACTGACATACCTAATTACCTACTCAATAATTAATAATACTTCTTCAAAAGATATTGGCTGTTTTGGAGACCCCTAAATAGTTCAGATGCCTATATATTATATAGGTAAAGCAAGTTTGCAAACTTTACTTTTACTTTACTTTCGAAAAGCCGATAGATAAAACTTAAACAGTATTTTAAGGTTTATCTATAGGCATTCTACTTTGGAGCATTACTGGATCAGGCAGTATTTGATTCTGTAATCGAATCAAATATAAGTGATAGCTTTTAATACCCTATCTTACTAATCATCGCACTAAATAAGCGGCATTTAAAAATCCAATTTTATTATCGTGTTGATCTTGTCAATGAAACAGTCACCATCTTTTCTGTCCACCTTCACTTTCAATAAGCATCTTCAAGCCCACTTTTTGCGTTCACAATCACCAATCGCAATACTAGCTTCAATAAGATAATATGCTATTTTTAGCCGGTGACTTGGGCCGTGTTTTGGTAGTAAAAACTTAAGGATGTTGTCATTAACTCGTACTACATATTTTGTTGTTACTCCAAACTTGGCCTATAACGCGATACTCATTCTGTTCGGTATGTTTGCTAAAAGTAATATAACTATATGCAGATAGTTGATATGTCTGCTATCAGGGCCGGCCTTAGCCATCCAGACGCCCCGGGCGAGCCATTCATTTGGCGCCCCCCTATTTAGGGTTCCGTGGCCAAAATTGCAAAAAACGGAACCCTTATGAATTCGCCATGTCTGTCTGTCCGTCCATATGTCTCAACCACTTTATTGACATTTGAAAATTAGTAGGTAGATGTATTCTGTGAAACGCTTCATGATCCGGTGTAACGGAAATAGGCTCGCCCCTTCTTACGTGGGACCTAAAATACATAACCCGGCGAAATGGGGGTTCAATACTACACCTCTGCTTAGCCCCTCCGGTATACAGGCGTGAGGCTTTATAAAAATAAAGTTTCGATGGAATCAAAGGCTTCTCGTAGTCCACAAGAGCCAAGCGGCTACACAGTCTTTCCCGGGAGCCTTTACTAAGCTGCCTGAGAGTCGCTCTGATTTATTCGACATCTAAGTCTGGGAAATCTTGAACTTTTAAATAGCTAGTGAGTAGGGCTCCGGTTGGCTAGTGGTGGAGGCGTCGGTGTATGCGCAGCATACAGATATTCGCAGAAGTATTAAACAGCAAGCATGATCTATGGTATCACTACTCGAGGTAGTCATCTTTGTCAGATGAGTCTTTCCCAGTACTTTCGCGAAGACTTTTGACCACGGATTTTGCACAATCGCCTCCTATGAGTTCGCTCTCTCAGTTTTGCCGTGCTTCAGATCGCTACACGGTGAATAAAGGTTTAACAAGGCTGCCTCTGGTGTTTCCTGTCGCATTAGTTCCAGAATATCATTTGAAAGTTTAGATTGCCCCGCAAAACATTTTTTCCTAATGTGCCTTATTCCTAGTTGATGTACAGTACCGACTATGCGCTTAAGTCCTCATCTAGGTATCTATCCCTCACATGGTTGAACACGCTAATCTCAGAAGTAACTGCAATAGTGTGATTGGAATAATTACTTTTGTGTATATCATCATGTTATACGGCTATATAACATCAGCGTGATGCTACTCATAGCCCTAAATAGCGCGGGGGTAACCGCGGGCTCATCTAGTGTTACTCAAGGGTGTTACGTTCGTACATAAATCTCCTTATTTGTGTCACTGTCGGGGCGCTTTCAGATCTACATCCATCGTCCAAGTTCATCTTCATGCAGATCATCTCCTGCTTGAACTCATTTGCCTCCTATGGTTTCTTATGTTTCCATAATTATGCGCTTTATGCGGTCCCAAACATGATTCTCCACGCGATAACCCTAATTCAGCGCAAGGTACTCTACCTACTGGGTCCAGTCGTTGCAGATCTGTCCCGTTGTCACAAACAGTTGTTTTTTGTCGAGATAACCACGTCACCATTGGATCGTTAGCTTATATGCCTGAAGTAGAATAGGCAGCCCGCCCGATACAAGGGTTATCGTGACTTTCTACTCTTTTCCAGCCGTCAACTGAGTTCCTTGTCTGTAGCTAGGTTCAATCGATGTTGGCAGCTATCTATAGCCCGGGGATTCTTAGCATCCATTACACTACCACGACCAAGGCCGCCGCCTCACGGCAGCGGTCTGCTCACGCAGGCATACTATGGCTATGGACTAGGCACCGTATTTTTTGGCTACTTTTTATGGTAGGCTTTGCCCATAATCACCACGTTGGATATTATGCAGGTTGGCAACCACAGTAAGATCGTTACCTGCACAAAGGAACGCTGCTGCACCTTTTCCGCTGACAATTCGTTAGTCGCCTCATACATTCACCAACGGAAGGGAATATGGTGTTGTTATTCTAAGCCTTGCCGACCAATAGTATAACATAATCAGTTAAAACATTTTATCTACATGAAAAAAACGTGTATAACTTTAGCTTTTATTTAAAAGATACCTGTTTGTCAGGGTAGTAAATTCTTTATTTAATTCTTTATTTCCGATGATCAACCTAGCGCCCATTGCGATTCTTTCACTCACTTTACCATACCCCGCGATTCATAGTAACTATATCTACTATTTCATAGCATTTTACTATAACCCTCAAGGCATCTTTAAAATCTTATAAATGGATACTTTTAGTGTAATCTTTAACCCCACACTTGACTAGGCCGGGCGCCTGCGGCGCCCCTGGATCCTGGCGCCCCGGGCGACCGCCCCGGTTGCCCCCCCCCCCCCTCCCCCCCTACAGCCGCTACTGCCTGCTATTCAATTAGTCTTGGGCGTAATAGTTCGCGACTGAGATCGAACGATCTAGTTCGCCGCTCCTAAACGAACTAGTTCGCTCTTTTAGTTCGTGTTTCGTTCCCAGCTCTTCGCTCTTCGCAACAGGAGCAGTTTTAAAACGAGCGAACGATCTGCCTTAAACTGAACTATTTTAAGAAGTTCGTTCGCTCTTCCTTATATTAATTATTTAAAGCCGTTCGTTCGCTCGTTTGTAAAATCTGCTGCTACTGCGACGAGATGATTGAACATTGCACAATTACTAATAAAATGTTGGAGACAAAAATATGTATAATGATGCCCTTTTGACGAGACCTTTACTCGTTCTTTCACGAACGACTGAACTATGGAGCGGGCTATTTGGGGAACTAGTTCTCGTAGTTCATCTGTGGGAGTCACTCTTTCGAACTAGTTCGTTCGCGAACTATACTAGACTTTATTCAATGAGCAATCAAGCTAATTACTATAAAACTTTGTCTTCACTTTTCGTACCGACAGTGACGCAAACTTATGTTTGATAAATCACCAAAAATGTAGAGCCAAGCAAAGCAATCTGACTACTGAGAATGGATGTATGAATCTTTGTTAGCCTTTCGCCCGCCATAGAAAACATACATACCTACATACATACATAGACTCACGCCTGTTTCCCGAAGGGGTAGGCAGAGACTACGGAACGCCATTTGCAACGATCCTGACATACCTCTCTTGCTTCATTCACTCCCGTCAAGTTTCTCATGCATGCTCTTCTGTTTAGGGTACTTCTGACCTGTCCTTTTTACCCGACTACGGCGAAGCCAAAAGGAAGGGTAATGTTTTTTGGTTGTCTCTAATCTGGTCAGAGAAGGTCCGCCTAGGTCTTCTCCTTCGTTCTGTCCCATTCACACTTGCCTTATATATCTTCTATCTATCCTACCGTAGAAAAGAGTAGCGATATTCCATGGCTTAAACTAGTGGAACAATATTCGTGGGCTTTGACTCTCCGTATCGACAGCCAAAGACTTTTATGACAGCCGGAAAAACAGCTTAACCACTTGTATATATTCTGTGGCTTAACGTAATTGCTTAGGCCCCGTGCCGTAAGCGACTATTAGCAATAATATTGTCTCACCATTATCTTCTAAAAGTTTAAATCACGACTACCAACAAGTACAAAGTATCCCACTAAGAACTTTACGAGGACGTACATTTAACGTTTTTGTAACATTTTTTACGTGTACGGCTAGGTTCGTGCTAACTGTCGTGTTTTGCTCATTAACAAATGTCAATAGGGTTAAAACCGATGTTCTTATGCATAATGCTGTTGTGCCGGCCATTAAAAATATATACAGTATGTTGCTTTATGTCAAAGTAAATGTCTACAAATTTTTAAGTGCATTCTGAACGCTAAAATCCTATTAAAGAGACAAATTGCTTTAAATATTTATACTATTACGTGTGTACACACAGTTGCGTGCATGAAATTAATTACACCTTTTAAAGACATTTCACTCCCGAAACTTAAATGGGATCAAACGGGCATATCATTGCAAGCTAAAATAAATAATTATCCAAACCGGCAAATAAAATTTTCATAACGGATTTCTGGTGTAACAATGTTGAATCATGCAGCAGCAAATTTGAACCTCTCCTCTTTTTTTTAAGCATGGTGAAAACTATCGGACTATTTCTACTCTTGAGCAGTTTTAAGCATGTTGAAAACTATCGGACTATTTCTACTCTTGAGCAGAAGTCTTCGTCTCGCGAAAGACAACATTCCTAGATAGAAATAAACTTTTTTGCGGACCAGATTTTGGTGCATCTCTAATTTAACAAAACGGGTCTAACAGCATTACCGAATATGGTGACGCATCGTAACTGCCATATAATTTTAAAGAAAAGTAGCATTAATCGTCTGGGACCAAAGTCTGTAATGTCAGAAAATATTAAATGATTAAATAGTTTTTTTTAATTGCACCTTGCATTCCGTCTCTCCACGTAGATTGAATATACATATGTTATTCGCCATGCATTGTAATAAAAATTTCAGTTGCCTTGGGCCTTAGAGTTAATTTAATCAAGTAACAACAAAGTTATTTTCTCTATAGAAATATGAAAATTCGTCTTTAATAACGTGACAGATTGTGAGGCTGACCTTTCGCGCAAAAATACACACGCGCAAATACATTTGAGAATTTTGATAAAACATCGAAGTATTGGATTATTACATTATGATCAGAATAACAGCTGGACTTTTTGTCTCAATTATCAAGCCTCGCACGGGCGAACCCACAAGCATTAGCTAGTAAGATAAAATAATATAAACACGATTTGACCGTGTAAAAATGATTGCCGTTATATTATTTTCCATAAATATGTTTTATCGTGGCAGTACCGTATTTCAATCATATTTGCTTGTACCTATTTAAAGTATATTTAGTTTTGCTAGTAGGTAATAATTTGCATTAACAAGTAAATATTAAATAGGTACGTATTCGAGAGGTTGTGTTGTTCGTAACAATTCTAACTTTCACCTCATTCATGATTACTTGAAATTTTATACGGCTATATCCAATTTCTCGGTAATGTCGTAAAGTATGTGCGACTGCTTTGAACAAATATTGCCATGTTTCTACAAATAACACGCTTATAATAACTGCAAGTACTGCTAGGTCATTTTTATATAAGTTCTGGCAACATCGCACCTGACAGTTTTCAACAGTAACTTAAAAACTTTTACTTACGTAAAAATTATATAGGAAAAGTGTCACGTGGCAAAATAAATAAGTATAATTAAAAATATATACAACGCATGTATAAATAAATTGTGTGCAAATTAAAACGTAAATTGGCGGAAATATTCTAATTAAGGAAAAATGTTTTGTGTACCTAATCTGGTAAATAGCGCATAATGTTCGCAAGTTTATTAGGCATTTTTTTAATTTTGGCGCCCTACAGTTTTCCGGCACCACGTTTCTTGTAAAAAATCGCAATAATATAAAATATGTAAGTCTAGGAAACGTGGCCCATATTGAGTAGTAAAAATAATATAATTAGGAAACAATTTTCAATGTTCATCTCTCGGCTGTTTGAAAGCAAGATTCAGAATCAAGTGGTGTCATCAAGTTCATTTCAACTTGGTACATGCAGGTCGCGTAAAAAATAATAGGTAGGCTCAGTTTGTAATTGGAAAAAGTGACAACACAAGATGTCACTATAGATTTTAATCTCTGGCGCGCACTCTAAATCTTACTTGACATTTCAGTACTAGGTACTTCATAAGGCTGCTTTAGTTTAGCCATAAAGTTCCGTGACCAAGCGAATTATTTATACCAAAATTAATCTACAATGTTTTCCTTCAGTTCTTTAATGTCTGACGTCTTGTTTGTATGTTTTCATTACGCCTTTAATCAAATTCCTTGGCCGAAAGACAGTTCACTAATACATATATGTTAGGTACATATATGTATTACTGAACTGTCATTCTCAATTGTTAATTAATTTAATTCAGTTATTGTCAATTCATCGTGACTGGTGACGTATATTATACTATTTTTACATAGGGTGTAGATATCAATTGTCTTTAAAAAATACTTTTATAGGTGGGGACATTACCATTGTATAAAGCCTATAATATATTTGTTTTACAATTATATTTGAGATACTATTGTAAAATTACTAATCTAGAATTGTAAAAGAAACACAACGTAAAAAACAAAACGTAAAATAACTATTCCATGGGAACACAAAGAAGCGAAAACCAAAATAAGTAGAGGCATAACAAATTAAGAAAAATTGCATTAGTATTGTAATAAACAGTCTAATTGGCTCTTAAAAACATCAGTATTAAACTTATTAAGAACACTATTATAAACACGCATTACGAATTCTTGCCCACATTAACGCACTATTGCCTAGCCAGCTTACAACAAAAAACCTACGCCCCGCGAAATGACAGTTTACAAACACAGCTAAATAATATAAATACAAAAAAACAGCTTGATATAAAAAACCTAAACTGGTTTATATTAAATGTGATCTGCCTGTACGTGAATATATTTTATTAACATATACTACGGCGTTGTGTCGAAGTGTACTGTTGTAGCTTTAGTTCGTTAATTTGACTCGGGAGTGACAAACATATGTGCTGAGCACGGACCTTATATGAGACTGGCTTAGACCACAAGTTCAGGTACAATATAGTTGTTTAGTCGTATATTTATTCTAGAATGTTATTTTAATACGTTTACCTATGCAATGACATCAAATAACAAGTTTTCTATATAAAGAAATATTACACTATGTTGAACTGAATTGTTTAAAAAGCAAGTCTTGATATCCGTTTATTCGTCTATTTATGGAAAATTATTTGTCATACATACATAGACTCACGCCTGTTTCCCCGAAGGGGTAGGCAGAGGCATATTAAACGCCCACTTTTTGCCAGTGTTTTGATCCCACGTAATAGGTGTCGAGCCTATTGCCGCTTATCGGGATATTTTGTTTGCCAGAGCCTCGTCCGTTGATCGGCAGGTGCACCACTTGCAGGTGAAGTTGACTTGGGACCCTAAGTTCTTGGTGGGAATCCTATGACTATCTGGATAATATTTTTTTAAAGATCGCTAGCATTTGGCTGATTGTCTAGTGTTTATCTAATGACTTATTGCTCCAGTTGTTTACTGCTTCTGTTTAAAGCTGCCTATTTTAGGGATGAAGTTCCTAAGCTCTTTCTCTGAAAACAGTCCCATACTTTGACAATCGCGAATCCATTGGTCCATATCTAGTAATATGCTGTTTCCTGAATAAGCTGAGAACTAACGCAAATATTTTAGCACAAGCATTGAAATCAATGTAAATAAGTAGTTTTTATATTTGATTGAGAACTCTCAGACATGCAGGTTTCCTCACGATATTTTCCTTCACCATTTAGCAAGCGGTAATTAACAATTTAATGTTAACATCAAATGTTCTCGAAAGACATGACTGTGAAGTCTGCCAACCCGCACTTGGCCAGCGAAGTGGATTATGGCCTTACCCGTCTCATAGTGAGAAGAGACCCGTGCCCAGCAGTGGGACAGTTTATATAAAGGGCCGATGATGATGATATTTGATTGCATCCTGTTTTCTCATATTTGTTGAACCGATCTTTTATACACATAATAATATGTATGTTTTGTTTTATAATTCTCTTATATCGCGTGCTCGTGATTGAAAGACCTGTGCATACTCGTAATACGTGTAAGCGTGATGAGATATTTATATTTGACCTTTGAGATTACTATGTTATTTTCTATAGTAGCAGGCAATCATTTTCTGAATGTAGGATCTTATGAGCGTATAAGCACCTTGAATCTTATCGGCTATTATACTATTTGTATAATAATAATAATCTTTATTGTCCAAAAGATATCTCATTTTACAAACAGTTATAACAAGGCTTATAAATTATACACATTTCAATAAAACTCTGTCCTCTGAACTAGGTGTATGTCCCTGTATTTCAGACGGCAGCGCCCCTACCCGTATGTTAGCCTCAGTTTTTTTTTCTTTTTAGTGGTATATAAAAACAAAATAAGAAAACTTATGTTTAACAATTCACTTTTAGTTAGTGTTTGTATTAATCTAATGTATGTGGTGTGCGCGTGTGTGTGTGTGTGTGTGTGCGCGTGAGTGTGTGTGCGTGTGTATGTGTGTGTGTGAGTATGTGTGTGTATTTTAATTAACCTATATGATTAATCTGATAGTCCACGTAGGAGAGCCTCTGTTTTATGATAGTCTAAGCTTTGTAGATGTTTCTTTGTGTCATTTTACACTTGTACTTATTTTTAGAGAAAATATCTAAAGTTTTATTTAAGTTATTATACAATTTTGGACTGATATAGCAAAAATATCTATATAAGTCGATCAGTAGCTACAATACAGACAGTCGTCTAGTCTCACAGATTTATTTTGAAAAAGTTAGTAGCGCTAATCATAAATGCTTAGAACAATCTACATCATTGCATGTTTACAATCAACCGAGAGTGTAAATAAAAAATTTGAAATGAGGAAAAATTTAACTGCAACGGAGGACGGGCCTCCGGAAAACCATCGATGGTTCCGCGCCTTTCTATTCTATGGTTTAATTTTCCTCTAGTACAATATCAAATAATATAAGTGTA
Source organism: Euclidia mi (assembly GCA_944739405.2). NCBI lineage: Eukaryota > Metazoa > Arthropoda > Insecta > Lepidoptera > Erebidae > Euclidia > Euclidia mi. The sequence goes on from OX123202.2 coordinate 45,069,382, forward strand.
GCATAATGGTCATGATTATACTTCTTGAGTTTTTGTTAATAATAGAGTACCTAAATAATCATTTTGTGACTAGAGTACAGTCATGGCTTCTTTGGTGTAAACTCGCTTTTAAGATCTCTACTTCTCTCTGGTTTGGACACATGGAGAGGATGGATGACGAAAGACTGACCAAGAAGTTATATAAGTCAAGTGTGAATGGGACAGGAGGAATACCTAGACGGACGTTATCTGACCAGATTGGAGACATCCTAAAAAAGGACAGGTTAGAAGTACCCACGAAGAACATGCATGAGAAATTTGATGGGAGTGAATGAAGCAAGAGAGATATGTCAGGATCGTTGCAAATGGCGTTCCGTAGTCTCTGCCTACCCCTGCGGGAAACAGGCGTGAGTCTATGTATGTATGTACTTCTCTCTTTTCTGGGCAGTTGGGGTGCAGTTTCTGCCACCTTTATGACTTAATCTGAAAATATTGCCATATTTTATTATTTTACTATGCTTATTACAGCCATGATTTAGTCTCGTGACTCCTTTCAAAAACGTAGTCTTCTGCAGATATAAACAATTAAATATATTTTTAACAATAATAATCATTATTTATTTTGATGATAGTGCTCTTTTGTATAAAATAATCGCGTTTTCATCACGTGTTGTCCAAGTGATAATTAATTATACATCAGTGCCACTACACTTACATAATTAGGCACTTCGCCTTTTGTTGTAACGGTACGAGGTATTTATACCTGTTTGGATACTTCCATTGTTTGGATGTCTATTACGTCTACCGCAATATGTTAATTAATTATTCTTCGTGACGGAAAGGTCTTTGTAAATCAAAGAATATTTATAAACCGCCTCTGGCTGATAATCCGTCAAATCCAACAACGAAAACAACCATCGCAGTTATTGAAATGAGGATTCCTTGATGTGTCGGGCTTTGTGGCCTTGTTGATATTATGATATCAACTAGGCCACAAAGCCCGACCAAGGCCAAAGGCCTATGGGCCATAGCACTCATAATCATCCTTGTTTCATCCCGATTACTTTGTTTCCTCAATAGCTTCATTAAATATTATTTTATGGGCTATGGAAAAATTATTATTGTATCTATAATAGATCTCACGCAGTGGAGACACTTGCATATCAGAGATTCGACAACATCGTCCTGTCGTAATCCCAGTTGCATTTAAGATTATTACCGTGGGCCCCGGGGTCCGTTTCCTAGTTCATCCTAATTTGACAGAATATCAGCTTTTCAATAGAGCGACTACCGTCTGACCTCCACAACCCAAAGAAATAGTGATATGCCGTGCTTTAGACTATGGTTACATAATCTGAGATTACGCTACGACAAAATTTCTGACTGCCAAATACAGTAGGTCATTACATTTTTGGTGGTATAAGATAATCCAAACATTATTGCTTTTTATACCAGCAATGTTATTGATATAATAATATCAATTCGGCCAAAAGGTCTCGAATGTCAATTCACTGTCTGTTAATAAACAACTGGCAAATCATTGTTCTCAAGTATTTTAATATTCCAGATTATTCGATGCCTACCTACATCGTATTAACATACATTATGTAAAGTGCATTTTAATTGTATGCGGTCGATGATATGTTTACATAAAGTTTATTGTTTCTCGAAGGGATTCGTTTGCTGAAAGATTTCCCTTCGCGGCTTTAAAGAGGTGATCTTCTGGAGAACACCAAATCCCAAAATATACGAGGCTATACCTGCTGCATCTAGCTTTTTTTGTAGATTTTCTTCATATTGCCCATTCACATTAGCTTGGTAGGATGATGACTTCTTTTTATTCTTCTTTGCTATCACCGGCAGGAATTTATCCACTTCAGGGAAAGATGGAGAGATCTCATGTCAGAGGCCAAGACTCACTATGGGTGACTACGCCACCACGAATGAATAAATTAATCACTAGCAGCCAATACAGAGACCCTGACAATTAACAACATCCACGGAATCATACCACTCGTGAATAAAGATTAACAGATGACCAAAAAGGGGTTATCAATCCTTAACCCCGCTTGGTGATAGCTCTCCTTTGTATGTGTATTCAACTAATGCATATTTATGGCTAACTAAGATATTCAACGAATAAATACCTCTATCTGTTCTATCCAACGTTTGGACCGGCTTACATCGGTTGTGGACTTCAGTCCAGTCATTGATGTGTCCGTACAAACTGCTATAGCTACACTTATACTTATAAGTATGCCTAAGTGTAATTCTATGCTCTTGAATTGTTTATTAATAGTTTGTGTCTCTTGTTACAGAAGGACGAGGTCCCTGAACGCTCCCTCGCCTATACAGCAGTTTGGACCATGCGGCAGGATAATGAAAAACTCGGCGATGGTTATGTAAGTATTAGTAGATTATTTTACCAATTTTACTATCCGTGTAGTGACAGATACAATGCGTCACTACCCTATTTCATTCCTTGGGCGTCGTAGGAGGCGACTAAGAAATACACACCAACCAAATAGCATATTTGGGATAGTCGGAAATCTCGACACCAACCCGGAAGGCCAACGTGGTATAGTAGGCAAGTCCTTCTTGACTCTCAATACCATAGTGTAGCGGCTGAGAGAAAGAGGCCTATGTCCAGCAGTGAATTGCGAAAGGTTGTATGGTGATGATATGTTAATATTTTATATTTTGTCGATAAACTTAATACCAGCTTTGGAGTTAGCAAATGTGTGTAGCTGAATAGGTTTCGTTAAGTAATTAAAATAGAATGACATAACTATTTTAATTACTACACGTGCACATCGATGCTTGCCTACATTTGAACCGTTTATAAATAATATATGTATATGGAATTTAAAATAGACGTAAGTATTCCATGGAATAACAAATGCGCCTGTAGTGTTATTATACAATAATTACGTAAAGTAAAACAATAGAGTACCTGTATATAGGAAATAGCATTGCTAGAATCAAATTAATTTTTCAATTACCTCAATGCCAAATCGCAATACTTATGGTAATGGGTTTAAATATTAATAAGCATATACATACAATGCACATACGTAGTGTATATTCCTGTTTGTGACTTGGAATATGTATTATTTTTTTCTATTAACACATTTAGAGACATTTAATTCGTTTTAAAACTTTCAGCACCAAAAGCATATTTTCAATATTTTTAAGCACATGTAATGAGCATAAAGCCATGAATCGATATTCCTTTACATTTTTGCGATATTCTGTGGAACGGTTTCACAAACTTAATTCATTTATGGCTAAAGTTTAGCCTTTGTACTGATATACATAATTAAGCTACTCAAGTAGGTAGGTACTAAAAGCTTTTCAGTAACATATATTGCAAAGTTTATCAAAAATTCATTCAGTAGTTTTGCGAGAAAGAGTAGTAACAAACGACCATCTCTTCATCTCCATCCATCTTGCTTGACGGACGATTTCGTTTTTAAACACAAACAATTATCGAAACAGGATATATTCTAGAACAGCCATTCTCAAAGTGTGCTCCGCGGAGCCCCAGGGCTCCATGAAGCATCTCTAGGGGCTCCACAAAGATGTATGTCAGTAAAATACTTACCTGGTTTTAAAGTGCAAGTAGGCCTTGGCTTTGTTTTATTTTAGGGCTCCGTCTAATCAAATATTTGGTTACCCAAAAGGGTTGCATCCCGAAAAAAGTTTGAGAACCACTGTTCTAGAGTGAAAGCCTTCTTTTTTTTAATTTACATATTAGGCGTGCTCGCAACTTCACTTCACTGTATCACTGTACGTTTGAAATCCTTTTGTAATCTATACACTTATCTATCATCATCATCACCATGTCAGCTTAGATACGTCCACTGCTGGGACATAGGCCTCCCCCAAGATTCTCCACCCAGACCGATTTTGGGCCGCCTGCATATCTAAATAACTACTACAAAAAATTACATTACTTTGTAATAATAGCTTGCATCTTTTATTTCAGTACGAAGCACTTATGATAACAACCTTAGCATTTATTGACCTTTGTTGCTTTTAACGTGACCTTCACGACAAATTACTTAACTGCGGTTTTTTTATTTACATTGACTTAATTTATCAAGGTGAATGATTTATTATACTTAAGAATGAAAAAATATTCTTCACATTTTCAAATTAAATGTTAAAATAAAGAGAGGTCAAACAAATCGGATGCAGTCTTGTTTTAATTTAGCTGTAAATGAAATTCCATTTCTTCAAAGGCTGTTCAAATAATATCAGAAATTTAGGGTTCGTATCATACTATTGTATAGTATCTTATCAAATTCCGTAGGTACCCCGTCATCTCATTAAGTTCGTACCAAGCCTGCAGTTATAACTAAACGAATCTCAACAGATGCGTATTCCGTACCCTACTTGCGTTGGCTCTCACAGGTATACAAAGTAATGTCTACAGTTGTTTGGATTTCTGGACATATTGCCATCCAATATACCTCTAATAAATACCTAGTAACTCTCGACATTCAAATAAACATTAAAAATTAACGGATCCGCTTGTACCAGTCGGCAGCCCACAGGCTATATAACCCCACCCAAAATATCAGGAGTGAAACTGGGGCATAGCTAATTTACCGTAAAAGTCCTCGATTATTGGTGCCATCTTTATCAATCAAAAAGTATAATTTTCCACAAGAAACAAACGGCCATTGATTGAGTTGTTTTGATTCCAACAGAGCTTTCCTACATTTCATCACTTGCTACACTATCAATAGGTCTTAGTATGTGTAGGTGAAAGAAGGCTACACCTTCTTTCACCCGCCGTCGCACCCAAACTCCATTGAGTAGGTAATAATTTATATTTTCTCTTTTGAAATAAAAACTAGATCGTTATCGATAATAATATAATTACAGTTAGGGTTGCCAGTTCGCCGGGATTTCCGGGATTGTCCCGGAATTAGGCGTGTTGTCCCGTGTCCAGTAATTTTACGTTGCTGTCCCGGAATTCGAAAATATTAGTTTTTTCACAAAGTTATGATACTCCGGTTGCAAAAGTCAAACCAATCATTTCCAAGTATTAAAAAAATGCCGAAAGTCTCGACCCGCATTATCTATGTATAAAAGATCTATTTCAAAGTTACTTTTTTAAACAATGCCAAAGCAGGGGGGGGGGGGTGTAATTGTCCCGGAAATGATACGGCCGTATCTGGCAACCCTAATTACAGTAGTAACAACTCGTTATTTTTCTGACTTGAATCGTGTAAGTAATTGTTAATAAATGTGCATTTAGTTGATACGAGAGGTATTTTTCAATGTAATTAATTTAGTTTGAAAACATGGTAACAGTCACTTAAAATTTAATTAAAATAGGAGTGTTGGTGATATGTTATGAACACCTAAACAATATTGACTTTGGAGCGACATTTGATTCCACTCATTGTGATGCATGTACCTACACATATGGACGTATGAGAATCTATGTGTATTTTTACTGGTTCCAAGTACCTAAACTCTTTAAATTATACTCCCGAAGCCATGACCTACCAAAACTACTTATCACTTCTTATGTCTTGTTTTCTTTGATAAAGCTATTGAGAAATACGATCTATCAAATGTTGTTTCACAAAACTGCATTGTTTCATGTGAGAGGTATTGGAGATGTAAGCGAATTTTACCTGAATCGGTTTCTACCGCATGGCGAAATTCAATTTTGATGAAGCTGTGGCTAAAACCGCAAGCCATACTAGAATTGCGTTGCCGTAATTGTTTTTTTTAAATTGCTAGATGGCCTATAGGTAAATCCTCTGTCCTAGTGAAAATAGGTATATGAAAAAAGAAAAGTTCTAGTCGCAGCCGACAGATCTTACCAGAAAATTTACTCCGATCTTACCAGAAAATTTACTCCGAGGATGGCGATACTTCATGATGCGCCTTTGCAAGCGCAAAATACTTATTACTTTGCCTTATCTTCATCGTGTGTTCTTAAAAGACAAAAATAGGCAAATTTTAGCTACAGGACAAATAATTGACAAATAATTTTACTATAGCCACTCTTTTGACATCTTTATGGTTATAAAATATACCAACTTCTTTGTAATTTTCTTTGCTAGAATGAACAAAATGTCTGTTTGACATTGGCGGGCTTGGCAGAATGAGGTAAACAATAACAAACACTCTAAAACATAAAGTAAGGATAACATAATATATGTAGTCTAAGCACTAAACATAAACTTTAGATTCTTAAACATTGTAGTATTTGTGATTTTAAGTTCAATATTCAAATATGTAAGGCAAAGTTTAAGACAGAAAAGCCAAATGTAATAAAAAACGTTCCTTAATATTGAAGAGAAAACTACCTTAAAACAAAACAATTCGTAAGGAATCCAAATTAAAATTACGAAAATTTCTTCCGTTATTGAGTCTACTTCGAGGTCTGTAAAATACCTTTAATGATAACCTGCCTTTGTACACAAGGATATGTTTTCTACCTATAATGAAAACCTCTTATTAGGGCTGATAGTTTTCGTCAATAAGAAAAAAAATTGTACTGGATCGATCAGCTGCTTCTTTTTCATGATTTCGGCAGTCACCCAGAACAAAGTTGTTTATAATAACATGTTCTCCTGTGGAGAAATTAAGTGTGAGTGTCCCTCCAACTACAGGGAGGATCCTCTGACCAGGCTAGGTGTTGGACTGCAGTCCGACGGAAGTTCTGGAGGACTTATATGTATGTTAAAGGCGTGTGAGAGCTTGGTTTGCGCGATGCAAGATTTTAGTCCATCCTGTCCGTTAGATGCCGCGTTGAGTTTTCGCCATCTTACGATAGTTGGCATTAGTTGTAGGTAGTTAGCATATAATTGTTGTAGGGAAAGAAACTTATAGTTTTAACATGACATGTCCGACATTCCAGTAATATAACCTTGTGTACGCAAATTGCAGGCAAATCCAGGACCCGGCGTCGCAGCGGCTGACGTGGTACAAGCCGCCGCTGACGGTGCTGGTGATCAAGAAGGTGCACGACGCCACCATCCTCGCGCCCTTCGTGCAGCTGGTGCATTGGCTCGTTCATGTAAGTTACGTTGTAATATGTATACCTACGTCGTCGTTGGATAATCGGAGGGCTTTTTAACCTGGGGTCCATTGGGGAAAACTCACTTGCCACTGTATTAAATAAAAATAAGAAATAAATACCTTACAGGACACTGGCTTGTTCATGTGAGTTACGTCTATAATATTTATGTATACCTCGTCGGATAATCGATTTACAACAGCTTAGGAGTTCTTAACCCGGGCATAGACTCGGGGTCCATAGATTCCTAACGAGGGGCGGGTGAGGTACTTACTGTGGATCCATTCAGATGTTAAAATACTGCTCGGGATCAGATAAAGAAGTTACTTTTGCAAATTGAGAAAAGTCACGAGGCAGTGCATTAGTAACCTTAAAACAGAAATTAATGCCCTTCTGTCTCTAACAGTTCACGTATGATGGTTCAAATCTTACAAGTGGTTGGGGTAATAAAAAGGTAAAGTAACCCTGGTTTAGAAGATGTTGTGGTCTTGAGGACGCATGATGCATCTGTGCTCTCCAGAAATAAGGGAACAAAAAAAAAGAAACAAGAGAGGTTATATTATAACTGTTGTAAGTTTATATTATATATTGTTAGAATTAAATACCTATCATTAAAGAAGAAAGTAATTAGTTACTCATACGTACACATATAACACACAAAGTCACAAATGTCAAGTAAATAAAATATGTAAAGGTCATATTCCACGTCCCTCGTCCATCGATCGGGTTCATGCAAAGTTAATAGCATGGTTCGTGTCGAGTGTGTGTGTCGTGGGACCAGCATGACTGGCTAAATGCATTGGCTGAATGTCATGCCACAGCCGCGCGCCCGCGCCACACGTAAACTCAATGATAGACTTTGAACTGTCATTAGTGTCATTATTGAGGTGATCGCAATTTTAAATGTGTAGGTGCTAAGTATAATCTGTGCTATAAGCAGTAACTAGTTGCTGAGAAATACTGCACTTCTAATGTAGGTACTTCGTTTTATAAGACACCTGGTCTTATTACCTACCTGCTGTACCTAGAAAAACTAATAAATAATTACTCCTACAACTTCAGCGGCCTCGTATTTGGCCTGAAAGAAAGGTCAGTCATTTATACTAAAAGGTGTAGCGTTAGACTATAATGGGTTGATTGACATGCCTTTGCCGGCGCCTGAATTATTTAACTCTACAATTAACTATTTAAGCACAAAGTACCTTTATAATAAAGAGCAGACCAAATGCGATCGATCACTAACAGCTTCGTAGATTCTATGATTGCTATAAAAAAGCGTGAAAAGGAAATTTACTCAACCTGAAAAACGCGCCAAGCATGCTAGAAAAAACAAGAAAGATAGAAAAATAATCCGCCTATTCAGTAATGAAAACATTCCAACACAAAAGAATTTCTTATTTTGATTGCCAAAAAGGAAGGAAAATGATATCGAATGCGGTATTCATACAACGTAATGTCTATTACTTGCTTACGAATGTATGAATTATGCATTCGGGTGTGTTTTGTATGATTTGGTCGACCACCAGCCGACGTTCATCATATTTATTCATAAAATACTTCATGGTTTATACATTTACTGGGGAATTATGTAGAGAACGTCAATACGAGCGCAGATTAAATAAGTAGCACAGGTGTGTGAATTATGCTAGTCATTTGTTAAATGTAGATTCCTGGACTTTGGTCTGTCTACGACCTAAGTTTGAGCTTATATTTAAAGGCTATCAAGTCGAATGTTGTGTCTAAAAATAGAGAAAGAAATGCCTTTAACGGTTATCAACTTATCACACAGAACATATCTTTTAAATTTCAGGGTAGCAAGTAGTTTTTGGTAATCGCTTCAGAAGCCGGAAAAAAAGAATATTATATTGAAAGCCCAGGCATAGAGAACACACAAAGTCGGTCCAAATATCTCCAGCTCACACCACTTTCACCCATTCATCGTAAACTCTTTCACTCAAAACGAAATTCTTCTTAACATATTCCAGGACAAAAGCATGGTAGTATTCGTGGAGGCAGCCGTGTTGGACGATACACTGCTCGCCGAATACGGAGACTTCACGTCGGTCAAAGAGCGGCTGATGACGTTCCGCGCAGGAAAGGATGACCTTACCGACAAGATCGACTTCATCATATGCTTGGGAGGAGATGGCACGCTGCTGCATGCCAGCTCGCTATTCCAGGTAAGATATGAAGAACCTGTGCCAGTAAAATACTGGACCTCTAAGCTTCAAACTAGCCAGTCCCTATGATTACCATTGAAAGAATCATCATATTTAAAAGCTAAATCCAATTACTTCAGTTTCTTCTAATTCGTCTGCAATTTGGACGTATGATGTTGTCTTTGTACGTGCTATTGATGTCTGAATAGCTATACCATAACATACTGGGAAGCACTTAACTTTCACGCCAAAGTATGAACTATCCACGTTTTTATGGCACGCATTTCTCACCAGTTTTTTTTTTGGCTGGTTCTCGTGCAGAATTATAATTCCTTAGAAACCCTTTTAGTCTCCGCTGTAAGGCGCAGGTCCGGCCGCATATGGAATACTGTTCTCATCTTTGGGCAGGGGCACCCCAGTACCAGCTTCTCCCTCTGGACCGCATCCAACGTAGAGCCGCTTGAATTGTCGACTGCCAAGATATTTGCAATCGGTTAGACCCCTTGGCGCTGCGTAAAGATGTAGCCTCGCTGTGCATCTTTTATGGCTTCTACTATGGGGAGTGCTCCGAGGAATTGGTCAGATTAATCCCTGCTGTGATCCCTGCCCACCTCTTTCCGCCATCGTTCTACGCGACAGCATTTCCATCCCCATCATTTAGATGGTTGGCAATCCACAACGGTGCGTTTCTCTAGAAACTTTCTGCCTCGCACCTCTAAACTGTGGAATGATCTGTCTCCTGCGGTTTTTCCGAACCAATACGACCGAACCTTCAAGAAAAGAGCGTATTCCTTTTTAAAAAGCCGGCAACGCACTTGTGACGCCTCTGGTGTTGCGGTTGTCCATGGACGGCGGTAATCGCTTAACATCAGGCGATCCGTCTGCTCGTTTGACCCCTATTCGATAAAAAAAAAGTCTAGGTCTTCATAATGTTCTCAAGAATGTGTGTAAAGACCCTCTGACTTGTACGCTAACAGGATGGCCGTCATAGCCGTAAGCATCTGGCAATGACTGAACCCGGCTCATATAGAGAAGAGCCATAATATGTCAAACAGTGGAAATAGAGCAACATAATATTAAGTGTGTTCTTGTGTGTTTCAGCAATCCGTACCGCCCGTGATGGCATTCCACTTGGGCTCATTAGGCTTCTTAACGCCATTCGAGTTCAATAACTTTCAGGACCAGGTCATGAATGTTCTAGAAGGTAAGCAATTCCTCAAGATATATGGTAAAAGATTTGATGCTTGTGTGTATTAGCATTCTACGAGGGCGAGAATTCTATGTTTAGAAAGTATGTACCTTACATACCCCAATTCACTAAGAAAGAAATAAATTCTAGTTAGTTTACTTTCAGAATTTTGTAGAGCTTCTTGTCTTCTAAAACTCTTATGGCCTCTAAGTTTGCCAAACGGGATGAATGGAGGGACACCATTCCCAACCACGGAAAAGTCAATTTCAACTTATCAAATTCGAATTTAGACGAATTTGTAACACCAAGCCAGTGGCGCAGCTACTCTATTCAAGGGCGTCGCCAGCTGGTTGCCTAGGGTGGGGGGGGAAGTACGCCAGCCGATGGGGAAAGGGAGGAGGGGCAAGTTGGTATGGAAAATGAGAAAAGTAAAAATTTTTGGATTTTGTGAACCTCTAGAGGGCAGCTGCTCCCCTCTGCCCCCCCCCCCCCCCCCTTGGCGACGCCTTTGACTCTACTGAGGGTCCGTGGCAACTTCATAGTCTCATAGACCTGCCCGCTTACAGGATGTCAAACATTGGATCGAAGGAACTTTTGGCATTCATCAAATGTTTGATATCAGCAGGGGAATCGTGCTTTTAAAGGGGAGTTTTTTTTAAACTAGGTTAAATGACTTGGCGTTTGGGATCAGATTTTGAGCCAGGCGCCCGTGGCTTTCTGCCCGTCTTACTACTCTGTAATAATGTCACAGCACCAAGCCTCTTCTGCCAACTAATCAGAACAATACAAATCTCTCCAGGTCACGCCGCCTTAACGCTCCGTTCCCGTCTCCAATGCGTGGTGTTACGCAAGAGTCGGGACGACAAGGACGGCAAAGAGAAGAAGAAGCCCACCACGATCCTGGTGCTCAACGAGGTGGTGGTAGACCGAGGTCCTTCACCCTACCTCTCCAATATCGACCTGTTCCTGGACGGGAAGCATATCACCTCTGTGCAAGGAGACGGTAAGGAATACCCTATTAGTCTTTGATCACGACCAATCCTTTGAAAGTCTTACCGAACTAGCAGATAATTATAATAATTTAATGCATATTTTAATTAAATAATTAACTCTCGGAATTCGCTGTGTGATGACGCATTAAGAAAACAAAGTCTCCCTACCCTATGTCATGTCAAGGGTGTCGTAATCTACTAAGCAAATTGTATCTTTGCAAAGAGACGAAAAAGTCGATATCAAACCCTAGCCTAACTCTTTTTACCACATATTCACAATACCATCCAATCCCAAAATAAGCAGAACTTGTATTATGTGTACTAGAAAATAGATAAACATACAAATATCACATGGAAAACACCCAGAACAAGACAAGATCCACACAGTATAAAGACATACAGTAGTTTGACGCCTTTGATCTCGTAGAAAAAGCCGACAACGTCTAGACAAGGGTAAGGAGGCTAGGGCTGCCACATGTAAACAATACCTACTTATTCAAACGCCGTCTATTTATTTTAGAAAAATATTACAATTGCTACGCTACATGAATAATATAGTGTAAATCACTTATACATATAAATAAAATTGGAGTGTCTGTTTGTAATATTAAAATAACCCCTTTATACTAAATGCATATGTATACACGGTACATACACCGAAATGACATTTTTTACAATTTTTGCCTGTCTGTCTGTTTGTTCTCGCTAATCTCTGGAACGGCTGGACCTATTTTGACGGGACCCTCACTGGCCTGATGTACCAAGGAGTAACTTAGGCTAAAAATTAATCGGGTACGCGAAGAAGTTCCCTCAGGACGCGGGTGAAACCGTGGAAAACAGCTAGTTTATTATATTGCAATAATTAACGATAAATAATTATTATAAAACACGTTGCATTTTTCGTACGGTGACAGATTTCCATACAAAGAGTCAGTCAGCACCTATTTCATCCCGCAGGTGTCGTGGGAGGTGGTTAAGAATATAAAGCATTTTTCCTACAAACTACAAACTAAGTTAAAATAAAGCGATTGACATAGCGGTGGTTTCAGGATGGGTAACCTTGGGATCAGCTTGCAGAGCCTATGTTATCGATATGAAGTATTTTGCAGAATTTTTTCGTGCAAACTACGTTTTAGGTAAAGCAATAGACATCACGGTCATTTTATGGATGGGTGACCGGGCTATGAGATAACGGAGAACATGTGTGGGGTTTATAAAAGGGGGCCAAAAATATGGTTATTTTTGAGCTAGGATGCGCCGTTATCAAGATACATAATAATATGTGATACGTACTTACCTAATGCGAGGGTACTAGGTACTTATTGAATGAAATTAAAATCACACCAGAATCAAATATTACCTTACAACGCATATTTTCTTACGTCTGCCATGTACAATAATTGCTACTTTATTCTGTGATTTGGCCAGACATGAGATATTGTAAAAAGTTAGTAGATTAGTAGGAATGTGCACATTATTTTAAGTGGTTATAGGTACATACATTTCACAATAATATAAATAATTATAATTAATGAAATTTTCTTTTTTGGTATAAGTAAATTGATGAAAAGCAGATTTTTTAAATCCTTATTTATTTAAATCTTTAAGAATTTCAATGTCTCACAGCACAAGTCGTATGCACCATCTTAATTAATATTCATAAGCAAATAAATAAGTAACGAACAAAAAACAAGCACGTGCCAGCCCCCAAATACATGTACCTAGTTACGAACTAAGGCGATATACGTAACTAGGTACCGCTCTTCCCGCGTCTCACCTCTTGGCCCCCGCACGATTGACCCGTCTAGACGCGTTCGTCGAACGACTGTATGGATTATTTGACTGTCACATCCATGTTCACGCACACAAATGTTTGACTAGTTTGACTTGAGCGGGAATCGAACCCCTGATCCTCGGCGTGGCTGTCGTTTATACACTTGCTACGCTACCGGGTCGTCGGACAGCGAAAGGTTGTGAAGGATCAATCATGTTGACCTTTCATTCTGTCCCAGGTCTGATAGTGTCGACTCCGACGGGCAGCACGGCGTACGCGGTGGCGGCGGGCGCGAGCATGATCCACCCGTCCGTGCCCGCCATCATGGTCACGCCCATCTGCCCCCACTCGCTGTCCTTCAGGCCCATCGTCGTGCCCGCGGGGGTCGAACTCAAGGTAAACATCACACAATTATTTTTAAATTTGAGTGATGCTGTTCATTCCATTATATTCTCGAAATATGAACATGTTTTGAAAATATCTTTAGTATTTTTTCTTATTCAGCGCAATTCATATAGGTAAATGGCGTGCGGAATACACTTTTGGCCGTTCCCAAATTATTTTCTATTGATGGAAGAATTTTCTACCTCTAGTAACCAACTAGAGGTAGAAAATTCTTCAAGGCGCATTTAAATATTTTACTTATTTAGCTTATTGACACAGAAATTTAGCAGGAAAAATTCGACGCCATATTTACAGGTAGATCTAAAAGGGTAAGTATATCCAAAGTAGACTTTAGGAATAATGGACAAATAAAACATAGTAAAACTTCATATTTCTAGAACACAAAAAGTTTTGTCTCACTGAAGGTGACCCTTTTAAATAGCCATTGCCTAAATCTTAAAACAAAATCGCCTGGAATTTGCAATATATGTCACATTGCAAATTCCTCCCTGAATTTGACATGAAGATTATTCTAGATCGCACTATCGCCGGAGGCGCGAAACGCCATGTGGGTGTCATTCGACGGAAGGAACCGACAAGCTCTGGACCACGGAGATAGGTACAGCATACCTCCAACGTCTTTCGCCTTTTGAACACCACTGTCATGTATAGATGACGATCAAAGGCGTCGCCAAGGGGGGGCACGGAGCGCCTCCCCCTAGAGATTAAAAAACCCTACAATGCATACTTTTCTCAATACTTCTCTCATTTTCCATATCAACTTGCCCCCTTGTAGGCCATCGGCTGCGGCTGGCGACGCCCTTGATGACAATAGTGACTTGAGAGTGTTTACTTTGGCTTGTCACCTATACATTACTAGCGGTACAAAGGTTAGACGTAGAACGAAGTACACACTAATTAATGCATTGCACGCGCGCTGTATGGAGCTTATACGCATGTATCGTTTGTAAATAGTCGTTGTATTATTTATATTGTATTGTTAACTAATTGTATGTAACTTACGTTTAGTTTATTAATAAACCGCAGTGTAGGGGTAAGGGTCTACAGTATGTTTTTATTTGTAAGGGACCTATTTTTTCTCAGATGCGCGCAGCTAGGATGAGCCTAATTCTGAATCGTCGCCATTACTGTTTAAAAAAAACGAATAAACAGTTTATAATAGTACCTTTTACAAATATTGAAAGTAATAATTATAACAAGCAATTAATAGCAAATCAAAGTTATTTGATAACAAACAGTTTCTTAAACAAAGCAACACTTTTTTCAATTAACAAAAAGAGCTCAAAGGGACAAAGTAACCCGCAAGTCAAAGTTACCCTTCGAACACAAGACCAAAAATCCTTCCCGAAGGCATTATTCCTACCACCCCATTCAACCCTCCATAAATCATAATTAACAACAATTTGTTGAGTTGAGGGCTTGTTTCAGATAATGCCCACACTAGAAGCGCGTAGCGCGGCCAGTGTCTCGTTCGATGGACGGTCGCAGTTGACTCTGAGGCCTGGCGATAGGTAACCCGATGTACAATATAATATCACTCGTTGATGTCCATTATGACATACTTCTATTCATTATATACAGAGTTTTTAATCAGCTGATATTGGGTGTTGGTGAATTGGAAAATTAAATGGGATTTTATCGCCTCATAACAAGACTCTTTGTTTAAAGTCAACCGCAGAAATCGTGGGGCTAATATACAGCACCATTGCAAGCATGCCTGCAGACATGCATTTATTAAAAAATACTTACATTCGAATTTCAAATGTCTTGTTGCGTTCTTTTTTACATTCCAAATCCTTTTTTCATATTGGTTGACTTTTTTGTTGCTTACCATGTTTTGCGAAACGTCGATGTTATGATAAAATAATTATTCAAAAATAAATAATATAACAGTTGTGGTATTCTTAGCCACTTTATACGTGCATGCTTTTATCTTGCGCTTCTGCTTCGCATGTTCATCTATTTTATAAATACTTTAGCTGATCATCTAATAAATCCTAGTTGACGTTAGAACGTTTGTCCATCATTGCAGTTTTATACTTACTCCGCTCTACAACAGATTTCTTTTATTTTGTGATTTATAGAGGATTTATTATATGATTAGCTTCTACTAATATAGTTGTAAGTACTTAGTATGTAGTGTTGTCATTATTGTAACCTCGGGCAATATACATGACCATTAATCATCATCATAGACACAAGCGGAGAAATGGTTAGTCGGACATGCTTACGGCGTGTCTGCCGGACCTCGCTCATCGCTACTAAAGCGTCCCGGCCCGTAGCGATGAGATGGTGCGCGGGCATACCCGCAGGCAAGTCTGCAGGCATTTCGCCAGCTTGGTCTAGTAGACCCATAGAAACGAAGTCCAGCGGACACATCTGCAGATGATATATTTGTAGATATTAGGTACAATACAGTCAGAGATTTTTTGTGTTAGTATAATCTTGGGCCCAATTCTCCTAAATAAATACAGTTTCGATATAATGTCAGTGTCATACTTACGTCACAAAAATCGTATTCTCTATAATTTAATGGAATCGTAACGAGATCGAAAATTGAAATATGTGTCAACGACGAACTGTTTATTTTAAATTATACGATAATGACATTAGGTTATCAGAATACCGCTTCTGAGTCAATTCAAAATATAATATCAATCTATACTAATATAATAAAGCGGAAGAGTTTGTTTGTTTGTTTGTTTGTTTGTTTGAACGCGCTAATCTCAGGAACTAACGGTCGGATCTGAAAAAATCTTTTTGTATACGATAGCCCAGCTATTCCGAAAGGCTATAGGCTATATAACATAACGCTTCGACCTTTTGGGGCCGGGCAAAAGGCTAAAAAGGCTAAAACATAATGTCGGCTAATCTCAGGAACTAGCAGTCGGATTTTAAAAATTGTTATTGCCTATGATAGCCCAATTATTCGGAAAGGCTATAGGCTATATAAAATTACGCCACAACTTTTAGGGGCCAGCCAAAAATAATAAAATGGTCAAACGAGAAGGGGGAGGGTTGGGTCAAAGGCAAAAAAAGGCTAAACGAATAGGATACAATCTATATGGGTATCGTTTTCGAGATTTACGGGACGCTGATTAATAATATATTTAGTGATCCAAGATGGCGGACGGGAAATCAAAGATGGCGGATGAGAAAATTTTAAATATCAATATGGGTATCGCCTTCGATATTTTAAGGGGTGGAGAATCGAAATACAACATCTATTTTGTGATCAAAGATGGCGGATGGGCAATCAAAGATGGCGGATGGGAAAATTTTAAAAAATCAATATTGGTATCGTCTCCGATGTTTAAAGGGATGGGGAATCCAAATACAACATCTATTTCGTGATTCAAGATGCCGGATGGGAAAAATTAAAAAATCAATATTGGTATCGTCTCCGATGTTTAAAGGGATGGTGAATCCGTAGAATATCAGTGCCAGCAAGTCTGGTATTATGCTGAACGGGGTCCTATTACTGCCATGACCTGGCCTAAGCATATTATTGTATAGCTGATAAAGATGGTTTTTTATTTTTATTTTTGTATGAACCTTTATTTTAATTTTTTATTGTGTACTTGTGTATGGTTGTGGCAGCAATAAACCATTTTTCATTTTCATTTTTTCATTTTCATTTATTTCGTGATCAAAGATGGCGGATAGGAAATAAAAGATGGCGGACGGGATTTTTTTTAAAGTCGATATGGGTATCGTCGCCGATATTCAAAGGGATGGGGAATCCAAATCCGACATCTATTTCGTGATCAAAGATGGTGGATGAGAAATCAAAGATGACGGATGAGAAAGTTTTAAAAAATCAAGATGGTTATCGTCTCCGATGTCTTAAGGGATGGCGAATCTAAATACAACATCTATTTCGTGACCAAAGATGGCGGATAGGAAATCAAAGATGGCGGACGGGATTTATTTAAAGTCGATATGGGTGTCGTCTCCGATATTTTAAGGAATGGGGAATTCAAAAACACCATCTATTTCGTGATCAAAGATGGCGGATGGGATTTTTTTTTTAATCAATATGGGTTTCGTCTACAATGTTTGAAGGGATGAGGAATCCAAATACAAAATCTATTTCGTGATTCAAGATGGTGGATGGGAAATCAAAGATGGCGGATGGCAAAAATTTAAAAAATCAGTATGGGTATCGTCTCTGATGATTTAAGGGATGGTGAATCCAAATACAACATCTATTTCGTGATCAAAGATGGCGGATAGGAAATCAAAGATGGCGGACGGGTTTTTTTTTAAAGCCGATATGGGTATCGTCTCCGATTTTTTAAGTAATGGGGAATTCAATATTACATATATAAAAATCTATGTTTGTTTGTTCATCATTTATAGACTCTAAAATGATAAGAGATTAAGCGCTAAGTCAATGGTAACTTTGGAAAAGGGGCTTGGAAAAAAGGGAATTAAATAAAAACTCTTAAAAAGGCGATACGGAGTTCGCTGGGTCAGCTAGTGTCATATAAAAATAAGAGAATTGGGCCACTTATCTTTTGTGCTATCTGGCTCAAAATGAGTATTGAAAACATACACTTAATGCATGTTATCTAGGTATTATTCTAAAGTGAAACTCTATATTCTCTCTTACCTAGACGATTTCTCCTTTACTTACTGTCTTGGTCTAACTTATTCAAGAATTTACTTTACTGACCAAAAAACATGAATGACGGTAATTTTGTACAAACCGCATGATCAAATTTAATTATCTTTAGAAAGCCTGGTAAATTGTTATACAATTTACAGATTGTCCTATAACATTTTATTTATATTCGCAGCCTATACGTCACGACATCCGTGTATCCAGTACCATCCATATGCGCGCAGGACCAGATCTCAGACTGGTTCGACTCGCTAGCTGAGTGCCTGCACTGGAACGTCCGCAAGAAACAGAAACAGATAGATGAGCTGAGTGACCTCACGCATTCCTCCAGCGACAACCTCGAGGACTTAGACAATCACCATGACGACCGGGTCGAACGACCCAGCGACACATGACCAACACAATCAACAACTGTGCGCTCAGGGTATAGACATATTTCGTGAAGGGACTCACCCCTTGTGTTAAATATAAAATTTACTAATTATAAGTGAAATGAATGCCAATGTACGTTGTATTTCTATGCGCTTGTTATGTATAATTATATTGTACTTTTAGGGAATGGGTGATATTGTTATTATAGTTGCGGCCCCAATAACATTTTTGGTGCTTGCTGAGAGTATCAAGTGGCCTGATATGTAAAAATATTTTCATTTATAAAATTGATGTAAGAAAATAAATGTGTCTATGTCCTTCGTTCTAAGGAACATGTGTTCTGAAGTAAGTAGTGTAAGAATTGGATGTGTAAAACTAAAATATAAAACCCTATCCTTAGTGTATTGCAAACCTCTTGGGGGTTGACTTTACTAAAAATCAGCTGTGCCAAACATTTTGTCAAGGTTTAAGGTTCAATTTAGTGTGATACAGCTGACTTTTCTCTGCGATTTCATCAATGTTTCTGGAAAAAAGCTCTTATAATATCGCGTAGGTACGGAAACCCTCAGAGGTTTGGACCTAGGAATAACATTGCATATGATTCTCAGAAAAAAGTTCGATGAAAACGCGTGTATAAATTTTGATGTGGATGAGACCTTCTTTTGGTGGCTATTATTGTGATACTGATATTGATGTTATTTTTTAACATTCCCTTGGACAATAAAAATAAAGTGTTGTTATGTCTTTCTCGGGTATGTTCGGTTTTCTTAGTTTTTTGTCTCGTTACTGTATTAGTTGTACATTTTGTTTAAGACATAACTGCTCAATTCAAACTGCAGACTACTTTAAATAATTTATCGCATTTAATTTAAAATTGTGCGTTACTTGCGAAGGACATGAATAATCTCATACATAAACATAATACATGTGTTATGTTATTGTGAAGGTGCTATACAAATTAAATCAGTGCCAATATTTTAAAGAGTAGAACGATACAAATATTTTGGCTATACTTATTAAAATGGGCTAATGACAAACCGTTATTCAAAGTTGTATAGCCAAAAATGTAAGAGTTGCTCTGTAAATAAACCGCTAGTGTTCAATAGAGAGCACAAAATATAGATAGATAAGATTTTTTACTTTCATTCGTTTGATGTTCATAAATGTATAAGATTTGCAAAATACCGTGTACAAAAGAAATTTGCGACAATATTTGTATTTTATTATGACATCACAATTAAGTTTGGCAATTTACCTATAGTTCAAGTACCAGAGTTCATCAAAACCATCGTTTGTAAATACTATTGGTTTAGAATTCTCATGTAAAATGGATGTAAAATATTTTAATAAAAATCATATTCTAATAATTTGGGAATGACGATTTTATCACATCGCGGTCCTTATGTGCATACAACCATTGTTTTTATTTCTATTGGACTTATTTTAATGTCTGATGAGTATAACAGCAATGTAATTATACCTACTTATAGGTTTACTATAAATTATATGAATGCAAATTTACTTTTTGTTTTATTTGCGAAGCAATAAAAATACTGCCACTATCAAGTTTTTACACAGAATGTAAAGTAGGTAGGACCTATAAGTCAAGGGAGTCGCTATGTCAGTGTTCAGTCCCATCAGAGGAAATGTTTAGTAACATTCATACATATTACACATATCTACATAGACTCACGCCTGTTTCCCGGAGGGGTAGGCAGAGACTATGGAACGCTATTTGCAACGATCCTGATATCTCTCTGGCTTCATTCACTCCCATCAGATTCTCTCAAGCATGTTCTTCTCTTCTGTTTAGTTATATTTCATCATCAGCCCTGTATATGAACTGACCCACTGCTGGGCGCGGGCCTCTTCCCACTATGAGAAGGGTATAGTCCGCCGTGCGGGTTGGCAGACTTCACTTGTCTTTTGAGAAGATTATGGAGAACTCTCAGACATGCAGGTTTCCTTACGATGTTTTCTTTCACTGTTAAGCAAGCGATAATTAACACTATAATACGCTCATAACTTCGAAAAGTCATTGGTGCTCGCCGTAGATTCTAAACCGAGACCCCGAGTCTATCGATCGCTTCACTCGGCTATCGCTGCTTTTATTTATTAAAAATAATCTCCTGCATAAATGATAATTTTATGAAAGTTTATTATTTATAAAGCCGATTTTACACTGCCCACAGTTAAAACCAACCTTTTTTATTTAACTGTTTCTTTTCCGATACTGTGGGCAGTTCGAAAAATCCCTTCTTGGTGCACCCCTACGCTCTCCAAGGAACATACGGCAAATTTCAGCATCTTGCGCCCAACAGTTTCAGCTGGGTCACGGTAATATAATCTAACAGTATTGTAACTCGGCCGCCTTCGTGAGTTATATACCTACAGACGCGCCGCATGCGAGCTGTGGGTCACGATCGCGGCTGTGGGTACTCTTGGCACAGTCCGCACAGTCTAATGGGTACTCTGCTCGAGGCGCGTAGGTATAACTCGAGTTTCGTGCGTTTGTATGGAGTTACAATACTGTTAGATATTATTACCGTGGCTGGGTGTTGTCTCACGTTGTCTGTCAGTCAGTCAGTAACGGAAGAATTTTATGTAGACAGATTAAGGCCCAGTTTCACCACCTTTGGAAAGGCCTAATGTGTAGGATAAATTCGAAATTAAAACAAAGTATATAAGTAATTATGTTAACTAACAAATAAATTTAATAGAAACTAATCGTAAAATACTTTTTTTGAATACCGGTTTTCGCTTCCCTAAATATTGTCTTTGAGTCAATAACATGTCAATGTCATGTCATTTAAATTTGACATTATTTTATAACCTAGAATATTATTGGGGGAAAGTATTATTTGGTTATTTACAGCCAAAAATGTCGAAAATATCCGCTTTAATTAACCATGTTACAACTAGAAGCATATCATTATCAGCGCCGAGGGAAGGTAAACGAAATTTTAGGAAATTTGTAATCGCTAACAAGAGAGGTTCCAAAATTCACAAGCAACAACAGACGACTGAAAAAAGGGAATTGCCTATTGATAAACGGGGAGTTCGTGATACCGGTTATTATATGAATGGCCGCTTCGTTACTGTACCTGAGATGATACCTGAGTTAATTGTGCCTGACCTGAAAGATTTCGATCTAAAGCCATATGTATCATACAAAACGGACGATGTAATTCAAAGTGAATTCACTCCTCAACAGCTTTTCGATGCCGTGTATAGCAAAAAGATCGTCACAGATTATAAACAAGGCAAGCTAGATGCTCATGGCAACCCATTGGAGCCATCCGATGAAGAAAAACTGCAACCAGAAGAAGCAGTCAACAGAGCCAAGCAAACAGGCTCGGATATATTCTAAGTTCCTAGTTGAGTGTAGTTTAGTTAGACATAGAAGATAAGTTATTAAATAGATGTTACTATGATTTGTTCTTATTTGTGGCATTTAATTGTATCACACTGAAATACTAAATCAATAGTAGGTATATTTAGTAAAAAAAATTAAATAATAGGAATCAGCACAACTCTCTATTCATTGGCTCACATCACAGCTGTGGATTCTGTGCAATGGTAGATATCTTATTGCTAATTTTGTGATTCTCAACTGATGAGCAAAAAGTAATTCTATTAATTTACTATTTTATTACCAATAATGATCAAAGCCCACAAAAAGGTTGAGATTGCTAAGCTTGAATCAGGTCAGTCAAGATATTATTTAAATAGAAGCGATCTGTACATACCAATGAGTTAATCCCATCCACACCAGCTAGTGGTTGCACCCTGTTAACAGTTGGACCATCACAGTGGACTAATCTTACTATAGACTGGCCACATATGCAGGGCCGAACCTTCCCTATGTGCAATGTGTGCGGCGCACACAGGCGCCAGGGTGACAGGGGCGGCGCGCGCCGAGATATGCGTTAATTATAACACTTATTTTCGAAAAAGGATGCCAAAAAAAGGCGCTTCACAGATTTCGCACACAGGCGCAGTGGCGTAGGAGGGGCAAATAATTTTAGTTAGCTAACGACTAAAAAATCGCACACAGGCGCTGCATTGGGTCGGAACGGCCCTGTACATATGGCAATTATAAATAACTTTATTTGTACCACTCAACAGACTATTAAAAAAATGCACAATAAAGCTGCTGATTAAGTAGTACATAATACAAGATTATTATAAACTAGCAGACAATTTCAACAATATTGCTAAGTATAGGAACTAAGCAGGTACCTACTTAAAGCTTTACTTAGATTAAGTACTAATTTTATTGTCAATAAAAACAAGAGCTAGGTAGGTTAGGTACCTAGTGACTTACAAAGATAGCCTGGTAATGAGGCGTGTCGGTGTTGCGTTGCCGCGCGCCCTATCTCCCGCGGGGCGCACTATTGTTGCGTCGCGGTGGGGCCGCAGAGGAAGAGGAGATGCGGTGTTGCCAGGTTGCCGCCCTTCCTATCCTCTGCGGCCGCTGGGTGTTTTGGCGGCGGAGCCCAACATCTTCATCCGCCGCCAAGGGGGTTTTGTTCGGGGCCCACCTGATCATCTTGCGGGCCAAGACCCGTCGGAGGGTAGCGACGAATGCTTCGGCGATACCCGACCCTACGACACACGGGTACATGAGGAACAGGGGTTGGTTTTTAGTCAGTAAGAGTCTGACAGTCCCCTCCGCCCTTCCCCCAGGGCGGAGGAACTCCTTGAGGACTTTCGCACCAGACACCCAAAACAAAAAAAAATATTCAGGGGTACTCTCCATAATAACTGCCAAAGACCTTTGTGACAGCCGGGACCGACAGTTTACATAGGTAACTGCTTGCCGAGGCACGGGGCAAGCGTTAATTAACAATTTATTAGGCACTTAGCTTAAACCATCGTAGCTTTTGTAAAAAGTCATTGAAAGAAGAAAATCCTTAAAAATATGTTCGGTTTACTAGGTGGAGTTTAGTAAAGTAACAAACAGACAAACACTGTAAAAATGATTATTATCTCAACAACAGCGCCACCTGCCGGATACATTTGTGAATGTATTCCACTAAGACTTAGCACAATAAAATTAATCTCATTACTCTCTACAAACATTACAGTAAACGTACCTACCAAAATTTCAATAGAAAATTAACCTAATTACTTTATGGTCTGGGTCCGTCTGAGGCCTGGGGTCCCTGAGGCAACGAAAAATCCACCTCCTCCACCATAGTATTTACCGAATATAGGGATCAAATTTTGCCTTCAAGTCTTTCAAAAGTATATGACCGGCAAATAAAATTCTATCAACAAAGTTAAAGGCCCTGGTTAAAGTCAAATACAGTTTAATAAAACGTAAATCACTTTCATACTGGGGCCCCTCTCTTTGTGAGGCCTCGGCACTCCCTAACGGGATTACATGGCGTATAACCCTCAATTATTGTTATTGTATAACAAGACTACATACTAAGTAGGTAGGTGTCATTACAGCACACACAACACCAATTTAGCCAATCATCTTTCAATAAGAGTTCATCAGTTACGTACATACTACTCGACCAAGCCAACTAGACGAATGTCAACGTGACAAAATTCAACATAATTCAATAATTATAATCCAGAAATTCCTAGTACCGATTGCAGGCGCATTGTACGTTCACACGCCGCGTTCGCACGTTACCATAAATAATTTCTGGATTATAATTGTTGAATTATGTTGAATTTTGTCACGTTGACATTCGTCTAGTTGGCTTGGTCGACTAGTATGTCCTAGATGAGAATAATATGAAACCACAGATATGAGAAGTAAACAAACAACTTAGCATGTAGTTTATCAACTTATATTTTAAATAATATTAATGCAAATAGGTTTAAGTTATTATTACCTAGGTACTTGTCTTATATCCTGCACATACTAATAATATGTTGACTTATTATGTACGTTATATATTATGTTAATTAGTTTGCATATCACACGACATGAATCTGTGTTCTATTAATAACTTATTCAAGTTCGTTTATTTGATAGCTAGGTGGTGGGTGTTTGCACTAGTTAAAAATACTGGTTCTCTGAGTAGAAACATTCCTGGTTGAGTATCCAGATACCTATAAGCAATATTCTATACAACTAGGTAGGTAGCCGTAAACCTATTAGACGTAGACACAATCTTTACAGTGCATTAAGTAATAAAAATACATTGAACAATGGAAAAATACGATAACTAAATAGGCATTAACACGACAACGCCGAATGTGAGCGCTGTGGACGAGTTACATAAACGTGATTTTTTGTATAATCCATGGATCTATACAAATAAATAATTGAAACTTCGTTTGTCGTGCCACGATTGACCCGAGTTTTATCTAAAGTGGACTCGGCTGCAGCTCTTAACAAGCTCGTAATATAATCAATAGTCTTTTATCATTTAAACTAGTGATATCATTTCGCGCGGTTGTGAGGCGCGTGCGCAGTTCATACCGGTTTGACAAATCAACATCTGTATAGATATAATGGGAGGTAACTATTCCGCTATGGACCCGATGGAGGTTTCCGTGCCCGACTTGGCGAAATTATTAGAAAGAGATGGTTATTTGAAGCCTTACGAACGAGAAATACGTCGCAGGTGAGTCCTAAGTGATAATTTTATAGACTTCTTAGAAGTTCAAGTGAAATTACAATAGAAAACAGTGTTATACGTGATATTTTGTTTCGATGTGAGGTTATCCGGCCGTGTTTACGAACTCTTGTCAATTCAGCCGTGAAGCGCTTTATTGAAGCGAAATATATTTTATTCTTAAATAGGTGTGCGATTTTTAATATTACTGGATATTTATAAAGTGATTAATACATATAATAATAAAGATGCTGATATTTGTGGAACTCAGTACCTATCGAATTTAGAGCAGTGTCAGTGAATTTCCAAAAAAACATCATGTGAATGATATGAAGCGCTGCACGTGCTGTGTGTGTGATGTGACGTTCCCAATGTCAAACTTGAGGTCAACTGAATTGATATCGAAAACTAAAACTAGGGACGAACTTTGAAATGTAAAACTGTAAATAGTAAATAGGTACCTTAGTAACTAGGTATTTGGTCAAGTTAATGGAGCAAGTGGCTGTATAAATACTTACTAGATTAGTAGTTATGACTTTGTGTTAAGAACTTATTCTCTTTCATTAGCAATAATGAATTTAATAAATATTATTTCTGTACGGTGGCCTAGATGGTGTAGAACATCAATATCCTCAAATAATGTTCGGTACCTAGTCGACAGACGAGCTGCTTGTAAACTTAACTCTGTATAGTGTGTAGGTATGGCATATAGATGCTGGCGGGAAAAATTCCGAATCATTCCCGTCGAATACTTCGGAAGTATTCCGAAATATTCCGAAACTTTGGGAATATTTCAACTGTCAAAAAAAACCAGCAAAATTGACCTTACTAACTATTTCGCGCTTGGAAGTTGTAAATTATATTTTCTTTGTTTGCTTGCAAGGTTTACCTTTATTTGTTTTTATTGACTGGGCTATTACACGCGTTAGGTAGGTAGGTAATGATTAATAGCTACCTATGCAACTCGCGAATACTCTTGATGCGTACAGAACTACATACAAACTAACCAGAAACATAGGTAGGTAACCCTTTTTCAAAAAAAAACAAATATGCTAGGCCTAGTTTTTTATTCCACAACTAACATTTATAAAAATAGCATTCGATTTCGAAATAGGCAGGTACCTACCTAAACACAAAAGTATAAAAATCCTGTTAATCGCAGGCTAACATATCTACCTATAAAAACATCAACATATACTTATTCAATCCCATTTATAATAAAAACCCACCATACCACACATAAACACGTTTATTCCCATTGAATTATTCGGGCGAAATATTCGGCGGAAACATTCGATTGCGGGGTACGAATCTTTCTCGCGGGGGGAGGGAAAACTTCTCCGGGGAGCATCTCCCCTCTTACCGCACCCCGCACCGCCATCGCCTGCACGCACGACTCGTGGCAGCGGTGGCAGGCCTGGCAGGGCAGTCAGGCAGACGCGCGCGGCGGCACCGGCCGGTGCACAGAGGGGGCGGCGGCGATCGACGATCGATGCAAAATACGATTTTTCAGCAAAATAAAATAAAAATATTAATTAAATTCGTTTTGAATAATTCTGATTTAAAGAAACTTTCCCAGAAGTATTCCGGAATTATTCCGAATTTTTCAGAAGTTTTGCAATAGGTAATATGGGGCCCCTAGCTACAAAGGCCCAAACGTGTTAAGTTATAAAATTTATGTAAAATCTTCCATTCGTTATTTAGGGGTGGGGCCCCTAAATATTTTTTTATACAGGGCCCGTCTAAGGTACGCTACGGCGCATAAGGTTTTGCTATTTGAATAAATGCACTAGGTAGGTAGGTACCCAGAATATCTTAGTTTATAATATTCAGTAATTCAGAAAGTAATTACTGAATGTAAGTAACTCTGCACCGCGTAAATAAACTCTATAAGTACGTACGTAGACTAGCAGACGTTAGAATTAAATGAGAATGAGAGTCGTAACTTTGTCATTGACGCGATCATCTATTAGATATGATTGTAATTTGTAATGTTCTAGTAGCAGGCATGTAGGTAGTTTGTAGATGCGTAAATAGGAACATTGTTATCAAGATGTGCATAGCTGAGTTACTGAACCCATAGAATAGATTCAAATAGGTAAATAAATTCCTACCTAGTAAGTAAACAGTGCGCGTACCACTTTACATAATAATAGGTATGTAGGTACTAGGTAGGTAGGGAGGAACCTACCATTACAGTGTTTTAATTAGGTAGGTACCTAGACGATTAATTATTATTGACGCCTAATTATTTTGATAACTTAAGCTTAAGTATAGCGATAGCCTAGTGGAGAGACCGACGTACTGCTACGCAGAGGGTCTCGGGTTCGAATCCACGGCACGCACCAATGACATTTCGAAGTTACCTATGTGCAAACCTGCATGTCCAAGAGTTCTCCGTTCGAGAACATTATGGCGAGAACTCTCATTAGTCAGTCTGCCAACCCACACTTGGCCAGTGGTGTACTACGGCCTTACCCTTCTCATAGAAGAGACCGTGCCCAGCAGTGGGACAGTTTATATGTATAATTATATTATACATATAAACCGTCCGATGATGATGATGACGAAGATTAAGTTTAGGTAGGTACCCGAACGGAATCGTTCAGGAATTTATATAGGAACTATGGAAGGTATCGTTTCTTCAGCCTTTTAAAGAATGGGATTTGGTTCTCTGCGACCTGCGACAGTTCGGTAATCGCCCACTAAATTGGATCAGATTCCAGAAAGGTTTATAAGTAGGAAGGTAACTACATATATATCTTTCCATCATCCGGTAGTAATTCTATAGGAGGTGATAAAGACTTAAAATTTAAAGTAGTTTATTTAATTGAGGATGTAGGTTCACTTACTTGCTGATATCACTAAATAGGTAGGACTAAGGTACCTACCTACATAGCATCACTAATCACTATCACTAGGTACCGAAAGTTCTTTTGAGAAATAATATATTATATAGAAGGCGCCAGGAGACGCATGATTATCTATTAGTTAGTTAGTTATTAGATGACAATAATCCCTATTGGACTGCGTCTCTCCGAAAGATGCACACGATCACACTTGCGCCAGGTTTAGATTCCAGATTTGATACGAAATCTATTTCAATCGACACTAAAGTATCTGCTCTCTTCTTATTTTGCCGTGCAGTGCGTCTATAATTAATATCACTTAAGGCATGTTACAGAAAAGATACCTATGAACATTTTATGTAGGTAGGTAGGGTCATTTCGCCTGTTCGCGTCCACCCCCCTATTCGCGTCCATTTTGCGGACCTCCCTTTAAAAATGCTCGGAAATAAATATACTAACACACTAATAAAATGAAAAGTCAGTATCGCCAATACCTCGACGTATAAGAGACACGCACAAATAGACAAAAGTTCCGTGCGCCCAGCTTATCCTGTTTAAAAAAATTAGTTAATCTCGGTTGTTCAACAAAAGAGTGCAGATGCGCGGGATATAAATAAAAAAATAGTGTGCAGCGGCGTGTTTGACGGTAAGTATTTTATTGTTTTATGTGAATTTTAGGATACATAGCTGTTTTTAGACATTAATAATGAAAAGACGAATAGTATGAATTATGAATTAGCTTGTTTTTTTTATAGTTAACAATTAAAATAAGGTGGACGCGAACTACAACACCGAATTTATAAAACTTCCACTTTGCGTCCACAATGGACGCGAACTCGTCTATTTATGATTTCTCTAGTTGTTTATTTTTATGTGATTAAAATATGAGAGATAAATTGGGATTTTGTTTATTTTAACATTAATAGTATGCAATTGTAATGACCAATTTGCGTCCACATTATTATGATTGTAATAAAAGATACAATCGATATAATAATCGATCACAAGTGGACGCAAACTATACCTGCAAGGGATAATCTTATAGCAAATTGCGTCCATATTTTCATGAAATAGAAATAATCGCATAAATACATTCTATACATACCTACTTATATATTTTTATAATTTAAAATGCAGTTTTGGTTAAGACCGAGTTTAAAATTGAATTATTACATTTAATTTCTTTTATTCCAATTTTTTTCTATTCAAGATGAGTTCTTAGGAGACAAGAAAGAAGAAGGAAAAAAATACAAAAGATGATTAAATAAAGAAAGCGTTTTGTGATATTCGTGAGAAGAAGAAACCGATAAGACAAATAGGTATGTACATAATTATGTAAAAATTATGCTATTCCGAAGACCACAATATTGGACAACATGTATCGTTATTTTTTTATCTTTGATTTTAAGTTCCATCGATGTTGAGAACAATAAATAGTTATTTATAGATTGTTTAAAGTGATTTAATAATGATAATAATGTAGATTTTTTATAACTTTAATCTTAAATGTAGAAATTGTTAAAAGCCAATCTTTCTTTAGATTGTCTTAATAATATCACCCTTATATGAAGGATAATAAGGCTGATATTGTTAAGACTAAGCTGGTGGAAGCAAACTGGTCCACAGGTGGACGCAATTAGGATTTTTTGGACGCAAACTGGGTAAAATGCCATATTTTGAAGTTTGTCTATTTAAAAAAAAACACAACAAGTTTCGAACAAAACTGAAAGTTATTAATAAAATAGACTATATAATGAACGCATTACATACATTTTTCATTTAATCAATTTGCTGGAACATTTTTATTTTCTCCTTCAAACTTGCCAACTGCACTAAATGGACGCGAACAGGCGAAATGATCCTACCTACTGTGTAATGTACCTATTTGTCATTCCATGTTTATTTAGTGGATCCTTTAGGTTGACTGCCTCGTTGGTCTCACGGCATAAATGTGCGCGTCGGATTGGGAGGTCTCGGGTTCGGTTCCCGGATCGGGCAAAGCGTTACTTACTGGGTTTTTCTGAATTCTCAGTAGCAGCACCGAGTCTGGTAATGTGCCCGGTACGGCAATAGGCTCGCCCCCCTATTACGTGGGACCAAAACATTCATGGCGAAATGTGGGTGTAATATTACACCTCTGCCTACCCCTTCGGAGATACAGGCGTGAGTCTATAAAAAAAATATGTATATCCTTTACGTTGGGTAAATAAATGGGATTTAAAAATAACAACGGCCCACCAAGAGCAGTGGTAACGGTAACTATAAAAAAAAATTGGAAAGGACATAATGCTCAGCAATCGATAACATAAGATTGATTAATCTAGCCAGGGTTTACCAGAGAATTTCTTGAACATTTTAGGTACCTACTGTTTAGTGACCTCAGATCCAGTAACTACCTAAATTACTTGATCTGAGCTAATAGCTCATTGAGATAGTAGGTATGTCACTATACATAGGTAGGTTCTATAAAAAACTCATCTGCGTTTTGAACCTTTTGAGCGTTGGACAAGGTAAATTATTGATACGTCACTACTAAAGAATTTGATCAGATGTTGGAGGAGTTAGTAAATACGAACGCGGGCTTATTTAATTGAACACATAAATAAATTACATACCTTGATATACTTAGTTTACATAAACTCAATTGAACATACCTACTTACAAATATAGTTTACATAAACTGAATTGAACATACACACAACAGTAATCATTGTAGTTATCATAAGACCTCTGTATAAATAGTCAGTTAGCCTGATGGTTATTACCTGTGCATAAAATTATGCGCCTGATTAGTAAGCCATAATAAATTCATCATTAAATTAAAATGTACTTATAACGTTTATTTCCAGATATGGTTGCTTTAGAGACCTTTGGGACAGGATCGAGACGTGGGACGGCGGGATGGATGGGTTCACAACGGGCTATAAATACTTCGGGCCGCAGTATAACTCCGATGGTTCTGTGACATGGCGAGAATGGGCGCCTGGCGCTCACAGTCTACACTTACAGGGGGAATTTAGTAAGTATTTATTCTTATTGTCGATAAGCATTCTTTTACACGTATTTTGTATCTAATACTGACTCAGATTAGTCATTTTAGGCTTTTTCTTGCCATGGGGCGCAGATGACTGTCGCTTATATTGACGTCCTAGGGAAGAAAGTCTTTACTCTAATTCCGAATAAAATACGAGATTAAGATAACCCTTTATCCATAAGACTTCAATTTGTTATCATTATCACATATAAAAAGTAGGTATCAGTGTAACTAAACTAGATGATGCCCGCGGTTACACCCGCGTTATTTAAGGCTACTGCTCCGCTCTCCTGGCTCATAGCGTGATGTCTTATAGCCTATAGCCTTCCTCGATAAATTACCTATCTAACACTGAAATAATTTTTCAAATCAAACCGGTAGTTCCTGAGATTAGCGCGTTCAACCAAACAAACAAAAAAACAAACTCTTCAGCTTTATATATATTAGTATTAGTATAAGATAACTACGATAAACTTGCCTCTTGTACTATTACAAAATCAACTAGGTAGTAGGTGGGTATACAAAATTATATTTTATCTGTCTACCCTTTTATGCTCGCTAATCTCTGCAACGGCCGAACTATTGGCACACTAGAATAAGATAAATAAGCTTAGGTTAAACTTTGCATTTATAACATTTCGCAATAGTGTACCTACCTAATAATATGGTGATTTGCCTCCCAGTCAATTTCCAAAGCAGTTAGCGAAGTAAAGGCCAGCTGATTTGTATTTTTGCATTCTCCACTGCAGTGAAATCATGTGTTTCCATTCTGTGCAAATGCCCATTGCCCAGGTGTAGGAAGGCAACTCGTTACTATACAGGATGTTTAATCGAAATACCAAACAATAATCTGACACTGATAGCAAAAACAAGTACCTATGTAGTAGGTATCTACTTATACAGAATTGGTCTGCTGCTGCTTAATTGGACTACGGACCAAAATGAGACCAAACACTCTTAAACTTAACATTCGGTTTATTTCACTTACAGATGGCTGGAATTCAAAAAGTCATCCTTTCAAGAAGATGGAATACGGCAAATGGGAGCTCACGATACCAGCGAACCCTGATGGGTCCTGTGCACTAAAACACGACAGTCGAGTTCAGCTCATAGTCAACGATCATCTGTACAGGATATCCCCTTGGGCGAGCTACGTCAAACCGCACGAAGGATTCACTTACCAGCACTTTATTTATAAGCCTGATCACGTAAGTATGTTTGACTTACTCATCATCGTCCTAGCGTTATCCCCGTTGCATCGAAGACTTTTCCGTTTTCGAACCCGTAGTGCGCTTACTCGTCTAACCAGATATGAGAGAATGAGCTTTTCCACAGTGCAATAGCCGAACGACCTCCGCAAACCATAGAGGTAGCGACCAGCGTAGCTTTATCACCCCAAACTACTTATTTCCAGGTTTATCCAAATCCATAATTCCATCCAGATAATATTGCTATACCTACATACTTTTGTCCATTTTCAGCCTTACCAATTTAAGAACAAGAAAGTGAATCGTCCCAAGTCTCTGCGGATATACGAGTGCCACGTCGGTATCGCTACTCCAGAGGGCAAGGTCGGCACCTACAACGAATTTAGGGATAACATGCTACCTAGGATTAAGAACCAAGGTATGCTACGAGCGAGTCTTTGCGGATTAATAATGAATTTCTAGTTTTATAATATAGGTACCTATCAAAGTCTTCTCTTCTTCACATCTACTTACTCCTCGCAAATATAAAGTAAAGTAAGACACCTTCCACAATACCACCACAACGTATTTTGACTAGGTAGTACCTTCGACCATTGCGAAGGATCACCCCAGTCGCTTTAGAATAAACGCAACTATCAATACTTAACTTCTCTTGGTGTCCCACAAGTCACACTTGAGTACTAGCAAGTCATATATTTACGAAGGCAATGTACTTTTTGCCAGTTTATGCTATAACTCAAATTTATAATTCCAGGTTACAATGCAATACAACTGATGGCTATTATGGAGCACGCATACTACGCCTCATTTGGATACCAAGTCACTAGTTTCTTCGCAGCTAGTAGGTTAGTGCTATATTAACAATCTTAATCCTGTTCATTCGTGTCCAGCAGCAAGAACGATTTGCAATTAAGCTGAAGAGTTAGTAAGTTTCTCGGTTTGTTTGAACGCGCTTCTCTCTGACCGTATCAGTCGGATTTAAAATTATTTTTGTATAAGCCAGATTGACAAAGCAAGGCTATAAAAGCTATGCCTCATCGCATTCCTTGATAGCTAAACATAAAGAAAAAGAACGCGAAAGTGTAATGGCACGGGTGAGGTATACGATATGATCGCCCAATGGACGAGTCGTGTCCAGTGCCAGAGAGAATATTACGTACCTACTAGAGTAGTAGGTAATATTCTCGATAACATACTAATGCTGTAATTTTCCCCGCCAGCCGCTACGGCACTCCCTGCGAGCTAAAGGCGTTGATCGACCGCGCGTACGAGCTCGGCCTGTATGTACTACTGGACGTGGTCCACTCGCACGCCTCCAAGAACACCCTGGACGGACTCAACGAGTTCGACGGCACCAACTCCTGCTACTTCCACGATGGAGCCCGAGGCACTCACCAGCTCTGGGATAGCAGACTCTTCAACTATTCAGAGTAAGTTTACTAACAGCTGAATTCAATATTCTATCTATATTTTTATTTTTATTTTAGATAGGTAGATTTGACATAAGCGATAATATAATAATAATCTATCAAAGATCTAATAATATATCTAAGATCCTATACTTTATAGACTAACGAAATATAATTAGCAGAATAGTTTTAGCGTTAACTATGAAAATATGCTATTACCTACAACTTATATTTATATAAATTGTACCTACGTATTACGTACACTAATGGCAATTGCTACATATGGCTTGCTAATATTCGTTAGAACAAATGCTGAATTTAAATAACCAACGATCTTCTTTAATCGAATTTAAAATAAATTAAACAATATTAAATTGAAATATCGAATACCTAGGTATTACGTTGTACCTACTTAAAACCAAAATACCTACGTAAATAAAAACGATCTTCAATCGTTTTAATTATTGTAATTTTCTTTTTAGTCGGAATTATTTATTTCGAAATTTGAGACATGCATGGTAGGATTGGTAGGTAATACAGACAAGACTGAAGAATAAAAAAACAAGCCTAACATTGGAAATATTATTTATATTTAAATCAATATTTTTACTTTTCAGGACTGAAGTTTTACGGTTCCTGTTATCAAATCTAAGATGGTACCAAGAAGAATATCAGTTTGATGGATTTAGGTAAGATTACCTAGTGACCGAAACCAAAAAAACACGTAGGTAAACTATTTCAGGTATTAGAGTATTTAAAGCCGGGTTCGAGCTTAAAATGCGACGACTTCCTAAAGTCGACTAAACTTCAGGGATGGTAAAATCAGAAGGATCGATCACCGGTCAAGGACGTCAAGGTCAAACTTGCAGACCTAACGCCGGAAGCACACACAGATGGCACAGCCCCCCATGTCTTCTTCTTTTGCCTGCCCTGTTCACATATTACTTGAGGTCGGCGCAGAATGTCTTTCGCTTCCATTCTCTCCTATCAGACGTCATCTTATTTCTGAACGGACTCACGGACTGGAGAGACCGCCTAAGTCGCAAAACATGTAGGTACATAGACTCACGCTTGTTTCTCGGAAGGCTAGGCAGAGACTACGGAATGACATTTGCAACGATCCTGACATATCTCTCTTGCTTCATTCACTCCCATCAAATTCCTCATGCATGCTCTTCTGTTCAGGCTACTTAGAAGTAGCCTAGTAGGTTAGAACCTGTGCTGTTTTTAGAATAGTCTTCAATCTGGTCAGTGGTCAGAGAACGTCCGTCTGTCTCATTCACACTTTCCCCACAATAGTTAGTCCCTTTTACAAATCTGATACTTAGGTATTTTGTGTTCTAGGTTCGACGGC
Source organism: Euclidia mi (assembly GCA_944739405.2). NCBI lineage: Eukaryota > Metazoa > Arthropoda > Insecta > Lepidoptera > Erebidae > Euclidia > Euclidia mi. The sequence continues at coordinate 45,104,365 of OX123202.2, forward strand.
GTAACGTCCATGCTGTACCACAGCCGCGGCATCGGCGAGGGTTTCTCTGGCAGCTACGACGAGTACTACGGACTCAACGTGGACACCGAGGCGCTCGTGTACCTCATGCTCGCCAACCAGATCACGCACAAGATCGACAGCAGGGCCATCACTATTGCTGAGGTAACTATGTGCTTTACATGTAATTACTTGCAATCTCGACTTTACACCTCGAAATTATAGGCAAAGGCATTTTGTAACTTATTTGGACGGTGCCCGTTTTGTTTCTGCCAAGCTCCGAGGCTGTTGAGATTTTCCATATATTCATGTTAGAAACTTTATAGTACTGGTCAGCAAGCTATAATCTCACCTAAAACTCTTTTTTCATCTTCACTAAATGTACCTAATGTTTCCTCCCAAAACGATGTTAGTTCTCCAAAGACAATCGACTATTTAGTGTTCACTTGATAAAACCTGTGGTAATGCAGGCGCATTCGAGTTCAGCCCCTCTGTACTAAAATTCTAGATCCACCACAGGAACAAAGGTACCTGCCTACTGTTATTTAACAATTCAATATTATCTTTACAGGACGTATCTGGCATGCCAGCATCCTGCCGTCCTGTGGAAGAAGGTGGCACTGGGTTCGACTACCGTTTGGCGATGTCCATCCCGGACATGTGGATCAAGCTGCTGAAGGAGGAGCGGGACGAGGACTGGAAGATGGGGCACATCGTACACACGCTCACTAACAGACGGTGGATGGAAGGCACTGTTGCTTACGCTGAGAGTCACGATCAGGTGAGGGAATAGTATTGATAGATAATGTGGATGGATTTTAAAGACCTTTTGTGTTCTTCTTGTTTGGAGATTAATTCTATATTCACAGGCTCTAGATCTTTTGAACTTCGAAACAACTAAGTAGGTTGTCCGTGTGGTGACGGATTAAGAATACGGAATGTCACCACCCCATATAATCCCATGGGTGTCGTAAGAGCCGACAGAGGGAGTATATTATGCAGAGAACAGCACTGTAAGAGAAGGAAAACTTGATACAAACCCTATACCAACCCGTTTGGCCAGCGTGGTATAGTAGGCCATTTCCTCCTTTCAAAGGAGAGGCCTAGTCCAGCAGTGGACTGTTCAAGGCTGATGATGATGAAGTAGGTAGATACCTACTTAGTAAAATGTTTCTGCTCGCTTATGCTTCATATCATGGAACCATAGGATGGAACCTAGTCCGAATTTAGGGGAAATTCGCCAAAAATGTTCGGTAGAGCCTATTTCTTTTGGATTATTCGTAGAAAGCGATTGCCACTGTTTACTTCTTCTGTTCGCTTTTGGAAAACTACCAGATCACAACTATTACTGAAAAACAGGACAGCAAGAGTAGAGAACGGGCTAAAGGGCCTTTCAACTCCTCAAAAGCATCAATTCTTTCAAATGCAAAGACTTATCAGGGTTTCAAGCGTCTCTACCCCAAACGAAATCCTGGAACCGCCTCTGATCTTTATTGTCGAGATTCGCTAATTGACACTGTCTCTTATAATCCGCAGGCGCTGGTAGGCGACAAGACTATAGCGTTCTGGCTGATGGACGCGGCGATGTACACGCACATGTCGACCCTCAGCGAGCCGTCGCCCGTCATCGAGCGAGGGATGGCGCTGCACTGCATGATACGACTCATCACGCACGCGCTCGGAGGAGAGGCTTACCTCAACTTTATTGGTATGTATAGTCCTAACGTTAACCCAGTTACATCCGAGTTTTTCTTCGCCTTGGAGCCCAGGGTCCGCTTACCTACTATTCCAACCAGATTTGCGACTGCCGTCTGACCTCCGCAACCCAAGGCGATAGGGATATGCCATGCAGGTTTAGACCAGTATCAGTTTATTTGAGGATATTGACTACCCGTAACGACTATTATTGGTATGTAGGTATAGTCAACGACACAAATTTTGAGCAATTCATTCGATGCCTGCCCAAGATCAGATTTAGATGGTAACGGAATCATTAATCACCCGCAGCGGCTGCTTCGTTCGTAATAGGAACTGGCTGCCGGTAAAAGATTTGAGTAGATAGCTCTTTACTCGAGGCCCCTAGAATGAGTTAGTACCTATGGAAATTGTTCTAATGCCTAAAAATATAAGTAGATAGATACCTATAACTGTTCTGTGATACCTACCTACCTAAGTAGGTACTATTTGCTTTTGCAAATAAATTACGACTGATTGACTGACTTGATTTGCTTTACAGTATTAGTAGTAGGTAAACTTGGTGTTTACCACGCGGCCCAGATAGGTTGCTACAGGGTTTGACGCTTCTTCATATTGATTATTTATTCTTTGCACATTATCCTTAGTCGTTTCTTACTGCACCCCACTAATCTATCATTCTATCCACACATTCCACACGGTCTTGAAAACTCATAGATTGACCAAATTGTAAACATTAAAGTAGGTAGGTACATTCATCATGTTATAGTAAAAATACAAGATATTGTTATCTTAATCCAACTTAAACCTATGCGAATTACAACAGATCCATGTTTTGTAGTGTATGCGTAGGTACCTATCTACTTATCTGTGTATAAAAATACTTATTGATAAAATGTTTCAGCGTTTAAAATAGATACCTACCTTCTATGTGCGTGATTATCACACACGAAGCACGTGTTTATCAACTTTATTTTAGAATATACATAGAAGACCTTGAGAAAAGCTAAATTTATATACTTAGGTATGTACCTACCTAGGTACTTACTAATTCCTAACACTTTTAGATTTATAATACGAAAGTTTGTTTATCATTCTTCCACTATAAAACCACTGAACGGATACCAAAAACCCACGCGGGCTGAATCTAATAGGTCACAGGACAAGAGTCCTAGAATCAAGAACCATAAAGTTCATACCTACATAGAAATCTTTTCTCTTATTTTCCAGGCAATGAATTCGGCCACCCAGAATGGTTGGACTTCCCTCGCGCCGGTAACAACTCCTCGTACCACTATGCGCGGCGACAGTTCAACCTGGTAGACGATGAGCTACTCAAGTACAAGTTCTTGAACCTCTTCGACAAAGACATGAACGATTTGGAGGAGAAGTATGGCTGGTTGAGTTCTAATCCCGTAAGTACATGTAAAACATTCAATAGTGTATTATCAGTTACTGTGCCTCACAGAGCACGTTAAGCCATCGATCAATGCCATGAAGATGTTTAATAGGCTTTTGGGGAGAATATTTTCTTTGTTTATATCGTAGGGATTTTACAAAAGCCGTGATAATAATGTTATTGTCAAAATATCACTGCCTAACAATTTCACTGTAGGTATCAGTCTAGTGAAATGATAGTGCCACTGAAACTAGCCCGTTAAATTGTAACTAATACCTCTGCTAATACAAACAACTGACTATAATCTGTGTTATTATAATGTCATGTCTTGGACACAACCGTTTCTAAAGAGGATTGATTTTAATACTCCGCCTTTACACTACTGCTTTAAGATTGAGAATGGAAACCAAGTTCCTTTCGATAACATCTGTGAAGCAATTACCTACTCACGCTGTCTATTTTAATTTTACTATAATTTAACTAATGTAATCAATTATTGATTGGCAGGCCTACGTATCATGTAAGCACGAAGGTGACAAAGTGATCGCGTTCGAGCGCGCTGGTCTACTGTTCGTGTTCAACTTCCACGCCTTCCAGAGCTTCACAGACTACAGGATTGGCGTCGATGTGCCTGGCAATTACAAGGTACAGTAACACTGCTTCCTACCTACGCGACGTAATCAGATCAACAAATTGCTTATTTAAGGCTGGGCGCATACGCTCGGTTTCCTGACCAGGAATTCTGATTCGGAAACCTGAATGCTTCATTTACATACAAAATGTTAAACAAGGCGCACACGTCCTTACTATTTCCGAACGGAAAAAATCCCGTCGTTCGTTTCGAAATTCATTCCATGCGTACGGGTCGTAATGGTCGTAAGAACGGGAAAAACCTAATGACGTCACCCCGAACGCAGTGCTTGTATGTGTGTGCTGTTGCTCGCAACGGAAATTTCCATTCGGAAGCGCGCTAAAACTGTAGCACGGATGTACCCAGTAACGACGTTTTCTCTTCTTCTTCATGTCTCGCTAGACTCGATGAATTGATTGCTATTGCACTTGTACTGACGCTTCAGTACAAGTGCAATAGCAATCAATTCATCGTCCATGTGTGCTATTACGGAAGCGTCTCTATTCGAAATGACAGTATAATTTCCTAATACAAAAAAAAACGGACATTTACGCTAGGCACACGGAATTCCGAATCTGAATTCCTGATCAGGAAACCTAATCTGGAAACCGAGCGTATGCGCCCAGCTTAAATAGCTACATCTGGCTAGACACTGACTTTTGTACCGTTCTTACAGCGTTGATAATAAGAATTAAAATCGTATTGCAACTTAATAGCTTGACTTGTCGCTGTGTGCATTGGCGTATGGCAATTATGGTATGGCCTGGGTCTTCATAAAATAATAGTGTGCTGTTTCTTAGGCGTCCATGCCCAGAATTCGAATGGAAAAAGACAAAAATTAAAAAAAATACTGTGCACTAGACCACACTGTTAGGGCCTAAGCCCATGGTTGTGTGTACTAGTGTATAATATAATAATATGCTTGCTACGTCTAAAGTGATATTATTATTTTAACAGGTTTTATTGAGTGTACCTACCTATTCTTTTTGTCATTATGTAAAAATGAAAGTTAATATAATTCTCATTTTTTCCACAGGCGGTGTTGTGTAGCGATAGCAAAAGATATTGTGGCCACGGTCGAGTAGAGCCTGACGGAGAGTACCACGCCACTCAAGGAGTACCCTGGGGTAACAGAAATGATTCTATTCAGGTAATATTCATTGTAACCCTTATTAATACCTTTTTCTCAGTACTTAACTGTGTGGAACCTGGTTATTATTCTCTCGCACGCAATGCCGTACAAGTTGAGCCTCTAAAGGGTCATCGCTCTGTACCCGGACACTGCTAGCACAGCCCTAGTCACGCCACTGTTCTGACGGTTTGTTTTTATTGTTCATCAATAATTGCATAAAGGTTCCAAGTAAGGCTCGACCGAGATCTCGTTCTCGTTCTCGGTCTCGGCATTCTCGGCTACAAATCCAACCGAGAAATTTGTCTCGGGTCTCGGCTAATTATAGCCGAGATTCTCAGTTATGACCGAGATTGTAACTTTGTATTAAGTTTTTATCTGCGCCGCCTACTAGCATAGCAAGTGAACAACTGTTTAGCAAAGCTGGACAATTGTATGACGAGAGGCGACACTCTTTGAAGGGCGAAAATGCCGAAACATTGTTTTTTTATGTTATAATCTTATAATATAATGTTATTTAACGTTGATTATTAAAACGGTTAATTTTGTTAAACAGTTAGTACTGTATTAAAAATATACCAGTATTTAAATGTTTTTTTCCGCGCTTTATCGTTTCTCGGTCTCGGCCGAGATATTATTTTATTCTCGGTCTCGGCTGAGAACAAAAATCCCATCTCGGTCGAGCCTTAGTTCCAAGGTAATGAGAAGCTATCTCTCGCCATGCAACATGGGACGCATAACGAAACTACTTATACTATAGTAAATCCCCCTAAAGCTCAATGCTTATCTAAGGTCCGTTTCCTTACACTTCTTAGAAGTATATGGTTTAGAACTGAACTCACGGTTTCTAAATGGCGGCTCCAATGGCTTAATTTTATTTTTATAATAACTTCGTAACTAATAAGCCTCTTTTTTTCACAGGTGTACATCCCCTGCCGTACAGCAATTGTATATGCTCGAATAAATTAGTGTTAAGGATTTTGGTAATTTGAGTTGTTAAAAGTGTAATCAATTGCCAACAATATTGCTTTAAATTGGTTAAACATTGTTTAACTAGTCAGAGCTGTGTGTTATGATTCAAAATTTATAAAGAGAAACATTTGGGATGGTTAAAAAAAAAGTTATTATATAGTACAAAATCTATATTTTTTAAAGTTAGAATAAATGATCTGTTAAGAACTAGTTTTTTTTTATGCTGGCACCCCTATTAATAAGTTATTTTTAGGTGTACAGGTAAGAGGTTTTAATCTTGACAGGGTAACTTTGTACCCGAACTCTTCAGCTAAGCAGGCTCTGTCTGAATCTATGACTGCCATACACCTTGCACCTCTGACAGCCAAAGGATGTTCCTCATGAGTTTGATCTGCGGCATGACCAATACATAAATATTGGTCTATTGGCACTTCACTGAACTTCCTACTTCTAGGATACACCAATCTATCAGTTGCATGTAGGGAGCCATAACAGCAAGGACATAATACAAACTTTGCGTTTGCTTTCAAACATTTGTCCAAAACCAGGTCACTGGCTATTCCACAAGCATGGAGGCCAATCCCAATATCAAACTTGCCAATAAAGAAGTCCAGATTACAATGGAAGAAGAACACATTCTTCAAACCCATTTCAAGTACTCTTACTCTGGCTCTTAGTAAAGACTGCTCCTTATTTTCTAACAATATAACTGTACATTTAGGCAATAAGTGTGCAAGTAGAATGCCCAAGTGCCCACTTCCACAGCAAAAGTCAACTATCAAATCTCCATCTTTGGCAATTCCTAATACAGCCAATGCCAAATTTTCTAACTGCTGTGATTTTCTTGTCACTCTCTCATCTGGCAAATGGCCTGCAGTAGGGTTAGCACCATCAGGAATATCATTCCAACTGAAAGAGGATTCAAAATCATTACTACAGATGACAAGTTCCATACCTTCATTGACAGAACCCAAAGCTTTTTCTATGTCATCCTCTTTGGTGAATAACCTCTTTTTAGGGTTATGCCTCTTTGGATCACATTTGTAGAGACTTACATCTTCAGTTGCAGGTACAACAACATCATTCATAGACAATGCATTGAAATTAAGTTTATTTAGAAATGTAAGTAGCACTTGTATTTCTGGCAGAAGTGTAATACTTTTATACCACTTGTAAGTATAAGGTAATAAAAGTTCAAATTTTGATTCACCAAAAGATTGAATGATTATATGAAATGATGGGAGTAAGACTAAATCTGCCAAAGTTAAGAAGGGCCCTTCTGCATACTTATGACTTATATCAAGATCTTCAATTTTAGTTGAAGAATCTATTTCAAGTTCTTTACTTTTCTTTGATTTCCATTTTCTTGTTTTTGGTATCCTAGACTTGTCAGATTCTTGCTTTACATGTTGTCTTTCTTGAGTGTTATTACTGCCTTCAACACTTTGGTCGCTTTTTAAACTGTCTTTCTTCAATTCTCTAGCAACCTTATACACATTATGAACTCTAACAGGCTTCTTGAGATGATTTTCAAATCGCACTAAGTTCTTAGGCATTTCCTTTAAGTCAGTAGCTTGCAAAATAACAGCAACAGTTCTTATAATATCTATTTCACAAAATTTTGTCCATATTGATACTTCATTAGGTGCTTGAAGACAACTTTTGCGAAAGCCAAGTAGACCTTCGTCATGTTCGTAAGAATTGGGTGGAGATTCTTTATATTTACAAATATGTCTAGCGACTGCACAAAGTCCTGTTATAATTGTGTCTTCGTGCATAACCACTGGGTAAATACAAGAAGCTACTTGCCATGGCACATCTTCAGCACTTAAGTATTCGATACTATCATCACATAAATTCACAACTGCTGTTTCTTTACCGTAACTTCTGTTTGATGAAACCAATTGGATGCTTACTACTTTTGTTGAGCAATACTTGTATACACAGTAGGTTATTAATGATTCCAGCGGCATTTTTAATTCATTCCTCTTTGTACATTCTTCACTGCCCATATATGTTTCTAGAAACACGATATTAGCCATATTTCTTTGAATATGTACAATATATTAATAAAATTATGAAAAGTTAGGTTAGCACTTTAAAAACAAACCACATCGTTCGCAGTTGTAATGTCAAATTGATAAGTATGACAACCATAGATTATACAGATTGCGTGACGTGCCGATTGCCGTACCCATAGAGATATTAAGAATAGAGTGGCAGAGTGGGGCCTATTCATGTCCGCCGGTGGGAGAGAGAACACAACATTAAAGGCCAGGCCCCCTGCATTTCTCTCTAACTATACATGCACAACATGAACATTACGCAGTGGCGTGCTACCTGTAACTATTATTTAAATCAGTTTATTAGTAATCAATAGTTTAAAAGTTGTTTTTGACGTGACAACGTCTTATAAATTGGTTTGCCGGGTGACACTTCAAGAAACTGCGTTACGCTCCGCTCACGTTATGCGCTCACAATGAGAGTGAGTGAGAGGCACGCGTCCCGCCTAAGAGCGAGAGAGACAGACATAAAAAGTGAAAGGCACGCGTCTTTCATCCTTCTTCCTACTATACGAATGAATATTCACATTAAAATTATTTTACCACTCAAAGTCGTTGTCACGTAAAACTTTCGCCCGTATACCGACTTTACAGGCAACCAATTTTTTTATTGATACACGAAGATAGTTTGAAGTGACAAAAAAGTTTATATATTTTTAAACTATTGATTACTGATAACGCCATTGCGCAATGTTGATGTTGTGCATGTACTGTTAGAGAGAGATGCAGGGGGCTTTTAACCCATGAAGTTATAGATTAGACTTGGGTAGTTCGCGAACGAAAGACAAAAATGAACTAGTTCATTGAGAAAACACCAATGTATCTTTCGTTCAGTTTCATACAGACTATATCTCTAGTTCACTAGTTCACCACACGATCGGCCGTTCCTGAAAGGAATTAAACCAGTGACAATACTAATTAAACGAATCGCGATTCGCGAACGAGTCCAAGAGCCGTTCGGATCCGAGTATGTTTAGGTACGCGAGCCGCGACGCCGCGCGCCGTCCGCCGATCGACTATCTCGTTTTTCTTTATGTAATAATGTGAGACAGGTGATATGCACCGCTCGCGTTTCCAGTCACGATACTCACGATGAATAATGTACCTTAGCATTTAGAAAATACGTCACAAATTTGTAAAAATGTATATATAAAGTATGAATTTGATCGCCAATTTTAAATATTTAACTATTATTAAATAGTTCTGTGATTTATTTTTATTGAAATATGCCCATTAGATCGTAATCGCTTGACCGTGACCGGTGAATTAGCGACCTAAAACCTACTTTCCCTCTAACTGTTCTAGTTTATGTAAATACAATTACATTTAAATTAGTTTAGTCATTTTAATAGATATCGTTATAGTCTGTATATGTTATGGTTTTTTTTTGTATAGTGATTAATATATTTAGTGTAAATAGATAGGAATAGTATAGGAAAAGAACATTTAAAATAGGTATATATACGTAAAAAATAACATAAACATTAAAATGAGTGAGCAAAAAAGGAAACGAAGTGCTTTGTGGAACCATTTCACAGAAGTTGATAGCAAAAAAGCTAAGTGTTCGTACTGCTCGTCGATACTATCCATCAGTGGCGGCAGTGTGGGTAATTTAGGACGCCATATGAAGATGAAGCATCCAACTGTCAATGTAGTTATGGAAAGATTGCCACCCCTTCAATGCGAAGAGCAACCAGATCTAGAGGCAACGAACCAGGAGCCACACATTTCAGGCGTTGCGCAGACTCCTTCTACCCAGGCACTCACAGTAGTTCCAATGGAATGCTTGCACAGGGCATCTTATAAATCCCAAACAAAAATAAATGAGTTTGCGACTATTACTAAACCTTTGCCCCCACGCCGATCGGAATTGATCGATGAGCAATTGGCAAAAATGATAGCGAAGGAATATCATCCTCTGCGCATAGTTGAAGAACAAGAATTTAGAAAATTTGTGCATATGTTATGTCCCGGTTATAATTTACCTACAAGAAAAACATTAACCGAGAACATAATTAGCAAACTCTATGAAAAAACTAAATCCAAAGTGGAAATAAGGCTATCAACCGCAGTGGCAGTTTGTCTGACGATTGACGGATGGACTTCAATAAATAACGATAGCTTTGTTGCCGTGACTGGCCATTTTGTTATGAGGTCTGAAAAGGCAACCACTTTGGAGTCAGTGCTTATCGGATGCATGGAATTTACGAATAGACACACAAGCAGCAATCTCTGTGAATTTATTCACAATTTAAGCGTGGAATGGAAAATAGATAATAAAATTACAGCTATTGCTAGTGACAATGCTGCCAATGTTACTGCTGCCATACGCGAGGGAAACTGGCGCCAAATTCCTTGTTACGCCCATACCTTAAATCTGTTAGTAAGGGAAGCGCTAAATGTCATTGCCGAAACTGTAGCAAAAGTAAAAGCAGTTGTTGAGTATTTTAAAAGGAGTTCTCATGCTCAACAAAAATTGAAGGACCTACAAACACAAATGCAACTACCGGAGATAAAATTAAAACAGGATGTATGTACAAGGTGGAATTCAACGTATATTATGTTATCCCGCATTTTAAAAATTAAAGACGCAGTTGTAGCCGCTATTGCACTATTACGTAGTGACTTGACAATCAGTGTAAATGACTGGAATATTATAGAAGCAGCTCTTCCTATCCTAGAACAATTTTACGAAGTTACTGAAGAAATAAGCGCCGAAAAATCCGTTTCCCTATCAAAAGTAATACCCATAAGCCGTATTATTATTAACAATCTTCGAACAGCTATGCGTCAACCTTCAACACTGCCTGAAATAAACCAACTGCTGGGTACTTTATATCGAGAGTCGGAACGTCGGTTTGGAAATTATGAAAACAACGTTTTATATGCGGAAGCAACCATTATGGAGCCACGCTTCAAAAATAGAGCATTTCGTGATATTAGAAATTATGAACGGGCAGCACATACGCTAAAAACTAAAATCGCAGCTGTCGCGAATCGACCTGCCTTAGTAACAGAAACAATACCGACCCCGCGTCCGTCTACCTCCAAAACTTCTATTTGGGATGATTTTGATTCTGAAATTGCCCAAATGATGCCTACAAACGCCACGGCAGCAGGAATAGTTGAATTTGATAAGTATATGCAAGAAATCATCCTTGACAGGAAAAAGGATCCTTTGCAGTGGTGGCACGAGCGAAGCCTGATATATCCACTTTTATATAATTACATGCTAAAACGCCTAAATGTAGTCGCCACTTCTGTGCCGTGTGAGCGCATTTTTTCAAAAGCTGGATATACCCTTAATGAGAGACGTACGAGATTGAGATCCAAAAAATTGTCTCAGTTATTGTTCATAAGCAGTAACGCAGTATAAACAAATAACTGTATATATTGAACTGTATAATATCTTGTAAATATACTATAGGCTGTATATCAATCTGTATATTGAATCATTGTACATACGAATTGATTTTTAAATACGCCAACCTCATTATGGAGCTATGTTTTTAAAATAAGAATATTTAAATGGAAATTATTTTAATTAATTGTGCATAGAGGTTGACAGTCCTAAGCCTGGCAAGTATGAAGGAGAATCAATTTGTTGCTTTGTTATGAAACTCGAAATAAAATTATAATAGGTACTTAGTCGGTGAATATGTGTCAGTGTGTTACTTAATTTGATTTGAATAAAATTGTGGTTTTGACTTTTCAAACATGCTTATAAACCCAGATACTAATCTGTTTTTTAAATAAACAAAATACAAGCATAACTTCCATCCGAACTCTGAACAGTCGACAGACAGAGACAGATCAGTTTGTATCATACTATCTGTCTGTACTGTCTGTAATGGTCTGTACAAGTGAACTAAATGAACTAGTGAACTAGATGAAAGATATAGTTCGTCGCACCGGAAAGATATCTATCTCTCTTTTCATCTTACTGAACTACTATTCCCAAGTCTATTATAGATAAACATGGAGACCGCACTCCGTATACCTACTTGAAGCTCAAATGATGTATCGCTATCTCGCTCACTGTGGTCATACCATCTCTTTTCAACCAACCACTGCCGTATTGACAAGATTTACTTGACATATGGTGGCCAATGTTGCCACATTACCAAATCCTTAGGAAATGGGATTATAATTCACTGTCTCGCCAACCATGATTATAAGCGTTCGAAATCTACAATATTGGGAGTTTTAACAAGTGATTGGATTTCAACTCTTGATTTAAATACACATTAATTGACCGTGTAAACTTCTGATTTGCTTAATATGTCGGCTCTTTTTAAGAGCTTACTCGGAGATTTTAATAAGAAGATAGCAATACTAAATCCACGCTAAAATGAGAGGTCAGACCACAGAGAGTGAGATAGAGAAATGTAGGTATTTGACTCAAGGCTTTGTTGCAGCTGTGGCCTCCATGTTTATCTATACCTTCATGTTTTAACACACAAATCTCTTTGTGTTTTAACCTGTAGCGTTCTCACTCGCACCGACGGACACGACATAGTAACTATTGAGTTAGGTACTGTTCTGCCACTCTATCCTTTATATCTCTATGGCCGTGCCCATAGCCACAGAATAATTAATAGTACTAGCCCAAGAAGAGTCTTCTTGGGCTATGGCCAATGAATACAAATTTTACTATCTATGCTATGGCCGTGCCCTTATGTCAAAATTGACGGGTGATGTGATGACACTGACTGATGACACATGACAGGTGCGAACAGCGAATGTTTGTGATTTCAAGGAATACGAGATATTGTTTATAAAGTACTTAAAATGTCTGAATATTCATGTTTTGCATATTAATATACATTGCTGTACCTTGGCTTTAGCTTGTCTTTTGTATAAAAACGATCACTATTTAGTTTTTGGACACGTTGAACAATTTCTTCCCTGAACAATGTTGGAGGTTATAAATGGATTTCTTTTGGTTTACTTCGTTATATTATGCTCGCTCAGTGTCTTGGTGCCTCATTTAGTAAAACCAGTACGTATTTAATGTCTAATCTATTTATTAAGCAAATTATAGTCACCACTTACCCTTGGCTCGAAGGATTGTAAATATAGAAATTTTATATTGTTATACTTGTTTCTAATTGTACTGGCTGTAGTTAAAAGGTTCCTGTGTATTTTTTGTACCTAAATGTAATGTAGGGGTTATCTAAAATAGTACCTACTTGGATTGGAAAAAATATATGTATGTACTTAAGTAGTTCCATAATAGTACTTATTTTGTCTTAACATTTGCACAAAATGTATTACAGATAGCTGCATGTTTTGCAAGGCCATCCAATGATGAACGGACTGTCTGGGCTGAGGTTATGAAACTGAAAGCAGAACAAAAAAGAGTATCCATGAAAGATGAATTTGCTGCTTACTCAAAACTGCAGCGCAAAATTAACAAGTTGGAAGCACAGTTGAAAGATAACTCTCAGACTCGTATTAGTAAGAAACTAGCTGTCAAAAGTACAATACAAGTTGTTCTGCAAGCCATTGTAGCATTTGTAACTGTTGTGTCTGTTATTTGGTTTAGGAGGGAACCAATTGTGGCATTGAAAGGAGACCTCTTTCCATTGTCAAATATGTTAAGATACCCCAGTGATGTACCTAATGCCATATCCACACATGTCTGGGTGGTTATATCAAACATCTCAATTAGGACTCTTTTGACGCCCCTCACAAACTAATTTTAAATTGTGTAATTAATAAGTTGTGATTTAATTTATTTATTGTGGACTTATGATGAATTTGGAATAAAGGAAATATTTTCATTGTTTTGTAATTGGTGTACTTATTTAATGTTACCAACTTTGCATAATGGAATTTGCATTTGTGTTCATCAGATCATGTGCTTAAAATTGAAAAATCTGACCATAAATCTTGTCAGGCATTTTATTATATGTTTAATTCAAAATGTATAATAGTGCCTTGATTATATGTTATTTTGTCAATTAACAAAAATAAATATAAGGCAAGTAAAAAACTGTTTTTATCACTCACATACTGTAGATAATTTTCTAAAGAACCACCAATTCTTTTGTACCCAAGGGTCTCAAATATCTCTGCATGACAGTCTTGGTCTTTCTATTGAAAGGCCAACAGATATGACGAAAGTGTAGCATTGCTATAAACTAAATATTGTTATTTAACTACTAAACGGGGAGATGGGCCTCGTTAGCCTTGGTTGGCAACCTGTCTAGGAGAAGGAAAACTCCGAAATTAAACCAACTTTCAGGGAGCATACCCGACACAAAACCCCGATCTAAGGTGTCAACCGACCCGTGCCGAGGGATTCGTGGCCAGAGGGCAAGCTGGTCTCAAACGGAGGGTGCCTGTGTTGGTGGTCACAGGGCACAGCTAGGATTCCATCTTACCCCCGTACAGGGCTCTGCGGGGATGGACATTTTAAATCCCTATTACTTGTGGGAACGCTATGAGGACAGATATTAATAATTCTTTAAATGGCGGCGACGCGGTTCGCAACCCGTCACGTCTCGTTTCCCGCGAGGGCGAAAAGCGGCCTGCGGAAAGCCGATTTGCAACATTGAATGTTGGCGGTGGAATGGACGGAAAATTGGATGAAGTATACCAGATGATGGATGATAGAAAGATTGATGTTCTGTGTGTAAATGAAACGAAAAAGAAAGGATGTGACACTACCAAGCATGGCAGCTACACGGCGTATTGGTCCGGAGTAGATAGTACCACCAGAGCCTGCAAGGGAGTTGGTTTAGTACTGTCTGCACGAATGAATGAGTGCGTAAAAGAGTTTGAATGTGTAAATGCAAGGCTACTATGGATGAGAATGAAAGTAGGACTTACTCGTCTTCTTATTGTAGGGGTTTACGCCCCGGTCAATATAGTAACGGGTATGCCACAACAAGAAAAAGACGAAAGGCAGGAGTTTTGGGAGAGTTTAAGAGAGATTCTGAGGACCTGTAAGGATAATGAAAGATTGATTTTGTTAGGTGATTTCAATGGATGGGTGGGAGTAAAGCGAGATGGATTTGAAAGGGTTTTAGGTGGATTCGGTGATAAGAGTGTGAACGAAAATGGAAAAGAACTGCTTGAGGTTTGTTTGGAGTAGAGCCTTTGTGTGAACACCATGTTTGATCACAAAAGGATACATTTGTATACCTACACGTGAGGCGAAAAATGTTAGAAGAAGTAGGTATGATTGATTTTGTAATAGTAGATGAACGACTGAGAAAGAATGTGTTGGATACGAGTGTTTCGAGGGATCGGCATCCATACAGACCACTTTTTGGTGTTAAGCCGGAATAAGTGTGCTCTTTAGAGGATGGCGACACCGAGAAAATAATCAAGAGAGGGTCTTGGAAAGAATAAAAGTAGAAAATCTGCAAGAGAAAGATGTGAAAGATGAGTATAAACGAAGATTGATAGCGATATTTGAGAGGTTCGATGGCATAAATGATATGGAAGAATTATGGCATTCCTTTAAAGAAGATGTAGTATGTGTAGCGTCTGAAGTATGTGCTGTGATCAAGAGAAGGAAACAACGAAAGGTTAAGAATACATGGTGGGACAAGGATGTACAATCAGCAGTATCAGAGAAGAAGAAAGCGTGGTTAGATTGGTTGGCTGCCAGAGCAAATGAAAGAATGGGAAAGGCAACGAGTGATGACATAGATGAAGCAAGAAAGGAGTTTGTTAGGTGTAAAATAATAGTGAAAGAAATGGTTAAAAGGAAAAAAGCGGAAAAGAAAGATGAGTTTGATAGTAGATTATCTGACGACTTTCGGAGAAACATTAAGTTTTTCTGGAAATCCGTTCGTGCAGTTCGAGGAAAAACTCAATCCTCAGAATACACAGCAATCAGAGACCAGAATGGAAAGATACTGAATGGTGAATCGTGTGTGCTGAAGAGATGGAAAGAGTATTTTGAAGGATTATTTGAAAGAACGACGACAGAGACATCAACAGGTGAAATTAATGATAATGATAGCAATGATGAAAGCGATATTGGCGTACATGAGATTTTGAAGGCACTGGCCAGTATGAAATTAGGTAAGGCTGCAGGGTATGACAGGATTACAGTCGAAATGCTGAGGGCTGGACAGGGCATTTAGTCAGCTGCATGCAGTTAGTCAGCTGCAGCGTTTATTTAACTTGTGCTGGAGCACCGGCCGGGTACCTGATGACTGGGCCACATCAGTAGTTGTGCCTCTTTATAAAGGAAAAGGCTCGCAACAAGACTGCAAAAACTATAGAGGCATTAGCCTTCTCAGCATTGTTGGCAAATTGTATGCGAAGGTACCTACTGATTGAAAGAGTTATGAAAGTAACCGACAAGAAAATATGGGATGTACAAGCGGGATTCCGAAAGGGTATGGGGTGTACGGATCAAGTCTTTTCCTTGCGATGCATAGTCGAGAAATTTTTGGCCAAAGGTCAAAAGGTCTACTGCGCATTCGTGGATTTGGAAAAGGCTTATGATAAAGTGGTGAGAAATGAAATGTGTGTGTGATGTATGGGGTGAACAGCAGCCTCATACGAGCTCTGAAATCCCTTTATGAGGATTCTAGAGCTTGTGTGAGGATAAACGGGCCATACACTGACTGGTTTACCATCAACACAGGTGTTAGACAGGGATGTGTAGCGTCGCCGTGGCTGTTCAACCTCTTCATGGACAGTTGTTTGCAAGATTTGAAACATAGTGATTGTGGATTAAGGATGAATGAGTTACTTGTCAAATGCCTCCTTTATGCTGATGATCAGGTTATGCTTGCATCTTCAGCGGAGGAGTTGCAAGAGATGGTAACAATCATGCATGGTGCGTTAGAGAGGAAAGGAATGAAAGTGAATGTAAGTAAAACGAAAGTTATGGTTTTTGAAAAGGAGGAATGCGTTACGGCTTGTAATATTATGATCGATGGACAGTGAGTGGAGCAAGTGCATGAGTTTGTATATTTAGGTACGCTGTTTACAAGAGATGGTAAGAATATAGAAGATATTGAAAGAAGAGTTAATGCAGGTAATAGAGTGAATGGAGCTCTGAAGGCGTTTATGAATAGCCAAAACGTGTCAAAAAAGGCACGTTTGGCTGTGCATAGAGGGGTGTTAGTACCTACTCTTATGTATGGTAGTGATAGTTGGGTATGGCAGAAGAGTCATGAAAGTAGAATAAATGCTGTAGAAATGAGAGCACTGAGAAGTATGTGTGGTGTTTCTCTGACTGACAGAATAAAGAATTGTGTGATAAGAGAGTGTTGTGGGGTAAAAGAAGATATAGTGACAAGCATCGAGAAAGGTATGCTAAGATGGTTTGGGCACGTGAAGAGAATGGATGACGAAAGACTGACCAAGCAGATATATAAGGCAAGTGTGGAAGGGACAGGACGAAGGGGAAGACCTAGGCGGACGTTCTCTGACCAGATTGGAGACATCCTAAAAACAGGGCAGGTGAGAAGTACCCTGAACAGAAGAGCATGCATGAGGAATCTGATGGGAGTGAATGAAGCAAGAGAGATATGTCAGGATCGTTGCAAATGGCGTTCCGTAGTCTCTGCCTACCCCTCAGGGAAACAGGCGCGAGTCTATGTATGTATGTAACTACTAAATAACATTAGAAAAATAGCAGAAACTTTATTCATTCATTATTAAAAAAATTATGGTAGGTAAGTATATGCAGAACATCAGCTTTTCTACACAGCGACTGCAGTCTGACCTCCACAACCCAAAGGTATAGCGACATTTCATGGTTTAGACCAGTCTCAGTTTATTTGAGGGTATTGACCCCTGGTAACGACTGTCAAAGAACTTCATGACAGCCCGTGGGCAGTTATTATACCTACCAATGGTATCTATACAATATGCTGCCCAAGGCCGAAGGTTGTCTCCCAATACCTTAGAAAATAAAGACCACCACCTACCTACTTGATTGCACGGGCTGTTTCCGAACTCCACGTGTGGGTGGGAATGGTGTCATCATTCGAGCCACCCCAGCTCTTCGAGGAAGGCCAGCAGATTCTTGATGTGGCCCACGGCTTCCCTCAAGGTGCTGTATCTGGTCAGGTACTGCTGCCTGTACTTTGCGACCTCAGGGCAGTCGAGGAGCAGGTGGGCTGCCGTCTCGTCTGCTGCCATACAGGCCCTGCACAGCGGGCTGTCGGTGATACCTATAGTAAATAGGTGTTTATTAAAGAATCCGTGTCCTGTGTAGGCGGCCGTGACTGTCCGCAGTTGTTGTTTGGACAGCCGGAGGATTTGTTTGGCTATCTTACCGTCTACTACGGGAAGAGCCTCCTTGGCCTGCCTACATGTTTCAATACCAATCCAGGATTGGTTGTGTTGGGTCCTGGTCCTATTTCTTACCAGGTTGCGATAAAAACCAGAAGGGAGGGGAATAATGGGCTCGGGTCCCACCTCCTCTAAAGTGGCCCCTCTTCTGGCAAGTAGGTACGTCGGCTGCGTCATTCCCTCTTGAGCCACTGTGGCCCTTGATCCATTGCAGTGTTAATTTGTTTTGTTTACCTACCTCTGTTAGTTTCTGGTGGCATTCAAGCGTGAGTGCCGAGGTGATAGTATGGCTTTTGAGGGCTGAGAGGACCGCCTTACTATCTGAGAGGATCCTAATGGATCGTTCCCTTACCTCACGTGCCATGATTGCTGTGGCAGCTAGGATTATGCCAAAACATTCGGCCTGGTAGACCGTGTTATAGGCTCCCAGAGGTGCTGCGATGTTGATGTTTAGGTCCTCGGAGAATACTCCTGAACCCGTACCTGTATCCGTCTTAGACCCATCTGTGAAGATCGTGAGCTCGTTGTGATTAACCGCTCCTCCGTGTAGATCCTCGTACAGTTGGATTTTGTACTTCTTGTCGAACACAAATTGTCTCGGTATTTGGTCGCCAATGGCTTGTGTGAGAGGAACTTCTTTAAAGAGTGTATTTAAATTGCTAGTGTGCGGTGTGTTACCTACCTACCAATAAATATAAAGAAGGTAACAGACGTTTTTTCCGGGTTTCGTACCAAAACACGGATCCCTTATAGATTCGTCATGTCTGTCTATCTGTAGGTAGGTATGTATACCTAAGTATTGAGGGTAGATACAAATTTTAAAATTAATACGAAAATACGCTTCAAGATTTTTATACAAAACCTAGAGGGTGTCCGCAGCTACGCCTGCACATTTCCCAATTTCCCATTCCCGGTGGAAATTTCAGGAAATCCCTTCTAAGTGCTTTTACTACGGTCCCCAAGGAACATACATGCCACGAGGGTTCCTGACGTAGACGGCTACACTGCCAATTACCTTTCTGCTGACAACTAACCCAGAGCAATATGCCGTGTCAGTGTCTTCACCGTTAGGCAGCTCTGACCATTGTCTGGAGAAATAAGTATCCGTGCCTTGTGGTGTGTGGAATATTTCATTCCGTTCTCAGATGTGCCTTTGTCAAGCAAGGCGAAGCCCTGGTTCAGGGTCGAATGTGGATGCGCAGAAGCGCTATAACATGAGGCGTAACCTAACCTGACATAGGTTGAAGCCTGAAAGTGCAAGGCTAAGGATACACAATATAAGACGAGAACATTTAACAAGTCTGTCAAGCCCTGCAGGAAAGTGATTCAGAGGGTTCGATATAGCTACCGAATTGAGAACAATCTTGCCACTGAGCCGACCCAAATAATTACCGACCTGTTTCGGTCACTTTCATGCTCTGGCAGAGTATGGAAGTAACGTAGATACTGATCGACGAATCGAAGAAACTGAGTAGGTATCTTCAATAAACTGAGGCAGTAGGTATCTACTTTACGCCGGGACAGTAGCTGAAACTGTAAAAAGCGCAAGTCCTATCCTGCATGGAGTACTGTTCCCACCTGTGGGATGGTTCTGCTTAATACCAGCTGGAAGCTCTTGACTCAATTGAGAGAAAAGCCAGCAGTTTGTTGGCACAAAACTCCGTCTGGAGCATCGTTGCAGATTTGCACAGTGCTCTCAGTGTTTTGCAGGATATATTTCGGAGAGCGTGCAGAGGAGGTTCATTATTCAATTCTCACGACCGACGACGATAAGTGCAAGTCGAACTCCCTCATGAAGGATTTCGTAGTACCCATAGGTATCCACTTGACCTCTTAACATACCCATTATATTCCCCTAACCAAATAGGTACCTGAAATAATTTAGTTTTCCACAGTGTTTCTATAAAAAACTGCTGACTACATAATATATGTAGTTCAAACCAATTTTCGTTAAAAGGTTTCATTACGATTTACAGCATTTATTTTTCCTAGATCTACGCTCTCTTATTTTAAAAGTTAGAGGGCAGACATCCATTTTACCACTTTGGAAGCGCCTTTCTTTCGAACGATTGACTTTGAGAAACAATGGTATTAAGAACCTCCCATGCGTATGACTGATGAGAAGAAATATTTTCAAGTCAGTCCCATGTAGGTATTGAGAGCCTGATCGTGTACAGAATAGATCTACCTGCCTACAAATTTACAAATGTGTGGTCTCAATAGTTTCGTCATAAAGTGGCTGTTACTTAAGGACAGACAGAGATGGCGAATGGCGCACACGAAGGCTTCGTTTTATTGCCATTTTTGGCTACGGAACCCTAAAAATCTTTTAGGGGAGGCGCCAACTGCGTGATTCGCCCGGGGCGCCAGGATCGCTAAGGCTGGCCCTGACTCCAGGAGTGTGCCTATAGTAGCTATCTACCTAAAGGAGCTTAACAGGCACTTTTAACTTCGATCCTCGGCCGGGGTGGGTGTTCAGTGGCTTATAAAAATATGCGCCTAAGATGTCTAGGTTGGAGTGCGTATGTGCTCACACTGCTCACCGCACAAGCATACAGTGCAAATCACAAACGACGTTTAATTGTTCCAAAGACATGGTTTTTAATCTGTCCTGTGATTATGAGCCATTTGACTTGGCTAACTGGCTCAGCTATTGGCATCGTGTTAAATGGTAATAAAAACGGCAATCTTTCACGTTAAATTTAGCCATAAGAAACTGAGGCAACTTTCAAAGCATTAAAAGCATAAAAGTTTAAATAAAACGAGGGTGTTATTTAAATATTTTATTTATTAAACAAATAATAGTACTTTATACTCAGTCCGACAAAAGTCCAAATGTGTCCTCTACAATTAACATAACCATCAAAGATCCTACTTGTCTGGAAACCTTATTATGCTTAATTTATAAATCACTTTATCTTAACTCCGATATAATCATTATATAGAATATTAATTAACAAATATATTTGACAGTCGTAAAAAAATATGACTGACATTAATCCAAAAATTTGTTTCCAGACTGAATAAAAATCTATATAAAAATTAACACAATTTTGAACAAGTGATACATTCATAAATTTTATTAAGCTTGGTAGGTATTAAGATAGATTCTGGCTATTTTGAAAAAGTGGCAATTTTTGAATACATTAGTTGGTAATGTTATCTTGCAATAATTCCTCTATTAAAAAATATCTATATACAATTTAGTTACATTAAGCCAGTGTACCACGGCCATCTCCGTTCGTTGAGGCCGCGGCCTAATTGTAGCCAGCATAATAAAAAGTATAAATGGACCACCGTATACAATATGGAAATCGTAAAACAATGTGCGAAGACAGCATACTTTACTTTCCATAACTAATATTTACAAGCTCTATATCACAGCTTCCGTTTTACTACTTTGTGTGCTGAGACTACGGAATATAACCCATTGTAACACGCAAACGACGCGAAGTGATACGATACGACCGAAACGGCCTGTCAGATTTGATAGAACATTGACAGTTAGCAAACGTCACTTTCCGTCGCTCCCGCAGAACACGAGGTAAGTTTAATTTATGAATAAAAAATAAACTCTTGTGCATCAAACCCTTGTTGGCAACAGATAATATTTATTAAGGACGAAATATTCAGGAAACCAATATTGGACATTGACTGACTAGTCCGTTATAATAAAAGATATACAAACTATTTGCTATTGAAGAAAGCCTGTTTTTGACACATTGACTTACACAGATACAAAAATATATTTCGGTTACGGCATATACGTGAAGTTATAATACGCGGATTAGCAGCTCAATTTATACGGTGGTAATTTTTTTTTTTACATTTCTGTCTGTTTAATTCTTAAACTAATTCCTTTATACAAATTTAGTCAGCAAGAGTTTCACATTACAAAGCCCAGCTCGAAAATAAAACACTGCATTTTATGTGCAGTAACACACATCTCGTTTTGAAATACGAGCAATTTAATAGTAGTTAGGTACCTCTTTTACCGACTAACCTTGTATTAGCTACCACATAATAACATTCCAATTACGTGGTTATGGAACATAATCACCGTTTAATGTAATAACTGTCAATACAATGTACCCTAATCACTTTTGTCAGCTAATACGCGTATTGTCAATGTTCGTTGCAGCCGTAACATCAAAGCGATACTTAGTTCTAACCAAATTTCCAAAAACATGGTTATTTAACAAATATAACTGGCACAAATTATAGAAGAATATGTTACACAGGACCAGAAAAACTTATAATAATTTAATTAAAATTAAAATTTGATGGCTATGAAACGATTAACGTAAATGTGGCTCAAACACTTAATGAGACTAGAAACTAGTGACTAAATGGATTCAGATTGTTGGTAGGCGGATCATTCCGAAAGATCACTGTAGTTTCTTCCAAAATAATCTTTATTCAAATGTAATATTATTAAGTAATTTTACAACGTGCAATGATTGTGACAACATAATTACAATAATTTTCGTAAATATCGCAATAATCAACATTTTTGTTCGTGATAATGTAGTCAATTCGTGAATAGATAGTGTTTTTATGATCATACAATCTCAGATTAGCTGAGAAGCTACCGCGCACTTCAAAGTTTACATCGCTAATCGTCGAGAATATTGTCAGTCGTACGAACACTAATTACTACGTAACAATTACATCGTGACCAAAAACAGGAAAATTGCACCATCAATTACTTTATTAATACACTGTTGTTTATACAAATAGTTCGTTGACACATACCTCTGCAGATATGAACCAGCACAGCAAATATACGATGGAAGCAGACTTTAAGTAGGACAACAACAAAAGTAAAGATTATATTCAAGCTAATTTACATTTACATACCTACATATTTCAGAAATGTTCAAGTCAGATTCATTTGGACATTCTGAAATCTGTTTCAGAAATGTCCAAGTAGCATTACTTGGATATCCTGAAACATCATCTCAAAGCAAGCGTCGATTGGATCTTATCTGCACAAGTATTGTCACCTTGTAAGTACCAAATCCTTTACAAAGTTATAATTCTAAAAAGCTGACCAATCTATGGTTAGATAACTATTTGATCTCGTCTCTATGAGATCCAGCTACAACAGTAACATTAGGAAGATTAATCAACCGATATATAATTTTTATAAACACAGGTATTACTCCTGTCATACAGACCTCACTGGACGTACCATCTGATTTCGTAAAAATGGCGTCTTGTTACAAAATGGACGACAGGTGGGTTCAGACAGGTTTCGCAATTTCTCAGCGTCAACTATTCCACGTCTCGCTCGCACAGAAGACGTTGTCATCTAAATATCGGCCTACGAAACTACTGTTCAACACACGAGGCTCGGTCCCTGCTAAGTATACCTCGATGAAGTTACTAGGTGTTTTCATAGAAGGAATTGTTGAAATGTGTCGTGAGCAGGTATACGACAGCTTCGTATGTTGACATCATGATGGCTGTGTTTGGAATCTGACGTACGAGCTGTGTGCCTAAGCCCCTGGAAATGTTCAAGTTATAATTAGATGTTGTCAGTTTGTAGAGTGTTGACTGTTGATAAGAAGTATGCTTACCTATAGACTCCCCGGTATCCTTCCTCCTTCCAGACTGTGTGTAACGTCTGCCAGAACTTGCGATACTTGTTACCTTCTTCGCGAAGCCGTGTTCTTGCTACCTCTGAAATAAAACAAAGATTTATTTAAAAATGCAGTAAACTGTTCTTTTTGGTCAGCCAGTTCGATGTCTGTTTATCTGTACTGGTGCCCAACGTGGTGTTTTCACCATGATGCCAAGATGTTACTCGTATTTCGCAGTAAGACCCTATAAACAACCTGGCGCCAACACTGATGTATGGTAGCGAATCATGGGTATGGCAGACGAAGCATGAAAGTAGACTCAATGCTGTGGAGATGAGAGCTTTAAGGAGTATGTGCGGAGTTAGTATGATAGATAAAGTGCGTAACAGTGTGATACGGGAAAAGTGTGGTCTAAAAGAAGATGTAGTGACAAAGATTGAAAAAGGAATGTTACGTTGGTTTGGACATCTGGAGCGGATGGATGAAAGAAGAAATACGAAAGGAGTGTATCGTGCGAGAATAAATGGAAATGTCGGTAGGGGACGCCCTAGGCGGAAATACGCCGACCAAATAGGTGATCTACTGATAAAGGGTAAAATAAAAAGTACCTATAACCGACGCGCATGCATGACGAGGTTAATGAATGTCGATGAAGCGAAAGAGGTATGTTTGAACCGAAGCATGTGGCGTTCCATAGTCTCTGCCTACCCCAATGGGAGACAGGCGTGACGTTATAGATAGATAGAGATAAACCCTATAAAACTAGTTCGGATATCATATCACTCTTACAATCAACGACATAAAGAATTTGGCCGGATATGGATCTCCAAATTTATTCAATCTGTGCTAATACTAAGATAAAATTATTAATATAAAATAGACTAAAACATGTTTCAAAAACGACATTGAACTTGCTTGAGTAAAAGGAAGTTGATGCTGTTTTGATATTTATAATTCAACAAAACGTTTTATGATGAAGTATACAAAATAACACCTTAATAAGTCTTAGTATCGACATGTTAAAATAAAAGAAGAAGATTTAATGTAGGTACGTGCTTGTTTCTATGCAAATTTTCACCACTCCGAAATCAGATCACGCTCTAAATACTTTTGAGTAAGTGTGAGTTCAGACACCGATCCATCTACATCACTATCTTTTCACACACGCCAACTGAACGAAAAGATAAAATAAACAAGTATTTTTATAGACGCGCATTAAACGAATTTCGACTCAAAGAAAATCTATTTGACTTCAGATATAGCGTAGTAGATGAAGCACCTAAGTCATTTTACAAGTGTTCGATAAGGGTTTTATCTCCACACGGGACAACACCTTGTTAGGACCAATTGTTGTTTCGAATCTGTGAGTTCATTGTATCAATTGGTGAAATGTTTATAAAATGCCCTGCGACACAGGATGTGTTTCTAGAGCATGAATTGTCATAAAAAATCTAATCTAACCAGTAAGGAGTACACTGAATTTTGAGAAAACTTTGTTCATAATTTGAGTTGTACAACAATCAGTTTGAAATAGATACAGCTCCCATTAGCAAGCACAAACAGATTACTCCGATATCATATGAAAGTATCGGGTCATTAACACGCATACGTGTGGTGTACTCATACTAATACACGTTGCGTGTCTTATCTAAGATTGCCACCGTCTAACTGATATGGCCACATATTTTATGCATTTCCATAAGACGAATTCGGTGTTTCGCCGACCAAAAAGTAAAGCCCGGCGCCTACTATCGGTGAGCATCGGTGCGGCTCGGTACAGCTCGGGCGCCTTACGGCGGCTTCGGGCAGCTTCGGGCGCCTGAGAACTACCTCGGCACACCTAAGGACGCCGTAGCTGATTTTGGGTAGCCTGGTAGCCTCAGAATAGTTCGGGAGGCAAAAACATCGCAGAGCAATCGTAACGTTCCGTGAAAACAGTTGTGCGTGTGTATTTATAATGGTGGATTGGGACTCTACAGCCTCGGCGTCTGGACAGCCTCGGCGTCCTTAGCCATGCTTACGGCTGCCGAGGTAGCCCGAAGTCGCCCGACGCAGCTCTCAGGCGCCCGAAGCCGCCCCAGCTGTACCGAGCCGCACCGATGCCCACCGATAGTGGGCGCCAGGCCTAATAGACCAATTTGTTGCTTTTCAGTTGAAATACGTGACAATTAAATCAATGCCATGCTAGCCCCTGATAAAAAGAGATAAAACGTTTTAAATCGACCACCAATATTTGCCATTTCGAAAAGAAATAAGAGTTTTTATGTTACCGTGTTATCTAGAATGATAAACTTTTGGGTCATTTTGCTTTCAAGAGAAGACTTTTTTTAAAGAAGTTTTATTTTTACAGCTTTTTATTTTTACAGCATATTTTCCATAAGGAATATAATATCATTCATTCTTTCGTGGTGGCGCAGCGACCCAGAGTGAGTCTTGGCCTCTGACACGAGATCTCTCCATCTTTTCCTGTTGTGGATGCACTCCTTCCAGTCCAGTCTACGAAGTCCTGCTAGATCTTTTAGGACTTCGTCATTCCAGATATATCTAGGACGACCCACCGGGCGTCGACCGCTAGGTCGTCCCAGATACGCCCTTTTTGCAGCACGATCCTCTTCCATCCTCATCACGTGACCAAACCAGCGAAGTCATGACGCCTTAATCTCGCAGATAATATTAGGTTCGGCCACAAGGTCTTCTATCTCCTGGTTCCTTCGGATCCTCTAGCTCCCATCCTCTTTTCTAGTTGGCCCCAGAATCCGCCGCAAGATCTTCCTTTCTGCCACTAACAGCTTGTTCTCTTCTTTAAGTGTCAGTGTCCACGCCTCACAGCCGTACATCAGAATTGGTCTAATGACTGTTTTGTAGATTCTGACCTTCGTTTTCCTGCTTATGAGTTTGTACACTAACACCTTATGTAGGTAGAGCTGCTGAGCATCTGAGGGCATTATAGATTCGGATGTCAATCTCATCTTCCCGTTGGTAGGTATCGGTAACAGTGCACCCAAGGTATTTAAATTTTGCTGTACCCTTATATGTCGTATTCGCAACCTCTAGGTCTTTCCTTTTTTCCTTTGGGTTCCTGTACCTCTTCATATGAAGATACTCCGTCTTCTGACGGCTTATTCTGAGACCAACCTTCTTTCCTTCTTCTTCCAATGCATGGACCATTTCGGCAACCTCCTCTTTGGATTGTCCGAGCAGCGCCAGGTCATCCGCGTAGCCTATCACTTTATGTGAGCCGTTCAACTCTACTCCCCCATTGTATGTGTTATGCGTTGGATGATGTATTCGAGCACCAAGTTGAATAGCATAGGTGATATTGCATCTTCCTGCTTAAGACCTGTCACCACTTCAAACTCTGCCGTGAGTTCGTTGTCCACTCTTACCTTCATGCTACTCTTGTTGGTGGCAACTTTGATTAGTTGAACAAGTTTTCCGGGTATGCCGAAATATTTAAGTATCCCGTATAGCATTCCACGGTCAATACTATCATAAGCCTTAGTGAAATCCACAAAGACCATATGGAGACTCTGGGCATACTTTTTCTCCATGAGTAAAATGGGAGTGGGATGAATTTAAGGGAACTGATATTATATACTCATGGAGAAATATAATATCAGTTCACTTAAATTTATAATAACTAAGTACGTGGATTGCACGTATATTAAAATCGAATAATAATATATACCTAAAGCTGAAGAGTTTGTTTGTTTGTTTGCTTGAACGCGCTAATCTCAGGAACTACTGGTCCGATTTGAAAAATTATTTCTGTGTTAGATAGCCCATTTATCGAGGAAAGCTATAGGTTATATAACATCACGCTATGAGCCACGGGAGCGGAGCAGCAGCCCTAAATAACTTGGGTGGAACCGCGGGCTTATCTAGTACTTTAATAAAGTTTAAGTATTGTTCCATTTTGGTAAAGTAATCAAATATGATTGAAGGTTATTGCCGGACATTGTTACTAGGCGCTTATCAATACACCAAATATTAACATAATACCGCTTGGGATTTAAAGTCGAGGTTACTATTCCTTGTGAATAAATATCCGACTAATTCCGTACTTTATTTTTAGATAACGAACCATCGACATCATCGTCCTAGCCTTGTCACAATTGCATCCAAGACTTAAACGCCTAGGAGACCGGTGTCTGCTTACTAGTCTAACCAGATGCGGCAAAAAATCAGATATTGGACTATATGGAATACCAATAACTAGTATGCACTGGATGTCCTCGGTATTCGTCAATTTAATGTTCGTTTTACTATATATTTCGCATTCGCAGAGCAGGAGTTGTCTTTTTTATAGAAGTAGCCTTTGACTGTACGTTTGAGGTTCTATATCTATATTTCTTGTCAAAAGCTGCTATGTTCTTGTTGATTCCGGTTACCTTCGTTACATGTCAATTTTCATCTCCATTCTAAACGGAAATTAGCACCTATTTTAACATGGCATCAAAATTGACTTACAATATCATGCCGGTAATTGGTATGTTACATCTATAATGACATCGTGGCAGATTATTTTTGAATGATAGGTACCTACTGACTGTAATGTCCTGAAGGTACTTATTTACAAAGGAATAAGAAAATCCTGACTATTAAATGCAAATGTCAATTTAGTTTTTTCGTTTTAAAGTCGCTTCACGATTAAGAAGTTAAAAATCACAAAATTACATTATAGTTGTCGGGGTAGAGAAAAGTTATTCACTGGTTTTTAATTGCAGCGAAGGTGCTGGTAAAACCTAGTATATAAGTAAAATTAAAATAAAGACGGTAATGAAAGTAAAAAAAGACAATGAGTAAGAATCAGTGGAAAAGTATTTCAGAAACTTAAATCAAAATCATTGGTACTTACCATGTGGATACGCAATGCAAGAAGCGACTGTCTTTGAGAAAGCTCCCGCGCCCATGAACTCGAGGAAATCCCTAGGAGATCGCTGATCGCTGACCGTACCGTCTACACTCCTAGCTGCCATCAGTCTCGCTTTCACACCCTCGTACAACACGAAGTGCACCACCGTCTCACTGATGCCCATGTACGAAGCGGTTATACCCTTGTAGAAACCTTTAATACCCTAGAAAATTGAAAATAAAAACGCTTTATAAAAAACCTGTCAAAATCACTATTAAATTCGACATTGTTTGGCGCCAGAATTCGATAAAGAGCTGTCTGGTAAATAATAAAGCTACAGGAATTTTCAAACGAAATCTCCATGGAAATCGACATTCCTTGGCTATTAGTCATTACAAACTAGTTTCTAGAAGAGGAAATCACTTTTCAGCAACTCGTCAACAAGAAAAATTCTAGTATGTTGGCAATATGTATGCCACTATTCAAGTATGTCAAGGAATGCTCTGAAGACGACATCTTCGGTATCAATGTCATTTTTAGCTGTCCATAAGATTCATGTTCATCTGGGCTGAAAAGTACTGCTAAATATAGACGTCTTATAAAATGCCAATGCGATTGTGGCTGCTTGAATCTATAGATTTGTAAGTTGCAAAAAACGTGGCTTCCTCTCTATTGGGTCTTCTATTTGGGTAACGTTAAATCGTCAGATGGACATACATTCTCTACAAAGAAAGTTCAAGTACCGTCTTAGCATATATCCTCTTTATACACTGCACTGCCGTCACATTTTGTCCATCCAACTGCAATCTCGTCTTAACGAACCAAATCGGATTGGTCATTGTACAAGACACGAATCCTGAAAACATTTCATAACTTTGTACCTGATGTATGATAAACTCAAGGCATGTATGTCACAATAGGACATTGTGTGAACAGGGATATGAGAGAAAGACGATGTGATAACATAATGTTTATTGTAATCTACATTTACATGTGTCATAATATGTATACGTATAAATGAATGTAAGTGTTCAATGACAGAAACTTGAGTAATTATAATATCATTATTTGAAGAACATGTTTACCTGCAGCACTGGCTGCGGAAAGGTGCACGATTGGAGTGTCCGGTGATATGTTTTGATTCAATATCGCCTTTGCCTGAGAATACGTGCAGAAGTATATCGCCCTAGAAGGCGCTACACCAACTATGTTCGGTCCCAGACCCTTGAATAACGCTTTAGGACCCTCAGTCTGAACTATATGTCTGGAAAAAAATAAGCTCTTGTCAGTACATCACCTTTGCACCTTAAAGCGGTATCGAACCGGCGTATGACGTAAATGGTATCTCCTCCATTGAGATAAAGGTTTAATGTCAACATACGGTTATTAATACCGATACGAAGTCTCATTGAGGTCGAGTCACAACCTCGAGAAAGTTTAACTTCAAATTAATCTGTTTATTCTGCGGATAAGGCAACAGATTCTACATCCGAGATAACATGCTAATATGTAACACAAACCGATAAGCGATCAGAGCCAGTATCGGTTAGAGCGGCGGCTAATCTGCAAACAAGGTGCGCCAATGGTTCGCGAATCCGAACCGCGGCCACGTTCAATTCTCGTGACACTCGGCCATCATAGTTCTTATCTATTAACACACGCTTGATAACCGGGCCATGTGGTAGCGATACCAACTTCTTCTGTTTGCCGATGCTTCATTATTTGTGTGACTTTTTTGTATCTTCCGAGATATATTTTTTCAGTTTGCTCGTCGTATTACGCCGTTACATCATTTGGAGGATTCGAGATGTAAATAAATGTAGGTAAATAATGAAAGTAACGGTCATCGAGACTGGGCTACGTAGCATCGAAGTAGCCTCACACACACACAATGGCGGAGCGCCAAACGTCAAAACAACGATGCACACAAAATAACAAGAACAGCAAACACTTCACAGTCAACTGCAGCGCATGTTGGAAATAAAATTTATATGTAGGTGACACACAGGTGGGAAGAAAATGCGTTGCGTGTGAGTAATGATAAATCTCGATAAATAACATCGTCGAATGTATTTATAATAGTTGATCGTCAGCTCATATGAGTTAAACACTGCTGAAAAGCTTTCCTGTTATACTCATTACTGGTTTTCGACACTTCTTTCTTACAAAGTCTTTTATCAGTAACTACGAACATGATATAATTCAAACAACGACTAAGACAGCGCGGAAAGACTTAAAAATGCGAAATTAGTCCACGCAACAAACAATTGGATTAATTTGACAATTCTATTTCTTCAATACTATCCCATACCATTTGATCAGAAAAAGATTTTCTTTTCAAAAAAGCTGATGAAATATTCGCTAAAAAAAACGGTGCGTGTTTATTCAACTGTTAAACAAGTATAAAACGAGGACAAAGTTAATACAGTGGACGCACAACGTACAAACGCATATAAGTAGATCGTCGAGGTAGCTTACCTGATGCACTGTATAAGGCTCATCCTGGAAGGCGCCCTGGTGTGGCCCGCCCGCGCACACTGTTGTACCTGACAATTGTACGACATCAGCATACGATCTGCTTGCTTGCTGTATGCGAACATCGCGCCCATCGTACGTCTGTAGCCCCATTTGGCCTCCTGCATTATATTACGGCCATATTACGATAACCATCGCTTGTGTCAAGCTTACATGCGGGCAAGGGCCAGTTATATAAGCCCAGTTTTAGGTGAAGCAAATGGTAAATGAATATCAGTTAAATACATATGACCTTATTATAAAACACTTTAAATTTTTATTGCCAATTTTGACACACATTCATAGAAAGGATGTCAAAATATTTTTGGTGTGTCGTGGAAAGCAGTTTAAAAATGCGTTAGTCACGGGCTATTGGTATTCGATCATCTATTTACTGACTGGACCACACAGAGGACCCTAAACTCAGAGATAAAAGACATATCGACACAATTTCCATGTCACATCTGTCATGATTACCTACTTCGATAAGCCATCGGCAGATTGACAATCCGTCAGTTTTCCCTTGAGGTGAAAATAAAATTCAGGTATTTTAAAAACCTTATCTTGGATATTAATAACTTTATCAAGATTAAAATATGAAACAGGGCTCCAACATGAATCTTGGGAGGCAACCGGCCTAACCCTATTATATACCTATGCCGATGAATTTAAAACAATAACAGCTCATTCTCAATATCCAGGTAGCTTATTAGATGAATTTAGTTTGACAGATTATTCATTCAAAAACTGTCCAAAATATTATACTCATTCATAAAATTCTTTAGGTATAAAAAAATCTGTCTCAGTCTCAAATTTGGGCTTCGGAATTAGTCAATTAATCTATTAAGATTGAATGAGTAAAAAATATCATAATTAATTTATAATCTTAAGGCCGGTATCATCACCTCTGGATAAGAATTATCTTCTTGATAAATAAAAAAATGCAACACAATAAGTATGACGTTAACTCTAATATGACACGAGGTTAATTTCCTTCAATTGAAGAACAAAAGCTGTAAGCGACTTTTGTCTTTATTAATACAATGATTTTGTTTTTACTGTTCCTACGGGATATATACCACGTACCTACCTTTGTTTTGAGTAACCGATATTTACTATATATCGGTATATTATTTAGTTTACTCAAAACAAAGGTACGTGGTATATATCACGTAGGAACAGTAAAAAGTAATTATAGTGACCAAGAAAGTTTAAATTTCTATAATGATTTCGATAACAAAACATGTTATTGTCGACAGAACCTATCAAAGAGTCACCACACTGATGATTTACCCCAAATGAACAAAAATAATTGATGAATCTTCGATTGAGAGTTTTCATAGAACAATTATCAAGGTTATTCCGACAATAAGCCACCGAAACCTTGGAATTTAGTAATCTAATAAACTAAACTCTGCTATAGGTGGATTAAATCTAGTATCACAGATGATCGATGCTATAGCGTTAGTTTTTAAACACAAAACAAAACCTTTTACCGTCGCGTTTTATAATAAGGTTGCTGTCAAGTCTCATCTAGATTTCTATTTAACTATAAGCTAGCATTTAAATGTGTATGACCTTCTATGTGCGCAACATTGTACAAATAATAACATAGAATGTAAGTAGCACACTGCTCACTAATCTACATAAACATATAATAAAAAGCAAATAAGTAGGTGCGCTTTACACAAGGGACGGAAACAATAGGACCTACGTTTTGTTAGGGCCAATGTTTCCATACTGCCAGCTCCAAAGTTAAAATATTTCCATAAAACCTCCATTCAGTATTTAAAAATAAAGGAGTTTGAAATAAACTTAGACTATGGTTAATAACAGAACAGGAAACAGGAAGCTGTGGTCGTTTAAAAATACCTTGTTGTTCCGCCACACGCTAAAATTGCGCAAAAGGATTAACACTACAAACTTGGATATTTATTGATAATAAATTAAATTTATTTGAAAAGCAAAAGTCCACGGTAAACAGAAGTTTTGATATGCTTGAGCAAACAATGATTATAGTAAATTGTAATTAAAATATTACCAAACATGGATTAGGCTTTATGTATTTGCATCAAGCACATCATAATGATAAAAAAACAAGCAACGTAATATTTAGATAACCACAATTTGCCTGTCACCTGTCGTGTAACAATTTAAAATACTCCAATCAAAAATAACATACTATCGATCTCGCGTGTCAAATGCCAAATTGAAATTAGGTAGCAAAAACAAGCAGTCTGCGCATATTTTAAAATCGCAACGTAAACAGGATGAGTCCTTAATTAAAACCATTGTACTATCGCAAATGCGACGTATTACGTTGAAAGTCTACGTAAATTTAAACTAAAGAAGCGATGATTCAAACCGCGAGGTCAATTTGATTCAATTGAACAACAAATACTATAAGCGGCACTTGTCTTTATTTATATAATAATACCGTTTATGGAACATGTTATTTTTGTCATTGCAATGTTCCTGAAGTATCTGTGGTTAGTTAATTTCCTTAGAATACAATGTCGGTCAAAAATATTGCGTAAATAGTTGTGAGAAGATTTTGCTAATATCGAAACGTTGAATTTAAAAGATACTAATACACGGTATAAAACAAATAGACGATAATGATATTGATATAAGTCCGCAAGAATCTGTCCGCCGGTGGCCTACGCCTAAGTAATTAACATTAAGTTTCTGGAAAAATTGCCGCAGCATTGGGACAGACGGTAGGCATGGGCGTTTTCAGATTTTTCCGCAAACCGATACAAATTCGATTTCAGATACTGAAATCGATTTCAAAAACCGATTTTAGAAATCGATTTCTGTAGCGGATGTCGGAGCGACGAGCGTAGTTACTAGTTGCGTAGACAAACGCAAACAATCGAATTCTTATTGTATTGTCATGTCATGCGTCCATATTTCGCTTGGTTTGCGTGAAATATTGAAAAAGAAAACCTACTAACTACCTAAAACTAATTGTTAAAAAACTCAGTCGCCAAACAAACTAAAATTACACAACACGAATTGTTTCTATTTATTTACACTTTACAATCCTAACCTACTAACTACCTAAAACTAATTGTTAAAAAACTCAGTCGCCAAACAAACTAAAAATACACAACACGAATTGTTTCTATTTATTTACACTTTACAATCCTAACCTACTAACTACCTAAAACTAATTGTTAAAAAATTCAGTCGCCAAACAAACTAAAATTACGCAACACCAATTGTTTCTATTTATTCACACTTTACAATCCTAACAACGTTACAATAAAACTTTTTTAATCCTAATAGTATAACTTTCACGAAAACCAAATATAGGTACTTAATTTTATTATTATTACGCGCGCACCGCACTGCACGTGTCACCTAGGTCAAGTGAACAAATAAACATTGATCAAGTCAAACTCAAAACTCTCCAAACATAAATCCCTAATAACTATTAAAACTATTTGCATTTTTCAAAACAAACATTAAATAGTTGCAATCTGAATAGGATCTTATCGCCTCGATGTTTAGTTTTATTTTTTCTATTCAATCTGCAATTCATAAAACCGCCAAAATCCATAACGCTCTAGGTACTACGACTGGCTTGCTTGGCAACGATCGATATTCGCTTCATCTCTTTTGCTCTTTAAACGGATCACTAAGTAAGAAAGAAAAGGATATGAAATTCGCTCTCTCTCATTCTAACTAAGTAGTCGTTGGGTAGAGTGAAAGAGAACGAATGAATATGAAAACTTATCGAAAACGTAAGCTTTAGATTTACTTTGTAGTTTGGTTGCGCTTGCACAGTTTCCGTTTGGTTTGGATTAGATTGTTTGCGTTATCGTGGTTATTGTTTTACGTTTTCTAAAATCGGTTTTCTCATATTGGAATATCGATACGATACGATTTCTGACTGCAATCGGATTTCAGTTTCGTTTTGATATATCGGTCTCATGCCTAACAGACGGACAACAATGTGGTCGTATGAGGGTTCCGTTTTACCTTTTAAGGCGAGCCATCCGAAAAATTGCAAATATATTTTTGGAGCATAGTCAGAGATGAATAGAAAGCCACAACTGTCAGATAAACCCATCAAACTTGACTATACAAAGATAGAGGCATTAAAAACTCTCCAACTTTCATGACATTTTCCAAAAGCTGATCGACCGATGATTTCTAACTGTATCATATGACAAGGTAAGAACACGCTATGTTCTGTTTGCACAACGTGATAAATTCTTGTAGAACCTACGTGCTAACAACGTATGCATATATAAAAATAAACGCAGATCAATCAAACAGAGGAAAATAACCGAGCAATCTTGTCTGAAGCCTTGTGAGGCGTCTATATTAGGAATATAATCATTATTACTTGGGATCTTTGCACCGTTTTGGGTGCCATGCGCTTGTGTTGAAGTGTCAATCAACTTCGTAAACTTTAGGTTTTATGCTTCGAAATAAAATTATCTTTGATGTTGACCTGAATCATTATAACACTGTAGGTGCTGATATTTGCCTTATCTGTTTATTTATAACGTGACTTCGTTATTTTTACATATCAGAGAACATGTACTTGCTTTATTTTAGATACATTTTATATCCCAGCATCTTAATCGTCGCATTTTTGCGTTAATGACTGCCTAATCGCGAGATTTCAATCTGAATAACCTTATCCATATGAAAATCGACCTAGGTAATATGAAAACGAAAGTAAGCATCCGAATATATTCATTTAATTGTGATCTGATATCATTCAATTTTCTTCCTGCATCTACCAATACGTAATCGATAAGAGTAATAACTATTTTCTTTCCAGTGATATCAAGCGTAGTATTCTCATTAGCTTTGTATATCTCGCATAGAAAAATGCAGTATTGTTTCAACCTGGAAGCGTCTCACAGTTTCATTGCACGATATAGATACATTCAATCAAATTGTATAGCGAAAGTGGATCGCTAGCTAAGCATGCACGCCGTAGCCAATGAATGTTCATAGCGATTCCAACTTGGTATGCATAATTCTACTTTTAGAATGGCCTTGAGCGCTTTAGCTTCATGTCTTATGACATTGTACAAGGTCATCATTAATCTACAATGGACTACGCAGTAAAACTAAGGCTGTAATAAGTTACACAACCGATTATTGTTATCGTGAGCTAAGGCAATCAGCGATCACACATCCATCTCTCAACTGTTCCGATACAGGAGTTTAAAACGGGCAAATGTACCGTCATGGCTGGCCTAGTTCTCAACGTCTATTTTCGAATATTTCTAGAACCTGGGAAGCTTCAACAACAACATTGAGAAGTCGAGATGTATTGCTTTAAAACATATACAACAAACAGTATTTATGTAATGCCAGTCAGTGCACTTACGAAGGTCCTTGGAATATTTCGCGTAAACAAATTGATCCGTTGCGACGCAGTGGCGTATCGATTTGAATATTTCCGTCAATGTTTTATGAGGATTAATCTAGTTGAAGAATGATTTAGGATTGTAAAAATAACGACCTTTGCCATTAAATATCCGTCGTTCATAGTACCGAGACTTCTGTGGAAGGTACGGCAATTCCAGCGCCAAGTAAATTTGCTAATTGAATTTAACAGCCGAATTGGGCGAGCAGGCGCACATAACAATTGTTGTTTGGACTTATGCCAATGCTAGGTCACTAGCTCAGTAATTTATCTTTGATTTGTAATTATTCATGAGCACAACTACCGTTGTTGATCATAAATTATTGTTCCCATGAGAAAACTCGTTTTGTTATCGAAGTTTTGGAGGTGACTTGTGGTTGTGCAGCAACTCGAAACTCAAATACGTATTTCTATCAGGGTTGATAAAAATCATGAATTAAAAAAATATATATTTGATTTAAATCCGATTAATTTGATTTAGATCGGATTTTTTTGTTTTCTTTTTACATTCTGTTCTTTATTTAATTTGGAAGTCAGTTATTAATTAAATAGTAAAACAATGAATGCTGAAAATATTCTTTCGACGCCAGCGGAAAGGAACTGTAAGTACATAGTAGTTGCTTGATTATATCCAATTCTTCTTCAGTTATATATTTTTTCATATTATGTACCCACCAATCAGTAGGGGTAGTAGGGATAGATGGTCGTAGTAAAAAAGTATTGATTTAAATCATTGATTTTTATAAAATAATCACTTTATTTTAATCGCGATTTAAATCACTGATTTAAACCAAGTGATTTAAATCATATCAACCCTGATTTCTATTTGATTATATTAGCTAAAGTGTTATTTCAGAATATAGTCTGATAAAAAAGTACGCAGATGGTAAGTACCGGTTAGTTAACAGGTTATACGGAATTTCTCTACGCACTTATATTACAGTGCAGTCAGCACCTCTTCGGATTATTCAGAGCCAGTCTGCTGTATCTCGCTCAAACAAGTCCTATTAACAACACAACTATCGCCACATCAAATAGACGCTTGGCAAACGAGTCGCATATTTTTGTAAACAAACATTGAGAATGATACTTCTGCCTATTTAGATATAAACGGCTGCCACGCCTACGACATTCGCGATACGTAATAGAATAGGTGTATCAAAACGGAATACATAATAGGAACCGGTCGCAATCATTTGCGACGTCATACTTTTTCAATATTATATTGAGTAGATGCTAAAAGTTCCTTGGTTTTGTGCAAATTTTATTGAAGCAAATCTCCAAGCTGTCAGGCACATAGCTTTTGATAAATTAGATGATGATGATGATGAAGATGTGACGAAGTGTAAACAGCCTCGGTCGAAGCACAGCAGAGTTGAAAAGTACAAAACCCGCTGTATTAAGAATGTACGGATCAGATAAACCATTCAGTGCTTAGCCGTTATCCAATAGTCGACAGTTAGTTTACAATGTTTGCTTTTTCTAAACGTTATCAGTGAACTAAGCAGAACGAATATGATTAAATAACTTTAGGTATTGTGACCGGTTTCCAATTATTATATGAGCAAGAATTCGCCACGCCGCGCCGGACATATTATTTAAGCGCGCAGTTTGTTTACAACAGTGGAATGTACGTATTTCAAACTCTATTATGTTAAAAACAGTACATATATGAATTATTATTAAACAACATGTCTTCAATAAGATTATTGTCCTTATTGTTCACACAATTCATACATACGCAGTCCTTATTTTGCCGTCCAATTAAAAGTTTTATGAAGTTCCATGCGAAAACAATACATAATATATGTTTGCTTTTTAGCAACTCGCTAGCAGATGTTAATTTTTTATTCGGCTGGTGTTGGCAATTTGCCGAATTAATAGCGAAAATTTGTGAGTCTGCTGCCGAAACATTGAACTGTGGATATAGAAAGAGAAGATTACGAATGCCACGTGTGAGGAAATATTTATGTAAAAACGTGGTCACTACACGTGCACACTTATAATTATTTGGAACTTTGACACCTGCACATATGTAAGTCCCTCAAAGTAAACCACTAATCGACTCTTATTAGCCTTATGTCAGTGTGTGCGTGCGCGTATTTACTTATTGTAATTAGGGAGTGTCACATTGTGTGCGAAGGAAACGCACGTTGCTTACTCATACATTGATTAATTACTATTGATGATTATTTACTCTTAATGTCACAAATACTAGCCATAATTATATCATGTTCCTGAGGTATAACTTATAAGTATCAAGATGACAAGAATCCATAGTACATCAGCATGTTAAATCTCTACGGGATTTGTAATTTCGCCTTAAGGCTTGATAATATAAATGATAAGCAAACTCAAGTGATAAGACACTGGATATACAGGCCAAAGGTTCTCCGTAGTTATTATTGTTCAAAGTTCAAATCCAAAAAAACCGCGTCTGCGATAAGTTTACAAGTAAATAATGAAACCGATAATACGAAAACGGAATTTGTTCCTATCCGGTACTTAACGAGAAATGATTAGGGGCCTACAACTCTAAACAATATTTATGTGGTAACGCTTATCGGCCCTAAATATTCAAAGTACGCAATATGTATATTCGAGATTAAAAAACATACATTGACCCGTGGGCATATCATTATTGTTTTTGAGGTTAGTCTGTTTGGTAACTAGATTTTACCCAGGATTTCAAATGACTTTTAACAGCCGTACCTACTACCTATAAGCCTATAAATATAAATCATAGATACAAAATCAAATCTAGTTTAGCTGTTTTATCGGGACGATAAACGGCTAAACTCATTTTGATATTAACATAGAAATATAGGTAGAAGGCCAACAAAATTAGAGATAGGTAGGCCCTCACATATGCTACATTTGTCGAGGAAATTAAATTTGAAGGTGTTGAAATCGGGTATATTTTGTTCTCTGATCTTTCATCCGAGTGCAAAACCGCGGGCAATAACTAGTCATTATTTACGTCTTTAAGAAATCAGTCGTGATATTTATACACGTTGTTTAGAAATTACCAGAGTTATAAATATAATTGGTAGTTAGAGCGTTTGGTACGGTATCGCAGTTTCCTACAATAATAGCAGATAGGTCGTTATCACATTGCTATAATCATTGTGTTATATTCGCAACACTGTTTTCTTTTGATAATATGCTATATT
Organism: Euclidia mi; assembly: GCA_944739405.2. Lineage (NCBI taxonomy): Eukaryota > Metazoa > Arthropoda > Insecta > Lepidoptera > Erebidae > Euclidia > Euclidia mi. The sequence continues at coordinate 45,144,051 of OX123202.2, forward strand.
TATAGAAGCGTAGCTGCAATCTACACATCACTGTGTACATAATTTATGAGGTTAGTAATTAATGTGAAGCTTATAGTTGTATGTAAGAAAGATTATATAATGCGCAGCGAATTAATTATAACAGTAATTAATAATGACATTAAATTGTTCTAGATTAGATTAGACTTACGCATGTGCCTTCGAGTATAAGCAGAAATGCTTTGCATATTTTTAATCCGTTCAAGACCACAAGGATTGTAACAGGTGTGCATGCCTTGAATTAGGTAACGCGGTAAGATAATTATTTTTTAAATGCCTCTATTTTACATATTTAACCCGGCGAGGATGTGGAGGGGTCATTCTGACCCTGTAAATTTTTAATCGTGTGTAGTTTTTTATTCTGCGATCGAAGAGTTTTGAACGTCACAATAGCTGTTGCTAAAGGACTGGCGCGCGCGCCCCGCGCCCTTGTTCAGTCAGCCGTCGCCTGTGACGGGAGCAAGTCATGTGTGCAGTCAGAAAGGGTAAATATGACCCCGCGACAACCGCGATGTAACATTTTTATGTAAGGTTTCAATTATATTTTTACTTATTATTATTATAATTTTAGGTTTTTTCGTACACAATGAATAGCAAGGAGCTTGAGGATGAGCGCATACGTCTTGTTTTAATGCAGTCTGACAGTGAAGACGACTTGTTATCCGACGGTAGCGAAAAGGAAGATCATTTGACAGCTACGCAAGAGAATCAGAGAATTCATTGGAGAACCTGCACAAGAAGCACCTGTTAGGGTTCCAGGTGTACGAAAAAGGTGCCAAGTATGTCCTTATGCCTGCCATCGCAAGACAACTAATGTTTGTGAAGATTGCCATAAGTATATTTGTCCAGAACACACTATTTTATTCTGCCAGGATCGTGCTGTGCTGCAACACAGACAATAATGATTTGTAGTTCATAATTGATGATAAGATTGTGACTGAAACTAATTGATCTCTACATATGTACCAAATTAAAAGTTAATCGTCAAGAAGTTAGTTACTTTATGTTGTTTTGAGTGTAAGTTTAGAAAGTTTATGCAAAAGTTGATTATTTTGTAGTACTTTGCTCAAAGTGATTTAATTATAATCATTTGAACTCTTATCTGCGTTTTATTTCGATAGAACCGTAAATATAGCATGTAATATACATAATATTGATTAATACTTGGTACATTAATATAAATTTAGATATTTTAAACCAAATTATATACAGGGTCAATATGACCCTCCACAACCTCCACGTTACTATTTTCACCGCATCTTCGCCGGGTTAATAATGCCATTGACTTAGCTTATGTGAAATGTCTTATTCCACGTTAAGTTTTGAATAATAGTGTGATTACAACCAGTAACAAAAATATTAGTAGGTATGTGTATAAATTGCTAAAGTTTGAAGACATATTGTCAACAAGAAAGTCTCAAGGGCTTTTTGTATTCTTAGTGCTTAGTGCGGACATCCTTAAATAAAAATAACTGCTACAATAAGCGTTATATATTAATAATTATAATGAATTAACGTTTAATTGTCTTGATAAATACAATTGCTACAACGTTGTTGTTTTGGCTGCTATGTCATTGACCTATTTAACGACGATGCGTTTGCTTTTGAAACACGTGTTTTTTGCTTTTAAAATAACCTTTCGGCTTTTTATAATATTTTGATTACAGTGTATTTTTGTATGCTGAGTCATTCTAAACTGTGACTTGTAGATTATAAGGTTTATTTTTGGGTATGAACTTCATGTCCGCTTCTAGTACCAGCAACATTCTGAGGTTCTAGAAAAACCGATCGACCTACATAAAAACTGCTGTTATATCATCATCATCATCAGGACTGTATATAAACTGTCCCTCTGCTGGGCACGGGCCTCTTCTCACTATCAGAAGGGTAAGGTCATAGTCCACCATGCTGGCCAAGTGCGGGCTGGCAGACTTCACATGTCTTTCGAGAACATTATGGAGTACTTTCAGACATGCAGACATTTTTTTATATGCGTATGTTTAATATCTTATTCACATGTCACAATTTTATACGTAAATCTAATTATAGCCTATCACGTGATATTTATTCGACATTTTTGTCAAAATAAATAATACTTAAGTAACTAAGAGCAAATTAATTATACATGTTCACATTGTTCGAAGATACACAAGAGTGTGAGTGCATGTGTCTGAAAAGTCAGACAAAACAATTGGTAGTTTAACTTTTGAAACGTCCATGACTCCTACGGTGGTGTCAAGTAAAACGTATGCGTCGCGCGTCCATGACCCCTACCGTGGAGTCATGCAAACCTCTTTGTGATTGGTCGCGAAAAAAATACCAAAAAGTTCCATTACTGAACATCAAATCCTTTTAATATATTCATTCAATATATAAGCTGTGTCTTTTTTGCGTTTTTGAACGATATAAACTCATTTTGGTGTCTAAGAAAAAAAAAATATTCGAGCGTTGCACTTCAGTATCAACCGACATTTTTTTCGCGCGTCTGTGAGTTTTTGTGTCGACGAAAAAATGAATAACAGGAGAGCTCGGTGAGTATTCTTGTGAAATGTTATCAAATAATTACTTACAAATAACTATAGTGTATGTGTAAGGTGTATTTCACGTGTAGTGTAAGAATTATGTTACAGAAATTCGTTTCAAACTTTTGAAGTAATGAATTCTAACAAACATCATCGATCATATAAGCTATATATTCAGTAAATATTGTTTATTTCTTGGATTTATATAGATAAGTTCTTAGAAAATATATTACAGAACAATATGTATAAATTAGTTTCATACATTTTGGTTTAGTTTCACCACAATTGTAATTCAAATCATACTAGGTATTGAAATTATTCTGTTGCCGCCATGTCAAAATGATTTACAAAGTAAGTAAGTACGTACAGTCGCCTACGTCGTCGTGTAGGGACGGGACGCTTGTCAATCGAATATCGATAAAATTTACGATAAATCTTTTGGTGAGTAAGGAAGTAAGGTGAAAGGAAGTTCGACAGGGATTTTTGTTGTAATAATAATTCTCATAGATTTTTTTATTTTGTATGTATAATGCATATTAGGTAATTATTTTTGTCACTACTAAATTGGCAATAAGTTAATGACGATATCGGCTCATTTAGTTTTATTTTCTACAAAAACGCAGGTGACTCCGCTTCACGGACCACATCCTTCAATAAGCATGGGCATATTATATGGGCATTACGTTATAGAAAAAAAAAGTCTTGTAGTGACAAAAAGGGGACGTTCTTAGTTACATATGTAAAATATTTTTTAGCCTTGCCCGTCTTCGATCTACAAGCTCAGGGAGTCGGTCGCGCTCCGTAACGCCATCGAGCCAGCACCGACACGTCCAGCAGCCAGCAGCTCGGAGGGCCATTTTGCTCGGCGCTCTTGCCGGGTCCGAGATGAGGGAGGCGGAATTGTCACCTACCCGGTAAATTCAATCATATGTTTTTTTCTTTTATTTTTCAATGCACTTGATGATTTAGTAATTTTGTATTTTTTGTAGGCAAGTCCGAGCAATCACGGTCGACCGCACACCAGGGGGCTCTCTCCATGCAGGGAGCAATATAATGTTGCATAAGAGCCCTGGTGGCAGTCTAAGAAAATCACCCGAGCTGATTCGGTAAGAGGTTTTTTTTATTTTCCTAGCTGTTGATGCTGGTCCAAAAGCTGTTTGCAATTTATAATATTATAATTATGTTGTCTGTCTTGCCTGTCACGGTGGTCTAGTGTTTTAGCATGTGACTGTACATCATAATGAACAGTCTCGATACAGTGTATGTAAATATATAATTTGTTGGATAACTGCCTAGTGATCCTAAAAATTCATAAGTTTGTAGGCAGTCCTACAAAGTTATGAATTTGTATAGAGCATGTAATGTTCCTAATTACTGACAATTCTTCTGCAAAGAAATGTATGGAATTTGGAACTGAATGGCGCTGTGTATATGACTCGAAAGTTAGATTTTATTTCATACTATTTATATTTGTTCTAGTGATAACGTGGTGGAGCGCATTGAGGCACTGGACATCCCTGAGGGTGAGATTGAAGACGTGCTGCAGAGGGACCGGGACCACATTACCCGCTGGGTCCCTGAGATCACCGAGCCAGCTCTTCAGGGCCCGTCGACATCGGGAGCATTTCCGTCGCCCAACTGGCCGGATTATGACAGCGATGGCAGTGGCTTCGATAGTGACTGGGACGACGAGTTCGAACAGTCAACTATCGAAGACGCTGCACCTAGGGATATCCCTGAAGATGCAGTCCTGGATGCGCCGGTCAGGAATATCGTAGAAGCTGTTGGAATAGGTATGGATGACGAAGCCGATCGTCTCTTGGGCATGTCGCCAAATTTCACATGGCGCGAAGACTTTGAGTCGTTCAGAGGGGTTCCTGAACAATTTTCAGGACCTACTCCTGGACCACTCAAAGCCTACGATTCGGCTTATGATGCCTTTGTCGACATCTGGGACAAAGACATCATAGACTGCATCGTCAGTGAAACAAATCGATATGCCCAACAGACGATCGCAGAATTGAAAGCAAAGGGAACCTTGGCACGATCTTCTCGTTTGCATAGGTGGGAGCCCACTAATGCAGACGAGATCATGGTTCTCTTTGCTATATTTCAATTTATGGCCATCGATTCGCGTACATCACAGGACGAGTATTGGAAGAAAGGTGTCCTAGGTATGCCAGTATTTAGGACCCTGATGTCCTATAATCGTTACATTTTGTTGAACAAATTTCTCCATTTCGTGGACAATTCTGACCCAGGTCGGGATATGCCTCGGGATGGGGCAATAGGTTCAACAAAAGTGTTGTCGCGAAGACTTCATAAATTGGCCCCTATAATTGCGCATTTAGGAAACAAATTTGATTCGCTGTATCAGCTAAAACCTCATCTGTCAATCGACGAATCGCTCACACTTTTCAAGGGTCGCCTGTCTTGGGTGCAGACAATTAGATCCAAGGCAGCGCGATTCGGCATAAAATCTTATGAGCTGTGTGAGTCAGACACCGGCTATATGGCTCGGTTCCAAATTTATACTGGTAAGACAGATGAGGTTTTATCAGATACGCAAATCAGTGCTGATCTGGGACTGAAGAGTACGAAGACGGTCCTTGAGCTATTGCAAGGCCTAGAACATCGGGGTCATTGTGTCACGATGGATAATTTTTACAATTGTCCATCGTTGGCACGATACCTCAAGAGTTTAGGCTTTGATTGCTTAGGGACTCTTCGTACGAATCGTCGGTATGTGCCCAATGAGATCGCGAAATTGCCCGCAAACGTGCCGAAGGGGACTATTGTATCTCGCCATTCTGGAGATGTTTCAATCGTGTCGTGGAAGGACTCCAGATTGGTGAGTATAATATCCACTTACCACAATGCGGACACTTACGTCGGATCGAGGGCTGGTAAGAGAGTTGTTAAGCCTGTGTGTGTAAGAGATTACAATAAATACATGGGGGGAATTGATCTAAAAGATCAAAAACTCTCCATGTATTTGTTAGAGCGCAAAAGGGGAGTGAAATGGTATATGAAATTGTTTAAACGATTGATGAATGTAAGTATTTTAAATAGTATGATAATGTATGGGTGCTCTCGGGAACGACGTGGACAATTGCCAATGACGCATCGTGAGTTCCGCTATGCACTTGCTGAATCTCTGATTGAGAGACATCAGTCTTCTCAAAAAGGGGTCCAGCAACCTGTTGGGGAGCTTACGAGGCTGAGGCGTGATATTGTTCACGACCCGTCGTACCATCCCGGGGGCAAGAATAAAAGGAGATGTCGTGTATGTTATGCGAGGACGAAAACCAATAAAAATTCTCATTTCCGCTGTGTCCCTTGCGACGTCTTCTTGTGTCTTGGCAATTGTTGGATAGACTGGCACACACTTGAAGAGTTGCAGACACAAGAAGAACGAGGGCGAAAGAGACGCCGTGATGAGTGAGAATTTTTATTGGTCATGGAAGATGATGCAAGGAATGATCAGCACTGTTTCCTAAATGCCAATTATAGTTCGTCATCCATAGCTTTTTCAACATGCTTCTAAGATATAGACTTTTTTAGAAAAAATCGTTTTGATTATATTATTATTATCTTTAGTGAAATGTCTCTCTAATTTTTTAATTGTACTCAAGGTATAAACGTTTTCATTGAATGTCTTTACGTACCTACAGAGTCACTTGTAAGCTTCTAGAAACAAAAAATATTTGTTTTTGAGCAAATAACGTTGAAGTTATACCAAATTACGTACAAGTAACAAGTCAATAACTCTATCATATTTTAGGTGGTCACCTGTTTATGGGTGACAGTACTGTTTGTCTATACGATACATTCTGGTCCATTCTACGGGTGACAGATGGATTCGTCGAATGGACAAGATTATTTAGTTTTATTCAATTGTCTATGTATATATAATTATGTACATATTAAAAATAAAATAATTATGTTAGTATATTCTGTAATGGTAGACGTGTTTATTTAGGTTGACTAATGATAAGCGTAATACATTGAAATATCAATATCATTTAAATAATTATTATTTAAATGATATTGACACATCATATTCTATATTATAAAAATAATAAGCCACAATAACTTCAAGCAGTGATGACAGCCGGGCGTATCCCTTTAGCCAATCCTGTGCATAACATACTAACCTAACCTAACTGAAGCCAGTCAACATTATGTGAATTTGGCTACATACGCCCAATTGACAAACTGAACTCACTGAAGCTCGACATGACGCTGGTGCGAAAAATATCCACTTAATCATGTTTAATTTTAGCATGAGAGTCTGTTATGCCAAAATGAAACATGGTTAGATAATTTTTTTCAATATTTATTCATAAACTTGGCAAGCAACTTGACGGAGCTCTGAATTTTAGCATAACATACCGTTATGCTAAACTTAATTATGGTTTAGTAAATGCATTTCAATAATTATTCATAAAGTTGACAAGCAAGTTGACGGAGCTCTGCTTCGCAGTGCTCCTATCTTTAGGTGCAGCATTACAAGAAAACCTAACATAACCTAATGTCGAACTTTGGTGTGACGCACAAGCGTGCATTCGAACTATGGTGAGTCGCAGTCCGATTTTCTCGCACAAGCATCATTCGCACTTCCGTTTTCGAGCCATTCGTCGAGCTCATATGATACTCATTAGGCGAATAAATATTATGCTTCAAAAACATTACGAGGACATACATTAGACCAAATTATAGATATACTAAACTTTTCATTATGCCAAAACGGTATTATGCCGAAGTCTTAGTGTGCTTATAAAATTCAGGCGAGAACTTTATGCCAAATGAAATTATGCCTTAAAATATTATGTCAACAGGAGGATTGCCATTTATATAAAGTATACTTTATAAATAAATTATTTAAAAAAGTAATTTAAAATAAACAAAAATGTACATACATATGTTGTTTTATTACATTTTCGCCCAACTGTTTCATTTTTACTTGTGACTAGGTCAGCTTTCGAACACGTGCATAAATCATGTATCCAAATATATGAAGACTATCATAACTCAAAGAGCTACAATAAATAGTAGTCTAAGGGCCTGGTCACGAGATCGGTCTAAGCGGCGAGCGGCGCGGCAGGGGCGATGTACATGGCGGCGCATTCACTCTGAGGCGGCCGCGCGCCGGGTCACATCAAACGCGACATGTACATCGAAAATGCTCACCAGCACTCAGCACCCGCCGCTGTAGGCCGTGACCGGGCCGTAAGGACTATCGCTAAACTATGACCCACTGATGTTTTGGAAGAAAATATTTACAGGTAGGTTTTATAGCGTGCATGTATAGATAATTGTATGGTTTAGCCATTAACTAATGGCTTTAAAAAGAACCAGATATACTATTTCTTAGTATTATTCTAAAATTATTCAGCCAGACCTTCAACTAGCTTAACATGTAACACGATTAAATGATAACCCGAACCGTGGTCTTTATATATTTTCTTTATTTATTCTATTTTTTTATTTTATATACTCACGCATGTATCCCCGAAGGGGTAGGCAGAGGTGTAATATTACACCCATGGTCTTTACTTATTTGTTAATCAGCTAGAGACCAACGAGTCCAAAATATCAGTAGGCGGCAACCCACCCAGGTCACGGCCTCACCGACGATAGCCCTGTCGGTTATCGCTGACAGGTATACCTGCCAATGGCGTTTCATAGGGCATCTTCGTATACATGACGGTCGGTTTAACGTAGTATAACCATAGTTGCATACTAAGAGAAATTGAAATGATAAATATCATCGTATATAAAATATCAGCAAGAAATCGTAATAAGTGAAAGCACGTAGCCTTTGGGTCTACAAAGATATTGGTAAGCGAACAGTTAACCTCACCGAGCATTTACGAACATGACCAACGCCACGAAAGCCAATAGCAATAAAATATACGTTCAGTGAACATTTTAACTCTGTACCTATAACGACTGAAAAGCGTTTTTTTTTGTGTACTATAGAGATTATAATTACTTTTATTGGTATCTAAATACTCTAAATCAGAATATCAAGTATTGTAAACTCAAAATTTTACTAAACACACAATTCATAACGAAATATTTATTTACATTTGTTTATCGATACTATTTTGATTTTGTCAATCACTAGATTGTGACGTCATTCGCGCAGGTGTCCGAGTAGGTTAGTATCGCGAATTCACGCGAGCCGTCGGCAACGATGGCGCCATTGTTTATATGCAAATAAAGTGATAAGTGTCAAAAATCGCGTAATTAGTTAGTTTTATGGTGTCTAGTGCAAATGAAAATATACTGATATGAATGATACGTTATCCTAGTGTATTGTAGTGATGTTTATTCAAGTGTTTGTGTTAACAGTGTGACTTTATTGATGTTTTATTTGATGGCGCGCTGTCGATTTTCGCGCCAAAAAACATCGACTGTGCAAATTATATCGTCGTTATTTGGAAATGTACGTATTTTTTAACTTTTTTGGATAAACGGTAGCAAGAGTATGATATTACCATTACAATGATGTGCATTTCATAACATATAATTATTATTTACATATCTAAATTATGGTTCAAATAGGTGTATGACCTTGAACTCGCGAATCACGTAAATTGCATTGACATTAAAGTGCATGTGCAATAAATTCGCGCGGCCGTGGGACGGGTTAAAATCTAAAGTAGATTTTTCATGCTCGTAAAAAGCATTTAATTTTTCATTCCACTTCTTCGAGATCGCATACAATCGTTTGCCATCAGAAGCATACAATACCACGGATACCTACAAGCCACTATACAGGGTGTAAAAAGACCTTTAACGAAAACTGAAATCCCATGTTGTACCAATCACTACGAACACTTTTTACTTCGGCACCATAACTGGGAAATTACTGGTTTAGGAGATATTGAGGCTCAAAGTTAGTATGGAGTTTTTCTAATTAAGTACAAAATCGATGCATTGGCCCCGCCTATATGTTCTTTAGATGCCCTATAACCCCATGGATAAATAGGTATTTGGAGCATTGCACGCGCGCGCTTTTAATTGCGATAAAAAAATGCGAAAACTTAAAAAAAAAATCGTTTCCCAGGTAGTATTTTTGGTTAGAATGACTTGGCATGATGGCCACTACGAGTAGATTTAGGCTTGGTGATGGGTCTTGTGACACCCTGTATACATATATTACTCAGATTTTAAAACTTTCCTACGTGAGATTGGGTATTTAAATAGAGATTAGCTTCAAATAAATTTTCCTTTCATATAGCACTCTTAAGCACCCACCCTAAATTGGCTTATAATTATTTCGTCATCAATTTAAGTATACAGCTAATTGTATAACGATTACTATTTAATTAAACAAGTGGTCTCGTCACCGAAGGTACATATTGGTAATATAATTATGTGTTTGCCGCGCCCTATGGGTACCGTACGTAGCAAATAGTTATATGTCAATCATAATACTAGTTTTATGTGTCTGGGTCCTCTGGGGACAGGATATTTGCGTACTGCGTATGTACATCTGCGTATGGGACATCACGCCATCAAAAATGCTATTGATACTGTGAAATAATTCTGTCGAACGGGAGAGACATTTCGTGTAGTAGAAAGAAGACGACTTTTTTGAGTATACATCTATAATTCTTTAATAATATAATAGAATAAAGCTGTAAAGTTTGTTTGTTTGATTGAACGCGCTAATCTCTTGAACATTTCGCAGCGGAAATCAGTCTATTCATATTTTACAGAATATTGACTTTTCCACTGCGACTGACGTCTTTCATATGCAGCGAATAGAAATAGCATACACTATAGTCTAGACCAGTCTCAGAATATTTGTGGATAAATATTCCCCGTAACGACGACAAAGTTGTCCATGGAGGAACTTCACTCGTTTTGGAGACCACAGTTAATATAAAGCTTTATAAAAATAGCATGAAAGTAGATAATAATAAAATATTGATCTAATCGCATAGTACTATTGAGCAACGACTTTATTACATACATCATTTTTACTGATCCCCTAGTAAGCTTTGTTGAATGACAGTTTTAGTGTTTTACTATTTCACGACCATTATGGGATATTAACCCACTTGACAACAATTACAAATTAAGCCAACGTAATGGACAAACCACTAAATAAACCCTTTATTAATGGAGGACATTTTGAAAACAATACTTTAATCCTATCAGGTGTATTTTGGCGGAATCTTCCTAAGTATATCAAAAGAAAATGGCCGCTTGCCGCTAAACATAATATAAAATAGCAAATACATTTCATGCCATTAGCGCTTAGGCAATGAAATGCATTCCGTTACCTAGCTGCCACGTTTTTTTATTGTGAAAAACAAGATTCTTAAAAATACACATGCAATAATTTACGTTGAGATGAGACACACAAGCGATGACCCTTTACAATACATAAAATGACCACTTTTATTTTTAATTTGCACTAGGTTAGACAGCTTGACCGACTTTGATATAAAATGTAAAGATAGCTTCTCACCAGGAAATACATAGCTTTAGGTGTAGGTAATGCGCGTTTCTCAGCTAGTTTACCTAATAAACTGTTTCCTAAAATTCGTGAAATACCTGTATAGAAATGTTGGCCTAATCCATCCTCATTCCCACAACCGTATCACCTATGTAGCCAGGTTTAGCAACAGTGACCATAGATAACATAGATTTTTGTCTTTTGTGAGGTCCAGTGAAAGATTAACTGACTTTCATCCGTAAGGAATTTAATCGGTAGTTTATTAGACGATTATAAATAATCTGTCATCGACTTTCTTCCTTAGCAATGTCGCAAATGTTGTATTGGCTAGTTTAAGCTAGCTATAAACGAACACGTGGGTAGAGTAGACTATAAACAAGACATTATAGTGTGCAATGCGCTGCGAAAGGTTCCAGATGGTACCACAATGTTCCACGGTCGATGACACCGACGTAGATCGCGGCTAATCCTCGCTATTTCTTATTGATTTGAATACAACGGACGAAACATGGCGGTACGCCAACTGCTAATAGGTAATCCGTAGATAAGATGTTGTGAGTTTAGGGGTACTTTAAGGCTGAGATTTTGTATTTTACAAGACTTCGCCCATGGCTCCAGTCGCGTGGGACTGTTCTACCTCATTAGGGTGGGAAAATTAAAAAATCCTCTTAAGAGTTTCATCACACTCCCCAAGAAACATACATGCCAAATTTGAGCTTCTTGCGTTCGTGGAGCGAATGAGTGAAGAAAGAGTGACGCATCAAATTTATGAGGCTAACGTGTGTGGGCAAGTCAGGGCAAGACATTCGTCCATCAGATTGGGGACATCTTAAAAACTGGCAAGGTCCGAAGCACCTGGAACCGGCGAGCATGTATAAAGAGGAAGCGCGTGAGGTTTGTAAGGATAGATGCAAGTGGCGTTCCGTTGTCTCTGCCTACCCAGACGGGAAAAAGGCGTGATTATTATGTATGTATGTTGCGTCTAATAGTTCGGCAGTTTCGGCTGTGCAGTGCGTATCTCTCATTCGGATAGAATACATATACAGATAAGTCCTATGCACCATTTTTACATTCATTCAGTAAACACTTTTTGATCTCTGAAGTAGAAAGCTAAGAAAGGCTTTCGCGATAACACCGGTTGCAAAATAAAACAATAACAGGAGGAGCACGATTATATGAAATGAAAAGCTTTTTAATTCGCTTTTCAAGATACATTGCTGTTCGATATGGCACGAATCCAAACTCTACAATGCAGAAAACGCCATCCATAGAGTTCACGTCCAGAGATTACGACGTATCCTAATATACATCGATGTTTTAAGCTTTCCTACTCTAGAATTGTTGTCTAGAGCGGGACATGTTTTTAAATATACCTAATGTTGTTCAACAAAATATGGCGCTTCGCCAAATTTTGATGCATGGCGTGATCGACAGATAGTCTCTGAGTCAGTCTGTTACAAATTTTTGACTGTTTTGTATGTTTATAAAATAACTCAAGATGAGTTTTTAAGACTTAGAGTGGGCGATACTTGCTTTAGGAGATAGAGAGAACGCTGTCGTAAAATTGCCTGTTAATTCATCAGGTATCTCATACTAATTTCTTTCGTACTTTAAATTTATCTCGAAGATAAGGCCTATCCATGACCGGTGAAACGGGGCCTTAGTATATTATATAAGGCCAAGTAGAACTATAAATAGCGATACAGTCACGCATAGCAATAAAGCTTAGGTCTGTGTACTACGCTGAGTACTGAAGAATCCTTTATAGACCGTCATAAATATAAAAAGACAGAGAGTTATAAAAATTGATATTAAACACAAGTCTTCGAGGTTTGAAGTGATTCGGTACAATATAATCTTTACTGTATGACGTCAGTATAACAAGACAAAAATTGTGATATCCACAAATATGGTTCTGAAGCAAGAGAGAATGATTTTATTTATTTAAGGAATGATTCTCTCTATACTATATCTGTATTATCTGTATATACAAAAATCCTTGCGTTACTGCCTGACTGACAGACAAGGCACAGCCAAAACGATTAGGCACACGAAGCTGAAGTTTGGCATGTATGTTTCTTGGGGACCGTAAGGGTGCACAGAAGGGATTTCCCGAAATTCCTACGAGATCGGGCAGAATAACTTAAAAAAATATTACGGGTGTAGGTAGCTGCGACCATCCTCCGGTAGCAGTATAATACGCTAAAATATGCATTGTTTACTAATCTTCTTTAATTATATAATTATATAACGATAATAAGAACTAATCCAGTCTCCATATCAATCAAACAGATCGGTCATTCTCTAGTGTGGAACATCGGCAATCTTGTGCGATAGACTTCGAACCAGTTCTTATCGTATTAGCGAAACGACTTGTAATCCATCTATGGCGCATTTGTAATATTTATCTGCGAATAATGCGATAATATTGATTATATACAATTGGGGGTGTATGTGTTGTAGACTAATCGTATGATACGGCATTATACAATCAGCGTCGTCTGTTTACAAACTGCCGGCGTTTTAACATGCCAATACCGCGGCAAATCGTAAGGAAGTCTTCCGGAAACCTAACTAAAAGAAAGTTATGATACGTCTTATTGTAACCATGGACCTAAAGAAGGCATCCTGCGAAGCAGGCTCTGCCATCTTGGCTCATAACTTCTCATAATAATCAATATTGGTTCATACCAATCTCTGTCGCAATCATAACATTTGATTGAGTCGCCAATTAGTCTTTTTGCTGATTTGCGTTTTAAACGTATACCCTACGTCGTTTGCAAAACGCCGAATCATACAAATTGCCTGCGATAAAAATATATATTAACATTTAAGATATGATTTGATGTACATAATTATTTTTAAAGCAACGTGCCGGTCACGTTTTGGGCAAAGGACAAAATACACTTGCGATATTCATGTAGTCAAATGCTGTGAAAATTTACTTTTAATTGGCCATGGAGTAGTGTTAAGATTAATTATTTATATACCTAACTATAATTAAGTAAGTGGCACTGTAACATCTGTTGGTAAACCAGATAAAATAAATAAAAAATAATATAAATATAGTAATTGTTTTGATAAAAATGTCGGCATATTTTTTTTATCTTATTTCAATATTTGAATGTCCGTATCGTTGGTAATAAAATGACATGACTCTCAGCATTGCGTTGGTAAACAGGTATGACTTATGTATGTAAATACGTATTAGATTATTTTTATGGAACAATCGGCGGAAGACACCAATAAATAAAGTACTTATTTACTGTCCGGGTATAGATATGGCGACTGTGTCTGGTCCTCGAAGCATTAGGCGGACTTCGCAACGTTTAAAGTGCGGACACTGCCCAATAAGCGAAATCAATGGAAAGAAAATACCTAAGGCATTAATTCAAATTTGACCGCTTTGTATAAAGTTAAAATAAAATAAAATTTATTGTATCTCATCAGATTTGAGTACTTAGTCATTGGTTGCCACATAATAATATTATGTGTAGTTGTTGCCTATTACAGACATCGGTAGTCAGCAATATGTTCACCCTATTGTGCAATACCAAAAATAACACTAAAAGTTGTAAAATAAATTAAATTTATATTTAAATACACTAAGATTATTATTTATACAAAAATATTAAATTAACTTTTTGCACATTTTGTTTTTTTGTATTGACTAAAATTACGCCCTTATTTCGCAATCTATTTTGGTGTTACATATCTAATAGGAGTTTTGTAACATGTAATGTTCGTTTGATTACAATATGATTATTGAATTTCCAGGAACGTTGCATGAACTCCTTTGAACATCCTCAGATTATGAGTATTTTCAAAGCGTGCTTCCTTATTTCGCAATCAGTTAAGATTTTACATGATACCACGCGACTGCCATCACAGCTTTACCACAGATAATACTATACAAGGATCTACTAAGCTACTGGTCGAATAAAAAAAAAGTTTAAAGAAGTAACCAATAAAAAAGTTTTGATGAATATTTCAAAATCGAACTCGAGCATTTCGACGTCCTTGGCAGACACGCGGTCACAATAGCGATGAGGCAATCTATGTAGACGTTATTCAATCAAATCTATGTGTTCAAGATATCATAATAGTCCTATTACTATCCAGGTTATATCCAAGATCCTCTCCTTGGAGCCTTCAGTCCGCCTTCTAATCTAACCAGCAGGCCGATTCAGAATGTCACGACAAGTAATCGTACGATATGTCAGATTATTGTCCTCGTCTTTTAGCCGCCTATCAGAGATATTTTGAACAAATATTCATTGAATTCGGTAGATGCATTAATTTACTTCATACTGAATGCATAAAATTGATAGGAAATGCGATAGTTTTGACAAAAAATGAGGTAGCCCGTTTGACAATTAACGGGATCGAATGTCAAATGAGATATCAAACGATTCTGAATCGCCCCCCAGATTTGATAGAATGTGTGTTGAGTACTATACTTTAGATTTAAATGTTTACATACACTAATAACGCTAACGAGAGGAACAGTTATCGTGCACACATAACGCACACCACAAAACTTTCCTTTTGATAATAATACCTAATAATATACTCAACGATATTACATAATTGAATGAGATAGCATTGGGAGATAAGGCGCCCACATGTTGTCATATGCGACTACAAACATAACCTGACATTAGTACCCATGTTATTTATACACCTAAACCCTCTATTACGTGGGACCTAAAAATTCATGGCGAAATGTAGGTGTAATATTACACCTCTGCCTACCCCTTCGGGGATACAGGCGTGAGCCTAAACCTTCCTGAGGAATCACACTATCTATTAGTGAATACCGTACCAGAAAATAGGTCGGTAGTTTTTGAGGTAATTGCGTTCATACAGACAGATAGACATGAATACAGGTGACTTCATTTTATAAGACGTATAACTAATAAATAAATGATTATATCATGTTTATATACTAGTCCAAAGCTGGGTACTGGTTTCTCTCTATGAGAAGGGTAAGACTGGCCATAATCTGCCACTCTGGCCAAGTGCTGCGTGGCAGACTTCACGTCTTTCGAGAACATTATGGAGAACTCTCAGACATGCAGTTTTCCTCACAATGACAATTAATTAACAATTTAATATGCATATAACTTCGAAAATTTTGTGGTGCGTGGCAGTCTCTTAGTTTTTTACACGGCTATCGCTGTTCTCCCAACAAAACTGTCAGATCAATATCGTCATAGTGACGCAATAGATTCTTATTTTGCCAAAATATTTTCGTGTATTTATTTAAAGATTGCTTTTGTGAGTGTTAGGCTTTTGTCGCCGAGTTACTATGGTCTAGAAATATTACAATATCTTGTTTTGTCGTTATCTGACTAAAATATTGACTAGCGTATTTTAATGACTTTGCACTAGACAGTTCAACTTATGCTCGTTAACTAAGTACATATGTACTTCCATCATACTAATGGCTAATGGTAAAAATGCTAAAGGCCCCCTTTGTCTGCTTTCACGTCAAACTGCAGACTCAATTTTGATAAGATTTACTTAGCATGGTGACATTTGAAGATACAGTATCATAATTAGATATATTATGGCCACTATTTTTTCGTTCAAAATCTGGCCATAAGGGTCTGAAACACACATACCTATACGGATTTAGTAATAGTATCGTCATACCATGCGGGCGAAGCCGGCGGACAAAAGCTAGTAGAAGAATTCACCCAGTCTTCTTTCTGAAGAGTTATCAGAGTATTCACTACTTCCACTTATTTCATTGACCCTTATCATATTACGTACACTACTCAGTTTATAGTATTGAGTCTGACCTATTTTCCAGCATGTCTATTATTTGTTACAGACGTACGCCCATGTACAGTCATAGTATCTAGCTATGTATATGTAAACATGGGTTCTCATGAGATATTTTCTCGGTTGCTTTGCAGTAACAAATTTTTCTGGATGCGGACATGTCCGTGACGAATTTTTTTTTATGGTATTAGGCGGCAAACGAGCAGACGGATCGCCTGATGGTAAGCAATTACCGCCGCCCATGGACACAAGCAACACCACAGGAGTCACAATCGCGTTGCCGCCCCTTGGGGTTGGGAAAAGGGATAGGATGAGGAGTGGGATGAGGGAGAAGGAATAGGGGATAGGGCCTCCGGCACTCTCACCCACCGAACGAAACACAACAGTTTAGATACTGTTACTTTACGTCGATTTTCTGTGAGAGGGTAGTACTTCCCTGGTCGAGCCGGCCCATTCATGCTGAAATCAGCAAGGCTCTACTACCTGTTATGTATTGTAATGGCAAGTTATGTTAGACAAGGCTACTTTTAGATGCCATAGGAAATATTCACACAGTATTGGGAAAGACAGTCGGGGTTTAAATATTTTTAGACACTCCTCGGACATACACGCATGTCTTAGAAGTAGGAACAATTCGAAATTGAGTCTGGAAGGTCAGAAATTGGTAGGTTAGCAAAGATACTTCATATTTAGCTGTTAGATAATGTGACTGTGCGAATTGAGAACACATGGCAATAATAATGCTAGAGAATAGTCTATCAAAGGCTGTAAATAATGCTAAATAGCAGAGAATTTAGTTCTACGAAATGGAGACTTCTTCATGCTACTTGTAACCTCGAACTATTAAATTAATTAATTTCTCAAGATTTTTTTACCTTATATTTCAAATATCATTAGCTGGTTAGGTTAGGTTATGGCTATCGCTCCAAAACCAATTAAAAATCATCGTGTATATTTTTATAAATTTTGTAGCATAAAGGTGATTTTGGCTGTAAGTAACGAGACTCCGAGCACACGACAATATTCCTTCAGTTTTATTTTTGGTCGATAACGAACAAAATGTGTGTCAAGGTGCTACCCTGATTAACATCTTAAATAATGCACACAGGCCACTATACAATAGTAGCAATTACTATCAGTCTATAAGGTAGTACAACGTGAATAGCCTTCGAGAAGCTCTATAGTCTATTGATTGACAGTAAACGTTTTGCCACTATGCTCAGTATTGAATATCAAGGGAGAAGCCATCAACACAAATTAATCAATTACGAACAGTTGGAATTCGGTAGACGGGCCTTCACCCATATTACAAAGAAATAGTTTGTATGTTAGGAGTAAAGTCGAAAACGGCTGGACCGATTCCAAAAAATCTTGTTCAATTACAGAGACAAATTATTCCAAATACATATAGATACGATTTCTTGCAGTATGTTCATTGAATTGCTTGTGTATTTATACATATAATTCGAGGTAAGTATTTTATTCTGTTCCGCATGACAGAGAAATGGGCAACGTGATGGAGGTAGTTTCCACATTTCATCGATGATTTGATTTATATAAACAACGTCACATACATACATACCTACATACATACATATATTAAATAAATAAAGCAATTTGCATTTTAAGATCGCTCAAACATTTAATTAATGTTGTGATATCAAAATTAGAATTTTGCTGCTAACTGCTGATATGCAACAGATACACAAAAAGCCCGCCTAAATAAGATCAGTCCTCTATGATAGAAATGCGTCCATGGCGCACACGATTGACACGATCGGATACATTACTAATAATAGCCGTAATAAAAAGAAACTAATTCATGTTAGAAAAGCGAGCAACTACACTGCGATAACCACTATGATGTTGTTGTGACCATTTTCACATTGACGGTGCAAACAGATATCTCAAAGTCTAGCCCGGTAAACAACATTAAGGATGATTGAAAGTACTTGAAAATGCGATAGCCACACTTTACGGTGCATAATCAAACAACATCGAGTATCGATTTATGTGCTTTGACATCGACAAACGATATTACGGATGATTTATTAGGTCGCCGATCGATCTTTGCTAGAAGATTTAAAAAAAAAATGCCTGCTTTGAATGGCGGCTATGTCTGGTCAAATTGCAGATGCATTTTTAACATAGTCTCTAAGGAAAACGATACATACATAGGTATAAAGCATAATCATACATGGAATCCTGGTAAGAAATAAAGTATCGTTTTCATATTTAATCAGAATTTATCCTCCTAGAGTTATCCCTGTTTTAACCTGGGGTACGCTTATGAGTCTAACCGGATTTGGCTGAATATTAGCTTTGCTGAGACCTAGGCAGCTACTTTTGTTGAATTTATTGAAGACGTGAACATACATAGCTTTTACTAAATAGAGTAAGAAAAGCAAGTGGTTCTCAACATACCAAACGGGAGTGATCTCATATCCCACCATCTAGCAGCACTTACGTGAACTTGCATAGGGCTTGCATCATAAACGAACAAAGACAGACCAAATGTCTAAATACTAATAGCCATAAATACCATAAAACAGTAGTTCCTAGACGACATTTACTAGTTAAAAACAAAAACATTTTTGTACCGACCGTTTTGTTAGCAGATAAATATCTTAAACCTACAACGCATTAGTGGCTGGCTGAAATGGAAACTGGATTATCTGAGGATCTGTCTGAAAGTCGTACTTTAGATGATAGGAATGCTAACAAAGGGTCACTGGCGTTGCTGAATTCTTTTGCCATCTTATTTACTTTTTCGTTCCATAGCCAAGAAAGAATAAGAACTGCCCTCCATGCTTGAGCCTCCAGAGCTCTTTTTAACTAGACGAAACGCAACAATAACCCTTCATGTTGCAACCAGCGAGGCTCTTGCTAACACTAATAAAAATTATCAATATAATTATCAATATAAAAATCATACGAACGTCTTATGTATGCTTGTCTTATGTATAACAATGTCCATTGTATCTATATCGTATCGTATTCCTTCCTGCGAAAATACCTGCACCAATAGACAACACTAAGCGCTCATGCCCACGAGACGGTTTTTCGCCGAAGCTAAGCATGGACAGTAATGTATGGGTCACTATAGGAACAACAAAAGCAAGAGACAGCGCATGGCAATTAGGCGGAAGGCTGAACAAGCCGCTGCTACTGCCGGTGCTGCCTCCACTAAAACAGCTGAGCAGGTTGCCGTCGCAGGTCCCAGCAATGTGACCAGCGCGCAGCCCACGCTCAGTAGCGAGGGGTGCACGAAGGCCGGAGGCAGTACGGGGAAGCCGCCTACCGCCAAGCGGCGGGCTGGCCACCCTGGACGGCATCCAGCCCCAGCACCACCGGGAAACGCGGCAGGTAAAACTGCCGAAAACAAGGAAAGAGGTGAGGCCAAACGTGCTCTCAACGAGACCAGCTCGCCTCGAGGGGAGCACAAGAAGCCCCGCCTCGACTCCTCCAGGATACAAGGTAAGTCCTACGCACAGGCCTCCAAGGCGTCCCTGGGTGTTGCAGTAACATGCAAACGCACAGGGAACTTGCCGAAGGAGTTGGTGGACCAGGTACTCCGGGAGCTCCAAAAGAAGATCCTGAGTGATGCCTGGTCGACCAAAACCCCCAAACGCCCCGCTCCAGCGTTCACCGGGAAACCCGTGCACGCGGACGGGGTCCTCAAACTTTGGTGCGCCGACGAGGCAACGCGTACCTGGCTGACGGAGGCAGTCTCTCTCCTGGTCCCACCACCGGGCTTCGAACTGGAGGTCAGGGGCCAGGAAGAGACCCCGAAGAGAGTGCGGTGCGGCATTGTCGTACCCGACGAACAGGGGGTCTTAGACGACGTGCGCGACGTGGGTCGCGCTCTGGAGTTTCAGAACCCCTGGTTGGAGGTTGACAAATGGTCGATGCTGCACTCTGAAAGGCAGTCGGGTGGGTGGTTCCTAGTAGTGGGCGTCCCAGTAGAACAGGTCCCGATCCTGATGAAGAACGAGCGCCGCCTCGCGTTGGGGGTAGGTGCCGTCTACGTCAGGTTCCGGGACCCCTCAGGTAAGTTTGTCGACCATCCTCCGGACGACAACTCCACACGAGTCAAGCAGGACTCAAACACCAAGCCAGGGTGCGACGCAGAACCCGGCTCGTCAGAGCCGGCCGCGTCTGGCTCGGGGGCTGGCCCGTCAGCCGAGGGTAACTCGGAAGATGAGAGCCTGCTCCTGAGCCCGGTGCGGCGGGACGACGGGGTGGAGGCTGGCGACATCCTGGCCGGCCTAACGCAGCTGACGGTCGGGGAGGTGGGGACATCATCCAAAGATGAACCCTCTGCCTAGTGACGTCAGTTGCCTCCAAATCAACCTCCATCACAGCCAAACGGCCACTGCGCAATTGCGCAAATGGATGGAGGTCCAACAATCAGCCATCGTGCTCATCCAGGAACCTTGGATAAGGGGTGGCCTCATCAGAGGCCTCTCCAGCCTGGGAGGTAAGATTTATTCTTCAACTGACCACACACATCCAAGAACCTGCATACTGACAACTAAAAACATCAGAGCCCAAGTTCTAACGGAGTTCTGTTCCAGAGACATCACAGCGATACAAATTGAAATAACACAGCAGCCAAGGAGTATAGCGGTTGTTTTCGCATCGGTCTACATGCCCGAGGCCGAAGACCCGCCACCGTTCGACCTCACGCGTCTGGTTAACCAGTGCGAGAGAACCAAAACGGAGGTCGTAATAGGAACGGACTCCAATGCCCACCACCAAATGTGGGGCATGAACTGCAATAACAACAGAGGTAAATCACTGGTTGAATACCTATTCACCACTAATCTTACCCTATTAAACACAGGTACGGAGCCCACCTTCGTCACAAGACGTAGTCAGACAATTATCGACTTAACTCTCGCAACAGAAGGAGCGGCTGAACGCATCAAGGGATGGCACGTCTCGAAAGAGGCATCGTGCTCAGACCACAGATGGATCAGCTTCTCTATGGAAGTCGTTATACAACCTACACAGCCACGCAGGAAACCACACAACACTGACAAAGCAAAGTATGTCCAATTACTTAAAGAGAAACTTACCCTTACTGCTATGCCGACGGTACTGGGTGACAATGAACAGATCGACGAGCAGGTATGTACACTGACGCAGTCGATGCTAGACAGCTACCACGCAGCATGCCCAGAAACCACTCTACCCTCAACCCCAGGTAAACAACCCTGGTGGGGCGCTGAGCTTGAACGCAAGCGCAAGAAGGTAAGAAGGGCCCTTAACAGGGCAATGAACACAAGCGCGGACGCAGATTGGGACGCTTATAAAGCGGCCAAATCAAGCTACAAGAAATGCCTCGGATTCAGACGCACCATGGGATGGCGGAAATTCTGTGGGAGCATTGAATCTTGCCAACAAGCAAACCGGGTAAGGAAACTACTGGCTCAGCAACCGTTGGTTGCACCAGGTACTCTCCGTAAACCGGATAACACATACACCACATCGGAGGAGGAGACAAGACGCGTCCTACTAGAAACACACTTCCCAGGCTGCGTCCTCACCCCGGTAATAACGTGGCACGATACACCAACAGTGGCGACCGAACACGAGTGGAGACACGCAAACACCGTGGTCACAGAAGAAAAACTCCGATGGGCCATCGATAGCTTCCATCCCTTCAAAGCAGCCGGACTGGACGGCATCTTCCCTGGGTTAATACAATGGGGGGGTGAACCGGTCCACAAAAGACTTCTGGCAATCATGAGGGCTAGCCTGGCCCTTAGATATGTACCGAAGAATTGGAGGGAAGTCAAACTAATTTTCATACCAAAACCAGGCAAAACAGACTACACAAATGCAAAGTCCTTCAGACCAATAAGCCTGACCTCCTTCATGCTTAAAGCCTTGGAAAGGCTATGCGAGAGGGAATTAAGAAGTGGGGCACTTAAACACCTACCCCTACATGCCAATCAACATGCATACAGCTCAGGGAAATCGACGGAATCGGCCTTACATCAGGTCGTAAACCAGATAGAAGCTGCTATACAACAAAAAAGCATCTGTCTGGGCACCTTCATTGACATAGAAGGAGCCTTTGACAAGACAAACTTCTCCAGTATAAGCAACGCCCTAGCCAGACATGGTGTGGATCAGATGCTCATACAGTGGATCCAAAACATGCTCAGCAAAAGAGTAGTGCGCCTGCACGGCGACTCCCAGACAGCCTTGATAACTAAAGGTTGCCCGCAGGGCGGTGTACTCTCCCCGCTATTGTGGAACTTAGTCATCAATGAACTCATAGACAAACTCAACGCGAGATATTTTTACACAATAGGATATGCAGATGATCTGACCATTCTCACCTCAGGTAAGGTAACTAGTACAGTGTACGACCTTACTCAACAGGCTCTACGCATAGTAGAGTGGTGGTGTAATGAGTACGAATTATCAGTAAACCCGAACAAGACCGAACTAGTTATGTTCACACACAAACGCGCGCTGGGTACTTACCGAAAGCCCAGGCTATTCAACACAGAGCTCAAGCTGTCCACCGAGGTAAAGTACCTGGGAGTCACTCTTGACAGCAAATTGACATGGAACAGCCACATGGAAAATAAGCTCAATAAAGCCAGCATCGTCTTCTGGCAGTGCAAGAAGATGATAGGTAAACGATGGGGCCTATCCCCCAAAATTGTCTTATGGCTCTATAAGACAATAATACGTCCGATGATAAGCTACGGCGCAGTAGTGTGGTGGCCTCGGACCAACCTAACAACGGCCGCCAACAAGCTTCAAAAGCTTCAAAGACTTGCATGCCTAGCGGCCACAGGCTGCATGAAAACTACACCTACAGCGGCACTCGAAGTGTTGCTGGACTTGCCTCCATTGCACCTGTTCATACAACAGGAAGCAACGATGTCGGCGATCCGGCTAAGAGCACTGAAGCTCTGGAAAGACACTAACACACTGCACACTAGCAACTTAAACACACTCTTTAAAGAAGTTCCTCTCACACAAGCCATTGGCGACCGAATACCGAAACAATTTGTTTTCGATAAGAAATACAAAATCCAACTGTACGAGGATCTACACGAGGGAGCGGTTGGCCACAACGAGCTCACGATCTTCACAGATGGGTCTAAGACGGATACAGGTACGGGTTCAGGAGTATTCTCCGAGGACCTTAACATCAACATCGCAGCACCGCTGGGAGCCTACAACACGGTCTACCAGGCCGAATGTTTTGGCATAATCCTAGCTGCCACAGCAATCATGGCACGTGAGGTAAGGGAACGATCCATTAGGATCCTCTCAGATAGTAAGGCTGTCCTCTCAACCCTCAAAAGCCATACTATCACCTCGGCACTCACGCTTGAATGCCACCAGAAACTAACAGAGGTAGGTAAACAAAACAAATTAACACTGCAATGGATCAAGGGCCACAGTGGCTCAAGAGGGAATGACGCAGCCGACGTACTTGCCAGAAGAGGGGCCACTTTAGAGGTGGTGGGACCCGAGCCCATTATTCCCCTCCCTTCTGGTTTCTATCGCAACCTGGTAAGGAATAGGACCAGGACCCAACACAACCAGTCCTGGATTGGTATTGAAACATGTAGGCAGGCCAAGGAGGCTCTTCCCGCAGTAGACGGTAAGATAGCCAAACAAATCCTCCGGCTGTCCAAACAACAACTGCGGACAGTCACGGCCGCCTACACAGGACACGGATTCTTTAATAAACACCTATTTACTATAGGTATCACCGACAGCCCGCTGTGCAGGGCCTGTATGGCAGCGGACGAGACGGCAGCCCACCTGCTCCTCGACTGCCCTGAGGTCGCACAGTACAGACAGCAGTACCTGACGAGATACAGCACCCTGAGGGAGGCAGTGGGCCACATCAAGAGTCTGCTGGCCTTCCTCGAAGAGCTGGGGTGGCTCGAATGAAGACACCATTCCCACCTGCACGCAAAATACACGCCAAGACGTGGAGTTGCGGAAACAGCCCGTGCCATCAAGTATCAAGTATCAAGTATGGGTCACTATGGAGCTATGCACACGACGCCGGCGCTAGCGCCGGCTCGTCGGTTTACGCCCGGTACGCAGTAAAGTATGGCAATGTACAATCAAACTAGTCGGCGGTGGACCAGTTTGAAAAAAAAATCCCTTGGCTCGCTCATAGATTCGAGGCACACTAGAAACTGGTTTTGTATACGAGTGTCAAATTGTCAATGTGCGTGTAAAGTGTGCACTGGAAGCTGGAAGCGACGCTGAGAGATTGTCGCCCTTAAGGTGGTCTAGCGGGAAGTTGTTCGACTGTACATATGAGCGTATGCACACGAGATCGGACCTACGTACTTCGCGCGCCGACTCCAACCAATAACATGTTAAACCGGGTCGTGTGCAAACTATCTTGTGTGCATAGTTGCATACTCTAACGGTTTGTACCCGGTGCTGGCAAAAAACCGGGCCATGTTAAAACCGTCTCGTGGGCATGAGCCCTCATGTAGGATAAGGATTCATAATGACTTTCGAAATATTTGTTCCAAGTGTAATCTATTCCTTTGTTTTGGGGAGAACGGACAAGGAGAACGGATGAATGACGTAATTTAAAAAGAAATGATTTTTTGTTACTACGGAACATAAAGTTAAATCGTCGCAATTATTCGTTTTTTAACTTAAATATTTAGTACCTATTTATAACTAGATATTTTATGCCTCTATTATGTCTAGACTTAAAGCAGATAATACGATCGTGAGAAATTAGCTTCGTCATGATTAATTTGCAGAACAACACGATAGCACGCGGCGTGGAGAAATTGATCGCTTTTTATTAAAATTTCGCGTTTTCCTTTATTATTAGCTAGTTTAGTTGAAATAATGTATTCGAGGGCGTTTGCGCATGGCATATGTATACATACTGGTATAGATTCGCCTGACCTGGCCACTAAGGGAATCCAGGACACCGCAGAGGTTTTTATTTTAGTGTGTAGGCCGAACATGTTTCGGAAGTCGCACATGCTTCTACCACCGGTTTCCAAACTCAACGTGGTTCACTGGTTCTAATGAAAGAGGTCCGCTTATGATACGGATTTCCAAGCCGGTAAAAATATATATTTTTTAATTATCATTTACTACATACTGCATTATAATCAAAGCCTTACGACTCGTATTGTGGGTATCTTTGGCCCATGGCCCAAAGTAACAAAACATAGTGATGATAGCTCCATTGTAATAGAAATAAATAACGTGTTTACGATAGGCAACAAATATCAAAATAAATACCTGGTCGACTTTCGTCTGTTTATTGACTGCTAGAATAGACCAAGTATCTTTATAGACAGATAGCATTACTTTATCTATGATAATATTATGATAAGTTTGTATTGTTTGATAAGCGGCGATTGCCCAGTTATGTACGTAATGGACTGCCGAGACGATGGTCTCAGGTTCAATCCGCAGTCACCTCGTACTTTTCGAAGTTATGTGCGTATTGAAAATGTTAATTATCGCTCGCTTAACAATGTGCCCAGTAGATGGCAATAGGCTCACCCCCAATTACATTGGGACCGAAACAAAACTGGCGAAGTGTGGGTGTGTAATACACCTCCGCCTACCCCATCGGGGATAAAGGGCGTGAAGTTATGTTATGATGTTATGTTTGACTCTGAAACTCCTAATACAGTTTCAATCAATCTCCTATTCAATGGCTACTCTTTCTAGGATTAGCATCGTTTTTCCATGAAAGTACTAAGATTTATATTAGCGATAGTTAAACAGTCATCCATGAAGCTCTGACTTGCCATGGCCAAAAGACTAAGGTTGGACAATGTCACATTTATCAACAAATTCTAATACTTTGGTTGCCAATAAATAATTCAGAATACCTAATTGTAATTTTTTTTAAATAAATGGCACCATTGATCAAGAATACTGTAGAAAGATAACCAAATACAACGCAGGTTTAACTGTTTATGCAACAATTTTAAAATTTCCGTGAATATGAAGTGCACATCCAAATAGCGTGCTTTAAATTTAAACAGAACTCTGTATATTTAAGATAAAACTTAGTTTATTACGCTTTGTTAGTTTCTGCATTAGCTACACATGTTTTGTGATGATAAAAAAAAAAGTTTAATTATTCACAATAAATTCAGACAGTATTTTTTGTATTCATCGTAAATTTAACTAATATGGCAGAACTATTTGCATTTGACATTGAGAGACAGTAAGTATGTTATTTATAATTAAATGGATGTCTTAAGACTTCACGTGATATCCACATAATTCAGTGTAAGACTTAAGTCTATAAATACACAAATATTTCAAATTCCATTTACTGAAATGGAATCTAAAATAATTATGTATTTATTTAATTTATCATTTAGGACTACACACACTACATTTTAGTCAAATAATTTGATATATACCTGATGTTTAGGAATCTTTGAGCAGATTTTCCTAGCATTGGCAGTGTTGTCGGAAGGTGGTGGTTGTGACGGAGGTGATACTCCGACTCCTTTTGACGATTGAAGACGAGTTTTCACTACTTCTAGTGGACATGTTACAACCGCACCTGCTGTGCCAGCAACTCTGTAGAAGAGAGAACACTGATAAACTAAATACCAAAAGTTTTTATGAAAACCTAAATAAATAATAACCCATGAAGTCATAGACTTAAGTCACAATGACAATACAAGACCAGATACTAATATACTAGGAGTTCAAAGACTGAATAAAACAATTTAAAGAAAGTATTGATAAAAACAAAACCAATCAAAAATAAATTATAATGATGAATGAAATATTATGAAAGTAATTAATTTAACAATAAGCTAATTGCTTGCACTATGATCTGTAAGTTGACCTTTACTAGATTCAAATAATGATTTACCTATGGAATGGAAAAAATTGTGCAAGTTTTATTCTACAGAAAACTGGCAATATATAGTTTGCAAGAAGTTACTAAGTAATGTATGAATATAACAGCCAATATTGTTAAGAAAAATTTAAAATATTGACAACTTGTTTGGAATACTGTGTTTATTACAAGACTAAGTAAGCATAATTAAAAAAAAAATAACTTTTCACTTTGTATGAATGCCTGTTAATTATTTTGATTAGAATGGAAATTCATTCATATTGTATTTAGTATAGTTTTCTTTGACTTTTTTTTGCATATGTATTGATTTCCTGTTCCGAATTCCGTAACTTCTAAAATCCGTAAATAATAACAAATAAAAATGGTGAACTGGCAGATGTGTTTTGTTTATTTATACTTTGCCAGCCTTACTAGTGTTCAGAAAAAAGCAGTGTGTATCTCATACCTTATTTCTTATATGTTGTTATATAATCATGACAAATAATTACACAATTTAGTATTAAACTATTAAGTTTAATAATAAAACCACAATTATTTACGTGTCCTTGAACTTATTACACTTTGAAAACATGAACTTTACTCATGTCATGCTATGATTTTATTACAGAGTAATAAGCTGAAGCTACTTTGTAAAGAAAATTCATGTGCATAAAAAACTTTAGAAAAAAGATGTTCACAATGAAGTATGCCACGCGTAGGCACAGTGAAACCGCTGGCGTAAACACCGTCTGGCCACATGTGCCAATACTCCTGTACTCAACGAGTTTATGATATAGATATTTATATTCAACGATAACGCGTAAATAAAAGTAGTTTTATCAGGCACCCTCAAGGTATATAATACTTACCCTCCAGCAACTAAATGTATTGCAGTATCCCTTTGAGACATTTTAGCGCCACAGAAATAATTACATGACTGCAAATTGCGACTGTCTATAAATAAACAAATGCACCGCTTATTATAGCTATGTCCACACGGTAGTGAAAACACTTGGTAATTAACGCTTTATTTATCTGCACAACTGATTATGTAAGTTTTGTTCTGAATTTGATGAAAAATATCGCTATTATTCATATAATCACAAATTTTAAATCAGCAAAAACTTCACAACACAGCACTGCCGTACGATCGGTCGCTCGTAACAATATGCACACTAAAGTAGCTAACTAACGTGCACACAGTCCAACTACGCACACTAATGAAAAGGCTGACGAAGACTACGTGACGTCTCGGCTGTCGGCATCGCGGCATCGCCGGCAACTTAGCAAATGCTCGGTTGTGCACTCCGTACTACTCGGCTAACATCGGTATCTGTTATCGAGTACTCGGCTGATGGAAGGTCGTTTCCTTTGGTCTTGGGATATGGTGGGATGCCGCAAAACCTTGATGACTTGATGTTAGAGAGAGATGCATGTATAGAGAAGGAACAGGGGGGAGCAACATGTGATTGCAATATCGCCGAACCGACATAAATAATGATTTAGTTAGCCTGAATTTAAATGAAATACACTTCCTTCAAATAAATACAAATTATGCAAATAGTGGGATACAGTCTGTCTAGAACACAGATCACAAACAAGCAAACATACGAATTGAATTAAAAATAATCCGATAATGTTATGACAACTTTGACATGTAAAAAGATAACACAGTATCTATATACCCTTGTCTATATCTGTATAATCTATGGATGACACTATTGACGTTGTTGACATTCTGTTATAGTCATTCCATTTCATACACAGCGTTCCGCTTTCTAACGGTTTCGAAAGAGACAGTCATACTAAACACCAAATGTGTAACAGAGATATAACTCATTGTATGACAAAAATGTGCCTCTATGTTCACAACATTTGGGGCAGCAGCAGAGATCAATTTTATTGTTGCATAATTTTCATCTCTTTTGATCAGCTGCCGGCATTTATTATACAATTTTGTATTTGCGCATTTCTTTAATTCCAAAATGTTTGCTACTCGCAGATTTGGATCCATGATGTAAGTTAATAGCATTAAAAGTGCTTCAATCAATAAATAAAAAAAGTTATGTATTATGTATGAGTCTACGGTTCTTGGACCTATTTGTTGCTCGAGACTTCATTTTGCTATTACTGATACTGTACGAAAATGGCTGTTCTTTGATGCAGCAATGCAATTGAATATTTTACGTAATTCTTTGTACTTTTTAGCTGTCGGTACAATGGAATGCAAGTACCGACAAACATGCACCTGTATAGTTGCACTACAAACACGAGTGTCTTTGTTTCAGTGTGGGCTGTGCCCGCCAGAAGCATACCTTGCCCGACCTACCTTATGAGTACAGCGCCTTGGAGCCCGTGATTAGCCGCGAGATTATGTCTCTGCACCACTCAAAGCATCATGCTACCTACATCAACAATTTGAATGCGGCTGAGGAACAGCTCAAACAGGCGCAGGCTAAAGGTACATTGAACTTATAATAATATGCTTTAAATATCATGTATCAGCATGCATACCTACTTTAACTCAATCCAGTTGTAGAGAAATAAATGTTACAATTGGACGTAGTTATGCAAAATAGATCCAACCCACAAAAACCTTTTTTTCAGTTACTATCACGAATGTCATCCTCATATCAACTTTAGTATATGCAAAAAATATCCAAGCTGCAAAGTACGTTTATGCTTTTGAAACATACTGATACAAGTAATACCAATAAAAAAATCATCAATTTTGTAGAGTTAAATAGAACCATGTGTCATGGTAATTTATATAATGGGTGCTTAAAGATCCGATCTTCAGTGGATCTATTTTGCAAATTAGTATTGCGATAAAAGTAAAATGCAAAAAAAACCACATGGCATGGTACCGAAACATTTTTCAAAATGTGTATTGTAAATAAGATTCATGCGTTATGGTCACTTTTTTGTACAGATAAATTTATTTTCTTGAAGTATCCATGTTGCCTGGTTCCTAAAATCTTTATGCAAATAAAGAACCATGACGTCAGGATACTTTTGAAACAAATAATTTAGTGTAAATGGATCTATACAAATACTTAAATTAATATTTATAGTAACACTAAATTATTATTATATTGTATAATTGTAAATTCTTAGTTTATAAAGTCTTAGCAAAAACTCTTTATCGATAATATATCGTATCGACAAAACGTTCTTACGTATCGACAAATACTTCAAATATATCGAAAACGAAAAAATATTCACAGATGTAGTTTTTACATACAAGTTTGAAGAGACATGTTTATAAAACTCTCCAGACGACTCCTAAACGCGTTAATTCATCTTTCACACAGGAACTAATGACCAAGGCTATTGTTACGTGTGGGTTGAAGGAGAAGCCGGCCGGGGTTCTCAAGAAGTCGGTTCATGCCTTCTTAAGCATACATTTGAAAACCTAAAGCCAAATGTAAAGAAATTAATTCTGTGGAGTGATTCATGTGGGGAGCAGAACCAAAATATTAAATTAGTAGGTACTCATTTTAAAGGCTCTTTTGAATGATCATCCATCTTTGGAAGAAATAAGTTTCCGATTTTTGGAGTCAGGACATAGTTTCCTTCCAAATGATAATGATTTTTCGAAAATTGAATGCGCTTTAAAACTGCACCAAAGAATCTACTTGCCTGAAGATTACATACATGTAATAAAAACTGTAAAAAGCATAAACCATTGAAGGCATTTAGAATGGATAAAACAGATTTTGTTACATCTTTTGAGCTGGAAAGCATTATCACGACTAGAAAAAAACCAGTTGACGGAACAAAGGTGGCATGGTTAAAAACGAAAGAAATTGTTTAAAAAAAAGTGAGATCATCAGTCCGTGTGGTGACGGATTAAGAATACGGAATGTCACCACCCCTTTCATCCCATGGGTGTCGTAAGAGCCGACAGAGGGACCATACTATGCAGAGATCAGCAGTATAAGAAAAGGAAAACTTGAAACAAACCCTATACCAACCCGTTTGGCCAGCGTGGTATAGTAGGCCAATAATTCCTCCTTTCAAAGGAGAGGCCTAGTCCAGCAGTGGACTGTAAGGGGCTGAAGATCATGAGACGGATTTTCTGGGGAGGTTGATATAGAAGTAGAAACGGACGAAGAAGAAGCTTGATTGATTTGTTTATGTTACTGTATTTTTTATTTACTGCCTACCTTCTTAACACGATGCAAATAACATCTTTGCGTAGAGACGGAAAACTCGACATCAAACCCTATACGACTGCCTCGTTGGTCTCGCGGCATAATTAATGTGCGCGTGGGAACGGGAGGTCCCGGGTTCGATTCCTGGGTCGGGCAGTGTCTTTGGGTTTTTCTGTCACAAAATTCTCAGTAGCAGCACGGAGTCTGGAAATGTGCCCAGTACGGCAATAGGCTCGCCCTCGTAGGCTCGTATATCTGGCGAAAAGTGGGTGTAGAAATACACCTCTGCCTACCCCTTCGGGGATAAAAGGCGTGACGATATGTATGTATGTATGTATGTACCTTCTTATAATTAAATTTCGTGAATAATTTTGGAAGAGTTTTATTACCCCAGTTTTATACAAAACGATCCATCCCACATTTTTAATATTGTAAAAGAGAACCAAAAAGGTTTTTAATAAAAAAAAGTATATTTATTAACATTCATCTTATTAAAAAAATAATGTGCCGGAAGTAGATACAAATATCTATTATATAGATGAAAATTTAAAAAAAGGTGTGGACTCGTTATTTAAATATTCCAATTTTACTAAAACTCCCATTTTCTCAAAAACAAGTTTTTGTGGTTGGATCTATTTTGCATAACTACGTCCAATTTATTACTCTATTTACTATGATTGTTTTAACTCACCGTTCTTCCCACTTCTCAAGATCTTACCCACATAACTTATTTTATACATTGTGATAACAAATATCACAATGTATAAAATAAGTGTACACAGTGCAAAAAAATATCATGTTAAAAGACAAGTTTGCCTTACATTCTGCTATTAATTAGTGTATAAATATCAGTTTCTTTTTACTCATTAATGTGAAATCTCTGATAAGTACTCAAAGGTATTTTCTATTCTTATGACAGCAGCTGATACAAGTGTAATTATAAATTTGCTGAACAATATTAAGTTCAATGGAGGCGGTCATCTAAACCATGGTATCTTATGGCAAAATCTCAGTCCATCTACATCCTCTCCAAGTGCAGAACTTAAGACTGCTGTTGAAAAGTAATATTATTTTTATATTTATTTTTTGTAGTATGTTTTTTGTCCCAGTATATCAAGATTCCATAAATTTAATTAAAACATATCTGTTTTAGTCACATATTATGTAGAATAGTGATGTTAGTATGTTAGCTAAAACATAATAAAAGGAACAGCAAAGTAATTTAGAGTTGATCATGGTACTATTTTACATTCAAGATGTTGAATAAGGTAATTATAAGTAGTCATAATGATAACTGTATAAACAATACACAGTAAATAATAAAATGCTTGTAATAATAAAAGTAACTTCATTCAATATAAATAATCGCCTTGTGTAGAGAAGCAATTAGTTAAGTTAATTAAGTGGAAGAAATATGAGTAGATGAGTAGACAATTATTCAATTTGTAAATAAAATCATAGGTGTTGTGTTGCAGTTTTTGTCACTCACTTTAGACATTGGCTTGAGAAAAAATCAAATTTTAATATTACATTATGTCAATAGTAGCATTTTTCCCCTATTGACAATATGCAACTCTTCAGACTATAGTCATTCTCTAGTTGTATCTAGGGTGATACTGATGGTATGAAATAAATTCCATTGAGTTATATTCTTCATCTATATAATAAACATGAGTATACAGACTTTTAGTAAATGGCTAAATTAAAATTATCTAAAATTAACAATTAAAATGGAGAACTTGACTTTTAATATCTCTTATACACAGTTTTTCTCACTTCCATCTACATATATTTTTATTGATACTAATAACTAATTCAAAGCACCTTATGTTATATCAGTGGCAAATAAAGGTCTTATTTTATGTATGTAAATTTGTCCGTTTTGCATGTTTTCTTTATGTATCCTTCATAATGTTTTGATTGTTTTGCCTGTGTCTTCAGGTGACGTGAGTGCCATCATCAACCTCGGTGGAGCCCTCAGGTTTAATGGTGGTGGTCATATCAACCACACTATTTTCTGGCAGAACCTCTCGCCCAATGGTGGCAAGCCAACAGACCAGCTCACCAAAGCCATTGAAACGTAATTTCAGTTATAAATTGCTTGCATGTGATGCTTATAATATGTTTTGTCTTAACCCACTGTGTTGTCTGCATTTGTCTGCATTACATCTGATCTACTCAAACTGATGAACTAAAACTTAACTTCCGACTATAGTTAGTTTAAAATCGGCCGCATAAAGTATCGTGTAATTTTGACCTAGGATATACCCTTGTGGTATACCTGTCTTAATTTTGTGGTATGATAGATTGTGTGATAGTAAGCTGTCGTTTTGTTTGGTTTTCTTACAAGCGTTTTACTTGGAATGGTCCACATTTCACAAATTGTGTTTTAATTGTCATAAGATTTTCTACAACCTACTATTTATAGTGCTTTAGTCAATCAAACATTTGTTAAATAACTAAACATTCGAGCTTAAGACTTGTTCTCGAAGTTATTAATGTATGTATACGTGAGTAAATACAATTAAATCAACATACTTATGCACAATAAGATAACATTAAATAGCTTGTAGTAAATATCAAAGCGAGAAAAAGAAAACAGTTCAAATAAAAAAGTAGCAGATAGAAGAAGTTCGAATGGTGACCATAATATGTTATCGTCAAGTTGTATCAGATCAGAAAATATATCTTGTGGTGATCTTATCAGTTTAAATCTAATTTTAAACGTTGCTATAGTGGAAAGAGATTGAGCAAACATGATGCTTGATTTTGCAATTTTCATACCGTAATCATTCATCATCAATCTCTTTTTCCTTTGCATCGCTCTCATACATCGCTAGATCGCCAATAAAGTTCTATTGCCTATGACTGAACAGACTCATTCTCAAAGTATTTTTACTTTTCTCCTGTGATCAAAATCATTATGCATTATTTTGCTAATTTATCGACTGTGGAATTTAACAATTTACGTCAATGAGTCCGATAGCCTATTCACCAATAACTGGTTTATAATTTATAACTATTGTTACGATAATGATAACTTTAGGTGTATCTGAAAATAGTGGTATGTTGAATTGTCTTGAATTATCTGTTGTTTGTTTTGTTTTGTGTGCTTCGGTAGACCGCTTGACGTCATCTTTATCTGTGCAAAATAATCATCTGTAAACTCAGTCATTTTATTACCGCGTGTCTCGGTCGTGATCTAGACATTTTTTTCTCAGGGTTTGTATATTTTAGCTTCACTTCGCAAATTGGCTTGGAAAATCTACAATATGCTGACAAGTTTTTATGTTACTTATCGTCTTATAAATTAAAGCGAAATGAAATAACGAGAACATATTAATATTTATTAATCATAGGATTTACTAGTTATGTGTATTTCAAAGGAGTGGAAGAAAGTTTCGACTTATTTTGTTAGAAATTTAGTAACCCTATAGATATGTAAATCAATTTTATTAAAGCATATATTCTGTCAACTCTCGTTAGCTTAGTGCATAAACTCCTGGTTCCAAAGCGAAAATCTTGGATGCAACTGGATAACGCCATGACGATAATCATCATGATCTATCAACCAATTTAAATTGCCATTGCAGAGACTTTGGCTCCTGGGATAACATGAAGAATCAACTTGCCGCCGCGTCCGTCGGCGTGCAGGGCTCCGGCTGGGGCTGGCTCGGTTACAACAAACAGATGAAGAAGCTCCAGATCGCTACTTGCATTAACCAGGATCCTTTGCAAGCTACCACTGGTAAGCTAGCTGGATACTTAATTTATATGTTCTGGAATGGTAATCTATAGAATAGTTTTAAAAGATCACCAAAGAATCAGCATTGCCATCCAGTGCGGCAATGCTGCCAGCCTTCTGGGCACATTACCCGATGATATTGATGTGGAGGCATTCTACGACGCCTAAACATATCTGTACATATTTTCACTTATTATTTTTAGATTTATGTACATACAGGGTGTCACAAGGCCCATCACCAAGCCGAAGTCCACTCGTTTTGGACATCATGCCAAGTCATACTAAGCAAAAATAAAACCTGGGACACGATATATTTTTTTGGAGGCACATTTGTTTAATCAGCAATTAATATTGCGCGCGTGTAATTTTCGAAATACCTACTTATCCTTATCTTTGCCGTGTGTTTGACGGCATAGAATACAAGTATCACCACCCTCTATCTTCCCGTGGGTGTCGTAAGAGGCGACTAAGGGATAACACGATGCAAATACCATCTTTGCGTAGAGACGGAAAACCCTATGCGACTGCCTCGTTGGTCTCGCGGCATAAATGTGCGCGTAGGATCTGGAGGTCCCGGGTTCGATTCCTGGGTCGGGCAGTGTTATTGGGTTTTTCTGTCACGAAATTCTCAGTAGCAGCACGGAGACTGGAAATGTGCCCGGTACCTACGGCAATAGGCTCGCCCCTTATTACGTGGGACTAAAGTATATCTGGCGAAAAGTGGGTGTAGAAATACACCTCTGCCTACCTCTTCAGGGTTATAGGCGTGAGACAATGTATGTACTTATCCATGGGAGCATAGGACATCAATCTATAGAAAAGGTTGGCGGGATAAATGCATCGATTTTGTACCTAATTACAAAAATTGTATAGTAACTTTAAGCTTCAATATCTCCTGAACCAGTAATTTCCCAGGTATTATGGTAAGTAAAAAATGATCGTAATGATTGGTACAATATGGGGTTTCAGTTATCGTTAAGGGTCTTTTTACACCCTGTATACACCGCTATTTTTTAATTAGTACAAAAAAAATAATACAGCACACATAGGAGTATTGTCATGTAAAATCCGGACAAAATTATTTTATGACTTATTTAGTAATAAAACATTGTAGGTAATACGATTTAAATAATCTTTTAATCCTATTTTTGTTTGAACTGAGTCTTAAAGAATCTCAAGTACGATCGAAATTAGTTTTTTTATCATCAGGACATTGGGTGATTTCAACTAATTTTGTTCCCAAAAACTCCAACTTTTGTTAATTTTTTTTCCTTTACACTCCCGCATGATATCGTACAAATACAAAGCTTTTCTGGTAAAACTCTTGATCTGAAAATTAAAAATAAAACAATGTAAAGTCAAAAATATCCCCATTTTACACTTATATCTTCAAATAATTGAAAATAAAAATGGCGCGCGTAGGCGCAACACTTTTTTATAGATTTTACTTAAACATATTCTTGGCAATATATTAATAAAAAAATAAAGGTTTGACAAGCCTTGACAAGTAAACAAAAACACGATTTAATAAAATTATTTACACAATTTCTTTGAAATTTTCGGTTTATCTTTAACCCTTTTACTGGTAGTGGCAATATTTATGGCACCAACTTTTTAATTTTTTTTCTTGTACGACAATACTACTACTTAAAAAGTACCAATTCTGTGTGATAATGAACCTATCACAGATTATTAAAAAAAAAAAACATTGACACATTTGGCAATTGTAAAATTTTTGCACGGAGGTATTTAAAAAAAAATCATCAGTTTACGATCTGTATAAAAATCCAAGAATATCTTCATATTGCGACGTAGCCAGGTTACGATTTTATATTTATTGTAAAGTAAATGGTATTCTAATTATGCTATACTATAATTTTTCTAACAATAACTTCTAATTGTTCTCAAAATTGGCTCCGATCATGTGGCAACATGGTGGCAACATATATGCCATTACCAGTTACCATTACCATTGCACTTGTCCGGTTTGTTTTAGATTTGTATAGAAATATATAAGTAATCTTTACTTTTTATATTTTCTTTGACAATGAGTAAGCGAAGACAAGTATTGGCGGACAAGCAAATAGAAGAAGAGCTTGAAAATCTATTCGGTATACCAGATGGCTCTTTATCTGAAGATGATGAAGTAGTGACAGATACCGAGTGCGTTGAAGATTCAGACTTGCTTTCTGTGTTATTAGGTGAAGATGCTCTGATTAGCTCAGCATCGGAACAAGTACAAGAAAGTCCCGGCCTAACAAATTCACCCCAACCGTCTACATCTAGAGCAGATGTTCAAATTTTTCTCCATTGGAAACTGCAAGATTTCAGTCATCTGTGTCTGAAGCCGGAGAAATCCCAAACTTTTCAGACTTTTCTTCTTCATCAGATGATGAATCGGATGCAGATGAGGTCGAATGGAAAAAGCAATCTTGGCAACAAAGTCCTAACTTGGAAAACTTCGATTTACGCTGTTCAAAAAAAAAACTATCAAATGCCCATTACTAATACCAGAATATACAAAACATATGGGTAGTGTCGATCGTTTCGACCAAAAAAGAACATCATATTCCGTGGGTAGAAGAAGTCGCAAATGGTGGACCCGAATATATTTTTTTTATAGATGTTGCAATAACCAATGCCCATATGTTACATCAAACATACACCCGAGAGCACAATGTTATGAGCCAAAAACAATTCAGCATTGCTTTTTCAAGGGAGCTGGTGGATAATAAAATCTTTAGAAAAAAATCATTCCAATCAACGCCAAAATATGTAACTAAAAAAAAAGGAATCGAGTGGAAGAGACTCATGAAAGACAAAAATAATTTACGTTGTACCAGAAGAAATCAGCTTTGAAAGATTAGATGAACACTGGCCTATAGAAATAAAGACTTATAAGAGGTGTCGCTACTGCAGCACTAAAGTAAATAATAAGAGGTCTAAAATAGAATGTGAACGGAGTAAAGTGGCACTATTTATACATCCATGTTTCAAATTATTTCACCAAGAAAATCAATGAACGATTCGTCGTTCATTGATTTTCTTGGTCCCTCACTGGTGCTGGCAAGGATATTGCCACCATGTTTTTTTCTTATTGTAAACATGTATAATTTGTTTTCTTGAACATTAATTATTAAACTACCCACAGTGATTCCATAAAACGACATTTTATTTTTCTGACATAAAAAAATGCTTCTGCCAGTGAAAGGGTTAAAAAATTTTTAAACACATAAAACATAAACTATTGAATAATTATGTTTAAATAATCGACGTACCTTGTACTTCCATATTTAGAATGTTTTTTCTCACTACTTATCACACCAAACATACAGTTCAAACTCTAAAGCAGTGAAAATAACAAGTGCCGAGAACAAACACATGCGACTTAGACAACGACTGGGTTCTGACTGCATGTGCGGGGAGCGTCGACTACCTGAGTTACAAATGTGTCCTTTTTTCAATGGACTGGTTATTGAGCTACAAAAATGTAATTTAATAGGTTTTTATTTAACTTCGTAAATTCGACTTTTGACCGGATTTTAGATGGAAATACTCCTATGTGTAGCACTAAGTATCTTTAACTGATCATATTTATGTAGTTAAAAAATAAAAACACTAAGTCCCAAAACTGTCTCAAAACTGTCCACAAAAATACGTGATAATTGGTAAATGCAATACTAATACTATGACCGTACTACGAGTATCATAGTAAAATGAACCGTTGATAAATTCCTCTCCCCCCGCCCCTCTGCGCCTGCGCCACGCCCCGACGATGCGACAAACAGTACTAAATTGCTAGCAAAAGTGAGCGTATCTAATTTCGTTGCAAAAGTTAATTGTTTGTCTATGTTTGCCCGACGCGATGGCCTATCATATCAGTTCATATCACGGGAGTATGTAGCTATGCTTTGTGCGTACTTTTCGAGTGGAAAAATCGCGAGTGCAGCTGTGTACCCATGGACATCTTATTGTGAGTGTACAAAAGTGAGCCGGTCAGTGTCAAACAATTAAAACAGTGCATATTGGATGCTTTTGACAACGGTGGTGGACATTTCGAAGGACAATGGAAATACTTGTAAGTTTAGTAAATAATACGTACTTAAGTAAATAATAATTTGATGCGGGCGGCTCAAAATCGGTATGTGTTCTCCACACACCTTGAGGAAGGCCTATGTCCAGCAGTGGACGTCTCTAGGCTGACATGATGATGATAAAATAATATTTGTAAATAGCAGATGATTCTAACTTCATAAATGCGCCAAAATTACTCTTTTCTTTTAGTCCAGAACACCTTCTTTTATTTTGATATTTGTTTGCTTTCTAATTACATACCTCCGTATTTAATTACTTGTTAAACGATAAATTTTACCCGTCCTAAGCCCGAATGAAGTATGAAGGAGAGGGTAGAATTAACAAAATTAAAAAATAACTACCTACATTTATTATTTTTCTT
This sequence comes from Euclidia mi, assembly GCA_944739405.2. NCBI lineage: Eukaryota > Metazoa > Arthropoda > Insecta > Lepidoptera > Erebidae > Euclidia > Euclidia mi. The sequence continues at coordinate 45,184,067 of OX123202.2, forward strand.
CATTTTATTTTCTATGGCTACCTACATCATAAGTGCGACAGAGAGAATGCGAATGAGCAGGATGGAATATTATCAATGAATTAGTGAATGGATTGTAAAATATGACTATGATTTAAGTGAGATTTTCTACAATAAACAAATAATAACTTTGCTCTTTATTGATATTATGAAATTCTTACGTCACTAATATGATAATAATATCTTCGCTAATCTGTCCTTAAAGTTTTTGTACTAATTAAAAAATAGCGGTGTATATACTTAGACATTATGATTATGTAAGTATAGTAATGTAGGTATATACTTAGTTAAAATTAGTAATCAGTAAATAGTTGTAAAATAATTGTTGTAATAGATTAATGGATTAGGGAGGTTACACACAATGACCTTTTGCAACGAAGCTGCGAAGCTGTCGCGCATTTCGCAGAGAAGTTCAGAATTCTGTCATATCTGGTTAGACTAGTTGCCCCCGGGCTCCCGGGCACCCAAGCCAAATATCTTTGTTGTGCTCTAACTGTTCAGTAACAAACTATTCTGTGTTTTTACTAAAACTTATTGCAAACTCAGGGTGAGTCCATAGTAGGTACTTCGTCGCGCCCTGTATGCGCTTGTCTGCGAAGAAAATGCTAATTCGCAGTATAAACGAATTTTTCTAACGTGTGAATATTTAAGGACGCACCTTAACAACTAAATATTACAGAGCACGTAATGATTAATGAAGAATATTTGAAAATCAATGGAAATGGATATACCACACAAATTAATATAGTTTTTCATAAGACAAGTGATCAAAGCTATTGTAACATGCACACCCAAGAATGTCAAATTAAAATAACTGTTAATCTCATATGTTTATTATAAGTTATTGTTTACTGTTGAAAATTACCCTGAACTTGATTGTTATCTATACATATTATAAAACAAAGTCCCCCACCGCATCTGTCTGTCTGTCTGTTCGCTCAAAACTCGAAAAGTACTGGACAAATTTTTATACGGTTTTCAACAACATCGAGAGTGATCCATGAGGAAGGTTTTAGTGTATAATAAGTTTAGGTTTTGTGCAAACTGACGATATTACGACGATATTAGTTCAACGCGCCGGCAAAAATTGAGCCGAGCGGAAGCTTTCCTCGAAAACGCTGCCAAAACCTTTCGAGTTATAACAAAACAATGTATGGTGGGATTGTACCTCTTTAATAGATCTACAAAAAAGTCCGCAATGGTATATGTCTATCTTCCAAGGATAACCCACAATAAACATATTTTGCTTTTAAATCTATACTAATATAATAAAGCGGAAGAGTGTTTGATTGTGTTTGTTTGATCGAGCTAATCTCAGGAACTACCGGCCGGATCTGAAAAAATCTTTTTGTATACGATAGCCCAGTTATTCCGGGAGGCTATAGGCTATATAACATAACGCTTCGACCCTTTGGAGCCGGGCAAAAGGCTAAAAAGGCTAAAAGATAATGTCGGCTGTAAAAACTAGCAGTCGGATTTTAAAAATTGTTATTGCCTATGATAGCCCGATTATTCCGAAAGGCTATAGGCTATATAAAATTACGCCACAACTTTTAGGGGCCAGACAAAAATAATAAAATGGTCAAATGAGAAGGGGGAGGGTTAGGTCAAAGGCAAAAAAGGCTAAATGAATAGGATACAATCTATATGGGTATCGTTTTCGAGATTTTCGGGACGCTGATTAATAATATGAAATTTATTTCATGATCCAAGATGGCGGTCGGGAAATCAAAGATGGCGGATAAGAAAATTTAAAAAATCAATATGGGTATCGCCTTCGATATTTTAAGGGATGGAGAATCCAAATACAACATCTATTTCGTGATCAAAGATGGCGGATTGGAAATCAAAGATGGCAGATGGGAAAAATTTAAAAAATAAATATGGGTATCGTCTCTGATGATTTAAGGGATGGTGAATCCAAATACAATATCTATTTCGTGATCAAAGATGGCGGATAGGATATCAAAGATGGCGGACGGGATTTTTTTTAAAGTCGATATGGGTATCGTCTCCGATATTTTAAGGAATGGGGAATTCAATATTATATAAAAATCTTTGTTTGTTTGTTCAGCATTTATATTCTCTGAAATGATAGGAGATTAAGCGCTAAGTCACTGGTAACTTTGGAAAAGGGGCTTCGAAAAAGGGAATTAAATAAAAATTCTTAAAAAGGCGATACAGAGTTCGCTGGGTCGGCTAGTATTATATAAAAATCTATGTTTGTTTGTTCATAATTTATACTCTGAAATGATAAGAGATTAAGCGCCAAGTCAATGGTAACTTTGGAAAAGGGGCTTGAAAAAGGGAATTAAATAAAAACTCTTAAAAAGGCGATACGGAGTTCGCTGGGTCAGCTAGTTCATTTATAATATTCACATGCCAATCAAATATTATTTATGTATATGGTATAAGATATAGAATATCTAATAGACTGAAATGTTGTGGGTGCATTATAACAATGTCAGTTATAATGAAGACTTGTATTTTCTCGACGAAGAAAGGATAAAAGCTATAAGATAAAAACATTGTTTCTCCTTTTGCTTTGCCCATATAATTTACTAAATGTTGAGTATAATGTAGCGGGTCTCTGAAGGAAGATAAATATTATCAACATCATTGTCAGTTATAATACTTATAATAATGTATCTCACTGCTGAGTACAGACCTCTTCTTATTAAAACTATGAGAAGGGTAAGAGCGTATTCAATCATGCTGGCCAAGTGCGGTTTGGCAGACGTCACGTGTCTTACACAACAATATATACAAGACATGAGATTTTATCACGATGTCTTCCTTCACCGTACCTATAGCAAGCGATAATTAGCAATTTAGTACACACTTAACTTCGAAAGTTTAGTGGTGCGCGCAGTGGATTTGATCCCATTACCGTCTGTGTAAGAGTCTTTACTAGGTAATAATTTACATTCCTTTGCTTTATATTTCAGGTTTGATTCCGCTGTTCGGCATTGACGTCTGGGAGCACGCCTACTACCTCCAATACAAGAACGTGCGCGCTGACTACGTCAAAGCTATCTTCGACATTGCCAACTGGAACGACGTTTCCACCAGATACGCCAACGCTCTGAAGTAGACTGCACAGAGAAACTACCATATCTTGCTTTTTGGTTAAACCATTTAGAAAGTAAAAGCTTTAATATTATTTTACTCACTTGGTGAATCCCGTTTGTGCGTTAGAATTATGTGATTGCTACATTAAGGTTTAAAAATTTTACAAATCCATTTTGTGTTTTATTTTTCCGTCTCCATAAGGTCCGAACTCAGTATTAGCAAAGTATTCTGTTCGGGCATGTACGAGATAATATTTTACATTATAACTTGACAGTTTGATGATAACATTGAATCTGGAATGTGACATGCCACATACTTTATTGTAGGTATGGAGTGCAGAGGCATCCTTAAGTATTTTTGCCGAGAAGTCCAATTGGAAATGTGTCCTGTGAATGTGTCGATGGTCGTGGAGCCTTGCTGATTTCAGCATGAATAGGCTGGCTCGACCGGGGAAGTACCTACTAACCTCTTGGTACTTGGTACTTGGTAGCACGAGCTGTTTCCGCAACTCCACGTCCTGGCGTGTATTTTGCGTGTGGGTGGGAATGGTCTTGTCACTCGAGCCACCCCAGCTCTTCGAGGAAGGCCAGCAGACTCTTGATGTGGCCCACTGCTTCCCTCAGGGTGCTGTATCTGGTCAGGTACTGCTGCCTATACTGTGCGACCTCAGGGCAGTCGAGGAGCAGGTGGGCTGCCGTCTCGTCTGCTGCCATACAGGCCCTGCACAGCGGGCTGTAGGTGATACCTATAGTAAATAGGTGTTTATTAAAGAATTCGTGTCCTGTGTAGGCGGTCGTGACTGTCCGCAGTTGTTGTTTGGACAGCCGGAGGACTTGCTTGGCTATCTTACCGTCTGCTGCGGGAAGAGCCTCCTTGGCCTGCCTACATGTTTCAATACCAATTGGAGAACTGGTTGTGCTGGGTCCTGGTTCTATTTCTTACCAGGTTGCGATAAAAACCAGAAGTGTCCGTATACGCAGCAGGACTCTACGTTTAATTCGATTGAAAGTTAACTTTTTACGTGCGTGGTATTTAGTACTTTTCGAATTGTATAAGTAAAAAAATAGTACCTGCATTGCTACAGCAAAATCTTGAGTTATTACCCAGCAGGACCCTCCGCTGTTTGAAGGTTTTCAGACCAATAAATAGTATATGTCACCGTTTAGCAATGTATTAGTACCTTTAAGATACCTTGGTTTCATTTTAATATAATTATTAGTTTATGAGGAAAGCGCCTGCAAAACTTTTATCATGTCAGCAGGACCCTTTTTTGTTTTGACGCTTTTGGCCCCGACAGTCATATTTCTTATTAGCATTTTTTCACGATGAGCTTAAGATTATATACCATTTCAATGATGCTAATATTTTTATGGCTCTTAAATATTATTAAAATTGAGGGTAGATGCAAAATAAATAATAATCATGTCATAACTTTAAATTTTTATTTACCTGTGTTCATAAAAATAAAATATAGAAGTGCATCTAAAAAGACCGGTTTAAATGAATAAAAATCTCTTTGATTAACGCCACCATTTTTTTTTTTCACTACGGTGGGAAACTCCTTATGAGTCATCTCAACTCCGCCAACCCAGCCATTAAAACGGCTGGGCTTGGGACTGGCGGAGGAGGTATGTGGAGGCTCTCCCCTAAAGGCGTTCGTGGCATACCCACTAAAACCCACCGCGGTGTCCCTACGGGTCCCGTGTGTTGGCGGGGTCACGCGATTCGCGGTTAGCATACTTTCTCGCGACCCCGCCCTGGATTGGCCCGCCGTTGGTGTTGGCGGGCCCCGTCTACATATGATCTGTCCGTATACGCAGCAGGACCCTGCGTTTAATTCGATTGAAAGTTAACTTTTTGCGTGCGTGGTATTTAGTACCTTTCGAATTGTATAAGTAAAAAAATAGTACCTTCATTGCTACAGCGAAATGTTGAATTATTACCCAGCAGGACCCTCCGCTGTTTGAAGGTTTTCAGACCAATAGTATATGTCACCATTTAGCGATGTATTAGTACCTTTAAAATACCTTGGTTTCATTTTAATATAATTATTAGTTTATGAGGAAAGCGCCTGCAAAACTTTTATCATGCCAGCAGGACCCTTTTTTGTTTTAACGCTTTCGGCCCCGACAGTTATATTTCTTAATAGCATTTTAATAGTACTTTTCAAATAACCTTAGCCTCGTATTAACCTGACGGCCATGGCGCGCTGCGGTGCGCGAAGCGCCGTGATATTGTGGGCCGTCAGGTCGTGCGCCCATATCGGGGCCCCATAAAGGGCCATGGACCGCACGACTCCCTCGTAGAGCTTCCGGCAGGAGGCGATTGGCCCCCCCACATTGGGCAGCAGTCTTGATAATCCTGCTGTTGCCCCGAGAAGTTTGGCGGCCAAGCGTCTGAAGTGTTCACGGAAATCCCATCGGCTATCGAGTACGAGCCCGAGATATTTTAGGCTCGTCCCGATGCCGATGCGGACCCCTCCTACCATAATGTGGGCCCCTGCAGGTGGCCGCTTCCGAGGCCCGTGAAAACAAATGGCCTTGGATTTAGATAGGGCCACCTCTAGGCCCAAACGCCGGATCCTACCAACGACTTGTGCGACCCCAGCGGTCGCCCTTATAGCTGCCGCCCGGTACGTCTTATCACTCGCAGTGACGAGGGTGTCGTCGGCGTAACAAGTGACACCCACGCCAGGGAGGAGCGTACCGCGCAGCACCCAGTCGTAGCCGATGTTCCACAGAAGGGGGCCGAGGACCGACCCCTGCGGAACACCGCACGACATAACTCGCCGACTAATACCGAGATGACTCGGGTAGATGATATTTCTGTCACTTAAATAATCCCCGACTATACGGCGGAGGTATTGAGGCACTTGATGGTAATTGAGTGCCTCTCGTATACAACTCCAGGGCAGGGTGTTGAAAGCGTTGGCGATGTCAAGAGACACCGCCAAGACCACCCCGCCCCGGGAAACCTCTTCCTCCGCCAGACTCCTCACTGATCTTATTGCGTCAATTGTTGAGCGCCCTCGGCGGAAACCAAACTGCACGTCCGCCAAATCCGGGCCCACCGTGGTAAAGTGGTGGACGAGGCGCTCCGCGATGATATGTTCAAAGATCATCGCGACCTCGTCCAACAACATTATGGGCCGATAGGCGGACGGGCTGTCCGCCGGGCGCCCTGCCTTTCTGATGAGGACCAGTTTCCCCGGAACGTAACTTGTTCCTGACCATCAAATATGGGCGCCCCCACGGATCTCGGTTGAGGGTCTCTAGCAATTCCTGGCGGGCGTCTTGCTTGGCCCGCCAGATGGCCTCTTTCAAGTTATTCTTGGCCACTCTGTACTCCTCGTACAGCGCCGCCTCCCGGACAGTAAAATCGGAGGGGCGACAACGCCTCCTGCGAAACCGGGCGTACTGGCGGCGCGCTGCGACGCAAATCTTGCGCAGGCGCGCGATGGTGTCGTTCCACCAGTACACCCGGCGTGGCCCAGATGTTCTACGGCCAATCACAATCGGCCTCCATATTGATATCGTCAGGCCTGGTAGCTGTTGAAACCCAGGCCTGAACTATGGAGGCTTCCAGGAGGGCCTCCCGATTCAGCCTTTTCAAGGCCCAACGCGGACCACCCTCAATCGGGCCTCTTCTGGGGCGTCGGAGCTGACTGTTAGTTTCTGGTGGCATTCAAGTGTGAGTGCCGAGGTGATAGTATGGCTTTTGAGGGCTGAAAGGACAGCCTGGGAGGATCCTAATGGATCGTTCCCTTACCTCACGTGCCATGATTGCTGTGGCGGCTAGGATTATACCAAAACATTCGGCTTGGTAGACCGTGTTGTAGGCTCCCAGCGGTGCTGCGATGTTGATGTTCAGGTCCTCGGAGAACACTCCTGAACCCGTAGGTACCTGTATCCGTCGTGTTTCGTTTGATGACTGATAGGCCTCATTTTTTTCCTTCTCCTTTAGACCGCTCCTCCGATTCCTTTTCCCATCCGGGTCCGAAACGCGCTTGTTACGGCCGGTTTTGATACGGCCCTCCATTATAAAAGGCGATTGGGTTCAGACTTCCAGAATGTATCTTGATATCTAGTATACCTACATAACGTCAGGTAATTATTACCTACTAGAGGACGCCAGCAGCTACGCCTGCATTTTTTTTTAATTTACCCGTTTTGGTCGATCCCGTGGGCATTTCGAGAAATCCCTTCTTAGTGCACCCCTACGGTCCTCAAGGAAAATACATGCCAAATTTCAGCTTCCTGCGCCCAATAGTTTCGGCTGTAGCGTGTCTGTCAGTCAGTCAGTAACGCAAGGATTTTATATATTAAGATGACTGCCTCTTTGGTATAGTGGCATAAATGTGCGCGTGGGATCGGGTCGGTCGGTCGGTCGGGTCGGTCTCGGGTTCGATTCCCGGGTCGGGCAAAGTGTTATTGAGTTTTTCCGTTAGGAAATTCTCAGTAGCAGCACGAAGTCTGGTAATGTGCCCGTTACGGCAATAGGCTCGCCCCCTATTATGTGAGACCTAAAAATTCATGGTGAAATGTGGGTGTAATATTACACCTCTGCCTACCCCTTCGGGGATACAGGCGTGAGTCTATAAATAAAAATAAAATAAATAAATAAATTATTATAATGGTATCTTTGTGGCGAAGCTGGCGGCCTGCCAAGGGATAAGGGAGTAGTAGTAGACCAAAGCCGCTCGCCATCCATAGCAGTTTGCTTGCCAAAAAGAAAATCTGTAGAAGTTAAGATGTAAAACGTCTGTACCTAACTCTGATAATATCGTTTTAGGCTGGCGCTACCTCCACCAAATGTGGATAGAGTCAACTACAAAAGTCGCTACTAGCCACAATCTTTGGCCGCGACTTATGAATTAAAACTCTTCGATTGCTATTCTTCATTTATACTTACCTAGGTACATCATATGATTTAGGTAGGTAAGTTAGTTTTCTGTCTAAAAATCTTAAAAAAATATGAATCATAATTAATGAGACGATCATCCAAAATTACGTCAAGGTATAGGTAAGGATTTATGTAGACGATTGTACCTAACTATCTAGTATTCTGTAGAAAGTGAATTCCGATGCTTTTGTCTGTGATTAGGGCTGCAACTTTTTTAAGGAAAAGAATGCAAGTTGATTGTTTATTTTGTATCAGCACTCAGATAGTGCTGGTAGGTTGCCTGTAAGAGATCGCACTCAGCGATAAGGCCGCCCTTGTGCATTTGATATGTATCTACATTTAAGTTATTTACACCAAATTTGTACAAACATTTGCACAATAAAGCAATTATCTATCTATCTATCTATCTATCAGATAACACTTGACGTCAATTAAACCATGTGTTTAACTTGTTATGACGCAATTTATATTGGAAACAATTTGCCATATAAAAGTTTAAATTTAGGTAAGATACGAATGTTACATTGAATAAAAAAATATATATATATCAATAAACTTGATTTTAATAGGAATCCAACACAACACTAACCGATGATATGTTACAGGCGCGTCTAGTCATGGATGTCGCCGGAGTCTTGCACTAGTATGCCTTCGTCATACATTATGAGTATGACCTGTATGACGAAGGTTTCTTATGTATTTTACTTATGAGTATTTTGTTTTCATTAAACACCTTTGTTCGGAGTTATGGGTTTACAGTTCTTATATCTCTATGTTACAGTCAGGTGTTAGCTTTGAGTTGCGCGTATAATGGAACATCACCCGTGAAACAACTGTACTTTCGTGTAACGGGACGATAGTGTCAAGTCGCTGTCAAATCAGATGATTGTCATTCCGCTTTGTTAAACTTGTGGTGATAAATAAATAAATAAAAATACAATCTTGAATTATCTGCGAGTAGAGAATTATCTTACGTGTTCTTGAAGATCATCTCTATCACCTTGTGGAGAGGTAAGTTATCGAAATGTTTGTAAAACGTGTAACTTTGACGAATTATCTAGACGTGTAAGCTCCTGGCAGTGTTATTGATTTTTCAGGCTGTAGACGTTACCTACTTAGTTGATGTCTTGAAGTTATAAATGTAACTAAGAAGTACATAATACTTAATGTTTTTATACACTGGTTCTTTGATTACGAGATAAATACGAGTTCAGTTGATATTTTTGCTTTTGTTGCGGAATTTTGTCCGAAGGTCGTCATTTCAGTGTTTTGAAATCGTCTAGCTGTTATGCTTTGTGCATATCTAGGTTTTACAATTATTTACACTTTACAGCGTCTAGCAGCATTCAACATGCTCTTACTCATGTTTTCAATTATTAATGATTACTCTCATAGATGTTTTCTTTTATCTATTATTTTTGTGTTCTTTACCTATTATTCTACTTATTTATACCATGTATTAATAATGAGACTTGTTATGTTTTACTCTTTGTGCCTTAATATTAACGGACTATTAAAAAATATGCCATACATTTTTCAAAATTAATTTAATAGGTAGTAAGTAGTACCTACTTATGCCCAAATATCTACACATTTAAAATGTACTTATATTTATATATTTAACACAACATACAAAATATAATTGTATAAAACAAGATGAGGATATAATTAAAGCGTTTTTTTATTTCTCATGTACTCAAATATAAGATTCTTTAGATTATTAAATTTTTCATTATCATTTAAATAAAATAACTTGTCCTGACTAAGAAATCATTTCAGAGCCAAAACAACTGAAACTAGAAACATTCAAATTGGACACAACATCCTTTGATGATGTAGGTACCCTTCGATTGCTAACGGAATTTTGCCCAGGGGGTAAAATAAGAGTTTTGGGCTAGGTGCAACTTAATATTGTGGAGATTTTACTCTTTTGCTTACTTTAATCCTTTAATTTACACCTTTGCTCCCGTAGATAATGGTCATTACAGCTTCAATATAATTATTTGTTAAAAGTGTATTGCAATATCAAATTTTAATTATAATGTGTATTATTTAACTGCAAATTATTACACAGATTACATAAAAGAAATGTGGATGCTTTTTCCTTAAATACAATAGCTACTTTTATAATATACAAAAGATAAGTACCATGTTTTCCAATGAGGAAGAGTCACTTATTTTATTAGCAAGAATGAGACGGTAGGTTACTCATCATGCCTTACCATATCGACTGTTTACTGGCAAAAGGTCCTAACTAATTTTTACCAACTTTTCAGGACGAACAAAAAGGTGTTTAATATAAGTCTGAAGCACGTAGGGATTACAAAAAAAAATACGTCATTAGTAATTTTAAACTCTTTATTGAGCATAATATTTAACTTTTATACATCTATAATGCAGTCGTCAGGGCGCGACTTAGGACTTATTGCACGAAAACTTCGAACACAAATAGGACATATTGAACCTAAATTTTCGCTTCTTCCTTCTTCTTTCTCTCAAAGGTGCATCATTCTATATCCGATTTCCAGAGTATTTAAAAAAAATTCTGTGCACACTTGTAAACTTCCTTCTCGACATCCGTTGTTTAGTATTATTCCAAAGTAGAACCCCGTCTAGATTCTTCATTTGTAATCGTGTTTTTCTTCGTAGCATTTTGTGTGACCTGTGCAAAAGCCTCTTTCTTTCCAATCAATTTACCAGAAATGTTCAAATATTCCTTTTCTCTGTTCTTTTGTAAACTTGTCACAATGTCTCTATACTTACATCGATTTTTTACACACTTCACTTTTGCATGTTTCTTTTATACGACGGCTCTGTTTTGGTTTGTTTTGAATTAATTTATCAGATTCTCTGGTAAACGCCAAATATAGTCTTCCTCCCATTCTAAGGTTTTATTTACGTTGCGCTTCCATTTATCTGGCTCTGCAATTCTCCTTCCTTTTTATAAGTATTATAATTATAAGTAATTATAAGTATCATCGTCTGTACCATGTAGTGGTACAGTGATACTTGTACTTGGATTTGATGACTCAGGATGCCCATTACTATCGCAACACTGTGCGTTTGTCTGGGGGACTTCGTATTGCATATTTCTTGAGCGCAACTACTAGTTTCAGCGTCCTGTCTTTAATTGCCAGCAAGTCATCATCTTCTTAGCGTTATCCCAGTTTCAATCTGGCGTCCGCTTTCTGTTCTAACCGGATTTGGCTGAATATTAGCTTTTCTACAGAGCGACTGCCTGTCTGACCTCCGCAACCCGAAGGGATAGCTATATTCCACGGTTTAGACTAGTGTCAGTTTATTTAGAAGGCACTGACGCCCTGTAACGACTGTCAAAGATCTTCATGACAACCAAGACCGACGGCTTAACGTGCTCTCCGAGGCACGGGACAAGCGATAATTAACAATTCGATTCGCCTATAACTCCGAAAAATCATTGGTGCGCGCAGTGGATTCGAACCTGATACCCTCTGCATTGCAGTCTGTTGATATATCCACTCGGCTATTGCTGCCTGCCTTTCATTGCCAGCAAGTACAGAAGTAAAAGTTTCATCTGCAGTCAAGTCTTTGGGGACCATAGGGACCGAATCAACTGATTTCTTGAGAAGGGTTTAGGGATGCGTTAAAATCTGAGTCAAGAACAGTTTTAAGCCTAGTGATGAGAAACTTTCACCAATGTGGCTTATTAATTTCAGGTTTTCAGGTATCTTCACTTCAGCATACATTTTGTTGTGTTTTTAGGGAGCCACCATCAGTGTAGAGGTGTCACATTCTTCAATTTGGTTAATGATTTTTACCTGAAATATTAAATATTATAACATTCATCAATTGTAGGTATTTTAATTAGAGGATTCTCGCCTCCAGCAAGAATCCAATGCTAAGTAATAAAATAGGAAGATAAATAGATAGTAAGCTAAGTCAGTATGAAAATAGGTAGGTATAGGTAATCTGGGTAAGGTACACAGATAGGGTTTATAAAAAAGTAGATACAGGCCAAGGTAGGTAAGTAGTTTGGGTGACATTTTTCACACGAATTAGGGTCCCCAGCAACCTTCAACATTGCTGCATGCAATGCTTTACAACTTCGTAACATTGCTGCTTATAAAACAATGACAAAAAGTAAGCATTGTAGAACACATATATAAAACAAACATGAGCAAAAAACAGGCAATCTCATACATTTGCTAGATGTAATTAGTCCTATCTCCTAATACTTCGTCTGTAAAAATATATTCCAATTAGTCCTATCTTAAAACCTTTTTTAAACTATGATTTTGATATTATAACATGAGTTATCTTACCTTTGTTTTTGTTTGCGATGACGTAAAAAACAGTTATCTATCACTGGCATTCATCAGAATCACATTTCGCGAAGGATAAGCTTCAGTTTTCTTCAAATACTTACGAACACCACACACATTGCACGAAGAACAAGTCAAAACATGAAGATAGTACTTGTTGCTTCTTATTTCAAAAGGAGCTCTGATAGGACATTACGTTTGACGTTGATTTTAGCGTGAATTTCAAATATACCAATACCCGCTTTAAATCTACTCTGGACAAGGGAGTCAGATAGGATCGATTGCAGTAATAATCCGAAAATCAAAAAAAATCAGTTAGGACCTATTGCCAGTAAACAGTCGATATGCGGCTCAATACCACACAGTAATGCAATCATAATAATACCAAAGATAGAATAAAATAAGTACCATTAACCAGATTCAAACCACTGTTCAAATATTTGAATACATAATTTTTTTTTAATTCTTGTTTATAATATTTTATGACTGCCTCCGTGGTCCTGTGGATAGCGTATGCGTCTGCTGATCGGAGGTTCCGGGTTCGATTCCCGGGTCGGGCAAGTGTTATTGAGTTTTTCCGAATTCTCAGTAGCAGCACGGAGACTGGCAATGTGCCCGGTAACGGCAATAGGCTCGCCGCCTATTACTTGGGACCTAAAAAATTCATGGCGAAATGTGGGTGTATATAAATTGTATGTATAAATAAATTGTTTGTATAGCACAAATAAATAACACAGTGATGAAACATAATTAGCTGCAATATTTTTTATTTAACTTTGCTGTGTGAGAAAACTCAATTTAGGTGTATAAATAAATTTTAGTGAATTATTTCTTCGTGTACTTAGTTAAATTTTACCTTAACACCTTTTATCAGTCCACTGATGGACTTAGCCTCTTCTAATTTGATTGTGAGTCAATAGAAAGATTAAGCATACTATACCAAGCCGACCACATGGGTTGGTACACGATTACATGTCGCGTTTCCCATCTCTTGGTCAAAATACTATTTACTTTGTGTACGTTCCCTAATCGGCTCTCACGACAACCATAAAATTAAAGGGGCTGTGACATTTTGTATTCTTAATCTGTCACCAGACAGAGCTTTTCAATCTACATACATACATACATAGACTCACGCCTGTTTCCGGTAGGGGTAGGCAGAGACTACGGAACGCCATTTGCAACGATCCTGACATAGCTCTTTTGCTTCATTCACTCCATCGGATTCCTCATGCATGCTCTTCTATTCAGGGTACTTCTCACCTGTCCTGTTTTTAGGATGTCTCCAATCTGGTCAGAGAACGTCCGCCTAGGTCTTCCCCTTCGTCCTGTCCCTTCCACACTTGCCTTATATATCTGCTTGGTCAGTCTTTCGTCATCCATCCTCTCCACGTGCCCAAACCATCTAAGCATACCTTTCTTGATGCTTGTCACTACATCTTTTACCCCACAACACTCTCTTATCACACAATTCTTTACTCTGTCAGTCAGAGAGACACCACACATACTTCTCAGTGCTCTCATTTCTATAGCATTTATTCTACTTTCATGACTCTTCTGCCATATCCAACTATCACTACCATACATAAGAGTAGGTATTAACACCCCACTATGCACAGCCAAACGTGCCTTTTTGGACACCTTTTCAATCTAATGTTCAGTTATATCCAGTTAGACTAGTAAGCAGACACCAGTTAGTAAGTGGGATAATACAATATAATCTAAATTTATTTGCGTTTTATCTCGCTATACTAAATTGAGTATGTTTGTGACCAATGACCAATGTGATCGTATGTACAAGCGGTACAAGTGCATCATGTGTAAACACTGCCGACATCTGCTTATGTGTCATCGACTTGATGTGTTATTTGTATGCCAGGCATTTCCTGGTGACAAGCCCTTTACTTATTTAACAGTTTAGTATTTCCTGTGTGCGTAAAGGAAGTCTGTTACTGACCTATTTAAGAATTTACTTCGTATTTTCGATTTCTCCTTTAGGTTTGCCGAATTTTATTTTCGAGTTTTGCGACTCTACGATACCAACACAAGGCAATTACCTATTTTTTATGCTAACTGTTCCCCATGCTTTCACTGGCAATATTACCTATCTGTATCTGGAACAGTGTTAACTCGGTAGTTTTAACTAGACCCGGTGGTCTAGTGGACAGCTAAAACTGACCAGTGATAGTGATTCATAAATTTGTATTCTTTTATCATAATCGATTCAGCCATGTTGACAAAAATTATATCTATTAAGACTGGCGTCTAGTCGCGACTGCTGGTTCATAATATTTAAATATGTAGTTATGTATGGGAAAGACAGACAAATTGCTTTTTGGTAAATCACGTTTAATTCCTTCCGTCCTTCATATGCTGATTTTGTAGATAAACCAATTAATGACTACTATTTATACTATTAGTAATTGTTTTCGCTTATCTGTTGCATCTGTCATAATATCCTCAATGCATCTTATGTTGGTTGTCAAGTGTGGGATTGTAACATATACATACTTACATAGGGACATAACTTCACAAGAGAGAGATACAAGCAATTTTCACCGCAAAGATAATTATGATGACTCATCATCCACCTAGCGTTATAGTAACACAGGGTTCGCTTAGGTACTAGTCTAGTCGGATTTTACTAAATATTAGCATTTTCACACAACGACTGCCTGTATGAAGTGCATTACATCCGCAATTCACAGGGTAGCGACATTTCATGGTTTAAACCAGTGCCGTGCTAAACCTGCTCTTCGAGGCACGGGACAAGCGATAAAAAAATTGACAATTCAATACGCACACGGAACTTCGCAAAGTTAGTGGTGCACGCCGTGGATTCGAACCCGGTTCTCTTTTGCATGGCATATCTCTACTAGGCTATCGCTGCCTCGCCTTGTAGAAATCTATGTGCTCCCATAAGGGATCCGTTTACGCTAAATACATACCAACTGGCTCTTCATTTAACAACAAAAAAATATGCAAAAATTTCACTAAACATTTTATAATTTATGACATAGGTAAGTGTATAGTCTAAATAAGTCCTGGTTGTACGAGTATATGGAAATTTCACGTGAAACTAATTATACGGCAGGAAGAGAGGGGGTAGTTATTGCAAGAAATGTGCCGCGGATAGAGATAGGTCATGCGTTTACGCTCGAATCGCTAGTAATAGATACTTGGTGCTGCTTGAGGTACGTTACCAAAAAGGTAGCACTATATCAGGCTACATTGAATATAAAACCGTAACTTGCCTCCAGCGTGGCACCGTACCAACGACGCAGCTTATACACAACGCTGTAATAGGTATCCCAAAGCAATTACACCTCACCGTATAACTCATTAGAATATTACCCAACGAATAAAAACTCGAAATACAATATTTTGTTGCACTATCTTTATAAATGGCAACATTATGGTGCGCCTAGCGTCGATGGTTTATCGGGTCCGGCGCCTCACGCGATCCGGCCGCCGGTAAATGCACTCCAACGGAGGGAGGGTCGATCCATAATTGAGCCTCACGACTTTTTGTCTCGGGTGCCTTTGTGTAATCTCTTTGTGTATTAATTCTCTATTGTAGTGTTATATTATATCAGCTGACTGTACTCGGCTGATATATTTTTTGGCTAATACTTTAATATCCACGGACGTGCAAGTGGTTACAAGATACTGTTGTACCCACGGATGTGCAAGTGGTTATACAGTGCTGGCAATAAATAAAACTTTTGCTCGCTATTTGTTCGCTTGCCATTGAACAAACAACCTTTTGTAGTCCTATTTTGGACATAGACCTATTCTAATTTGCGTCACATAACATTTTGTGACATAGCAGGATTTGGCCTACTACCATAGTAAAAACAGAATAGTAAGCTAGCTAAGGCTGCTCGGCGAGTTAATTGCCTACTCTTGCGATGACGCACGGGTTGTCACGTGTTTACACCGCGGCGCCGCCGGCTTTGTCGGCGCGCGCTATTTCGCCGTTTTTTTAAGTGATTGCGCTGAATACTACAGAATTTAAGCTTGCATATATTTTTTTTCAAATACCTGCTGACTAGCTAAGCGTTATATAACTATCTAAATGCCCTTTATAGCGAGAAAAATGTAACAAGTTTAATTTACTGTCGTTTAACACATTGTATAATATTAATAACGTTTATTACAAAACTGAATGTACATAAACAATGGTCGCGGGCGAGCAGTGTAGTACCTACATGCATGCGCGCGATCAGACGCGCCGCGCATCCCGTACTGAATCCGCGCCGAGCGTTCCGCGCTCGTGAGATTGTGTGCGTGAAAAGTGCGTGCGTACACGCCGCCCCGGCGATTCACGCATACATTCACACCAGCGCGGCGGCGGCGGCCGATTTGTATGAAGCTATCTTACTATTCTGTTTGTACCAGTGGCGTAGCGTGGGGGGGGCCGGGGGGGCCATGGCCCCGGGCGGCACATTTAAGGGGGCGGCAAAAGAGGCCGCAAAAATAAAATATATATACTTATACTATGCGCGCGCACTGACTCGATCCTAGTAGGACCGCGCGGCAGCGCGGGCGCTGTAGGAACTAGGCAGGGGCGTAGTGAAGTTGAGTCCTGTCAAAGTTAGCAAGCACCTAGCTTTGAAGAACAGAACAACAATCGAAAACAAAATCATCCTTATTTTCATTACGTGAAGACTTGTTTCGGATATGGGTGTTTTTTGTTTATCAATTCTTTAATGGGTTGTAATATACTGGTGATCTGCGAGCGTGTTATGAGTAATTTATTAATCAATATCAGGGCTGAGCCACCCCTGTGTGCGATGTGTGCGGCAGTAACGGATCTACGTTTTTTCGAACCGGGGTAAGTCTTGACAATGGCGCCCCAACAGTTTTCCAACTAGTTCAAATTTTTCATTCCATGTCGTGACATGATTTTGGCGCCCCCATGACACTGCCGCCCTGAGCAAGTGCCCCGGTTAACAAGGTTTGGACACAACCACGTGGGTCGCGACGCGGGTTTTGTCCATAAACTTACAGATTTCGCTTCTCAACTCCTTATTTTTGCGAAAATAAGGATTAGGAGTAAATGCTATTAACGGGTGACGGGCAGAGCGAATTCACCGGTGCAAGAAGCTACGCCCAGCGCCCTTCATCAAGACTACCGAGCTTCGGCAGGCTACCAAAATCAATTATACGGTATACCTTGCGACTAACGTAATCTACGGCAAAAGAACATCTCGCCGAGTTTGAGGTAGAATTAAGTCACACAAAATGGAATATATTGGGGTTATCAGAAGTCCAAAGGCAGGGGGAGGACATGGTAACTCTAGAGTCAGGTGACTTTTGCTACTATCGAGAAGGCCACCTATTCTTGGGGTGGCGTCGGTTTCCTGGTCAGGAGGAACAATTTGTGGAAGTCGGTAGTGTGAACTCGGCAATAGGGGCAGCTTAAGCTGATGATACAAGTTTATGCGCTGAACTCAACTCACCCTGACGAGATAGATGAGGCCATCTACCAGGACACTGTTAAGACAATACGTATTAAGACTAAAGCTCAGTACTTCAGCGCAAAAGTGGAAGTACAAGAACGCGGCGAAACGAAATCGGAGCCCACGGCGTGGGACTCGAGAATCAGGACCAAATGCTAGTTAACTACCTTATAGCAGAGGGGATTTACTTAATAAACTATTGTAAGAAGAAGCCTCACAGGCAGTGGATTTGGTGAAACCGTGATAATGTAACACGGTGTAAACAAGGTGAAAGACTACATCACGACGGACCGCAAGCAACCAAGCAACATTAAAGACGGTGATCAATACGATAAACACCTGAAGAAATCGCCAACGAGTACGAGGCTCTCTTAATATAAACATCAGAACTGAAAGGGCCCGGTCAATGAAGCCTACTCTCAGACCTACAGACCTACTTACTACCTACCTTCTTCGCCAGAAGGACGGGCCGTAAAACGACGAATACGAAAGCTTACGCGACGAGACCTCCGACTCTCTAACACTCGAGCTGCGATAGCTCGATCGAGAAAATCCCGGGGATCATAAGTCTTCACTCTAAAGTTGAGGCGACACAATCAAACGACACTACGATGGCGGATGGCCGCACCGTCAACTCAAATTTCGAGATTCTTGAGGAGGTTGAAAGGTTTTATCGACTCGGGCAGCCACACTGACCTCTATTATTACCACGTGGTATTTATACAGGTCAGTGGGCAGCCAGAACAATTGGACTGCTTAGTACCGACGACCACAGTGCCCTACTGACGCACCACTAAACCGAAGCCATCACCACCTCTTAAAAACAACAAAGCACTTAGTGATGAGTGATGACAGAAATCCATCAAAATTTAACTTACGAGTATTACAATTCTTTAAGCCGCCTTGGCCAGACTAAGCTATATATTGCAGCAGAGAAATGGTCAGTGCCATGCGCGACTCATTGACACCGTTGAGAGCAGCCACGTTTTGCCGTAAAATTGAGACGAATCAAATGACAACATATTTTTTTAATTCTTTAAGCCGTTTAGGGTGTAAAGCCAAACTAAAGGACATACTTATATACATACAAACATGCCAAAACCCGAAAAACGTTACACTTCTGCAGAAACATTGGGATAAAAAGGGGGCGACAAATTGCCGAACGGCCCCGGGCGGCAGAAACCCACGCTACGCCACTGGTTTGTACTATGCTACTACACTACGCTAGGCAAACAGTTTGGTAGAGTGCTTTTTGTCTAGTTATCTGTCTCTTCCAAAAGTCTCATGCAAACACCCACTGAATTAAACGGGGTAGTGACACTTTGGGCGTTTGTGCATTACACGGAATTTTACCGTCCGGCAGTCAGATTTACATCAACTTTCATTGAGAATTCATTGACAATTGTACGAAATCGGACTGCCGAACGGTAAAATTCCTTGTAGTGTACAAACGCCCTTTGTATCTATGCCTAATCCGGTACTATACGGACAACCACTCGCTTTGCTATGTGTAGCAAAGCGAGTGGTTGTGACGATGATGTCTTTTGTTGTTGCCGCCTCTTCCACATATGAATCTACTACATATATGTACATATCATCAAATATTCACTAACAACGCTTCCACCCGCACCTTCCCCTGCCTCTAGGTATATGCCAAAGATAGTTCGTCACTCCGTTTGCGTTCATATTCTGTGAGAGTCGGCAGACACCACCCCTCTCCAGACGGTCGTTGGCCTCCCTTTGGACGTTGCCTCCGTGGCAGAAGTTTGCATTGTGCGGATGACCTTGCGATCCTGAGATATGGCTGCTGCAATTCTCAGCTTCAATATCTATTCTTATTATATCTATTATATCTCACGTCTGTATCCCCGAAGGGGTAGGCAGAGCTGTAATATTACACCCACATTTCGCCATGAATTTTTAGGTCCCACGTAATAGGGAGCGAGCCTATTGCCGTTATCGGGCACATCACCAGACTCCGTGCTGCTACTGAGAATTCGGAAAAACCCAGTAACACTTTTTTGCCCGACCCGGGAATCGAACCCGGGACCTCCGATCAGCAGTCGCATACGCTATCCACTGGACCACGGAGGCAGTCTATCTATTATATAATATATCTAGAACAATTTCTATAGTTCTAGGTCTTTCATAATAAGGGCATTGCCTAATTGTATAAACAAAGTTGTAGGATCTCGTGTAGTCTATGCACTAGGTATAAGTTCTGTCATGGATATATTTGTAAGCAACAATTAAATAAATGCTGGTCTTTGTCATAGATTTGACCGTGTGGTTGACGGCATAGAATACAAGTGTCACCACCCCCTATCTTCCCGTGGGTGTCGTAAGAGGCGACTAAGGGATAACACGATGCAAATACCATCTTTGCGTAGAGACGGAAAACTCGACATCAAACCCTATACGACTGCCTCGTTGGTCTCGCGGCTAAGTGCGTGGGATCGGGAGGTCCCGGGTTCGATTCCTGGGTCGTGCAGTGTTATTGGGTTTTTCTGTCACGAAATTCTCAGTGGCGGCGCGGAGTCTGGAAATGTGCCCGGTACGGCAATAGGCTCGCCCCTTATTACGTGGGACTAAAGTATATCTGGCGAAAAGTGGGTGTAGAAATACACCTCTGCCTACCCCTTCGGGGATAAAAGGCGTGACGATATGTATGTTATCATAGATATAGTAAACAAGATCTGTGGGGAGGTCGAGTTCTGAAAGTAAAATTCGTAGCTAGCCATTTATTTCACTTAGGTCCAGGTTAAGTTTACTAAGTTTATGAACGCCAAAACACATTTTATATCCGATAGCACCAGATTGATAGTATGAGACGAACCTAGAAGTAACTTAAGCTATTGTTTTAAATGAACAATTTTTGAAATTACGACGTGTGTGTCTGTGCAGACATTAATTTATTATTACAAAAAAATATGTACAGATAACTAAATAACCAACGGAAATGAAAATTTGAGATGAATTAAAAAAAAACCGTGAACATGTAAGCGGTTAAGTTGTCGCGACGGAGTCAACTATCGAACTTTACTGTCGTCGCGTTGGGTCGTCACGCTATTATCTCTTGCTTCCGATAAAGAAGTTTGATTTTAAAATCTTTGCTAAGAATACAAAGCGTCACTAGTAGTGACTCACTACTTTATTTCATTAGGCGGGTCCACACAGAGCGAGCAGCCTCGCGAAGCATTTTCCGCGCGAGGCTGCTCGGTCCGTCTGGACCTATTTCGTGCGTGTCGTATGAGGGACTAAGAAAATACGCGTAGCTCATAGTATATTTGGGTAGAGACGGAAAACTTGACTTCAAACGGCCTTAGGATGATATGATGAATCGGCATACTTTACCGATTCATGTAGATATTATTTTGAACTTACGTTACATATAGAGCTACGCTACTAATCAAAATAAGCACTTTTATTACATTCTGATAAGCATGTAATAAACCATACATAGACCCAAAACCATTCTCTTTTCAGGCCTCCCTATACTCGAGTAGAAATATGATATATAATCATAGAATTTGTACAAACAGTGGTGCTACGTGTTTATATTGTTGGGTAAATAATGTCGGGCGCCTGTAGTGTTGACGTCCTCTGTCCGTCGGGAAATGTAAAGTGTTGTTTCCGTACTTTGTCATTCCGCCACGCGGTGGCGTTTCTCTAAAATGTTCTCTATTTCGTACCTAATATCTGTAGAGTGCATTTTCAAATGTATTTTTGAACTGCAACGTAAATTGCGAGAGGTTTTTTGCTCGCAGTTTCATTAGGTGAAAACTTGATTGCAGATCTAGTTAGCGTAATTACCTAAGTCTCTCTGCTGGATGGGTATATATTTACTTGATTTAAAGCTTAAGAGTTTAATTTTCTCTTAGGTATTTTTTTTAGGAGGTACGATGTTTGGAGATTTGTCTGGTAGACAAATATAAAGTTATATTCGACATACTTAATCGTTATTATCATCAGCCTGCTGTAGTCCGCTGCTAGTCATAAGCTTGTCCAATGGTACGCCACTGACTTATAATTAATACCGACTTTTCGTGTTCAGTACTCGTTGTCTTGTTCTCACCACCCCCTTCGGGGTAGTGGGGTTCCTTTGGGAGATTGACTCCTTAAGGAGGTTGTCATCGCGGCCCAATACTATGGGCCGGTCATTGGTTGGGTCGCCCTCGAGGCTGACTAACCTGGTGAGTCTCCGTTGGGAGAGGCCCAGTTAGTCGCCTGCGAGAGGGCGGCGGTTGGTCATCTGGCTGGCGTGGTGATGGTGGTGGTGGTGAAGAAGAAGCCCCGCTCGAGGGAGCTGGTATTAGTTCTCGCGCGGGGCGCTTCAGTCTCCTTCTGATGAGGTTGGTCGAGTCTGGATGGGGGAGTTCTGAGCGATCTGCTCGCTGGAACATACCCCGGGCCAACCCGCTCACGAATCCCTCGATCGGCTCCCACTTGAGGTCCCGATATATGGTCGCGTTCCTGAGGTACCTGGGCGCGTCCACCGCCAGGCGAAGACACTTGTTCTCCACCCGCTGCAGTCGCTGCCGCGTGGTGTCGGCTGTCAAGTTGTACCAGGCCGGTCCCGCGTATGTGAGGCGCGACCTGATATAGGTGGGCCATCGTCAGATTTCTGTCAATGGTGACGCCCAGCAGTTAAAATATATTCGAAAGCTTAAATATCTCAATTATCACAGAACAGATCATCGATCCTGTGAATAGCTGAGCAGAGGTTATACTAATTTAATTCATCGAGGGATTAACAAAAGGGGCCAACGGTCATTGAACTATTATTCGGTCCGACAATTACCTCGTAAACCCTCAGTGACAGATTGACATTTCAATTTCGGCTACTTCCTGATATATAATACCTTTGCCGTCACTTTGCTTTTCTTGGAAGAAGTCTATGACACCATAAAAGCATTTAATTCGTTTGTCGAATTAATTCTGCCTCGTTGGTCTCGCGGCATAAATGTGCGCGCGAGATTGGGAGGTCTCGGGTTCGATTCCCGGGTCGGGCAAAGTGTTATTGGGTTTTTCCGTTAGGAAATTCTCAGTAGCAGCTCGGAGTCTGGTAATGTGCCCGGTACGGCAATAGGCTCGC
The DNA here is from genome assembly GCA_944739405.2 of Euclidia mi. NCBI lineage: Eukaryota > Metazoa > Arthropoda > Insecta > Lepidoptera > Erebidae > Euclidia > Euclidia mi. The sequence goes on from OX123202.2 coordinate 45,206,920, forward strand.
CCGTTTTATTTACATTACGTGGGACCTAAAAATTCATGGCGAAATGTGGGTTTTATACCTATCACACCTCTGCCTACCCCTTCGGGGATACAGGCGTGAGTTTATAAATAAATAAAAAATAAGAAAAATCATGGTCTACATTTATATTATTCGGATGTCAAGTTCAGTTATCTAGATTATTTTTTATCGTTAAGTTAAATAATGATCACTGATGTTCTGCAGGTACCTACCTACCTATGTATATCCGTGAATACGGTGCTGGCAACGGTAACCATATTATATTGTATCCGTGAAGTTTAGTTTTAGATACGTACTTTACGTGTCTAAAACCACACTGCTGCTGCAGATGCTATTGACCACGAAACTTTAATAGCTGAATAGCAGGTTTGGATATATAGAACTGAATGTTATAACTTCTATTTGGGTAAATTTCTTTGATATAAATTTACTTGCTGTTAATAAATTAATCCTAGCATGTTATTTTTGTGTTGTAATTGAATAAGAATGTTTTGTCGTGGAAAATGGCGACTAGATTCTGCCGGAATGTCTGGTACGTTCTGGCCCGGGGCCCAGTTCTCATGTTAGACAAAGGATAATTTCACCATAAATATCATTTGGCATACATTCTTTGTTTAACTTGTCTTGAGACACCGATTTTTTTCAAAATAGCCTTTTAAGGTATCTTAATTTTTTTAAATAAAACTTAAAAGTGTCACGAATTCTACATGGCTAAATAGCTTCGCTATAATGTATGTAGCTTCGCTTTCAAAACAGTGAGAAAAATTGGATTGTATATATTATACTAATACTTATTATAAATCAGGGCTGTAATATGAAAAGAAATTATCAAAATTTATTTTCGAAATGACCATGAATGGGTAACTCTCAAATATGAAAGTAACTATGGTTTCTTTTGTCTATAGAGCTTTGACGGCAAAAGAACTGAAGTGACGAAATTAAGTTTGATGAAATGAAACTCAAAGAAAGACTAAACCCTTTAAAACACATGGGCGACTCTTAATTCAATTAATCTTTCGTGAGGTCCCGAATTTAATTCGATTCGGTTCTAAATCATTGGCTCAGCTAAAGCCCAATAATGTATTTCTGTGTAGGTATAATGAATTATTTTATAGTGTAAGCACAGAACGACCACCATCACAGTACGACTGAGGTGTAAGTATGTGATTTTTTTTTTGGGTGCTTCGATCCATCCTGTAGTAAAACTCCAGTTATACTTATTAGAATATAGTTTATATTTCAGATATAACACTGTACAGATATTATAATATTGCCGAAGAGCCACCGTCAGTTCGGTACCGTCGCCAGGAATAGAATGCCCACTCTCGCCAACCGCCATTTTGAATTCTTTCGATAGTGATGTGACTCGGACGAGTCAATCGACTACAAATTATTAAATTGCAATCGATATCAATTTTAATAAAAAATGGGGACCTTACACTCGTCCATCCTGACCTCGTGTATGTCCCCATACACGCAATCAAGCAAACTAATATAAACCTTACACTCGGCGAGAGAGGGCACTTACAATCACATTATAGAATCCTGTAAACCCATCCAATTCTCACAGGCTTAGTTACATGTTATCATTGCCGCAAACCCATCCAATTCTTACGACAACGATAACATACACAAATTTAATTCTGCGAACCCATCCAATTCTCGCAAAATTAAATGCAATGCTTGCTAACCCATCCAGTTCTAGCAAGATTGACATTCACCGACATGCAGTTCCTGCTAACCCATCCAATTCTAGCAGGAACTGCTACACCGCTTATAATAGCTTACAATTCTGGTCAACCCATCCAATTCTGACCAGAATTTTAACATAACAAAATATACATTTTATAAATAATGCAATGCTTGCTAACCCATCCAATTCTAGCAAGATTGACATTCACCGACATGCAGTTCCTGCTAACACATCAAATTCTAGCAGGAACTGCTACACCGCTTATAATAGCTTACAATTCTGGTCAATCCATCCAATTCTGACCAGAATTTTCACATAACAAAATAGACATGTTATAAATGCAATGCTTGCTAACCCACCCAATTCTAGCAAGATTGACATTTACCAACATGCAGTTGCTGCTAACCCATCCAATTCTAGCAGCAACTGCTACATAGTAATACGCTTATAATAGCTTACAATTCTGGTCAACCCATCCAATTCTGACCAGAATTTTCACATAACAAAATAGACATGTTATAAATGCAATGCTTGCTAACCCACCCAATTCTAGCAAGATTGACATTTACCAACATGCAGTTGCTGCTAACCCATCCAATTCTAGCAGCAACTGCTACATAGTAATACGCTTATAATAGTTTACAATTCTGGTCAACCCATCCAATTCTGACCAGAATTTTCACATAACAAAATAGACATGTTATAAATGCAATGCTTGCTAACCCATCCAATTCTAGCAAGATTGACATTTACCAACATGCAGTTGCTGCTAACCCATCCAATTCTAGCAGCAACTGCTACATAGTAATACGCTTATAATAGCTTACAATTCTGGTCAATCCATCCAATTCTGACCAGAATTTTTACATAGCAAAATAAACATGTTATAAATGCAATGCTTGCTAACCCATCCAATTCTAGCAAGATTGACATTTACCAACATGCAGTTGCTGCTAACCCATCCAATTCTAGCAGCAACTGCTACATAGTAATATGCTTATAATAGCTTACAATTCTGGTCAACCCATCCAATTCTGACCAGAATTTTCACATAGCAAAATAAACATGTTATAAATGCAATGCTTGCTAACCCATCCAATTCTAGCAAGATTGACATTTACCAACATGCAGTTGCTGCTAACCCATCCAATTCTAGCAGCAACTGCTACATAGTAATACGCTTATAATAGCTTACAATTCTGGTCAACCCATCCAATTCTGACCAGAATTTTCACATAGCAAAATAGACATTTAATAAATAAAATCATGGCTACATTAATAATTGTATCGTAATTTAATTAATACGGTTTTACAACCAACAGTTCAATATATCAGCTCATACAATAATTAGCGCAACATATGTAAAACACCACTATTACTAACCATTTAATTTTTAGCACAAGTTGACAACATATTATTATCATAGCGACATAATATACACAAGGAATTAATATAAATTAGAATGATAGGCTGTTTTATCACTGCTACAAAAATAAGCCTATAACAATACAGCTCTGGACTGTACCATTAATACCTAGGTACATTAATATTATTTTAAATTAATAATTTTTGGGGGGGTGAAGTTACTCGCGTCAGTAGGAACTACCATCTTTTCCTAGACCCACCCTACACGTGCCCCCAAAAAAATAACTGTTATCCGGTCAAATGGGCTATCGGCTATACATTCACCCCAAAGGACAATAAAAGCTACCGCTTAGTCATTAAAAACCTCCACCATAGCCAACAACCACCAAGTATTGTGAACTACAACAGAGATACTATGCAAGTGTGGTAGCCGCCGAGACCGTAACGCAGTCAAAATCTACACCAGCTTCTGATAACACCACTGATATTACTGGCAATCAACGAAATCTGACTCTTGAAAGCATACTCATAAAACAAAGTGAGACGATCGATCTCCTAATTCAACAAATGTGCTCCATGTTGGACCTTATCACAACTCTCATTACAAAACAACAAATTACTTCTCTAAACCTTGCAACGTGGAACACCTTGCACCTAACTCTCATGAACCTGAAGCATTCCTCCACTCCAACAAATTTGATGCATGCCTTATATTCGAAGCACATACAACCAATCGAAGTCGAATCTGCATCACCGGATATAGCGTGTACTTTACCTGCCACCCGGATGGCGGAGCTCATGCTGGTTCTGCGATTGTTATTAAAAATAGCATAAAACACTGCCTACTGCAGCCGTACGCGACTAACCACCTACAAGCTACCACAGTGCGCTTAGAAGACGGCTATGGTCATATGAACCTCTCGGCCATATATTGCCCACCGCAACATTGCATAAAAGAAGTCATGTTCACAGAATATTTCCAGTCTCTGGGGAATCGCTTCATAGCTGGTGGGGTCTGGAATGCTAAGCACCCCTACTGGGGATCACGAGTAACCGTTACAAGTCGAGGTCGAGAACTAAAAAAGAGCGTCGATTCCAATCGACTTATACCATTATCTACTGGTGAATCGACATACTGGCCCACAGACAGCAACGAGATACCAGATTTTTTGGACTTTTATATCACCAAAAATATTCAACCTCTTTACGTTCACATAGTATCAAGCCTCGACGTCTCCGCGGACCATAGTCTAGTGATGTTCTGGAATCCAATATAATTCTTAAACTTCCACTGAAAAATCCCGAAAACATTGACCAATCATACTTCTTCTAACATTTTTCGCCTCTCGCGTATATATATATGTATCCTTTTATGATCAAACATGGTGTTTGTCACACAAAGGCTCCACTCCAAACAAATCTCAAGCAGTGCTTTTCCATTTTCGTTCACACTCTCATCACCAAATGCACCTAACACCCTTTTAAATCCATCTCGCTTTACTCCCACCCATCCATTGAAATCCCCTAACAAGATCAATCTTTCATTATCCTTGCAGTTCCTCAAAATCTCTCTTAAACTCTCCCAAAACTCCTGCCTTTCGTCTTGCTCATGTTGTGACATACCCGTTACTATATTGACCGGGGCGTAGACCCCACAATAAAGAGACGAGTAAATCCTACTTTCATTCTCATCCACAGTAGCCTAGCATTTACACATTCAAACTCTTTTACGCACTCATTCATTCGCGCAGACAGTACTACACCAACTCCCTTACAGGCTCTGGTGCTACTATCTACCCCAGACCAATACGCCGTATATGCGCCATGCTTGGTGGTGTCACACCCTTTTCTTTTTGTTTCATTCACACAAAGAATATTAATCTTTCTATCATCCATCATCTGACATACTTCATCCAATTTGCCGATCATTCCTCCACCAACATTCAATGTTGCAAACCTGCTTTCCGTAGGCCGCTTTTCGCCCTCGCGGGAAACGAGACGTGATGGGTTGCGAACCGCGTCGCCGCCGTATGGAGAAGAAGAAGTTTTTGTTCCCATAGCGTTCCCACGAGATTTAGGGATCTAGACGGTCCATCCCCGCAGAGCCCTTTACGGGGGTAAGGCGGAATATCAGCTGTGCCCTGTGACCACCAACATAGGCACCCTACGTTTACGACCAGCTTGCCCTCTGGCCACGAATCCCTCAGCACGGGTCGGTTCACACCTTAGATCGGAGTTTTGTTTCGGGTATGCTCCCTGAAAGTTGGTTTAAATTCGAAGTTTTCCTTCTTCTAGACAGGTTGCCAAACAAGGCTAACGAGGCCCATCTCCCCGAACGTTTGGTTTAATTTCGGAGTTTTCCTTCTCCTAGACAGGTTGCCAACCAAGGCTAACGAGGCCCATCTCCCCGATCTCTCCTAGTTAGTGTCACAGTAGCTTTTTATGAGTCAATAGCAGGATTTGGCCTACTATACTACGCCAGGCAAACAGTTTGGTATAGTGCTTTTTGTCTAGTTATCTGTCTCTTCCAAAAGTCTCCTGCAAACACCCGCTGAATGAAACGGGGTAGTGACAGTTTGTATTCCTAATCCGGCACTATACGGACAACCACTCGCTTTGCCATGTGTAGCAAAGCGAGTGGTAGTGATGATGATGCCTTTTGTGGTAATATGTATATTATCAAATAGCCACTGACAACGGTTCCACCCGCACCTTCCCCTGCCTCTAGGTATATGCCAAAGATAGTTCACGTCACTCCGTTTGCGTTTATATTCTGTGAGGGTCGGCAGACACCACCCCTCTCCAGACGGTCGTTGGCCTCCCTTTGGACGTTGCCTCCGTGGCAGAAGTTTGCATTGTGCGGATGACCTTGCGATCCTGTGATATGTCTGCTGCAATTCTCAGTATTCAGTATCTTATTATATCTATTATATTTCACGTCTGTATCCCCGAAGCGGTAGGCAGAGCTGTAATATTACACCCACATTTCGCCATGAATTTTTAGGTCCCACGTAATAGGGGGCGAGCCTATTGCCGTTATCGGGCACATCACCAGACTCCGTGCTGCTACTGAGAATTCGGAATAACCCAGTAACACTTTTTTGCCCGACCCGGGAATCGAACCCGGGACCTCCGATCAGCAGTCGCATACGCTATCCACTGGACCACGCAGGCAGTCTATCTATTATATATCTAGAACAATTTCTATTGTTCTAGGTCGGTAATAAGGACATTGCCTAATTGTATAAACAAAGTTGTAGGATCTAGTGTAGTCTATGCACTAGGTATAAGTTCTGTCATGGATATATTTGTAAGCAACAATAAAATAAATGCTGGTCTTTGTCATATGTAGTTATAATAAACAAGATCTGTGGGGAGGTCGAGTTCTGAAAGTAAAATTCGTAGCTACTCATTTATTTCACTTAGATCCAGGTTAAGTTTACTAAGTTTATGAACGCCAAAACACATTTTATATGGGATAGCACCAGATTGCTAGTATGAGACGAACCTAGAAGTAACTTAAGCTATTGTTTTAAATCAACAATTTTTGAAGTTATCCTTGAGGTGTGTGTCTGTGCAGACATTACTTTATTATTACAAAAAATTATGTACAGATAACTAAATAACCAACGGAAATGAAAATTTAAGATGAATTAAAAAAAACCGTGAATATGTAAGCGGTTAAGTTGTCGCGACGGAGTCAACTATCGAACTTTACTGTCGTCGCGTTGGGTCGTCACGCTATTATCTCTTAATGCCGATAAAGAAGTTTGATTTTAAAATCTTTGTTAAGAATACAAAGGCCACTAGTAGTGACTCACTATTTCATTAGGCGGGTCCACACAGAGCGAGCAGTCTCGCGAAGCATTTTCCGCGCGAGGCTGCTCGGTCTGTATGGATCCGCCTATTTCGTGCGTGTCGTATGAGGGACTAAGAAAATACGCGTAGCTCATAGTACATTTGGGTAGAGACGGAAAACTAGACTTCAAACGCCCTTAGGATGAGATGATGAATCGGCATACTTCACCGATTCATGTAGGTATTATTTTGAACTTACGTTACATATAAAGCTACGCTACTAATCAAAATAAGCACTTGTATAACATTCTGATAATCATGTTATAAACCATACATAGACCTAAAACCATTCTCTTTTCAGGCATCACAATAACCGAGTAGAAATATAATATAGAATTATAGGATTTGTACAAATAGTGGTGCTGCGTGTTTATATTGTTGGGTAAATAATGTCGGGCGCCTGTAGTGTTGACGTCCTCTGTCCGTCGGGAAATGTAAAGTGTTGTTTCCGTACTTTGTCATTCCGCCACGCGGTGGCGTTTCTCTAAAATGTTCTCTATTTCGTACTAATATCTGTAGAGTGCATTTTCAAATGTATTTTTGAACTGCAACGTAAATTGCGAGAGGTTTTTTGCTCGCAGTTTCATTAGGTGAAAACTTGATTGCAGATCTAGTTAGCGTAATTAAGTCTCATTGCTAGATGGGTGTATATCTGCTTGATTTAAAGCTTGAGGGTTTAATTTTTCTCTTAGTTATTTTTTTTAGTAGGTATGATGTTTGGAGATGTGTCCTAGTAGTCAAATGTAAAGTTATATTCGACATACTTAATCGTTATTATCATCAGTCTGCTGTATTCCGCTGCTAGACATAAGCTTGTCCAATGGTATGCCACTGACTTATAATACCGACCTTTCGTGTTCAGCCATTGCATAAAAATATATAATTTAATAGGTATAATACCTTTGCCGTCACTTTGCTTTTCTTGGAAGAAGTCTATGACACCATTAAAGCATTTAATTCGTTTGTCGAATTAATTTCATGGTCTATATTTATAGTTTCTTTTTAATCGTTAAGTTAAATAATGATCACGGATGTTCAGTAGGTACCTGCATCCGTGAATACTGTGCTGGCAATAGTGACCATACTTATAAGTTCCATGAAACACGTTTTAGACACGTTACGTGACTAAACTGATGCTATTGACCATGAGAACTTCCTAAATAGAAAGCAGATGTTGGATATTGAGATTCAACCCTTTGAATGCCGGTACAATGATCCACGTGAGACGCAATAGCTTTATAATCGTGTCTGGCATTCCGGCTTACAAGAGAATGTTATACCTTCTATTTGGGAAATTTCTAGTGATACACATATTATTGCTGTAAATAAATTAAGCCTAACATGCCATGTATATTTTTATATTTTAATTTAATTGATAAAACAATGTTTTGACTTGGAAAATAGCGACAAGATTCTGCCCGAATGTCTGGTGCGTTCTGCCTTGGGGCCAATTTTTATGTTAGACAAAGGATAATTTAACCATAAATATTATTTGGCATACTTACATCCTTTGGTAAACTTGTCTGGGGACAGATTTTTTTCCAAATTGCCTTTTAAAGTACACATGTTATTTTTAACATAATAAAACTTAAATCAAAAATATCACGTATTCTACATTGCTTAATATAGCTTCGCTTTCAAAAAAGCTAGCCAAATCAGATTGTGTATATCATCCTCCTCATGTGAGCCTAGAGACGTCCACTGCTGAGCATAGGCCTCCCCTACATATTATACTAATACTTATTGCAAATCAGGGCTGTAATTTATGAAAAGAAATTATCAAAAATTAGTTTTGAAATAACCATGAATAAGTAACTCTCAAATATGAAAGTAACTAGTTTGTATTTTGTCTCTTAAGCATTGACGGCAAAGCCAACGGTGATTAAGTTTGATTAAATTAAGCTCAAAGAAAGACTAAACCCCATAAAACACATGGGTGACTTTTAATTCAATTAATGTAGCGCTCACAGCGAGGATTAGCTTGTCGTTCGTAACAGGTCGGCAAAGTTAAGCAACGCTTGCACAGGTCGCCACTTGGATGGGTGCCCTCGTGTGGCATTTACATCTGAGCGCTACCGTGCTTCGGAGGGCACGTAAAGCTGTCGGTCCCGGTTCTTGTCTCAGGATAAGAGTCGTTAGTCCACGTCGGAGGCCTTCGGGCGGTCTGAAAACTCCGACACTAGAGTTGGCCACACACTCACACGAAAAACAAACAAATTCAATTAATCTTTCGATAGGTCCCGAATTCCATTTGATGTAAAGTATTTGCTCGGCTAAAGTCCAATAATGTACCTATTTCTGTGTAGGTATAATTAATTCTTTAATAGTGTAACCATATGTGAATTATTTTTTGTGAGTGCTTCGATTTATAGTAAGAATGCTACTTATATTTAGAGCGTAATACGCGTTGCAAGTATTTCAATCTTATGTCCCGTCATAACAGTTTGGAGCAGTTTTCACCGCATATTTGAACACAAATGATCCAACTTTTCACATTATGCGTTAGAAAATAACTTTTAGACGATAAAACCGCCTTTTATCCATTTCGGCGTTTTAGCCAATCAAAACTTTGATTGGATCAGTACCTATTTATATTTTCTGTTTGATATTTTATTCCCGGATAGAAATTTTATAACGGCTATGATGGAGACCTTTTTAGACTGGTAAAAGGAAATACAACACCCGTTGAAATTTATGTATTGTAGGTACTAAGTGGGTAGCTCGCTTTTCATATAAATTACTTAGCTATAAATGAATATTCTACGTTGAAATATAAATGACTGCACATTAGGCACTGTTGTTAGAACTGCGCCGAATGTAGTTCGATCCCCTGTATGACACAACACTTTGTGTGATACACAATTTGTTTATTTAGTACGGGTGTTGTATACAGAGAAGGAGGCTTTTCGCAAAAAAAAAAGAAGTACATACCTAGGTACCTATTAGTGCAAAAATAAACTTAATTTTACTGCCTACCTTGATACGTAACCTAGATAATACCTTTATAACGGAGCTTAGGCAATTATTGTCCTAGCCTTATTTCGAAGGCCTCTACTAATACTAAAGTTCGTAAATAACAGATGGTTGAACGTGTTCTGAGACGGCAGTCAGGGGTGTCCGTTTCGATGGCGCGGCCATGACGTTATTTTTTTTTTTAAATGATAACAAGATTTTGTAAAAATTTGTAAAAGTAGACTCCCAAAACCATAAATTTGTCAAAGCTATGGTTAAAAAGTTATAAGGGTTTGAACGTGGCCGCGCCATTGAAACGCTCCGAACCGCGCGGCCACGGAGATCTTTAAAACTAAGCATTGCAGAGACCTGAAATTTTGGTAAGTAACAGATTGATTTTGTAAAAAATTTGTAAAAATATAGAAAAAAATCCTGAGCTTATATTTTAGGAGCTATGAGACAAATACGCCATGGCCGCGCCAATGAAACGGTGAAAAACACATTTTTGCCGATATCTCGTTGAAAAAGCAATGCAGACGTCTGAAAATTTTTGTAAAACCCAGATTTGAATTTGTCAAAACTAGTGAAAATACAACAAAAAATCATAGGTTTATATTTCTGGAGCTATAAGACTAATTCGCCATGGCCGCGCCATTGAAACGGTGAAAAACACATTTTCGCCAATATCTCACTGAAAAAGCAACGCAGACGTCTGAAGTTTTTTGTAAAACCCTAATTTGAATTTGTCAAAACCAGTAAAAATAAAACAAAATATCCTAGGTTTATATTTCTGGAGTTATAAGACTAATACGCCATGGCCGCGCCATTGAAACGGTGAAAAACACATTTTCGCCGATATCTCGCTGAAAAAGCAACTCGGACGTCTGAAGTTTTTTGTGAAACCTGGATTTGAATTTGTCGAAACTAGTAAAAATAAAACAAAAAATCCTAGGTTTATATTTCTGGAAATAAAAGACTAATACGCCATGGCCGCGCCATTGAAACGGTGAAAAAATATGTAATCGCCGATATCTCGCTGAAAAAGCAACGCAGACGTCTGAAGTTTTTTGTAAAACCTGGATTCGAATTTGTCAAAACTAGTAAAAATAAAACAAAAAATCCTAGGTTCATATTTCAGGAGCTGGAAGACTAAAAAATACGTAATCTACAGCTCCTGAAATGTAAACCTAGGGTTTTTATGCGCATTTTCACCAGTTTTGACAAATTCAGATTAGGTTTTCAAAAAACTTCAGACCTCTGCGATGCTTTTTCAGCGAGATATAGGCCATTACATATTTTTTTAACGTTTCAATGGCGCGGCCATGGCGTATTAGTCTTATATCTTCAGAAATATAAACCTAGGATTTTTTGTTTTATTTTTACTAGTTTCGACAAATTCAAATCCAGGTTTTACAAAAAACTTCAGACGTCTACGTTGCTTTTTCAGCGAGATATAGGTGAAAATGTGTTTTTCACCGTTTCAATGGCGCGGCCATGGCGTATTAGTCTTATAACTCCAGAAATCTAAACCTAGGATATTTTGTTTTATTTTTACTGGTTTTGACAAATTCAAATCAGGGTTTTACACAAAACTTCAGACGTCTGCGTTGCTTTTTCAGTGAGAAATTGGCGAAAATGTGTTTTTCACCGTTTCAATGGCGCGGCCATGGCGAATTAGTCTTATAACTCCAGAAATATAAACCTAGGATTTTTTGTTGTATTTACACTAGTTTTGACAAATTCAAATCTGGTTTTTACAAAAATCTTCAGACGTCTGCGTTGCTTTTTCAACGAGATATCGGTGAAAATGTGTTTTTCACCGTTTCAATGGCGCGGCCATGGCGTATTAGTCTCACAGCTCCTAGAATATAAGCTCAGGATTTTTTTCTATATTTTTACAATTTTTTTACAAATTCAATCTGTTACTTACCAAAATTTCAGGTCTCTGCAATGCTTAGTTTTAAAGATCTCCGTGGCCGCGCGGTTCGGAGCGTTTCAATGGCGCGGCCACGTTCAAACCCTTATAACTTTTTAACCATAGCTTTGACAAAGAGCTATGGCAGCTTTCCATACATCATTTTAGTTAATCACCAAATTTAGCATCTATAAATTAAATATACCTTGTTTGATAGCATATATATTGCTGATTCTAAAGGTAAAAAAATCATAACTTTTATAGGTTATGTCATTAATAACCATCTATTTAGTATATTGCTGCATCAAATAATAATTTATTGGTATATAAAACTGAAGGAGCTCGATAGCATAATACTATTTATGCCCACTAGTAAACATTATTAACGATTACGCAAGTTAAGCAACCCCAGGTGTGGGCACCACTTGGATTTGTCTTAAGTCCTCTGTGCATAGAGAGACCAATCTGTTATCATGACATAATTACATAGATATCAGTCGTTAAAGTCAGATGCTCTTATGCAGCTTTAAACATAATTATGCTATCAATATTGACTATTTATTTACATACTGACCGTTTTTTCAAAGAAAAATAAAACACGACTGATTTCCTAAAAAATATATAGCCTATGTCACGTGAGGATTCCAACAATAGCCCACTCACCGAAATCGGTTCAGCCATTTAGAAGTTATGGCGGAATAAAGAAACTCACATACATTTCATATTGCAATTCTCTGTGACATTTTGACGAAGCCTATTGCGGATAACCGTATGTATATTTTTATTTCATGGTGCATGAATAAATGAAATATGATTTATGTGTATAAAAAAAAGCAATACTTACACTAGTTTTCTAGGCAGTCGTGTAAAATAGTGAGCCGACGACGGTTTCTTAACATGTTACTTACATAGGATTACCAAGGATAAAAAGATGTTTCAGGTTCCCTAATGTATGAAAAAGGTTTGGTGAATAGTAAAAACACAAGATTTCATTTTACAATATTTTATTATTCATCATCCTCTATAACTAGCACATTATCTAAAAAGGCAGCTGGTGCAAAGATATTTTGTTGATGTCTAGCCCATCCCAAATACCAAACGATGATCATTACATGACCGCAACATCCTAGCGTACGCCGACCAACGAGGCAACTACAGCAATATTCAGTGATTCCTATTCGTCCAGGTATATATTTTCAATCATACATACATACATACATAGACTCACGCCTGCTTCCCTGAAGGGGTAGGCAGAGGCATATTAAACGCCCACTTTTCGCCAGTGTTTTGATCCCACGTAACAGGTGGCGAGCCTATTGCCGCTTATCGGGTTATTTTGTTTGCCAGAGCCTCGTCCGTTGATCGGCAGGTGCACCACTTGCAGGTGAGGTTGGCTTGGGACCCTAAGTTCTTGGTGGGAACCCTATGCACCCATTATTTTCAATCAAACATAAACATAATATTGTTTCAGACTTATGTGTCTTGATTTTATTCTACCTCTTATTAAAATAGCGTCATTACTGCCTCTGAGATTATATTCAGTTGTTTCTATATTATGTTCCCTACGGACTTCAACTGCCGTGGCCACGACCACGAACACTCGTTTTGGCTGTAGAAACCAGGTACAAAACAATATCCAAGAAACAGGGCAGTATCGGAATCCTTAAGCACGCACAAGTCACAAAGAGGCAATATCAGAGTCCATAAACAGTTTGAGTCATATAACAAGAAGCGAAAACAGAGTCCTTGGGCAATCCGGGTCAAAAAGAATACTGAAAACAGGGGAAAAGCAGCGAAAACACTCAGAACACAAACAAACAAGCGCGGGCGACAGCGAGATGAAAAAAATCGAAATGTCAAATGTCATGTTGTATTTTTGTATAGCTCTGAATGGCCATCTTTTAGCCAGCGCCCAGTTTTACTTTAAATGTCGAAAGAAGTTATTAATACTGTACTTTATTTAAAATCCGCATAGAAATAAACGTAACAAGCAAAAAATAGTATTATTTATATTAATAACTATTTAAATCTCTTAATCTATAAAAAAACATTCATGATTCTATCTTAGAAAAATAATTATTTACTCTGGCAACTTTGTGGCTTTCTGACCATTTCTGACAAACCAAAGAAATGGCCATTACGAAAAGCCGGCAATCAATTAACATAATAGCTATTTTTAATTTTATACTTTTTTACCTAGCCTTATCTAAATTAGACTAAAATATAGAAAATCGTATTAAAATATTTGATGAATTTTGGTTGTAATGAGTTTTTAAGATGCTTTTAGTGCACTGAACTAAAAATCTGCCATAGCTCTCTCTTTATGGTTTTGGGAGTCTACTTTTACAAATTTTTACAAAATCTTGTTATCATTTAAAAAAAAAATAACGACGTCATGGCCGCGCCATCGAAACGGACACAGTCAGGGCTCAGAATCTGTTCACTGGACCTATTATACATATTATTATAATCATCTTATTAGGTACGTTAGATACCTATAGCTATGTATAGATATATAATAGAGTACTAATGTAAATCTTACATTATGTTTTACAATTACAACGCACAGATACGTATAAAATACACAAATTGGTTTATTTTAGAATTAAAGTAAGTCTAGTATTAAACATTTATTCCATACATACATATATACATATGCTCACGCCTTTTTCCCGTCGGGGTAGGCAGAGACAACAGATCACCACTTGCTTCTATCCTTGCAAACCTCACGCGCTTCCTCTACATTCATTACTCTTTCATTTATTCCCTGTTTAGCTAAATGCCTAATGCGTTAATTTGTTATATAATAATAAATTTATTTTAATAGCCGGTGGTTTTCTTACCGTTTTTGGCTATTAATACCGCAGACCAGAGTGGGTTTTAATACCTACCCTGAAGCCACCAGCAGTATTATGTCACCATAGATAGCTTTCGCGGTATAAAAATAACTAAATAAGGAATACCCAGTAACAATTCTACGAATTTTACGTCACATGGGGTAATAACATGTGTCATAGTCCTTAATGGTATACCTACATATTAGGTAATCATTTCTGCATTGGCTTTCAATAATTGTATAATAAGTATATTAAAATGTTAATTATCGCTCGCTTAACAATGTGTCCGGTAGATGGCAATAGGCTCGCCCCTATTACATTGGGACCGAAACATAACTGGCGAAGTGTGGGTGTGTAATACACCTCTGCCTACCCCTTCGGGGATAAAAGGAGTGAAGTTAAGTAAATTATTTTTCTATACGTATGTGTATTTATACATATTTGCCATGATTAGGTATAACTATGTTTTTTTATTTATTTCCTACTCTCTAAGAACGGTCTACGTAGATCAACTTACTACTACTACTACTCTGTCTTAACTTGACGTTTTGTTGTGATTACATGAATTGTCCATAAGAAAACTTCGTTCTTAGATACTTATTGGAATCATGTGGATGAAAATGTTTTCAAGAGTCATCAATATGTATTTGCATAACTAAATTCTATTTATTTTTCACACATAATGTAAAAATAGAAATGGATTTTTTAGCTTAATGTGTCGTGCGTCATTCTTTGTCTGGCTAATTTCTAAAGGCAGATAATAAGGATTTACGAATATAAATAAAAGCTTTGTAGGTATGTAGCTTAGCTATATTTAACTACCTATTCTAATTTTAATTATGGTTATTTTTAGGTCGATTCGATTTAATGAACGGACTCAATATACTCTTAAACTTACAACATTTGTTGATGAAACAAAGAGTATTTTCCTGTGTGGGAATCGAACGCCGGACACTCCGCATAATGCTTAACGGCGAGACGGACTCGTAAACCACTACACCATGCGTGCAATCATGTAAGCATGCACTTTAGACATTAATTAATTGTGTTGCCTGCTCCTGAATATAACTAAGTTTAATGTTTCACTCGGTGACCTAAATAGATCGCAACACTTAGTTTATTATGTACTGTATTATAGCATATTATGCTCTGAAATTTCATATGGTATAAAAAAAATCTACGATGAAAACAAACCATATGCTAAGTTATTTCATGCAACTCAAATGTCAAAATTCTCTACTATCTAATTTTCTTAATTTTTTTTAAATCTGGGTATGCAAGGACGTCTTTTCACTGTCAAATAAGACATCTAAATCTTTATTCTATAACTAAGTATTTGTGATAACCGATTTTCAAAGGTAAAATATATGTACTTATTATAGCTTCAGGAGAAAATATTTATTACTCTGAAATACGTAATTTATCTCCTAATTGAATATACATAATCATTAACAAGCTATTTACCTGTTAATACCACGTTACATGAATGAAATAATATTAACAATGAGGAAATTAATTATAATGGTGTGTCAATGATTTTGCTAATCCCGATTAAAATTTATTTATTGAAAACAAATAGATGAATGGATCACTTAGTTGTTCAGTATATTTTTTTACTCTGCTTGGGTGCCAACCGTGATTATCGGAGAGATTAACCTTCACTGCGTGTGTGTCATGGAGGTTATGAAAAACTGATTTAGTTCATAAGAAATTTTGTGAAGCGCGGCAGCATGACAATATTTTATTGTACCAATGTTGTGAAGATGTATTTGAGTTTTATTTTTTTCATTTATATTGTGGAGAGAAAAATAAATTATTCTTATTTCCTTATTACAGTTGCTAAGTAACTTTATTAAGCGTTAATAGACCAATTCGTCAACATCATCATCATCTCAGCTTAGAGAGGTCCACTGCTGGCCAAAGGCATTTCCTAAGTATACTCTGTACCTAATATGTATGTCCAATATCAGCTTTTAAAAATTGCAAGAATTACGCAGACAGTGCATTTCTTCTACGGGTTGGCAATCTGTATTTTTTATAGCGTCAATATTTTTAAATAGTCTTCTATTTTAATACAATAACCACAAGTGAAGGCTTTTTGTTTAACACTGACAGGTAAAACGTGGTGTGCGAACATTTTATTATATGGAATTGACATACATATATAGACTCACGCCTGTTTCCCGGAGGGGTAGGCAGAGACTACGGAACGCCATTTGCAACGATCTTGACATATGTCTCTTGCTTCATTCACTTCCATCAAATTCTTCATGCATGCTCTTCTGTTCAGGGTTTCCTGTTTTAGGATGTCTCTGATTTGGTCAGAGAGCGTCCGTCTTGGTCTTCCCCTTCGTCCTATCCCATTCACACTTGCCTTATATATCTGCTTGGTCAGTCTTTCGTCATCCGTCCTCTCCATGTGCCCAAACCGTCTTAGCATTCCTGTCTCGATGCTTGTCACTACATCTTCTTTTACACCACAACACTCTCTGATCACACAATTCTTTACTCTGTCATTCAAAGACACGCCACACATACTTCTCAGTGCTCTCATTTCTACAGCATTTATTCTTCTTTCATGCCTATTCTGCCATACCCAACTTTCACTACTATACATAAGTGTAGGTACTAACACCCCTCTATGCACAGCCAAACGTGCCTTTTTGGACACATTTTGACTGTTCATAAGGGCCTTCAAAGCTCCATTCACCCTATTACCTGCATTAACTCTTCTTTCAATATCTTCTTCATTCTTACCATTCCTAGTAAAGAGCGTACCTAAATATACAAAATCATTCACTTGCTCCACTCGTTGTCCATCGATAATAACATTACAAGCTGTAACACATTCCTCCTTTTCAAAAACCATAACTTTCGTCATAGTTATAGTTGGTCGTGGGTTTTCCGCACTTAGCCACTTATTTGGGCCATTGTGCGTATGTGGCGACTTCATTGACGCCGACTACTCATACCACCTTAGTTCCCTCCAGAAAGCCATTAGTTGGCTGGTGTCGTTTAAAGCTTCACTCATGGTTCTGGGGTTGTTCAGCAGCTTTGCCCGTTGATCGCTCACACTTGCACAGTGCAGAATGACGTGAGCGGGTGTTTCTTCGGTTTCCATACAGCCCCTGCACAGTGGGCTGTCCGTAACGCCTATGTTGAATAGGTGCTTGTTGAGTGGACAGTGGCCGGTTATTATGCCCGTCAGATGCTTTAGTGTTTTCCTATTAGAATGCAGCAGCTTGTGTGAGAGTCGCTTGTTCAAGCAGGGGATGGCATCTTTTGTTTGTCTGCATTCTTTTATGTTTGCCCACTGTTTTTCGTGTTCATGTGCGGTTCTTTCACGTAGCCACGTTTTGATTTGGCTTGCTGGTATCGGTACAATCGGCTCGGGTCCCATTATCATTGTGTCCGATCCTTGCCGTGCTAGTTGGTCTGCGGCGTCATTGCCTGCGGAGTTGCTGTGGCCTTTAATCCATTGCAGCGTAACCCGATTCTTCTCTGCAATCTTTTGCAGCTCTAGGTGGCATTCCATGATGAGGCCGCTGTTAAAGCAGTTGCTGCCGAGAGCTTGTAGTACAGAGGCACTGTCCGTGATAATGCGTATAGACAGGTCACTTACGTTCCTAGACGCGATTGCTGTTGCGGCTCTTGTTATCCCAACACACTCGGCTTGGAATATGGTGTTATGGGTGCCAAGGGATGTTGAGATGTTGATGTTTAAGTCATGGGAGAATACGCCCGCACCCGTCCCATACTTCGTTTTTGAGCCGTCTGTGTATACTCTGACTTCGTGTATACCAGAGCAGTCTTTGTGTTCCTCCTGCAATTGGATGCGATATTTTTTGTCAAAGACAAAAGTTTTAGGGATGAGATCGCAAGCGGCCTCTAGCATCGGGATCTCTTTGGTTAAGGTCCCTTTTAGGCGTGCGTGAGTAATTCGATCATCCTTTCTCCATAGCCCGAGCTTGTCTAGACGGATTGCTGCAGCGCCAGCTTCCTGCTGGATCATTAGGTGCAGCGGTCTTAGGTCCAGTAGTATCTCCAAGGCGGCTGTTGGGGTGCTCTTCATGCAGCCTGTTGTGGCCAAGCAGGCTAGGCGTTGAAGGCTCTGTAGCTTTTTTGTGATTGTGCTTAGTTGCGTGCGTGGCCACCACACTACTGCACCATACGTAAGCATGGGGCGTATAATGGCAGTGTAGATCCACAGGGTAATTGATGGTTTGAGACCCCATTTTTTGCCTATGATTCTCCGACATTGCCAGAAGATTGTGCATGCTTTTGTTGTTTTTGTGCTGATGTGCTTGCCCCAGTTTAGCTTATGGTCAAGTATTACGCCCAAGTACTTGACTTCATTCGATAGGGTAAGCTCCGTTCCAAAGAGTTTTGGTGTTTTGCACATATGGGTTTTCCTTTTGTTGGTGAAAAGTACTAGCTCCGTTTTGTTGGGGTTAACCGTCAGTTCATGTTGGTTGCACCATTCCTCCATGATCCTGATGGCTGCTTGCATCCGATTTCGGATCGTGTCTTCTGAGTCACCTTTGATCAGGATGGTGATGTCGTCTGCATAGCCGACCGTGAAGAATCGTCTGTCGTTTAAGTTCCGTAACAGATCGTCCACCACAATGTTCCACAACAGGGGTGAGAGTACACCTCCCTGTGGGCAGCCTTTTGCAACTATGCCCCTTGTGGTGGAGTTTACCGTGAATTGTATTGTCCTCTGTTTCAGCAGTTGATCAATCCAGCCACTAAGGGTTTGCTCAACTCCGAACTTTTCGAGGGCCCGGCTGATACTGTTGAACTTAGTTTTGTCGAAGGCACCTTCTATGTCAATGAAGGCCCCCAGTGTCATTAACTTGTTGGTGAGCGCTGTTTCAATGGTTCCCACAACGGAATGCAGCGCCGATTCAGTTGACCTGCCACTTCTGTAGGCGTGTTGATGTGGGTGTAGTGGATTGCGCAGTAATGCGCCCTCACGGAGGTATCGGTCCGTAAGTCTCTCCAGCGTTTTCAATAAGAAGGAGGTCAAGCTGATGGGTCTGTATGCTTTCGCTTGTGAGTAGTCAGTTTTGCCAGGTTTTGGGAGAAATATGACTTTAACTTCCCTCCACCTGCAAGGTATGTATCTGTGCGCTATTGAGGCCCTGTAGAT
The DNA here is from genome assembly GCA_944739405.2 of Euclidia mi. Lineage (NCBI taxonomy): Eukaryota > Metazoa > Arthropoda > Insecta > Lepidoptera > Erebidae > Euclidia > Euclidia mi. Next base: position 45,226,710 of record OX123202.2, read on the forward strand.
GTCGAGCAGGTGCGGCACAATCATTGTGCATCCCCACTTTAGGAATGCTGGTATGATTTCATCCAGGCCTGCGGATTTGAATGCCTGGAAGCTGTCTATTGCCCATATCAGCCGGTCTGTGGTGACCACATTTTCGGCTACCAGCCAGTCTGTTTGGGTCGGTGGTCTGTAGTCTGACTCGTCCCACAGACGGTCATTGGTTACTTCACAACCTGGGAAGTGAGTTTCAATTAGCACTTAGCTAATTTCAGCGTCCGTAGTTGCGTAGGTTCCATCTTGCTTTTTAATGGCGCCAAGGGTTTTGTTGCTGTCCTGAGACAAGATCTTTTTCACCCTGGCTGCTTCATTCGTGGTGTTTATACCGCTGCAGAAACGCCGCCAGGACTCGCCTCTGCGGAATCTTATGCGTTTCTTGTAGTGTGACTGGGCTTCTTTGTATTTGAGCCAGTCTGCTTCCATTCTCGTGTTTTTAGCCCTGTTAAAGAGTTTCCTCAGGTTTTGCCTGAGTCCCTCTAGTTCTCTTCCCCACCACTGGGTTTTGCTAGACGACTTTGGGAGTGTGGGTGCACAGGCTTGCTGATAACTTGTTTGTATACATTCTGTTAGTAAGTTGGTGTTATGTTCTATGTTGTCAGTGCTGGTCGACATGTCCTTAAAATAGGATTTGTCTACCTGTGATACGAGAATCGTCTTGTATTTCGCGATGTTGGTTCTGCGAGGTTTGCGCCTAGGTTGTTGGACGTTCTCTTGCACTCGTATGTCATAGCAGATTCGTCTGTGGTCTGCGAAGGATGGCTCAGCGGACACATGCCAGTTTGTGACAAGTGCCGCGGCCCCATCCGATGCTAGCGTTATGTCTACTATGGTTTGATATCTGGAGCTAACAAAGGTGGGTTCCGAACCGTTGTTAACTACAGATAGATTTGTTGAAAAGATGTATTCAGTCAAGAACTTTCGTCATGCTCACATTCACTTTCATTCCTTCCCTCCCTAAAGCACCATGCATGATTGCTACCATCTCCTGCAATTCCTCCGCTGAAGACGTATGGAATTGAATGCATTAGATATTCCCTCAAACCCTGTCATTTGATGCCCATATTATTGGATGCTTCAAAATTAATCAGGCATTTTGGTCGGTCCGATATATTGTGATGTCATTTTATTTTTCGTTTTGTTTTAGCATCGCCTCTCCATTTATATCCTTAACACGGGAGTGCATAAATTAACTGGTCCGCCATTTTGGCCGGTCCGTCATGCTGGATTTAGAATGACATCACTTAGCTTACCATGGCATGCATTCTCATCAAATCCAAACGACTATGCAAAACTTCAACTAGTTTGAGGAAAATTGTTCTAAAATTTAACCCGTACAAAATTTGAAAGAGTGTTTGTTGGTTTGTCGTTCTTTGACGTAAAAACGGAGCAACCGATCGACGTGATTTTTGGTTTGGGGATAGTTGCAGGGAGTGATATGGGTAACGTAATTTTAAAATTTTGGGCGAGCGAAGCCGCATGCTGCATCTATTATGAATGTAAGTTAAAAGAAAGCTTGTAAAAGAACTAGGTTCCTTGGAAGTTTTTCACAGTGCATTAGGTCAGTGCAAGTGTCCTGTCAGAGTAATAGATATATATATGGATTTAGACGTCATAGAGAGGCGTGTCGCTTACGTCAGCAAAGTGAAATTAATTCGAAGTCTGTTTGTAATGAGTTCTATGTATGTGTGCGTTAGTAACTCGTGTGCTTGTAATGCGCCTTATTACCTATATCCTCATCATCAGCCCTGTATATAAACTATCTCATTGCTCGCCACGGTCCTCTGCTCACTATGATAAGGGTACGACCATAGTACAACAAGCTGGCCAAGTGCGTGTTTGACTTTACATGTTTTTCGAGATCAATATGAAGACATCTCAGACATGCACACGATGTTTTCCTTCACCTTAGCATGCCATAATTACTAATCACATAACCTCGAAAGGTCGTTGGTGTACGCAGTGGGCTCGAACCCATGTGTGGGATAAAACGTACATCACTTGACGTAGCACTGAGCGACAGAACCTTTAAACCACTACATCAAAGCAGACAAAATATACCTTTCTAAACATACCTTTCCAAAACAAGTCCGAGTTTATGTCTGTATCGCACACTACCGTATCTATATCAGCTTAGATATAAAGTTTTACGTCCAATTTCGTCAAATAAAGTCAGCTCTGGGCCGCACAAGCGAACCCTAAGATACAAAGAGAGAGCCTACACGACGCCCATTCTATTCGGAACAATAGCACCACGCAATACTGTCATATACAACCTCTTTTCACGAAATCACGTTTATGTATTGTATGAAACTTTATTGTACGGTTTCATAACGTGATAAACAATGTATTGAATAGACGTTACATGAGGTAAATAAAAAATGAAAGCCCTTTTTTTGGATTGACGGTTATGATAAAGTTGTCGTGCTGTTTCTATCGAGGATAAGTCATAGCCTAGTAGAGAGAGCGACAGACTGCTACGCAGAGAGTGTAGGATTCATTACTGTCGCTGATGAAGAAAATCATCATGAGGAAACTGGCATGTACTTGTCCAACAGTGAGACTATTTATGTACAGGGCTGATGATGGTAATTGATTTAACAAAGCATTCTTTAATACGGTCGGTATTCAGTAAATATAGCATAACGTTTTAAATATTTTCAAATTCTCTATCGTGGAATGAAATAAACCATTTTTACGTGATTTACATATTTATTATTTCTGAAACATATGTATATATGTATTCAACTAGTATTCGCCTTAACATTTCCCTACATAAACTGTATTCTACCGAATAGGAAATCGATTTTGGAGTTCGAATGCGGGTTTTATTCGATATTAATTGAATCCCGTTAGACGGGGTGCAATAAAACATACTAGAAGGGAGGGGCTATTGCATCGTAAAGTGAGCTGAAAGAGTGCACAACTCTAAGGCTGCATCTCCAACGAAGATGTACTAAGCGAGAGATGTACTGAGTAAGGAAAATATTTACCCTACAACTCCTACAAGTAGTGTCACTTGCGTTAAGTGAAACTGGATTAAGTTACTTAAGTGATACTACAATAAGTTACTCGAATACTATGAAAATATTGAAGTAATGCTCATTTTTCTCTCTAAGTTTTAATTGAAGCAAGTTCAAGAGATGACGAGCTTAAATAATTATGTCATTAGAAGAGGCTTATTTGATCCCTTTTTCGCAAACGGAATAGGTATTCGTGAAGGGTAGCCGCTGATTAGTATACTTTAGACAAGTGATAAAAGATTAGTCAAAAGCCAGTCAGACAGAATCCAGAGATGTGAGAGAGGCTTGTTTAATTAATAATATTCATAAGCATTTTAGCTCATTACGAAAGTAAATGATGTTTTCACGATACGTTATGTTTTTCCGATTGTACCTATTTATATTTTAAATCAGGCTTAATATGGTTTTCTCGTACACCGCTCAGCTTAGTTTCGCTCGTATTTTCTGTGTACGCTGGTTACACAGAGCCTTCAGTCTGCGAGGCTGTTTCTACTTGAATTATTTCATGATATACGAACTACGAGCTGGTATATTTCGCTCAGCTATTTGTTACTGCGAAACGAATTTAAACGTTTTCGAAGTGGACTTCAGCATTCGGAATGTTTTTTGTCTACGTTTTGTAGTTTCTGAGGACTTTAGGTAGTGTGTGTTGATAAAATCGTTTAATTGGATTTATTGTTCATGGAAATAATAAAAAAATCTGGGTAACATACCCAGATTTTTATTTCTGTCGAGTGAAAAGTTGCCGCATATATGTACAATCAAACAAGTTGGCGGTGGACCAGTTTGAAAAATAATCCTTTGGCTTGCTCATATAGTCGAGGCACTCTAGAAACTGGTTTTGTAAACGAATTTCAATGTTTGTGTAAAGTAGCTCTGGAAGCGACGATGTCTTGCTGAGTGATTCTTACCCTTATGGTGGTCTAGCGGGAAGTTGTTCGACTGTACATATAGGCGTCTCTGGTCCAAGTGGGGACATCGTTTTGCTGCTACCACAAAGCTGGGGCGGGTCGTGTTTAATACTTTTTCAGACAAAATATCGTAAAATTAAAAAACCGTTATCTTACTCTATAAGTACATATAGATCTAGACAACAGAAAAATCTTTCATGTACCTATTTACGTACCTATATTACTCAATACTTATTCCATTTGATAAATTACTAACCAAAAACAAATGGTATTTCTAAGTAAACACAGGGTAATCCGTAACGTGGCCAATGTTTGTCCTATCTTCAATATTCGGTAATCTAGCAGCCATCTTTGTTTCTGCTTATAATCCTCTTGTTACGCCAGCGGTTGCCGAATTTAATAAAACAATAAGATTATCTTCGTTGAAAGAAAATCACGTTTCCTTTTTCTTAACTTACTTTTTATTTAACTTTTCTTGTAAGGATGTTTTTCCATCATATTGAATAGATATTGAATATAACTAAGTTTAAAGTTTCACTCGGTGACCTAAATAGATTGCAACACATAGTTTATTATATTCTCTACTCTCTAATTTTTATCTTATACAGTTCAATTATTTCTTTTTTTAAACTAGGTATGCAAGTACGTCTTTTCACTGTCATAAAAAGACAGCTAAATCTGTATTCTATCTAAGTATTTGTGATAACCGATTTTCAAAGGTAAAAATTAAATATACCTACTTAATTAATTATAGCTTCAGGGGAAAATGTTTATTACTCTGAAATACGTAATTTATCTCATAATTGAATATATATAATCATTATAACATGATATTTTACCTGTTAATACCACATTACAAACATGAATGAAATAATATTAACAATGAGGAAATTAATTATAATGGTTTGTGAATGATTTTGCTAATCCTGATTAAAATTTATTTATTGAAAACAAATAGATGAATGGATCACTTAGTTGTTCAGTAATATTTTTTAATCCACTTGGGTGCCAACCATGTTTATCGGAGAGATTCCCCGTCACTGCGTGTGTGTCATGGAGGTTATGAAAAACTGATTTAGTTCATAAGAAATTTTGTGAAGCGCGGCAGCATGACAATATTTTATTGTACCAATGTTGTGAAGATGTATTTGAGTTTTATTTTTTTCATTTATATTGTGGAGAGAAAAATAAATTATTCTTATTTCCTTATTACAGTTGCTAAGTAACTTTATTAAGCGTTAATAGACCAATTCGTCAACATCATCATCATCTCAGCCTCGTGAGGTCCACTGCTGGCTAAAGGCATTTCCTAAGTATACTCTGTAATACGTTTGTCCAATATCAGCGTCACAAGTGAAGACTTTTTGTTTAACACTGGCAGATAAAACGTGGTGTACGAACATTTGATTCTATGGAATTGAATGCATTAGATATTCATATAGTCTAAGAGATATTCCCTCAAACCCTGTCATTTTATGTCCATATTATTGGATGCTTCAAAAATAATCAGCCATTTTGGTCGGTCCGATATATTGTGATGTCATTTTATTTTTCGTTTTATTATCAACATCGCCTCTCCCTTTATATCCTTAACACGGGAGTGTATAAATTAAATGGTCCGCCATTTTGGCCGTTCCGTCATGCTGGATTTAGAATGACACCACTTAGCTTACCATGGCATGCATTCTCATCAAATCCAAACGACTACGCAAAACTTCAACTAGTTTGAGGAAAATTGTTCTAAAATGTAACCCGTACAAAATTCGAAAGAGTGTTTGTTGGTTTGTCGTTGTTTGATGGAAAAACGGAGCAACCGATCGACGTGATTTTTGGTTTGGGGATAGTTGAAGGGAGTGATATGGGTAACCTACTTTAAAAATTTTGGGCGAGCGAACCCGCATGCTGCATCTAGTATGCATGTAAGTTAAAAGAAAGCTTGTAAAAGAACTAGGTTCCTCGGAAACTTTTCACAGTGCATTAGGTCAGTGCAAGTGTCCTGTCAGAGTAATAGGTATACATGGATAAGACGTCATAGAGAGGCGTGTCGCTTACGTCAGCAAAGTGAAATTAATTCGAAGTCTGTTTGTAATGAGTTCTATGTATGTGTGCGTTAGTAACTCGTGTGCTTGTAATGTGCCTTCTTACCTATATCCTCATCATCAGCCCTGTATATAAACTATCTCACTGCTTGCCACGGTCCTCTGCTCACTATGATAAGGGTACGACCATAGTACCTACAACAAGCTGGCCAAGTGCTTTGAGTTTACACGTTTTTCGAGATCAATATGAAGAACTCTCAGACACGCACAGGATGTTTTCCTTCACCTTAGCATGCCAAAATTAATCACATAACTTTGAAAGGTCATTGGTGTACGCAGTGGGCTCGAACCCATGTGTGGGATAAAACGTACATCACTTGACGTAGCACTGAGCGGCAGAGCCTTTAAACCACTACACCAAAGCAGACAAAATATACCTTTCTAAACATACCTTTCCAAAACAAGTCCGAGTTTATGTCTGTATCGCACACTACCGTATCTATATCAGCTTAGATATAAAGTTTTACGTCCAATTTCGTCAAATAAAGTCAGCTCTGGGCCGCACAAGCGAACTCTGAGATACAAAGAGAGAGCCTACACGACGCCCATTCTATTCGGAACAATAGCACCACGCAATACTGTCATATACAACCTCTTTTCACGAAACCACGTTTATGTATTGTATGGAACTTTATTGTACAGTTTCATAACGTGATAAACAATGTATTGAATAGACGTTACATGAGGTAAATAAAAAATGAAAGCCCTTTTTTTGGATTGACGGTTATGATAAAGTTGTCGTGCTGTTTCTATCGAGAATAAGTCATAGCCTAGTAGAGAGAGCGACAGACTGCTACGCAGAGAGTGTAGGATTCATTACTATCGCTGATGAAGAAAATCATCATGAGGAAACTGGCATGTACTTGTCCAACAGTGAGACTATTTATGTACAGGGCTGATGATGGTAATTGATTTAACAAAGCATTCTTTAATACGGTCGGTATTCAGTAAATATAGCATAACGTTTTAAATATTTTCAAATTCTCTATCGTGAAATGAAATAAACCATTTTTACGTATATGTGATGTACATAATTATTAGTTCTGAAACATGTGTATATATGTATTCAACCAGTATTCGCCATATAAACCGTATTCTACCGAATAGGAAATCGATTTTGGAGCTCGCATGCGGTTTTTATTCGATATTAATTGAATCCCGTTAGACGGGGTGCAATAAAACATACTAGAAGGGAGGGGCTATTGCATCGTAAAGTGAGCTGAAAGAGTGCACAACTCTAAGGCTGCATCTCCAACGAAGATGTACTAAGCGAGAGATGTACTGAGTAAGGAAAATATTTACCCTACAACTCCTACAAGTAGTGTCACTTGCGTTAAGTGAAACTGGATTAAGTTACTTAAGTGATGCTACAATAAGTTACTCGAATATTATGAAAATATTGAAGTAATGCTCATTTTTGTCTCTAAGTTTTTAATTGAAGCAAGTTCACGAGATGATGAGCTTAAATAATTATGTTATTAGAAGAGGCCTATTTGATACCTTTATCGTAAACGAAATAGGTAATCGTCAAGGGTAGCCGCTGATTAGTAAACTTTAGACAAGTGATAAAAGATAAGTCAATAGCCAGTCAGACAGAATCCAGAAATGTGAGAGGGGCTTGTTTAATTAATAATATTCATAAGCTTGTATCATAGCTTATTACGAAAGTAAATGATGTTTTCACGCTACGTTATGTTTTTCCGATTGTATTTATGATTTAAATCAGGCTTAAAATGGTTTTCTCGCACACTGCTCAGCATAGCTTCGCTCGTCTTTTCTGTGTACGCTGGTTACACAAAGCCTTCAGTCTGCGAGGCTGTTTCTACTTGAATTATTTGATGATATACGTACTACGAGCTGGTATATTTCGCTCAGCTATTTGTTACTGCGAAACGAATTTAAACGTTTTCGAAGTGGACTTCAGCATTCGGAATGTTTTGTGTCTACGTTTTGTAGTTTCTGAGGACTTTAGGTAGGATGTGTTTGTAAAATAATAATTAATATGTTACCCAGATTTTTATTTCCGTGTAGAGAAAAGTTGCCCCATATATGTACATATAGGCGTCTCTTGTACAAGTGGGGACATCGTTTTGCTACTACCACAAAGCCGGGTGGCCGGAGCCGGGGCGGGTCGTGTTTAATACTTTTTTAGACAACATGGTAAAATGTAAAAACTTAGTACATATGCTCATCATAGACATCAGAAAAATCTTTCATGTACCTATTTACGTACCTATATTACTCAATATTTATTTCATTTGATAAATTACTGAGCAAAAACAAATGGTATTTCTAAGTAAACACAGGGTAATCCGTAACGTGGCCAATGTTTGTCTTATCTTCAATATTCGGTAATCTGGCAGCCATCTTTGTTTCTGCTTATAATCCTCTTGTTACGCCAGCGGTTGCCGAATTTAATAAAACAATAAGATTATCTTCGTTGAAAGAAAATCACGTTTCCTTTTTCTTAACTTACTTTTTATTTAACTTTTCTTGTAAGGATATTTTTCCATCATGTGCTATGCTACGTTGCCATCATAGATAATATTAATTCTATGGTTGCTATAGATGTGTTTGATATTCAACTACTTAATTCGTTGAGTTAAACAGCTTAGCAATGGTGGAAACATGTTCGACTAGGCAATGTTTTTAGATGAATGCGTAGTTTGGTAGTGTGTACTGGAGGTGTGCTCTAGGAGCGTGATTTGGATATGTGCTATAGATGCTTGGTGGAGATCCATGCTATTGATGCATTCTATGGTTGATCGGGACTGGTAAAACTTTGTGGAGAGCAGAATACCTACAGAAGGCTCGCGTTTGAAACTGAAAGTAATTGTTCGATTAGCTCATCTACGTCCTGGTGGCGTCGCATCTTCATAACACTACATAGCTTAGCATTAGAGCAAACAGGCATTATAGTTTCATAGCTTAGCTTTGTGGAAAGGCACCCTTAGACTTATTTTTTTGCACTCGAGACGTACTTCAGTATTATTCAATAGACTTGATTTATTTGTGTGTGTGAGTGTCTTGTTTGATTTCGGTTTGTTTAGTGAATAAACAGAATGAATAAAATACAGTACGCCTCTCAGAGGCTGTAATTTAATGTCTGTATGTTTATGTTCATCAAATTGAGGGAATGGAGGATTCTAGATTGTGTATTGTCGTATTTTTTTTCATTCTATTAGTATTTATAAAATGATGGGGCTTCTTACCTATGCTATACAAGATACTAACTTGTAACAGTTTAGGACCTTTGCTTATATTTGTTTGGCCATTGCATTCAAGAACAGTGAGGGCTCTCTTTTTGTTCGATATTTCTCAAAATTTCCGAAGCATAACACCAACTTTAAGGGGTATCGTTTTTGCTATAATCATTTGAAAGCTTCCAAGTGAATCCTGAGTGCATGGTCTTGCTTGCCCCTTTCGTAAATTTTCTAGATTAAACTAACTTTGATTGTGCTAAAAACACCAAGCTGCAAGACTACGTTTCACAAATATAGAGAGTACGTACTTTTCACAAATATAGAGACTGTTTATTATGTAGATTGCGTAATAAATATCCGCCAGCTTAGCTCCACTATGTATAATGTCGGGAGCGACGTCCGTCATTGCGCGGTATCGTTGCCACATATTACGAACTGTCTAATAATGTAGGTCAGAACATTGTTGTACGTTAGGTTGTAGTTGAGGGTGTAATTTAGTTGTGAATTGAATAGTTTTCCAAAGAAGCATATTTAAAGGTTATGTAGCGACCTGCTACAAAAGCTTAAAATTTCGTCATGTCCTAGCGCGGTTTAATTCGGCAACTCAAGGCACTGAAACCTGAAATTATACCTATAGCGGGATCTGATAATAACCGATCATCCTTTATAGCTTATACTACGAAAACCTAAATCAGACAGGCTAAGCATAACCAGAGTAATCTGAAACGGGAGAAGTTTGGTGACAAATCGTAACGAATACTTGCGCAAACATTACTTTTGCCCTTGCAGAAATTTTATATGAACCTAGGCGATGCCCGCAGCTACGTCACTTTTTAATTTTAATCGTTTCTGCCAAATCCAGTGGGATGTTCGGGAAATCCCTTCTTAGTGTACCCCTATGGTCCCCATTGTACATTCAGGCAAAATTTCAGCTTCTCGCGCCGAATAGTTTTGCCTGTGCGTTGTCTATCAGGTAGTCAGCAACGCAATAATTTTATATATACAGGTTAGATCTATGTTTAATAGAAAAACTACTATTAGTGATAGGTATACAATTAGTGGTGTCCCCGTTGTTTAGTGACAAACAGTGTTATTGACAAGACGCTGCCGACGCGGCGACACTTGATGCAAATTTAATTACCCACTGCCTACGGCTTAATTGAGTGTGCTCGTGTTTATACAAACATCTTGAATATTTCGTCCAAATGGTTGGGAAATTTGAAGCAAAATGTCTGACGTAATTTACGTACACATTTAATGTTCTATCGTAGCTGTACCTTGAAATGTGTAGTTGAGTGTTCACGAATTTATGCAGGTCTTTATAAAATATTTGTTTGTTCGAAGCATGTTTTTTTCTATTAAAAAACGTTAGGCCGGCTGTCACAAAGATCCTTAACATTCGTTACATGGAGTCTGTACCTTAAATATCTTGAAATTGGTGTAGCATGATTTTAAGCGAAAACGATTTCTTTTGGTTGTGGAACTTGTGGACTGCCTCTAGGTCTCGCGGCATAAATGTGCGCGTGGGATTGGGAGGTCTTGGGTTCGATTCCCGGGTCAGGCGAAGTGTTATTGGGTTTTTCCGTTAGGAAATTCTCAGTAGCAGCACGGAGTCTGGTAATGTGCCCGGTACGGCAATAGGCTCGCCTTCTATTACGTGGGACCTAAAAATGCCTGGCGAAATTTGGGTGTAATATTACACCTCTGCCTACCCCTTCGGGAATACAGGCGTGAGTCTATAAACAAAAAAAAAATTAAAAATAACTTGTGGACGTCATATGATCGTCCCGAAGAAAACCTGGTACATACATATATTATGAATAGCTGACCCGGCGAACTTCGTACCGCCTTATATTATACATATAAACCTTCCTCTTGAATCATTCTATCTATTAAAAAAAACGCATTAAAATCCGTTGCGTAGTTTTCAAGATTTAAGCATACATAGGGACAGACAGACAGAAGACAGACTTTGTTTTATACTATGTAGTGATGATTAATCTGGTTAGACTAGAGAGATTCCAAGGTGAAGAAGGTCTTGCTTTGAAACCAGGATGAGGCAAGGTTGATGATGAGTTGTCATCAGTCATTTCCAAAATTGTCGCACTTCCGTCCCAAAAGCTTTTTACTACAAATTCAATGAAAGCCCGTCCATTATCTAAAATCGAGGCTAAAAGGGTTATCAACCGAAGTTAGTTTTAATTTGGCGCAGGCCACAATTTTATTTATGAAGGAAAAATACGGCGTTCAGAAGAAATTTTCTTCGTTTTTTTCCTTTAACGTCATTATTTTAAAATATGGCCACTGATAAGTGTAATATTAAAGCTGAGCGGATCGCTGGGAGATTATGAGATTAATTAATTAGTTCCTTCCTTGTTTAGTTCAGGGTTTAAGCTTCTACGTCGCCATTTTGTCTAGAATTTATAAGAGACCGCTGCAACGCTTTATGCTTATCACTACCTATTTCTTAAGTGTCGTAAATCCCGTAAAATCTCATAACAAATTCTATGAATCTAGTTTGCGTAGAGGTTAAAATTAAAAAGTTTACCTTGTCACTGTGAGTATTGTACGTCGAGTGTTGTGTAATGAAATGACAAGACGACCAAAATGTTGTCGGTGCCCTTTTTGGTCGCCTTTTTATGTTCAAGATTGGTTGGGCCAGACGAAATTAAAAAAAAAAAAACAGTTTTTCTGTAGTAATTGTAGTTTTAAGACATGAATAAATAATAACAGTGCGAATTGTTTTATCGAATGACAAACGCACAGTAGAGAATTATGTCCGCTCCTAGCTGCACTTGTTATCCATTGTTTTCGTCGGCTAGTGCAATATTCGCTTTGTTATCTCTTAATTAATAAACTTTCAATTAATAAATCTGCTACATTGTTACGTTAATCAGTATAGATGAGTTTATATTTAGAGCGTAAAATCTATTTGCTTGGTGGTTTAATAAAAAAAATTTGTATATGTCAATTTATTACGACACGCTTTGAAATAGCCGTACGGGTTCTCTGTTTTAATATCCGAAACTATGTTTAAAACGTGCCTAGTCGCCTTCAAATAGAGCCATTGCTCCTTGCTAATTCTTGTCTAAACTTTTACCTTCAGACATGAAAATTTATGACCATAATAAATAAATGACTTAAGCCCTAAGGCCGGCTTGTAAATGTCTACTTGATAAGAACAGTAAGATAATTATTTATGTAGGTATATTGCACCTAGGTATAGCTATATACAATTTTAGTCATATCCATAGTTAATTTATTTCTGAAGAACTTTGATTGGGTCTCCAATAACCTCATTGAGATCTGATTTCCATTTCTTCTGGCAGAAAATAATGCTTAGATTTTATTCAAATGCCAGTTCTTAACAGTACCTACGAGTATTTAATAAAGAAATTCGATTGCTTACGAAAAATCAAAACCCAAGGATTTCCTAACGTTAGTCAAAATGCTTCATGATAATTTAAAATGAATCAGCGTTTGCTTGCGGCCCCGGCTGTATGAGTATCGGCTTTCGCGAAAAAAGTAACCTGTTACTGCAAAAATTTCATCAAAATACGTTCGGTAGTTTCTGCGTGAAAGAGTAACAGAAATCCTTACATTCTCAAAACATATACTAATATATAAAGCTGATGAGTTTTTTTGTTTGTTTGGTTGAACGCGCTTATCTCAGAAACTACTGGTCCGATTTGAAAAATTATTTCAGTGTTAGATAGCCCATTTCCCTGTCCGTATGGTGACGGATTAAGAATACGGAATGTCACCATCCCATTTCATCTGATGGGTGTCGTAAGAGCCGACAGAGGGAGCATATTATGCAGAGAACAGCACTGTAAGAGAAGGAAGACTTGATACAAACCCTGTACCAACCCGTTTGGCCAGCGTGGTATAGTAGACCAATGCCTCCTTTCAAAGGAGAGGCCTAGTCCAGCAGTGGACTGTTAAAGGCTGATGATGAGATAGCCCATTTGCCGAGGAAGGTTATAGGCTATAAACATCACGCGAGCGGCGCAGTAGCCTTAAATAGCGCGGTTGTAACCGCGGGCTCATCTAGTTTATAATAGTGAGTTAGTGAGATTGTTAGACTATACGTGTATAGTATGTCGAGATTTGTTTGTGGGCAAATGTATCTAAATACTTTTTTCTCGTGTGACATGGCTAGCTGAGTAGGCGTTTAGTGCTAATCAAAACTATTTATATTCAGAAGGAACACCGTCTCGTTAGAAGTTGGGTAGACGAGTAATACCAGCTGACACGTGTTATCAAATTTCCATTACTTGTACCTCACCTAATATTCCACTTACGTCGCCTTCTCTTAAAAACTTCACCGGACGTGCGGTTCTGTTTTCGTATTTATTACCAAGTGCAACTTACATCAAGCAATTTCCATCAGTGTTGCTCTAGAGACAAGGTTGGTTTTCACTTGGCCTGTGTCTTCGGTAAGTCTGAGGTGTCGTTTCGGGAGCTTACTCGGGTCGCGTTATTAGAGTCTTGTCCTTCTTTATTGGAATATACGGTGGGCTCGATGCCCCCCTCTCCCCTCCATTGAACGTCTGATAAGGCTGCCTCCTGACTGCCAGCATCAAGAATGAGTATTGGACATTCCAAATCGATTAAGTAATGTGGCCTTGCTGTATAACATTTTGTGTGATTTTAAGTGTTTTCAAAATAATTTCTTTATGCCTCTTAGTTTTTTTTTATGGTAATAGGCGGCAAACGAGCAGACGGATCGCCTGATGGTAAGCAATTACCGCCGCCCATGGACACAAGCAACACCATAGGAGTCACAAGTGCGTTGCCGCCCCTTGGGGTTGGGAAAAGGGATAGGATGAGGAGTGGGATGAGGGAGAAGGAATAGGGGATAGGGCCTCCGGCACTCTCACTCACCGAACGAAACGCAACAGTTTAGGCACTGTTACTTTACGTCGATTTTCTGTGAAAGGGTATGTACTACCTTACAAGCTATGACAAATGTACATTTCGTAGGTTTTTATAGAACTCATTATAACAATAGGAGACTAGATGTCAATGATATCTTGTAAAGCTCTTCAGTGCTCAAAAGCACGCGACCTGTAATTGGCTCGTTATATATACTTACCTGCACATACTTATTTAAGCTCAGTTTTTCATGGCAAGTGGACTAAAAACCCTTCAACTTTAAGGAGCTTGCTTTTAAGTATATACTTACATGTCTTACATGTTTACTTACGACTTCTTTCCTCGCACCACTGACTTTTCGAAGCTATGGGTTCTATGCTATGGACGCTATAATTAACAATTTGATCCAAATTGTTAATTATAACTTCCCCGTCTCTTAAAAAAACACGTTTCGCTGACGGTACCGGTCATCATCATCATCATCATCATCATTTTTAACCATGGAAAATTGCTTTCCATTGGTGTGGCGGAGGTCAGACAGGCAGTCGCTCTGTGGAAGAGCTAATATTCAGTCGGATCTGGTTAGACTAGTAAGCGGGCTTCAGGCTCTATGGCGACAAGACTTGGATGTAAGTGGGATAACGCTAGGACGATGATGATGATTCGTTGGAAGTCGTTCATTTTGGCTTCATAGATTGGATATCTATTCTTTTTTACACCACTGACTTTCGGGGTTATGTGCTTATTGAATTGTTAATTATCACTTGCCTCGTGACTCGGCAAACGGGCAAGTTTGATTATCTGTCCCTTTTATTTGATCTTTGGTTATCATATACAATACATGTAGCACATTGTTCCGGTTAAAACATTCTTATTACCGATACGTTCTTTGTGGTTTTATTGGCATATATTTTTATTGCTCATATATTCTCTGAACAGAGCGTAAACTTTTATGTTTGTGTGGTGTACGCGATACATTGTTTTATCAAAATCATTCGCTGGTCAGTCTTGTAGGTTATAGGAAATAAAATAAAGTTGAAGTCAGCTATGTCTTACATTTTGATACATTTCAGTTTAGTGCAACTTTTAACTGAAATAAGTTTTATATATCCTCATATTTATGAAGATAAATTCAAAACAGCAATTTTAACACTATTGCTTGAAATTGGCATTACAAGGCATAAGAATGTATCTGTTATACAATGATCTTGAGATTTGCGTTTGCACTTATATACTTGATGCTGGTTTTTCGTCAAAAGAGTCAAAGAAAAAGCTTAATACCTACCTATTATTAGCTAAAACCGCGTTTACACCCTCGATATTTAGGGCTACTCTACCCGTGGCTCATAGCGTGATGTTACGAAACCTACAGCCTACCTCGATAAATGGACATTTATCCAACACAAAAATACTTTTTCAATCTGAACTAGTAGTTCTCTAGATCAGCGTTTAACTAACAAAACAGACAAACTCTTCAGAAAATATTATGTACAATCTTTAGCTTTATAATATTGTTATAGATATTATTTTAAGAACGTTTCCTTAAATACCAGAAAGTCACGTCCAAATTGGCTAACCATTGCGTTTCATAAGCACTTTTATCTTTACGATAAAATTGCATGAACTTATGTTCGTCTTTTCGATTTTAATGTGCTTATTATAAAATATCGCCCTCTGCATCCATTTTTTTACGGGTATCTCTATAATTATGAAAAACGGCGCGTATTATACGTATTCGCGTACGTAGCTGTATACGCTGACGTAGCTGTATACGCTGACGTAGCATCTCGTAGCGCAATTTCGTAGCAGTGCTACGGAACGACTACGCACTTTATTTCTTTGTTGCGATTGATGCAGCGCTTCCACGAAATATGTGCGGCACCTGAACGGTGTGAATGATGTAAATTATCAACCGATCGAACTGGTGGACTGGAATGGAGACCCTTGATAAGATATAGACAAAGTATTCTGACGAGCTGCTTTTAAATTAATAGTACTCTTTTTGTCAAAAACTTATCAAACGCGTGAGCGTGACGGTACTCGCATTTACTCCAATAACTTTAAAAACTATAACCCGACTACGTTAAAAGGGGGGTCTGAAAAGGACGAAACAAGAAAATAGCTCATTCAGATATAAAGCTAGAGCCGCGGTCGCACCTATTGAATACTAATATACATTTAGTTACCTACGTTTGTTTAATGCAGGTGCATTTCTAGCACCCACATTAGGTAGGTATACAAAAGATGCGACCACGGCTCTAGTTTTATATCTGAATGAGCTATTTTCTTGTTTCGTCCTTTTCAAACCCCCCTTTTTAACGTAGTCGGGTTATAGTTTTTAAACTTATTTTTTTATTTAATCCTTTTCCGTATCCCGATAGGGCATGTAAACTAACCGTGCAATATTTTCATGTCATAATGATGTAAAGGATGAAAGAAAGTAAAATAGTACCTAACGCAAAGCGTCTGAACCGCGCAAATTTGAAGTAAAACCGCGTTTTAAACTTATATTTTGACTAAAACAGTATAATATATGTACGTATTTGTAATGTGCTTACCAAAACTTTTCTTTTGATACCAAACAAGTAATGACTATCTCAGTTAAATCTATTTTGAGGTTGGCATCTGTAGTATTAATGCCGTAATAGAAAATTTAGATAAAATTTATAAAGCTTATGTTACCCGGCCTATTATTACGAATCTATTGACACCCCATTTATTGAAATCGGTTCAGTAGTTTAGGCGCTACGGTGGAACATACAAACATACATACATACATACATAGACTGCCAAAAACATTACCCTTCCATTTGGCTTCGCCGTAGTCGGGAAAAAAACCTATCCTGGCATTATAAACACATCCAAAATTTGTCAACTAGTCACCCTAATGCTGCACATTGGTGTTACTACTGTGCAGTAATATTGCGCATACAACAAGTAATATTTTTTTTGCCTGGCTTGACAAACATGTCTAATAACTGTTGCCTGTTCGCACTAGGCAATCTTAGTAATGAGTGTTGCGCTTTGGTGTTAGAACATTGCAGATTTTTTCCTTTTGAGTGTTGCTTACAGCGCACGCCGCTCAGCTTTCGCACATCTCGTAGACACATAGCTTTAACTTATTTACTCCGCCACGAGACGAAATAGTACAGGATGGTGGACCCCTTTTTATTATATTAAATGTTTACAGCCTGTACTATGTTAGTAAGGTGTAAATATGCTAGCTTAAGTTAAAGTATAGAATAGGAGCACAATAAATTCACGTTACTTAATATACAAATTTTAATGATATTGTCTTAAGTCATCCTTGATCTACGCAGCATTGGTAGCGTAGATCACGGATGAGAACAGTACGTGGCATACGACTAGGGTAGCTTCAATTCCTATAATTTAACATTTTTGTAATTAAGTAGCCTTAAGTAAAGGACAAATCCTAAATAAACATTGTATTAATTAAAATGCAAACTCCCTGATTATTATTCACTTGCATTCATACTAAAATACATCAATTTGCAAAAAATTACAATTTTTAAACCCGATCTACGAGGGGAGTTCAATGTATTCTCGGTATAGGTATGAAGGAATAAGCGGAAAATTCTGAATAAATTTTATTTTTCAAAATACTCCCCTAACATCTCAATACATTTATTTGTTCGTGAAAGTAACTTTTCAATTCCCTCTGAAAAATATTTTTCTTCATGGCCCGAAAAATGTTCGTTTATTGCTCCCTTCAACTCTTCATCGTCCGAAAAATGCTTTCCACGAAGGTCTTTTTTAAGATTAGGGAATAGATAATAATCACTAGGGGCCAGGTCCGGACTGTAGGGTGGATGATTGATTTCTTCAAATCCGTACTCCCGCACAGCAGCCTGGGCAAGGCGCGCCTTGTGAACCGGTGCGTTGTCGTGAAGCCAGCAACACACCTGCGGTTAATTTTCCACGTCTTTTTTCTTTAATTGCCTCCTTTAAATTACGCAGGGTGGTTGCGTATGATACAGCAGTAATACTTTGACCTTTTTTTGTGTACTTGATTAGCAAGATTCCCTTAGAATCCCAAAACACCATGGCCATGAGCTTTCCTGCGGACGGAGTGCCTTTGAACTTCTTCGGCGGGTCTGATCCTTTTTTGTGCCACAGCATAGACTCTTGTTTGCTCTCAGGGTCATAGTGATGAACCCTCGTTTCATCACCAGTAACAATCTGATCGAAAATACTTTGCGGATTTTCACCACAGAGGTCCAAAAACTCCTTACAACAGTCAACTCGCACTTGTTTCTGTAGCGCGGTGAGCATTCGCGGCACCCATCTTGCACTGACCTTTGACAAATTCAGACGCTCATGAAGGATTGTGTGAATGGTACCCACGGATAGCTTAGTCATTTCTGCTAATGTTTTCACTCTTACACGGGCATCTTCAAGTACAAGTTTTTCGACTAATTTGACGTTTTCTTCAGTAGCGGCACAAATTGGCCCAGCAGCGCGGGGGTCGTCTTCAATGCTCTCTCTACCCCGTTTGAATTCACTTGACCACTTCTGAATTGTAGACAATGAAGACGCAGAATCTTGGTAAACAGCCACCATTTATTCATGGATAATTTTTTGAGCTTTTTCCTTGTTTTGTGAGGAATTTTATCACTGCACGATGCTCGATTTTTTTCATCATTGTCGAATCAGTCATCATAGTTGTCTTTTCGCAATGATATCTTGAAAACTAATAGTGGCAATTAAATGAAATTTTGTATTTATACCCTCAAAGAGTGTCATTAACTAATGAGATAATTAAATTACCCTTATCATTAGTATATCACCTCGATACCGAGAATACATTGAACTCCCCTCGTACAAAATAATAGCTCTTAAGACACCCATACATTCTCAGTCATGCAAGACACGAACAAAACTCCTCATACAAACTAAATCCAGCAGACATTCTAAAACCTCACTAGTTTCAACAACTACCCCCATTTCAAACGTTTACTACGCTTGGCAGAGAAAAACATTTAGTTATTTACACGTACTAGCGCACATTGTATAGCCTTCCTTTAAAGCTGCAGCGCAAGGCTTAGCTGCTAACAGCGAACTTACGGCGAGAAAACATGTTGCAACATTGCTACATGTAACACCGCTTTAAGATTTCTCTTTGATTAAACTATTGGGGTATACTTTTAAGTGTAAAGAATGGACGGCTGTTGGTTAATGCTTTTTAATGCTTGTCCATGTGGAGAATTTGTTGGTAAAATATTTAGTAAAAATGAATGGAACTTGCATGTACCAAAATGTATGTCAGATTTGAAGGTAGGTACAGCTTACGAACGAACGAATTACCTTCTTTAAACGTTATACAGAAAGACTATATCCAGTAAATCCAGGTGTTATAAGTTTTTGCTGAGTAATAAGGTTCTAATTGTTTAACACTATTTTATTCAAAGACAGCTTTACCAACATTTGCACAATAAAGAATTATCTATCTATCTAAATAAATAATTTCAGACATTAGACGTTTAAATTGAATATCGCGTCGCGATATAATTCGTAAACCTTAATTTGATATTAAAATAAAATATTAATAAAGACCTTAAATTAATCACTACCTTTTTCCCTTGTTACAGATGACAGCAGCTTAATCCAGCTTTATATTAAGGTAAGTGGGTACAATAATAAAATTACGAGCAGATTATAAAAGCGTGTTTGATCCGGACTTGTCGTGATAGGCATTATTTCAAAGAGCCCTAAAGCCTCTAAGGTTATCACCGAGACCCATTATTCCCTTGTAGGTCTATTAACTTGATGAATGTTTCATTATTTTGAGTGAGCCCCGGCTTATATGGTAATTTTTATGGACGTTTTTTACTGACTCTTCCGAGGTCTAAGTGTAGGAAGATTGGTGCTTAGGCTGTAAAGTAAGAATTTGAGTATTGTTTTGCTGATATACATGCTATTTTAACCGTGATAAATGCTTCTATTGATTAATATCTAAGTATAACTCTGCAAAATGTATATAACTGTGGTGGGGATGTGGGATGCCGACTGTTTAAACATTTTCCCCATTAAAGAGTGTTTTTTGAAACTAATAAAAATTATTAAGATTAGATTATGCGATATAATCACTAAAAATAATAACACTGATGTTTGTCTTAATACATCTAAGAAGAGTTTTTAATTCGATCTTCGAGCTCTGTGGCGTGCCATTTTAGCGGCCTATAGCCAGGCGGACTGCGACAGGCTGATGATGATTCATATTCTTAAACTAGGTAATAAGTTTATAACATAATAGAAATGGAGTTGGCAATGTATATTGAATCAGCAGAATCAAGGAAAAACTAAAATATTTTTCAATTGCTGTCCAGTTTTCGAGATAAATCAACTGCATAAATAAGTTTGTAATCCTATATAAATATATAGGATTACAAAATTACATTTGCAAATAGGGCTTTAATTAAGAAAATTCGTTGTTGGTGTACAAGAAGTAGAAGGTACCGGAAAGGACAAAAGTAGAACTATCTACAAAAAGAAATGAGATCCCATACATAAACAACAATACTTGTCAAAAAACTAAGTCCCGCTACCGTAAAAAAAGTTGAGAGATCCATGTAATACCAAGTCGGTTAATTCAAAATCTTTAATGTTTTATAAATAGATTGACTCGGCCATAGCGGCCATACGGTAGCGGGACTTGGTTTTTTTGACAAGTATTGTTTTTTATAGGATCGTATATTTTTTACTATACGGAGTCGAACATTCAGTGTGGCGTGGTAACCACATAAACCATCTTACAAGTTACTTTTTGAACATTTTCAGTTAACGTTCATTTCGTGATTTAACTTAAATTCTTCACCTTAGAGCTAGGGGTCCTCGATGAGACGATAGATAGCAGTGTCTGTATTTTATAAATGTTTTTATAAGATCGAAATGTTGTTAACCACAAAAGAGCTATATGTGTATCTCATAATTTTCCTGGTTTATCAAAACACTTCTAACATCAGTAACATTTAAAACTTTCTAAAATATTTAAAGTTTCATTTTATCTAGAGATCCCATCTTTTCTAAACATAAGCCTATATATAAACAATAATCCACCATTTACATCTTAGTGACACATAGTATTTAATTAACTGAGCACAATAGAATCACTTAATTAGAGTAAACCCCAGGGCGGCATTGTGTTGTGCCATTGTGTTACCAAGCTTATTACAACTGTTTACCTATTATTTGATTACTACGATTGTTTCAGCCACAAACACTTGGGAATTGATTCGATAATTAACGTAAAGGTATTAGTGCTTTTGTGAAAGGTTTCTGAACTTTTTCTATGACAGAAAAATTATGTTTGCATCTATTAGTGTACTTTGATCTCTTGGGAAATCTCTGATCTTTTAGGCGATATTGAGATCAACTCATAGGCCTTAGACAAAGAGCCTGTGGCAAAATACCAACTGTCTTATGAATCGCAAGACCATATAGATAGAAGAATATAGATCATTGGCTAGGTTTTGGGAATCCGACACCCGGTCAAGAGGCAGTCGCTCTGTGTGTAATTTCATATTATATTAAATCTGCTAAGAATAAAAAGCGGGATTCGGATTCCAAGTCCTGGATGCAAAGACGAAAGTCAAGGATAATGCAACTCAAGTATAGCAACTGCAAGGATGATCGATTTACATACCTTGACATGAAACGACGTGGCGCTCTTTTATGATGTCATATCTCAGTCACCATTATATATTTTTTAATTTTATTAACATCAGGTCCATAAATATAACAATTAGTTCGCTCTTGCCCTGCGTCCCACGTAACGCCTACCTAAACTTAAAATATTAAATACTGGATGAGCTTGCGGTTACACCCGCGTTATTTACGGCTACTGCTCCGCTCCTGTAGCCCATAGCGTGATGTTATAGCTTAAAGCCTTCCTAAATAAATGGGCTATCTATCGCAGAAAGAATTTTTCAAATTGGACCAGTAGTTCCTGAGATTAGCGCGTTCAAGCAAACAAACAAACTCTTCAGCTTTATATATTAGTACAGATAAGATTAGTGTTAGATTCAACAAAGAATATTCCATCAAACACAAGTTCAAAATCATAATATCATTAAAAAAAAACAGATAAACGATCTATTTCTGCAAATTTTTAGTTTTGATTGCATGCAGTCGCTAATTCGTAATGAATAGAAGTTAATAAGTCTTGTTTATTAAGAAAGCTTAACTTTATGCTAACCCATCTTTATTTAGTTATTGTTAACTTTGGCCGCAGGGTGGTTTAACTTTGTTAATTATCGTTTGTGACGGATTGAAATATATACAAGTTAAACCTATTATTAAATCCTTGATAGGCGTTAATTGGTATATTAGAAACATTTACAAATTTTATTGCACGTTCGACTAATGTTATTATTATAAATCTTCAGTCTAAAATTAGTAGGAACAAATGTCGAATTGAAATAAATTGTACGGTTTCGTACACTTGAAGGGGTTTATAATATTTGGAGTGCAAATAGAAATATCGCAAGTTATAACGAAATCACTTCATCATCAGCCTTGTATATAAACTGTACCACTACTGGGCACGGGCCACTTCTCACTATGAGAAGGGTAAGGCCATAGTCCACCACGCTGGCCAAGTGCGGGTTGGCAGACTTCACATGTCTTTCGAGAACATTATGGAGAACTCTCAGACATGCAGGTTTCCTCACGATGTTTTCTTTCACCGTTTTTAGCAAGCGATAATTAACCATTTAAAACGCACATAACTCCGAAAAGTCATTGGTGCACGCCGTGGATTCGAACTCGGACCCTCTGCGTAGCAGTCTGTCGGTCTCTCGGCTAGGCTATCACTGCCTAACGAAATCACTTTAAGTTAGTTTATTCGTAAAGTTTACAGTAAAAACGTTAGGCTACTCTTTCTCGGTTGGATGTCGGTGTATTGTGTACTGTCCGATATAAATAAAATTGCGTGTAATTCTCAGGTAAACTGACGCTCGCTCGGCGAGGAGCCCAGCGTCAGCTAAACAGAGTATGTACCTTACATACTTGGTTTAGCTGACGCTGGGCTCCTACATCGTACATAAATAATGCCCTAACCTACCTAACCTTTTTGAAATATCTTTCTAAAATTCTCAATTAGGTATTATAATTATTATGTCTTCGTTTTGTGATGGGGCCTGTTGAGCCGTGTTAAGTGAGCTTGGATAGAATCCACTATCCAGTGAGATGTTATAGCAGCTGTGATTAAAGACACCTACATGTAGTGCGAGACAAAACTGTATGAAGTTCATCCTAAACACACAGCCAACGAAAATATTTTAAGCCTGGGATGAGACGAGGCGAAAATTATGTAGTCCGCACTTGTTTTAAGTCTAGGTATTATTTATATTGTTTCAATCTTGATAAAGTTTTCCGTAATGCATTTATCCGGGATATAGATAAGTATATCAAAAGTAAATAAAATAATACTTAAAAATAATCTCCTTGTTAAATCTTTGCATCTTTTATTTTTATCATATCAAACAATTGTCATTAGCAGTACATAACTTCTTAAACATGACCATAAAAATATCCCCAAACTCTTCATACCTATACGAGCTAGTGCTTTAAGTCCACTGTGTTTAATAGCTTACCTCTTCCCAAACTTTGTATACATAAGCTAGTGATGTAAGTCCTCTGTGTTTCATAGCTTGCCGTGTCCTTGTGGTATCGATTCAGCATCAGGAGCAAATAGGTCAAGGCGTGCCGACAGTCCTGCGGTTTGTGTGCATGAGACGACGCTTGTACCCCTTGTACCCAAGATATGCAATACAGGACACGTGATTGGTGTTTGGAATGAAGTGTGTAACTGGAATGATTATTACTGCGGTTAGTGGTTGTGAATACATTTTGGGCAATTGCAACGCTGGTTAGAGCGTCAATGGGACTGATCAACTAGGGTAGTCCTTATCTATCTCGCAGAATATCGACGTTAAGTAGCAGTATGCCTACAGCTACTGTTGTGGTTTTCGGTATGTGAGTGACAAGTGTGAGTGAGTAACAAGAGAAAGCAAAAATAGGGCAACTATAAGAAGAAGATAAAGATAACTGTCTTCTTCTCTAGAGTAGAACACGCGCTAGTGATACATGATTTGCATCGCTGCCGTCCACGGGTTTGGTTAAAAGTGTATAGCTGTGATGAGTCAAACATTACAATATAGACGAAGTTCTAATGAACACAACCTGTAATCTTTGTCTTACCATATAAATTGACATGCCGTCTTAACAAAGAATCTCCCCAAAACACACGCCGCAAAATCGACAGAAAACAAATTAGCTTCTCAAGCAAATTTAAGTTCCTAAAATTCAGAAACCGACTTGACCCTAATCACGTAAGATAAATGAGCATTGTGACATATTAATTAGTATTTGTTGTGAGTTCCCGCCAGTAATTGGCATCGTATTACCTCAATTGCCGCAAGGTGGCGCACCTCACCTGCGTCTTATAAGCCTTTGTGTGCGTTATTCTGTTTCAGTATTACGATTTAATTGGATATTGTCTGTCTTGGTGTGTTGAAGACTAATTACAGTACCATATATTCAATCCTACCGTTCTTCTAACGTCGGAATGCGCAGTATAAATAATAATAATTACTCTGATAATTTTTCTCTGATAAGAGTGATAAGATGTACTAAATAATAATCATGACACTAGGGTATACTTATGCGCTAAAATGTTGACCTTTGCATTAAATTTTAAATTGTCTTGCAAGATAAATATGTATTTTGAATAATGGATATTTCGGCATTGTTGCACCAATAATATTTGCAAATGGTTGCCAAAGTGCACAAATATGTATTTCGATAGTTAATTTTCATTAAATTTACTAGTTATTTGACTAGGCCTTGTGTTCAAAGTGGCAGTTTTCGTGTAGAAAACTGAATAACGTTTTTGCCTAGGGAGTCTAACGCAATATACCTACTGTGATCTTGGCATATCTTTCTACGTAGAAAAGTTTTTCTTTAGTGTAGTTTAGTTTTTTTTCTAAGTAAATCATTTATGATAATGCCGTTGAAAGTGGCTTGCATTTGGATAAAACGGATAACAGAGCCTTTTTGCGCCCATTTCTGTAATATCTGACCCGTATAATCGAATGTCACATAATTTGGTCCAAATTATAACTGAACTAATCGTATTAGCACCTAATTTTTGTCATATACGAGACTTTTACTTTACTTCAAGCATCCCGTTAGAGGCACACATTGCTTTGTCCTTTTATAAAGGCTTTGATTTTATAACTAAATGAAAAGATTGTATCGTTAGCTTTTGATACTCGTTGTCATTTACTATTTACGTAGGTACATGGATTGACTTTTTGGACCCTTAGCCCAGCAGGATTCATTGTCCGGACCCCAAAAAATATCCCTCGTTTTTCGTTTCCTCTCAAACGCTTTTTGTCTCATGTTTGATGCAAATTTCTATAAACGATTGGAAATACAGTGCACAAAAAGCAAAGAAACTCGATATAGTCTTTTAATCGCACAATTTAAATTAGCAATGGATTTCAGTAAGTCGCAAGATAGATTATGTTAAAGTCTGTATATGTGTGTTTAGCTCCTTATTTCTATAGTCGACAAATTTTCCCTCACACGCTATCCACTTCGAAGATATTAATTGTATTTACCAGCGTCCGGTCTTGGGTGGTTTACGACCCATGAGGCCTCTAGAGACGTAACTTACGACGGGCCTTTCTGAACGTTTCGGAGTAACGTGGCCGCGGTGGCTGATGCCCGGCCAATATATTTGTGTATGAAAGGTAATAGTTTGTTTATGTACTACTGACTGATATATATCGTGTTTGTGGTTTATATGTAATTTTATTTTTAAGGTATACTTGCTTTTGCCTTCCGCTTCGTATGCGGATGAAACATTTTATAAATAAAATCTCGTGTCATTGTTTTTGTTATTGAATTCCTCCAAAACGACTTGACTCATTTTATGATTTTTCTTGTGGGTTTCTATGTAGTAGGTCTGGGAATACGTAGTAAGCTCTTTTTGGTCAATTTTTATATTCCGTCATAAAAATATACCTATAACCACAAATATGAGTAAGTATTTAATAAAACAATATATCTCAGATCAGTTAGTGTCACTATATAAAATATATTAATAAATTAATAGATTCTGCATAGCATTGAAATTGATTGTTGCAAATTCGTAGTTGCAGCACTGAGTCTGGATCGGACAGTGTCAATTGTAGCAGTTTGTTACCGAACATTGCAAGTCATTGACCGGAATAACAGCTATTTTATGCTAACTCTGTGAACGTACTACTACCGAAAGGTTACTCCTGCGTTGCCAACAGTAGGAAAAGTGAGTAGAAAGCGAAATAATTTTTCATTAGGAAATAGGTACGTACTCTTCGTAGCTATTTATTTCAGAGAAGCAGGAAAATAATAGGCAGATTTTCCAGCGCTCTCTTGCACCGAACGAAACGCAGCAGTAGACATACTAATTCGACACATACATACATGCTGTGATCTATGTAGCTCGTATACACACGCAAATAATAATATACAAATATAAACCTGCTTGTTATTTATTAATGTCATATTTGTATTACAAATGATCTATCACTTGAATTTGCCACAATACTAGAGTATTGTACCTTACACGTGGCTATATTTTGAGACGCTATTCAGTTTCATACAAGGGTCATTGTTCTTTCGCTTGGGGGCGTATAAAAATAACTAACAAAGCGATTCGTCTACATAGAGCTATATGTGTATGGGGCTGAAATAGGCCAACTGACACCTTAATTCGGAGGTGTATTTTTAGGTTTTATGAAAATTGAGTACCAGTCTTTTAAGCAGGTATACTAATAGTATGTGTACAAGTCGGGAAGGTTTCAGAAGTATTCGGTCATTTAGAGCAGAAAAAGAAAAAAAACTGGTCAAGTGCGAGTCGGACTCGCGCACCGAGGGTTCGGTACAAACATGTAGGTAATTATTTAAAAAAATATGTGATGTAACTAAAAATTTAGGGTTTTCAACATTTTTCCTATGTGCTATAAAACGTTGCTTTATGCCAAATTTCAAGATTCTACATCGACTGGAAATACCCTTTTGTTTTGACTTGAGCATTTGATATGGGGTAGCCTTTAAAATTATTAAAAATATTTTAATTATACGATGTAACTAAAAATGTATGGCATTCGCATTTTTCCTTTATCTGTGCTATAAGAGTTTGCGTCGTGCCAAATTTCAAGATTCTGAGTTCACGGGAAGTACCCTGTAGGTTTTGATTCCCTTGCGAGTACTTGCGAGTTTGAAAATATGTTTAAATTGCTGTTTCTGTTGATTGCGTTGACATAGAAGTTTGATTTTATTACAGCTTAATGGTGTAATAGTCCTGAGTATTTAATATGAATTTCAATTTAATAACTCTACGCGTTCATGAGGAAAGAGGTAGTCACTTTAAAATTTTAAAAATGTTTTTATATGATGTAACAAAAAATTACATTTATGGGAATTTTTGCTTAATCTGTATATCTATATATCTATAAGAAGTGGCCTTGTACCAAATTTCAAGAATCTAAGTTTACGGGAAGTACCCTGTAGGTTTTGATTCCCTTGCCAGTAGTTGCGAGTTTAAAAATATAGTAAAATTGCTGTTTCTTTAGATTGCGTTGAGATAGAAGCTTGATTTTATTACAGCTTAAAGGTATAATAGACCCGAGTATTTGATATGAATTTCAATTTAATAACTTTACGCGTTCATGACAAAAGGGGTAGTAACTTTAAAATTAATACAAATAATTTTTTATATGATATCACTAAACAATTACGGTTTTCGCAATTTTTCCTTTATTTGTGCTATAAGACATTGCTTCGTACCAAATTTCAAGATTCTGAGTTCACGGGAAGTACCCTGTAGGTTTTGATTCCCTTGCGAGTAGTTGCGAGAAAATATGCGGCTAAAATTGCTGTTTCTTTTTATTGCGTTGAGATAGAAGTTTAATTTTATTACAGCAATTCAATTTGATACCTTTACGCGTTTATGAGAAAATGGTAATAACTTTAAAATTATTAAAAATATTTGGTTCGGTGTTACACCGAAACCGTAGGTTCTAGGCGATTTGGAGAAGAATTAATATTGTGGACTGTATTAGGGCGAGTTCTGCTCGCCTAGAAAGGATAAGGGAAGAGGATTGTGAGTGGATAGGATATTCTAAGGATGTTAAAGGATGAGGGCACACCTACCTTGTTCGTCAGTCCTCTTTCCTTGCAAATGGCAGCCTCCTGGTGTCTTCGAGAATTCTGAAGCTGTTTGAATCACTCCACTACACAAATCACTTTCACTCGCGGGCGGTTTTGTTGGGTTTTTAGTATAAAGCGGGAGCGGTAAAATTATGGCGGTGCGGTACAGTTCGTCGCGACGCGGATTATTCTAGACTGTCTCTCGCGTCGATCAATGCGGCGACCAATCCGCGAAAGGCGTGCCCCTTCTAGGGAATGGGATAGACAGGGACGGAAACAAAAGGCATCGCTCTCATTGGACAAGCAAGCGTGGAACGATTGACGTTGATGTGATTAGTTCTCGATGGAAAGGTAGATGGCGCTACCATATCTTTATGATATGATGTAACTAAAAATCTACGGTTTTCGCAATTTTTCCTTTATGCATGCTATAAGACATTTCTTCGTACCAAATTTCAAGATTCTGAGTTCACGGGAAGTACCTACCCTGTAGGTTTTGAGTTTCGAATATTTGTGGAAATTTGCAGCATAAACGGCTGTATTTTATGATTGCGTTGGTTTAGAAGTTTGATTTCTTCACAGCTTCAAGGGACAGTAGATTTGACTATTTGATATAAATTTCAGTTTGATCCGCGCGTTTCTGAGAAAAAGGGTCTTGACAGACGGACGGACAACAAAGTGATCCTATAAGGGTTCCGTTTTTTCATTTCGAGGTACGGAACCCTAAAAAAGAAAGATGGTTTTGACATGAAAGTTTTGTAAGTATTTAATAAGAACGGATTAACTTAAATGACAGATGCAGTTCCTAAGTTCTCTAGTAGTAACGAGAAAACTAGTTTTTTTTTAATGATATTGCCTTTCATCTGAGTATGAAGCCGCGGGTAGAAGCTAGTAATATATTCGAGGCAGGTCTATGTACTTTAACTAAAATTGTAAGTACATTGAACTCGTTTTGTATAAATGCAGTTCTGTCTGGTTGGTTCGGATATTGCAAATTATTTTCGACGTTGGGTTTCCAACTCGATTTGCCCGTCAGACAAATCGATTGATCAAATCAGGAAGAGTTGCTCTCTTGTTTCACCAACTGGCAACTTAGACGGGCGTAATAGCTGAGTTGTATTTACTGTTGGCAACTCTATATAACTTTCTAGAATAATCAGAATATTGTAAATATGACATGAAGAAAGATGGTGGCAATTCGAATAGCTTAAAGAAATGTGGCTATTTTGAAAAACTTCATGTCTAGTAAAAAATAAGGGTAGGCACCTACTTATTTTAAGAGAATATCAATACCAACTTATAACAAACTGTATGTACAGTTTGGCGTTATTGTTTTTGTATTTAAATGTGTTAAATACAATAAACTAATTTAAAAATAAACCTGAGTTTTCGACTGATTTCGTTTTATATTTGACAAGTGTCATTCGGTATGATTATGCACTAAGTGCAAAAATGTATGGAGCTGGCATACGTCTTCGATATGTCACGTGGTCGACGAAGAACGATAGCGATATTAGAAATGAAGAGCCATTTGTCTAGGCCCTCAGACGGTATTCTGTCGTTTTCCACAAATTCATTTGCACTAATATTGTTTGCCATAATCATCCCCGATCATAATATTTACTTGCACTATTATCATTTATACAAATAATGTTTGCCTTAACAACTCAAGAGCGATAACATTTATTTACCATAAAATGACTTTCTATAACAACATACCATACAATGACTTTCTATATCATAATAATTAGTTTCCATAAGTAACACATCTCATAATCGACTCTTGACATAATCAAAATTTGATATAATTATGAAAATAATACATAATATTGTTAGGTCGAAATTAATTATCTTTAACACCCCACCCCGACTCAGTGCAATCCGACTCGGATAGGTTAGGTTAGTGTTTTTTTTATAAACCACCCAGAAGTAGTCGTCGAGCATCGAACGTCGAGCGTCGAACGTCGAGCTTAGTTAGTAGACGCCATATGAGGTTTAGTTTTAGGTTTCATTATGAATAAAAAATCTGGGGTTGGGTTTCGAAACAAGTCGCCCGACTTAGAGGGTATTGGTGGTGTAGGGAGTTAATTTTTATCCCCTAAAAGTAATTTTGGCTGCCGGAGTTGCGTCAAAATATTTTTAAACAATTTCCAAAAATTCTTAATTCAAATATGCGAAACGGAACGTAATTTTAGGTTTTATGTGAAAGTAACTAAATAGGTTGTGTTAGGTTCTCTTATGACCCTTAACCCGAAAATAGGAGCCCTGCGAAGCAGGGCTCCGTCAACCTCAGTTTATTAAACTAGTGGAATCAATAAAAGCGATATTTAGGTTTTATGTGAAAAACGTGAAACGGAACGCAACCGCCATCTTGTATGAATGATATAGACAGCTAATGTCAAATTTGTGCGTCATTGCTTTCGAGTACCTAGGGTTAGGTGCGACTGTAATAAGTAACTAAATAGGTTATGTTAGGTTCTCTTTTGAACCTTAATCCGAAAAAAGGAGCCCTGCGAAGCAGGGCTCCGTCAACCTTAGTTTATTAAACTAGTGTGAAGAATGTGGACGTTGGTAGTGCCATACACACCGATGTTTGGAGTTTATTGAAAACGAAAATTATAGCAAATACATTTATGGATTCAAATTATTATGACGCTTATGTATGACCAATGGAATTAGTGAAAGTCATTTTATGTCATTTCACGATTATGGCAACTGAAGCGTTATTTCTAATGAAATTATGGCAAATACCAGTATGGCATATGAAATTATGGCATTTTAAACTATGGCAAACATTAGTAAACCCCCTCAGACCATTCTAGACTACACCAAAGTGCAAAATCCAGCAGAACCATCGCAACAAAAAGAGATATCTATTTATACGGACAGTAAAGTCTAATTATTATTAATTCAAAGTCTAGCAACATACACAATTATCTAGTGTACGCAGCGAAGTCATTACGAAGTCATTAGAGCATTCCATCAAAGTTTAGCGTGCATGCAAAACTTCTATGAAATTTATTAACTATCTTATATGCCGCAACTTTTCCAACTAAATATGGCTGCAAAAGGGGAGCGATGGAATAGTCCTTTATTTTCCCCTCGCTGTTACATTAAGGCATTTTTTTTGTAGTTATAAAGTTATAATTGCTGTCTGCATTCACTATATCATCTTGTTATGAAGGATTGCGCTTATGGTAGCAGTTTAGCGTGCAGTCTCAATTTGCTGGTTTGAGTGGTTTCTTATGTTGGCAAGCCTCATCGCGGGATGAGAACGTGGTCGCTATGTAGTTAATATTCATTCAATAATCCATACTATTACGATAAATGCGATAGTTTGTTTGTCCTTCTTTCACGTTGTCATAGTATAAATTTCGTGTGTTTAGTATAGTGGGAGGCTGGATAGTGACATCTGGTTATTATTTACTGCGATAATTGACGCCCACACGAGTAGAATCGCGAGCGAAAAAAATATATATAACCTCATAATTATATGTCTACTATACTGTAAGTAATGTTATACCTTTGAGCGTTAGTGTGTATGACCATCAAACCGGCTACTCTCGTGGAGAGCATTTCATTACGACTTCACTCAAACACTCGTTCTCTCTATCAGACATCCTTCAACTAAAGTAGACCACCTACAGTCACTTCAGATTGCAAGTCTTGCGGTTATATCCATATTATACCCACACGTTAAACCGTTTGAGTATTTTAAAGGCTAAATAAAGTAATATTTGTAACAATTTGCGAAACGTGTGAGATCGCATAGACATGGCATAGACTTTTCTAAAATAGGGTTTTTATTGAAGGGGCTATCAAATAATTATGACGAAGAGAAAGAGGTATACTCAAGTTTAAAAGTATGTAGTATTCTGAAAACATGGAACGAAAAGATACGGCATGTCCAATTACTCGCTTTGTCTCTTTTAACATTATTTAATATCCTCTTGTTGCCCTTAAAATGACACCAAACAAACATTGTTGATATAACACAAGACTAAGTCGTTCTAAGATATTTATCTTCGCACACTTGCAGACATATATACGTATGTGCATGTGGGTATGTGTGCGTTCCCCATGTGACCTTTAGACTAACTATTGAGTGAAGAGCATTTGATTACGTATCCACTCAAGTTCTCGTCTGCTCCATCAGCCGACCTTCGGCTAACGGAGACCACCCACCGCCACTTCAGTGTCTGAGTCTGCCAACTACATAGTTATATCAATAGTATACACTATTTAATTAGCTGCCTGTTTGTTTTTACCCCTACTGCATTGCTAAATATATTTTGATGAACTATTATGTTAAGGATCCTATGGATAAAACATAGATGGTTATTGCTATATGATTCACAGGATGGGGGCGATTCACAGGGGTACACAGGATTTTCATCAAATTGGGTTTTTAGTGTAAAAGTGACGCGTTCTTAAAGCTATGTTTTCACGGCCTAACTATAAGATCGATTTGAATAAATTTTGAAACTTTTTTTTTTTAGTCCGTGTGGTGACGGATTAAGAATACGGAATGTCACCACCCCATATCATCCCATGCGTGTCGTAAGAGCCGACAGAGGGAGCATATTATGCAGAGAACAGCACTGTAAGAGAAGGAAAACTTGATACAAACCCTATACCAACCCGTTTGGCCAGCGTGGTATAGGTGGCCAATTCCTCCTTTCAAAGGAGAGGCCTAGTCCAACAGTGGACTGTTAAAGGCTGATGATGATGAAACTTTTAAAATGTTGACGTGGCAAGTTGCATTACATTAAACTGGCAAAAGAGTATACCGATTTATCGTATATGATGTTGTGGCGGCTGATGACGCTACAATGTATAAACAAGGCGCACTATTGTATTAGCGCAGCGTAGCAGTCGTCTTCCCGTATTCATACAGTTAAGTCGAAGCTATGTACCTAGCATATTTCTAATTTTTAACTGGCACCAGTAAAATATATATTTTGTCTTCTTCTTCTTAAATATATATCTTTCTTCTATCTCACATACACTTCTTAGAACTAAACCTCTACAATGATAATAAGCTAAGCCACTTACTTTCTTTACATTTCCGTAAAATATATTGATATGAACCGAGCTGCGCTTAACCATAAATCAATTTCAGCAGAACAGTCCATCGCATCAGTAGGGACCGATCCAATAATTTTCCTCAATCACAGAATATTGCCATACAATCGTCCCGGATGCTATTCCCGACCCATAAACGATATCTTTTGGTGGTATATTACGTCTCTATATATGCTCATATTTTCCCTCCAAGGTAGTTATTTATTCAATAACATTATAGAAAAACTTCTTCAAACAAAATATAATGCGTAAGAAGAAAAACAAAGCTTTCTCAGAACTTTTGTTCAATTTTCTCAGTTTCAGAATAATAGATGTATTGTATCCCTTTTTCAATAAAAGATTTGAACAACTTAAGTAGGTACTGAGTATATGTACTTACTAAGTATGTATCGAGAGTGTGTAGTGTATAACTTAAGAGTACCTACTATGAATTGCGTATATATTATTATTTTCTCTTAGCAATTTAGAAAATAGATACAAAATAAACATTTTATATTGAATTACGTACTTTATGAAAGTATATTACGGATAATTTTCTCGACGTTTCCACTGATAACTATACGCGACTATATGTGGTCTGAGTGGCAGGTCGTCTAAATATTTATATCATCATCACCAGTCCAGTGTTGTCCCTATTGCTATCGGGCTTAGAGCATGGGTTCTTCTGTCCAGTCTTACGTGACCGAATATAATCTTATCTACATAGTGACTCCCGTCTGATTTCTGCTACTTAACAGCGATACCAGCAAGCGACAATGGAATAAGTAAATAACTTTCAAAAGTCTGTGATGCGCACCGTAGATTTGACTGTCTCCCCCGCTACTTTTTCCCACTTTCCTAAATTATTTCAATACCTTTGTATTTTAACAATTGTTAGCCAAGAATTTTTAAGGCTATTCGAACTTTATCTTGAATTGTTAAGTAAAGGTTTTTCGAGATAAAACCTACAAACGGAACATCTGTATTTTTTCTTTATCTCGAGCATCATTGCTCGTTTAGACTTCGCATTTTAGCATAAGAAACTTACAACTCTTAAATGTGAGAATTATGTTCTGCATTGCGGCGATCTTAATCTATAGCTATAATCTATTTTGGAATCACAAAATGATTCACCGCTGACCATTCATCTGCGTCACTTGCTGACGTCATCGAAGTATCCCAACGTCGGGCAGACGCTCTGTAAAGTCACTGGCTCTGTAAATAAACAACGTGGGCTCCCAGACATTGGCGTATCCTTTTAATCTGTGGTGCGTCACGGTCGCGTCTGCCGGGCGCCGGGTTATGAACCAATAGGGTTGACGCGACTAAGCTGTCTCCCGATAAAGATACTGAATTCTAGTTGGACAGCTTTTATTTTATAAGACTTTATAAAGTGCTGCTTTACATTTTAATGATAAAATGCTGTAGTGGATGCTGTGTTCATTTAATATATTAAAGGTTAGGAAGATAGACGAATAAATTCTTTAGTAGAATTTGAAATCATAATACCTAACTACTTAATAAATATACCTCAATTTAAAATCCGTGGTACAAATGTGGTCTTATAAATATAACATTTAATGTACATACAAATCTATATTTACTACTATATCAATAATAAGAGATAATAAGAAAAAGTCTCGACAGCGTCCGTCTGTCTCTATTCGCGATACACTCAAAAACTTCTGAACTGATGAGTAACCAATAGACAGAGTGATAAATAAGGAAGGTTTAGATATACAATATGTAAAGATTTGGTGTTAAATTAACATATATTCTACTACCGTCCGGCACAAACCGGGGTGTATTGATAGACAGTAAATAAGTAACGTTGCAGAAAAGTGCTGGAGAAAGCTACTGAAACGAGCAAGGATTAAAAAATGGCACGAGCATAAGTCATAAAAAACTTCATTTCATTTCATCATTGACGAAAATAAACTGCGCTGCAACCGTATAAAGTCAAATTTCCCTAG
Organism: Euclidia mi; assembly: GCA_944739405.2. Lineage (NCBI taxonomy): Eukaryota > Metazoa > Arthropoda > Insecta > Lepidoptera > Erebidae > Euclidia > Euclidia mi. The sequence goes on from OX123202.2 coordinate 45,262,114, forward strand.
AAGTGGGGTAAAACTTGTTAAAAGTGATGACGACGAAATTCAGCGTGAATTTTTTTAAAATCCCTCTTGTTAGCTGCTAACAAAGTGAGTTTTCACGGTGGTGTGGGCAGCCCTAAATTGTATTTTTCCCATGTAAAGTTATACAACAGTATGTGTGGGTTCGCGTGCTCCACTTAATATTATAATTAATTGCGACTTCGTTATGACAGGTTTACGCGTGGACTTGGTGGGATTTTATTGACTAGTTTAATTATTTACTTAATTCATTAGGCTAGTTTAAAGTAGATTTCAATTGTACATATTAGACGATGCAATGTTCTTTCAGCAGTGAGGGACCAGGGCAGGGGCCCAAATCTCCTAAATAAATACAGTTTCGATATGACGTCAGTGTCATACTTACGTCACAAAAAGCGTATTCTTCTAAATTATCTGATATTTGAATGAAATTGTAAAGAGATCGTATGGGTCAACGACGAACTGTTTATTTCAAATTATACAATAATAACATTAAGTTATCAGAATACCGCTTCTCAGTCAATTCAAAATATAATTTCAATGTCATATAAAAATACAAGAATTAGGCCTAAGGTGTCTTAACGTTTTGTATGCAGTGTATGCTAGAACAAGTAAAAAGGATAGTTATAACTGCCCTGTATACCAAGTGATGCCAGAAAAGAAGTCCAGTAAATGCCATAGAAGTAAGATCAGCCAAATATGTGTGCCTGTAATGCCAGAATATTCATTCATCATTATTTTTTTATGCCTGAATATTCATTCGCCATTATTTTTATTTTTTTTATAGTAATAGGCGGCAGACGAGCAGACAGATGGCCTGATAGTAAGCAACTACCGCCGCCCATGGACACAAGCAACACCACAGGAGTCACAAGTGCGTTGCCGCCCTTGGGGATGGGAAAAGGGATAGGAATAGGAACATAGCTGGGCATCGTTAATCAAATAATTAACTTCGTCAATCGCTAATCCGTTACTAAAAAATTTAACTTCGTTAAACGTTAAAGCGCTACCTTTGGGACTAATTAACGCAAGATAACGTTAATCGTTAATCCGTTAACACATGGTAAAAATACTATTTTCATGAGAATTTTGTAAGAACTGTTGTTTTAGATTTTGGGAATTAACAGGTTAGGAACAAAAAACAACGACGTGTATATATAGAATGTGTAATTTAGTCATCCGGTATAGTGTGGGTGGGTATTGCCTTCATGAACATTAATATGTTGAAGTTCTCGTCTGAAAGGAAAGCTCGTTTTGGCGTTAAAATATCTTTGCCCATGGAAAAAAGACATACAACTTACGAGTTCTTTCGTCCTTCCAGTTAAAGTACCGACGTTTAAAGTAGCAAAGCGGACCTTCAAGTTTTGTTTTGGGACTGACGTCTTTAACCGAGCTCGTCCTCGACTCGGTAGCCCTCGTATACTTTTCGCAGATGTAGGGCGATGTGTCTGCGCGCCGTTTAACGGCGACGCCCTATCAAGTATGCTTGCTCTTAAAACTTATCTCTCCATTTCTTATCTAAAAAGAGTGGCTGGTTTTGGGTTTATTAGTTCGGTGCCGATTGCCATCTGACGCACCAAAACCTAATTTTTGACGGCAGGAAAACCCTTTGGCTTAGTAGACGGACGTCCATTTTTACAGGTGTTTTAAGCCTGTTGAAAGCTTTGTCTGGTTATACCGCCAGATACTCGGTCGCCAGAGCCTCGTCTGTTGTCTAGCAGGGAGCACCACGGTGACTGCTACAATCACCGTCGCTGATGGTTCTCACGAACTACCAGCGCGTGCAGGTGAGGTTGACATTTGGGTCGGATAGGATCTTATTTCCGTTCACCCCTTACCCCTCCTCACAGAAAAGTTGTTAAGTACTATCCTCTCATAGATAATCGACGTAAAGTAACAGTACCTAAACTGTTGCGTTTCGTTCGGTGACTAAAACTGCCGGAGGCCCTATCCCTTATTCCTTCTCCCTCATCCAGTATTTCCCCGGTCGGGCCGGCCCATTCATGCTGAAATCAACAAGGCTCTGCTACCTGTAATTATGCTGCGAAAGGCTATCTTTCGTAGTCCACTACTGGACATAGGTCGCGACACAATAACATGAGTCAATAGGAGAATTTGGCCCACCATACCATGCTGGCACCTGGCCTGGGTCTGGGGCCTGGGTTGGTATAGGGTTTGATCTCGAATTTTCCATAGTCGCCTTTTACAACACCCATGCAATGAAAAGGGGTAGTGGCTTTTGTATTCTTAATCCATTAATACACGCAAAAACTTAATTCACTAATATGCAAAGGAGCTTTGTTTTTTTCTAGAGGATAGCAGCAGCCATGCTCACACATTTTATTTTAATTGAACCGTTTTTTTACGACTCCTTGGGAATGTCAGGTAATACCATCTTAATGCCCTACGGTTCTCGGGAAACATAGATGCCAAATTTCAGTTTCTTGCGCTAAGTAGTTTCGGTCTGTCAGTCACTCAGTAGCGCGACAATTTTATATATACAGCTTTATCAAATATATTATTATGGACAGCGAGAGCCTAGTAAAGTATCAACAAACTGATATACAGAGGATATAGAGTTCATACCTACAACTACGGCGCTAGCAACGGATTCGAAGCTATGTGCGTCGTTATATGATTTAAGGCTGATGTTGCCTCGGCGATGCATAACAAAACAAATAATTACTGCTAAAGGTGAAACTTGCAAATTAAGTTGATACTTAAGTTTATGCTTTTTGATCCATGATAAAAAGGGAGTAATTGCTTTTAATTTTACTAGTAGCTATTAAGAATTAAAACGAAGCCTTATTGTTTTATAAACAGGGCAACGTCTGTTTCTAATTAAACTATACTTAGTATTCTAATTAGTATTTCTTATTAAATGTATTTTAGGGTTCTAAAAGTTTCGACTTGGTTCCTTGAAAAAGGCATTCAATTTTCTTAGGAACGTTAATTTAACGCCGCAGCTATTATGTTCTCTCGGTATTATACTCGTACATTGGGGTACAATGCGTGAATGCAGTTCAGCATTGGATTTCATCAAAACGGACCCTCGAGTTATCGCAAGTTACATGCGGGCTTCGTCGCTGATAGAACTAGTATAATTTATACTAATAGTCCCGTAAAGGTCAAAATTCATCATAGTGCAGATCTTATTTAATGTTCTGCTGTAATGGCATCTAGCAAGCATTGTATTTAATTAAATTTAATATATTTCGAATTCATTATTTGTAAGAATATTATCTTTGTTCACCTTCCTTTATATACATATACATAATGGCAAAACTTAAATTTAATTTTCGTAGAAAGAGGTAGAAAATGTTGCCTTCATGTACTAGGATAAAGACAGCGTGAATTAAATATGAATATAATAACTTGAAACACTAATAAATGCGTCGACGTTATCTGAATTTTCTACGAGTATATGCCTAAGATTGAATCTGTTGATGTAGATACTTTCTGTCTACACAACGGCTCTGGCTGTCATCGACAATAATCCCTAGTGAAAGCAACCGACTACCCGTTATTCAATAATTGCACATAGAATCGGTTCAAGGCGGGTTCGAGCGAGATTTTCTGTTAAGTTAACAGCGCAACCCCGACATAGATGTTTACATTTCCTCGCTTTTAATTCCCTTAGGAAGATTGAAACCGTGCCGTTTGCATTGAAGTGAGAGAGATAACCGTGTTTACCTGTGTTTGTGGAGCTTTTCCAGTACTTTTTTATTCACAGTAGGTAAATGTGTTTGAGGTCATATTGATCGCGGATATAAAAGGAACTGCCAGTTTGTGAGCATTATTGTAATCTTGATATCTTTGAACCTGCGTGAATAGCTAGTTTTTAAGGCGCTGTTATACCTCAGAAGCTGTGAAACACCTTATTTTTCGTCGCGCATCTAGCCATAACGGTACATATTACAAACTAGCAAAAATTAGAGCTTAAAGTCAAAAGACTGAACAAAAGACTTGAAAGAATTTTTCATGTACGTAAAATAGAATCACGGTAAAAAAACAACAAAGGTCACAAAGTCGAGGCAGAAAATAATCTTTCGTCTCACTGTTTGCAACATTTTGATCGTAAGCTGTCATATTTTATTTGATAATATTGTAGGAAATCTAATGAACTAAAGAATTACCTAATTTATTTTCATATATTACGTGTATATTTTATAAAATTAAATAAAATCTGCCAAACGTCTATGATTTTGACGCTCGTTAGATCCAATCAGTATCAAACGCTTCAGCAATTTAAACCTTATTGGCATAAGCGGTGTACTGAGTGTCAGTTGCTAGTTTACGCCCCGCCCAGACCTCATCATTCGGCTATGAGCCCTGTGAGAGATAGGTCATGTCGCTTGCGTCTCCGCTGCACGAAATTTTACGTAAACCTGTTTGTTATTATAATACGCCGATTTGAGTTCGTAATGTCATGTTTTATGTTATAGACTGAATACTTTGAATCAAATAAGCTTTTCATGTAACTATGGGCACATATAATTAGAACCTAAGTTTATACTCTTGTTGCGTTTAATGTGTTATTGTTTCTGTGCTTATAAATATATAATTAGAAGAATAAAATATGGACAATTAGAGAAATGAAGTTCTACGAAGGATTTGTACAAGAAAGCGTCGTAATAAAATAGAAATTCATCCATGGCCAAGTGATTATGAAATATGTAACATTTTTACACAAATTATTTTCATAAGAGTCTTTTATGACTAACTATGTTACTTATATATTATCGATTATGCATAATATAATTATATAAATTATTCTCACAATACATAGCTTCCACAGTTTTCAATTTTTGAAAGAGTAATAACATAAAATTGAATCATTTTATGTACCTATATTTCAAATTCATTAGCTTGTCAGAGCGCCTGGAGCGCTAAGATGCCGCCATGGCGAACAATAATGATGACAGCGCTAATATGGCGCTCCGCAATCCGCACACAAACGGTAACGAATGTTGTATTATTGTGTTTTGAACATAAACCTTTTTAGGTACATCGGGTAAAACTTTGATTATTCATAAACTATTAGGTATGTCTCAGTACATCTAATATCTTTTTAATTTCTAAAATCAATCATTTATAAGTAAGCAGGTGACTTCTCTATTTGCTATAACACAAGATATAGTATTTTTTTAATAATAAAGTACGTAACTAATTATCATTATTGTAATTACAGTGAAGTTAAAGATAACAGTTCTGCAACGTCTTACACACATTTGACTTCAGTCATTCCTAACACGATCTGTTCAAGAGCTAGCCAAGAAATGCCAAACAATTTTTTTAACAAATTTGACTCAAATTCCGTAGTGATAAGCAAAAATTACAAAAGGGAATTGCGTAAGAATATGTTGACAGATTGAAATTTTTGTATAGTGGTAAAAAGAAGAGATAACAGCAGTAAAGCCAACTTAGTAAAAAATATTTTGTACAAATAAAATATTTGCAATGTAAAATCAGTTGCGCATGGAATCTAAAATGAACAACTGGCTTTGCAACAACTGGCGAAGCAAGAAAATGTAACAATCGAGCCTTGTGGATTATTCGATTATTGGTGCCACGCCAGATGGATTAATAGGTCCAAACACGATTGTGGAAAGAAGAATGGCCATTTTTGACCTAAACATGTATAGAGATAAAACTTATTTTAAAATTAGGGTTATTTTTTAGTATTATGATTTCACTTACAATTATATTTTATAGAAGTCTAGGTAAAAAGAAAAGTTTTGGGTTGTAAAGACGTTCTAGAACTCGTGAACGCATCCTTATCAAAATATTTTTATTCGCTGCATCGTTATATTATCTGTGCCCGATAATACTTCCTTGTTTAGCGACGTTCCATTTCACTTATACCATATCTTTAGCAACTGGTTTTGTCAAAACCTCGAGAAAACTTAATTTTTTATTTAAATTGAATCAAGTTGTTAAAAGCTGATCATAAATTAATGTATTTTTTTATGATAAAAGATATAAAAAGACAAATATAAATGAATTTCTGCCGTTGAAAACATTGGATAAGGATGCAACGAAACTTTTTTGACGTAGAGACGCCGCCGGTGACATCGGACATGGGAGAATCTGTCAAATTAATACGAACTAATTTCGGTGTATTATGTAATTCCTAGACCTTTATAAGAAAAACTGTCTTTACAGTATAATTTCTTGATCATAGAGCTACTTGTTTTCGTACATTTTATCTTTATACGCAATAATTCATTATCAGGTCATTCAATGTATGAGAAGTGGCCATTGTTCTTTTTTAATGTTCTAAAGTTGCCTATAAGAATGGCCTGGAGAATAGTATAAGAGCAAATAAAATACAAATATGGAAACATGATAAAAAAGTGAACTGACTAGTCTAAACAAATATTGTAATTGTTATTACCAAATTCAGGGGTAACGCCACGTTACACGCAAACAAAAGTGTTTATTTGCTGTGTGGAGTGGCGAAAGTATACCACTAAAAATAGAAATTATAGAAAGAGATGATGTTTTCTGGGAGAAGAAAAGCTTGTGGCGTTTTTTATGAATTGGCAGTTGCCTGAAATTGTTGATTCTCGTCAAGCTCAAGGGATGGCATTGCGAGATCACGGAGAGGAAAATGTTTCATCAGTGCTTGAAATTTCTACAATACCAAGCCGTAAAAGGAAAGTAAATGAAATCGTGAACAACAGCAAATAATAAGTATTGAAGCCTTATCACCTCTATCTCGAGAATAAAGAAAACCTGCCGGGTTGTAGCAGACAGCTCACTTTTGATGAGCTGTAAACTCTGTATTTCGTTAATAAATGATAAATGAAATAAATGAAATGAATAAATATCTTTTAATATTTATTTTCTTTGAAACAACACATTTTTGAAGCGAAAGAATTTTTTTATATTTTCCATCCAAACATGTATGACGAGAGCTAACGAAAAAGCAGTAACTCAAATTCTAATTCTATAACTTTTTAAGCGACATAGCAGTATCTCATGAATAAGGTATATCCACATATATTTTTGATGATTCATCTATTTTGAAAAATAATAATGGGTTGGGTTTCAAAATGAGTCGCCTGAATTTGAGGGTATTGGTAGTGTAGGGGGCTTAAGGTAGTTCATTTTAATCCCCTAAAAGTAATTTTGGCTGCCGGAGTTGCGTCTAAATATTTTTAAACAATTTCCAAAATTTCATAAATACTTCGGCAATTATGCAAAACGGAACATAGTTTTTATACTTTAGTACAGTTTTACAAATGTATTTTTTAGGTTTTATGTGAAAAACGTGAAACGAAACGCAAAACTGCCATCTTGGAATGATCATATTGACAGCTAATGTCAAATTTGTGCGTCATTGCTTTCGAGTGCCTTGGATTAGGTGCGACTGTAATAAGTAAATAAATAGGTTATGTTAGGTTCTCTTTTGACCCTTATTCCGAAAATAGGAGCCCTTCGCAGGGCTCCGACAACCTTAGTTTATTATACTAGTGTGATGATTGGAGGATGACACACCGATGTTTGGAGATTTTATTTTTCAGAGGAAATCAAGTATTTCCGGCAAGTGAAAATGGTGAGGGGGGTTTCAAGACCTCCCCTGCTCCCTCTCCAATCACTCACAACCCCTAAAAACGGCGACGTATTTCGAAACCTTATCCATAATAATTATACCTATAATAACAATAAACATCCATAAATAAATAAAAGAAATCAACTTTTACTAAACTTCAATTATCTCGTAACTCGCTTTAGTTGAGATACGGCTTTTGCGCTTAGTAGAGCAGTATTTTGTTTTTTAGGGTACCGTAGCCAAAAATTGTAAAAACGGAACCCTTGTAGATTCGCAATGTCTGTCTGTCTGTCTGTCCGCCCGTATGTCACAGCCAATTTATTGCAAAACAGATTTGAAAACTGGCAGGAATGGAATTAGGTGTAGGTATTCTATGAACTGCTTCACTATTTTTATACAAAAACAAAACAAACATAATAATGGCCTCTCCATACATGGAACTGACTTAATTATTTTTATCATCTTACGGCACGTAGGTATTTACCTACTTTCATCAACATTTAATACCTGTAACGTCTAATGTAAACCAGTTTTGCTCATGGCTGCACTGAGAACCAAAATTGCGCTATGCCTATATTGTACAAACAGATTGATGTATGTAATATAAATGTTAATATCAGTATCTCAATTCAATATGCTAAAACGTTTTGCTTGTGATTTTTAAATATTGGAATACGGATGTCGCCAGAATACGGCCGCACGCGACGAGAATGAAGGGGGGCGCCCCGCAGTAGACGGAGCTAAGCTCCCTTCACCTCCCCTGCTTCACCCCCTCATTTACCAAAACAGTCGCTTAGGACAGCGCCTTAATACGCTTTTATTAGGTCGTCGTGTATATAATGGAATCTAAGCTTACTAATTTAACCATCTTCCAAGGGTCGTAGCGTAATGAAAATTGGCAGCTGTATGTAGTTCTGATGACAATACAATAATATGATACTGTCAAACTGATCTGATGATGGAGCTGAAGGACATGAACTGGAACTTCATGATGGAAAATGGTATCATAGCTGTTTTGGATTTCTTAGAAAAGTCTTGTAATGAACCTTGGCCACGATTAGGTTTCAACGTCTGATGATGAAGCCGGAAAAAAGGCACTGGCATTCCATGATGGAATATCGTATCATAGTCGTGTTTGCACTTGTGAGAAAGGCCATGTAATGGACTTTGAACACGATCAGGTTTCAAGGTTATAACAAACCAATAATATATTGTAGACCACGCAGTGGTGTAGTTAGGGTCCCGTACTTTTGCGGTTGGACGGGCGTATGTGCCCCTGAGTAGAGTAAAATCACTTAGTGGTCTCCTGATTGAAGAGCTAAGCTAGAATAAATGTATAAATATTAAAAATATTTCATTATCAAAGACCAAAAACTATAAAATAAATTAATAGTTTAAAAAACACTAGAAAAACACGCTTTTATAAATGCACATAAAAAACAAAAAATAAATTATGGATCGTTCAAGTTGTCTCTATTTCTGGGCTGAAGTGTAAACTATGTGCTTTTAATTATAATATTTGATTGTAAAAGCGTGGGGCGCTGAAACAGGAAATACTTTATTGTTTTACAAATAGTAATACTACCTTCCTGGCGGAAGCTGCATGAGGTCGCACAAGAGGATAGCATTTATGCCGCCAAAGGGTTACCAAAGGGAACCAAAGATATCTCGTCCACGAACAAGAACTCTTCATTTTGCCACTGCTGATGCATTACCCTTATGTACTTAATTTCCTGAAAGAAGAGGCGTTAAAAATGTCGGTGAATGTCGTCTTCCTCGCTGATGGCGCATGTATTGTCTGAGTTCGACAAACTGGTACTTTGAACAGACTGTTTAATGTAGAGTCACTTACTTCTCGTGCTGCAACCTGGGTAACCTGCTTCCCGTAACATCTGTTCACTTGATTTTTGAACAAGTTAAACAAGAACGTCTTTCCTGTTTCAGCGCCCCACGCTTTTACATTCAAATATTATAATTAAAAGCACATAGTTTACACTTCAGCCCAGAAATAGAGACAACTTGAACGATCCATAATTTTTTTTTGTTTTTATGTGCATTTATTAAAGCGTGTTTTTTAAACTATTAATTTATAAGCAAGTATTTAGAATAGCGAACTAACTGCTTTTGACTTAGTATTATGCCTTTAAATCAGATAATATTGTGAAAGATTGTAGATTTTGCTTATAAACTTTTCAATGTTTGGTTGCCGAAGTATTTTTCGTACTAACCTTTCTAAAGCATGAAGAAGATAGTCGAGTCTTGTTTGATGAGATTATTCACATGGTTACTTATGATATTGATTCTTGTAATGATTTTGATGATCAAACAGTTTTATACCTTGATTTTTCAATTAAGATAAAATAAAAAAAATTAAAGTACCCATATGTTAAGAATATAATTTAAAATGGTCTAGGGCACCTTAGAATAGTCGCGTATAAAATTTTGCGTAGGTACCCGTAAGTCTCTTTTACCCTTACTTTTGTCTCACATATGTGTGAGACAAAAGTAAGGATAGTTAGTATATGTGAAAAGAACAAAAAAATAAAGTTTATTTCACTTATTTACTTACTGCTTCAGTTTTTCCAGCGCCTGTAAACACAGAAAACCTCTTATTTTTTAAACCATTGAACCTTTTTAGAGTGCAACATAACATCCATGAAAGGACGAAGTTAAAATTAAAAACACAACCCGTACAAAACTCAACTAGGTCTTGAAGGCAGGCGAAGTTTGCAAGGTTTTATAAGCCCAGGTTAATTTATAGAGCTATTTGGAAATTTCCCTTGCTCGGTAATTAGAGCCTGTAACGTGAACTAAGCGTGCCTATTGGTGTTATTCGCGTACGCATTAAAAGGTTTCTGTATTTTCTACGTTCAGTAAGGCCTTATAGACTTGCAGTTAGTCGCGTGAACGGAAAAGTACTTGAATAATTTGATAGAGTGTAGGGTCTGATTTATTTGTGGTGCTGTGTGCTTGTATAGTTGAATATAATAACCAAACAGCATTGTTATGTAGCGAGGTCTATATTTGCTGATTTATTTATGATTTTCTAATTGAGAAACAAAGTGTAGTCTACGGTAAACTTGACACTTGATCTTGTTTTTGTTGCCACAAAATAGTGGGTATACAAGTAGCTTCTAGGGACAGGTACCTAGCGAAACTATATTTAATAAAGTGGCTATGACATACGGACAGACAGACAGACGATCATGGTGATTTTATAAGGGTCCCGTTTCTAACCCTAAAATGCCGAAACCCCAAAGATATATGGAATATAACGCAAACATAAGCGAAACTAAACTCAAGTCACGATGAGAGCCCAAAAGCAATTCGAAAGTTAAATCCATTTAACAATCTTATTTTAATGTGAACATTTATGTGCTAACACCGTGCTATAGAGTCTAAATAAAGCACGTAGTTTCTAGTTCTACGTTATGTTATCCATTAAGAATAATATGATTAACAGTAGATTAAACTGAGTATAATAAAAGCTTACTGCAGTGACGATAGTTTTCTTTGAACTAGTATTGCGTGCTTGTAAACTCGGGGGTTAACAATTGGTTGTTGATTGGCAGCCGCTGCCGCCGGCTTGGCGCCACTATACACACTGAACGCGTAACTACTGCTTTTTGGGTCATATTAGCTTGTATTTTTTGTTGATGTTTGAATAAAATCTATCGATTTCTGCGTGATAAAGTATCTTACTGTGGCGTTGAGTTGTTTTTTGTTGTTACGTTTCACGAGAGGTGAGAAATCCGGCGCTCTCCACTCTCATTAATATTGTGATTTAGACTTAGCCCAAGAAATTGACCGTCATGAGAAAATCTGTGACAGTCATATAGATGAAAGTAATGCGTAGGTATGTTAAGTGGACACCTCGACTACGGAACCTCTTATGAGCGAGTCCGACTCGCACTTGATTCAATTATTATACCTATTTTAGTTTTATTTTTAGTGCTGCGCCAGAGAGCTTCTTATGAACGCACTGAGTAACGCATCTTATGAGCACTGTAATGATTAAAAAGTGGAGTTTGGCTTTAGAATACATCATATATGCCTTCGAGAAGATATTTTTATAGAACTCTATTATTTCCCAATGTGCGTGCGTGCTATGCCTCTAGTAAATCTAATTGTCTTCGAGTATAAGCCATCGGTAACTTCCATTATATACTTAATATATAAAACCTTTTTAGCATTACCATGCCATTGTGATATGTCTATTCAGCTCATAAATGTGCCAACATGATATCAGTTACTTTACTACCGCCGCGCCGTGACTAGCTAAGGTGACTCTATGTAGACTATGGTTTATAAAAATATCCCCAGCCACTTTATGTAATTGTGGCAATGTGTCCAATGGTTTTTGTCTGCCGCTTATAGTTCAACAGTAATGTGGAATGGTAATCCGTGGGCTAAATGATATACCTAATATGTGTAGTGAATTACGCTTTTAGTATTTTAGAGATTTATTTAATATTCTATTACAAAACAATAACAATATAATTGGGATATAAAATAAAATTACAGATAATAAGCCTGGTATTTAGAACTAACAAAACAGTATCGATCGTAGGTTAGCAATATATTATATGATGTAATAAAATAATAGCATAATAAAACCCAAGTATTTTTGCCGAAGTCAGAAATGAATTTCTGTTACAAAGGGAGATCAAATGAACTAATTTAATAATATTCTCGAGTAACACAATTAGATTACAACTATTCTACTATTCCAGAGAGAAGATGGCTTATGATATGAATTATAATTTTTCATCTCATTAATTCTGTCGGCGTCTATATTTCGTTAGTTTTTTGTCTCTTTTCTCCTTACGTCTTGTTCATAACTTATATTCCAGATAAAGTAAAACATTGGTGAAATATAAGTAATTTTCAAAAGCGACATCAGTATTCAGAAGCAGTACGACCTATTTTTGAGACCTTAAAAAAAGTTTATTTCGGAACGAACGCCAAGACACAAAGTTTCCGAATATTCTTATCATTTCTGAAGTCGCAAGTTTCTGGGTGGTCGTAGCGTTTTACCTAACGCCTTCAGTGTAAAAAACTTGGAAATAAACAAATATATTATGTTTAAAGTATGGGTATGCGTAATTGAATTTATACCTGTCGATTTGTTTTTTAAGGTTAGACGTTTCACTAGCTTAGTTATTTTTACGCCACTAAGTACACAAACCATAAGGTCGAGCTAGCGGTAATAGGCTACCTATGATTAGTTCCCTTGATGTCGAGTCTCGCCACGTCGAGTAGCCGCTACGTCTACTCCGAAAACCCCACGCATTTATTCCCGCCTCGTCGAGTCGTTTAAAAAGTCTAGTTTGTTACCGCTACGTCTACTTAACCGATGTAAATTACTATCACAAAAAAATTTAGCCTAGTGCCTTCACGTCGAATGTATGGAAAGGTACAGTCAATGAAACAAGTCATTCCAATCATAATATTTCTATTTATTTTGTTAATCATTGCAGTAACTTATAAAATATAAAAACATAATATGAATTATTTTAATTTGAGCATAGTAAATCACAGATCAGTTATAAGTATAAGATGAAGTTCCCTTTAGATAATTATTATAATTAGTTGTATGAAGGGACTTCTGTACCTATTATTTTTTGTGGTAGTAATTTACATCGGTTAAGTAGACGTAGCGGTAATAAACTAGACTTTTTAAACGACTCGACGAGTACGCCACTAAGTACACAAACCATAAGGTCGAGCTAGCGGTAATAGGCTACCTATGATTAGTTCCCTTGATGTCGAGTCTCGCCACGTCGAGTAGCCGCTACGTCTACTCCGAAAACCCCACGCATTTATTCCCGCCTCGTCGAGTCGTTTAAAAAGTCTAGTTTGTTACCGCTACGTCTACTTAACCGATGTAAATTACTATCACAAAAAAATTTAGCCTAGTGCCTCCACGTCGAATGTATGGAAAGGTACAGTCAATGAAGCAAGTCATTCCAATCATAATATTTCTATTTATTTTGTTAATCATTGCAGTAACTTATAAAATATAAAAACATAATATGAATTATTTTAATTTGAGCACAGTAAATCACAGATCAGTTATAAGATGAAGTTCCCTTTAGATAATTATTATAATAAGTTGTATAAAGGTACTTCTGTACCTATTATTTTTTGTGGTAGTAATTTTGATCGCTTAAGTAGACGTAGCGGTAACAAACAAGACTTTTTAAACGACTCGACGAGGCGGGAATAAATGCGTGGAGTTTTCGGAGTAAACGTAGCGGCTACTCGACGTGGCGAGACTCGACATCAAGGGAACAAATCTTTTTGAAGTTGGTTTATTTTTTTATTAAACTGTGTTTGTTTCAACTAGGCCTGTTCAGACAAGGCTCCGACGTCCTTTTTAGTCTCCCTTAGTAGACAGTTTAACAGCGTATAATTACCCCGCAAAGAAAATGTGCTACAAAACAATGACTTACCATGCATTTTACCGAGGCTAAAGTTGTATTTTACTCATTCTATACCTTAAAAATAACGTCATGTAATTAGGTATTCCTGCTTTGCGCAGACCCTAAGGGCGAAAGTAGGAGAACCGAACCTCTTAAAATAATTATCGCATTACTCTTTACACTTAACGATTTGTTTTTAGCTTAAATGACGTCACTGCTAACGGTGAAATGTTACTTCTAATTATGGAATAACCCGCTAACTTATACAACCGTGTAATAATATTTTTATTGCTTTCGTCTGCGACTTAGTTCATGTGAAGTTGAAACTGTAAATAATAACTTTATAAAGTCCACTACGCTGGTCAAGTGCAGGTTGGCAGTTTTCAAATGTCTTCCGAAAATATTATAGGTACCTAAAGAACTCTCGGACATGCAGGTTACCTCGCGATCTTATTTTCACCGTAAAAAAGATAATTAGAAGTATAATTTAATTCACTTAACTTCGAAGTCTTCATGTACGCCGTTGGTTCCAACTGAAACCTTTTACGTAAGAATCGTTTGCTTCCAACTAGACTGAGATTTCCTATAATAAAGAGTAACTGTTAAAACTAAGGTTCTTATCTTTGATGTAAGTTCGTTGATGCCTCTCGGGGACCATTACCTTCGTGCCTCTAGTCTAGTTCCTACGGCAGCTAAACCTAATTTTAGATAAGACGAAACTTAGTGCCTACGTGGGAGTGAAAACGGGAACGTTGCCGTTTATCCGGCATTTTTGAGGTTGTTGAACGGATTAGAGATAAACCGTTACTAATAAATGGAGTAGTTTCCTTTTGTCTATGTCTCACACGCGCAGTTTTAGTACAAAAGAACGAGACAGCAGTGTGTTTGGTAATTCATCTGTTAAACAACGATTAGATTCAGTTGTAATGTGAAATGTTGGTAATATTAGATGAATCCAGTGTGTAATGTTCTGTTCACATATAATCGCAGTGTCAGGGTCAATTGAATGCAGCATGTATGGACAGTGTGATTGATGCAAGTACGTGTAGAGCCCGTCTGATATAAAGCGATAACTGTGATGTTTGTGCGTTTTGTTGTAAGTTGGGGAAAATTGCACACTAACACATTTTTGAATTTATGGGCTCACGCTTCTATCCCTGAAGGGTTAGACAAAGGTATAGTAAGTAGGTATTACACCTACGTCTCGCTATGTTATGAATATTTAGGTCCCAAGTAATAGAGGGTAAGCCTATTGCCGTTACCAGAGACATTGCCAGATTCCGTTCTTCTATTAAGAATTCGGAAAAACTCAGTGAAACTTTGCTCTACCTGGCATCGTATATAGATACGATACGATAAGCAACTTTAGTTTTTAATAATTTAATACGGTCTTTACACAAAATAATATTTTTACCTGTTCTTAATCACTTGATGCCTTGAAAATAAGATTAATTATGTAGTGTTTGTGTTACTGTAGAAGCCGAAGTACGGTAAATCTTAAGATTTACCAGTAAATTCTAAGATTTAAGAGTTGGTAAATGTCCGAATTAAAAAAAAAAAACACTAAGTTGAAACACTAGGTTTTCTTGTCACCCTTAACCCAAAAATAGGAGCCTTGCGAAGCAGGGCTCCATCGACTTATTTCTTTTTTATTAAAAATTCGGACAGAAAAAGGGTAATAAAAGTAACGTTTTAATTGCCCAGAGTTACAATCTTCTATAATAAATAATAATTTTGTTAGCAGATGCAGCTATCAGGCTGTCATTTATTTAGCTGATTAATATTTCAGTAAATAATGTAGTTTGCTATACAACGAGGCAATGCTGCTAGTCTTCTGGGCATGCTTCCAAATGACTGCGATGCGGATGAATTTCATGACGCCTTCTAAATCAAATTTTTTATTTTTCGATTTTTGTATGTATATATCATTATGCTTATTTTAATTTTAACTTACTTTCAAATTGTTGTATCCTTATTGAAATAAAGATTTATTAGGATTATATAAATAAAAATTTATAATAATGTACCTAGTTTGATAAGTAGTGCACATAGGTAACTTTGCAAATAAGTTGCACTTTTAAAAAATCTGTTATCGCAGGGAACAAAGTAAATATTCAAACAACGGACACCCAGAATCGAAACAACAATATGTATTTATCTTGTGTGGAGATCGAACCCACAACTCTCAGTGCAGTGTTAAATTACTAAGCAGCTCCTTTAACCATCATTCAGGTAGCCTATAAAAGTAACTTAAGGTGAGGTTGCAGTACTTTTTAAGATTTTTGAACGTCTGAAAGTCCCATGAACTATGATATTTTTATTGAATAAAAAATAAAGTATAAAAGTTGAACATATCTTCTAGTAAATCGTAAAGATAGAAACACGATTTGGAATGATTGGCTCGATAAAAAAAATGTCAAACATGGCACTAAATCACAATTTTAAACGTGTACTGCTTAGAGATTCCATAATGAATTTATATGAAAGTATTATCAATAGAAACAGCTCTTTATTTTAAAATAAATGGTAAAAACAGATTTCGTAATTTCGTTATAATTTTTCTCTAAGAAAAAAAATAGTCAAAATGTTGGCATTATGTCGCTCGCCGGCCATTCATCAGTGCCTGTCTAGGCGTGATTGAGGGCGGACGTACGTCGTTGCTCCGCAAAATCCCCCTCCGCCCCCGCATTTACGTTTTCGCAAAAGTACAAAGTAATTCGTATTCCAAACTCAATCGTTCAAACCATAGACAAACTAGTAAGAAACCGTAGACAGGTTACTGACAAGGTAACATGACGGAGCTTACGAGTGGCACGCATCGCGAAAAGCGTACGTACACTAATATAAATATGTCAAAACGACACACTAATCTAATTCTTAGATAAGTGTAAGTGTAAGTGAGATAGCACATCTAATCGCAAGCGCGAAAAAGAGATAAACATATACTCTCTGTACCGACGCGCATTGTGACATCATGCTGACCGTTTCACAAACAATAATTTGACTCAGATGCGACATGATCACTTTGTCTGTCTTGAGTAAATTCAATTCACCTCAAAGTAAATTTGATTAATACATTTAAGGTAGGGAAATAAAAAGTCGATGTGATTTATTTATAGCATTTATTAAAAAAGTACATTTTATTCTTCTCATTTCATTCAATGGAAACCTAAAACAGTACGTTAATATAAAAACTGTGCGCTGCGGACCCACCGTAGCCCAGGCAATACCCCTGGGGCTATGGTGGGTCTTTTAAAGCTTAACTGTACTCCTGGCTGAAATGCGCGTAGTGTTGTACCAACGTGCTACGTGGATATTAAACTGAACAGGGTTATCTCTCGTATGATAATGACTTACTACTTACGTTTTTGTATTTTTAGACAAGCGAAGACAAGCGCTAGTACGATGATATAGTGCAACAAGGATATAAATTAGAGAATAAAACGTTTAGGTATTACTGCCAATGGTATACGGTATATATATAGTTCTATGATAGAACTAGTGATACTTTTTTCCCACTAGTTCTATTAGCACAACTTGATGCGAAGAATAGAACTAATGGGAAACAGTTATAGGAATTTACCACTAGTTCTATGTATGTTTTACAAGGGTAGTGTCACAACATCGCGCTCACATATCCGAATAAATATGTATGTATAAAAATGTGTTAAACGAATGAACGTCTACAAAACAATTGAACGTCTACAAAACAAATGAACGTCTACAAAACAAATTAACGTCTACAAAACAAATGAACGTGTACAAAACAAATGACTACCGGAAAGTAATCAGCTATCGATAGTGATTGCAAAAAACAGGTGCATGCGATTTTCGACCTTATTGACAATTCATGACAAACTTTCTTTTTATTTTTTCTCGCTTTTTGGCAATATTACGGTAATAAAATTATAAATTCTGACTAATGTCAATTAGGTTGAAAATCGCATGCACCTGTTTTCTGCAATCACTATCGATAGCTGATCACTTTCTGTAAGTCATTTGTTTTCTAGACGTTCATTTGTTTTGTAGGCGTTCATTTGTTTTGTAGAAGTTCATTTGTTTTACACATTAAACAAATGAACGTCTACAAAACATATTCATTCGGATATATGAGCGCGATGTCGTAACACTACGGATCATTCCCAGTAGTTCTATTGAATACCCTTGTAAAAACATACATAGAACTAGACTGGGACATTTCCTATTACCTATCCCATTAGTTCTATTCTCCTCATCAAGTTGTGCTAATAGAATTAGGACAGTTCTATCATAGAACTGTTCAATAGGGTTACTGGGAATGATCCCACAAAATAGTAGAACTTGAAATTAACGAACTGAAATTAATAAACTTATTACACAACAATATTATCTGGGAGCACGGTTAAGCTTTGAAAGACCCACCATACCCCCAGGGGTACTGCCAGGGGTACGGTGGGTCGGCAGCGAAAACTGTGCAGTACAATCTACTTAGTTGCTTAATACTAAAAGGAGAAAAACAAGAACGAGTGAATGGACTTTGATCATCCGTCAATGTTTGTAACTTACGTATGATTTTGTATTTCTATAATAATAATATATTGTGTTGATTCAGCCTCAAATCACTTTTATTACGTGACAAAAACACATATCATTATTTTATTATTACGAATGTCCCATCTGGATACATTGTTTTTTAGTCTTTGAACACGCACAATACTGCTTCTCTTTTTCACTCGCTAAATGCCAATTTTTTTATTCACTCTATTATTTGTGATACTGAATTTATTATAAACTAGCTGTGCCCGCGACTCCGTTCGTTCCGTGCGGAATTTGTCTTTTCATTGGGCTACAGAATTGATAGGTATCCAAAATCTTTTAAGTTGTATATAATACCTATATTGAATAGTGTAGATGTCCTAAAAATAGCTCAAATGACTTTCACTTGTTCGTGCAAGTCCACACAGCGAAGTTACCAATCGCGAGTAAAAGATCAGAGAATGCCTGTGCATGTTCGTTGCCTCATAATCATGCTCGCATATTTAATGTCAAAATGCATAGCAATAATCAATCCCATAGTTATGAACTCTTTAGACAAGCTATAATTTCATCAGCTCTTGTCATACCGCCCAAGGGTTCGTCATTTTGTATTCGCACAATCTTACTTTAGCTTCGTTCCTTTGCCGAAATCACCTTGGTAGGAAAAGTCTTGCCGTTCCACCCGGAGCATCTACAAATAGTATTTTTCTCAAATCACTATCCACGCTACGACACACACGATCATAATTATACTAAACGCTGTTTTTCAGTAAGTCTCGAGAGATTATTTTTACACCAGCAAATGATGGTTCGTATCGGTAGTCGTGGTCGTCTACTGTCAAGCAATGGTTTATTAGATTGTTGTGGGTCCTAAAATGTCCTCGACCAATTTGTCTTCATATTTATGCCATAACTATGCAGCATCTCAAACCCATGGCGTAATCGATGAGGACTTTTATTAATACTTGCTTCAGACAATGCCATCCCAGTGTTTATCCCCATCCAGTAAAATAAAATGATTCGCCACTCTTCAACCTGTTTACATATTGTTATACATGTGCGAATACGTCCAGCCTAAGCTGAACCCTATTTAATATAATTAATCATACAGATTGAAGAAATGTTCGAAAATATCCTATTTATAATCTTTCAACCTCGTAATTTTACATTTGACTGATCATAATAATATATTAAGTTTCAACCAATTCAACTAAAGAGTTATTTTATAGAACAAATATTTAATTTGACACAACTTTTTTATCTATGAACCGATTCGTATAAAACAAACATCAAATGTTAAGTGGGGCTTACTACAATACATCAATGAAAGCCGCATTCCAATTCGATTAGCCGTTTCTGAATTGAGTGTCCACTAACGCACAGACACAGACAAAAATTTTAATAATTCTATTTTTGGGTTCTCTTCTTTAATGTAGACCCCTTAAAATAGTTTTTTTCTGAATATATTTCATGTACGGACATCGATCACTTACAGATTTATTATATGTATAGACGGCCGTTTCGTACGTTAAACAAAAATCAACCGTATAGCCGTACCCATACTGGCGCGGCGAGATTTGGAAGTTTTATTTCATCTATATCTTGTGTGTTTATAAACCGATTTCTATATTTTTTTTATATAATATACATATTAAAGTGTACTTTTTGAATATGGGAGTTTGATAAAGATATATCTATGTGAAATACAATATATTGATGTATTTACTACACTTTGAAGAAATGCCTAACGATTAAACCCGTTATTGTGGCTAATTTATAAAAGATAGATATATACTATTCAGGACTTTTTTGTAGATCTTTTGAAGACTTTTTTGTAGATCTTTGTAAGACATACTTTAGGCGAATGATCAACGTATGCGAGGATAAGAGCTCGAAAGCGCATTTTCATCCGACTTGCTTCAAATTCATCGTCATTGCTCAGCTCCTATGTGTCTTAGCGTTATGTTATATAGCCTATAACCTGCCCAGGAGTATGGACTACAATCGTACCAAGTTTGGTTAAAATCCTTTAAGTAGTTTTTGACCCATGCGTGCACATACAGACAGACAGACAGACAGACGGACAGACAGACAGACAGACAGACAAAAAATTTACTGATTGCATTTTTGGCATCAGTATCTATCACCATTCATCCTCCAATATTCATTTTGAATATATATTCAATGTACAGAATCGACCTCTCTACAGTTTTATTATAAGTATAGATTGTAAATAAAACGTTGTAATATTGTAATACTCATGAATGAGAAGTAATTCCATAACTTTTAGTCATTTTCCTACTATAGTTTGTGCAAAATCTCATTACACACGACGGCATTTTCAAATTTAACGTACACATACGCGAGTAAAAGAGCGAGCGCTTCCGACCGCGACTAAAGCCAAACGAGACATTTAGCCTGTTTTTAATGTGGCACTTTTGAAGTTCGCATAACTCATCTACGGTTTTTTTTACGCTGCGCTGTGGCACACGCACACACGAAACCCCCCCTCCCCTCGCCCCGCTCACTCGCTGACGCCACCGCCGTGTTTTTGTTTTTGCGGGGGGTGAGGTCGAGCTACGCACTGTACTGCAACCTCGCCTTAATTGTCAAAGGAACATTAGTTTTTCCACTTCATTCATGATTAGATCGGCTTAACAGTTTCTGAGATTAGAACAACATACTATTTTTATTAGAAGAACAGGTAATCTAAATACATACTTCGTAGTGATGGGTCAAGGTACGGTGCGATTCGCAACCTATAAGAAATGCAACAGCCAGGAGTTGCCCCTGATTGCCTCGAGACCCTTATTAATAAGTGTTCAGGAAATACTACCTTTCGTAACAAATGCATATGAGGAAATCCGTTTATAGCGTGATATACATATCTTTTCTGCCTCGTTGGTCTCGCGGCATAAATGTGCGCGTGGGATTGAGAGGTCTCGGGTTCGATTCCCGGGTCTGGTAAAGTGTTATTGGGTTTGTCCATTAGGAAATTCTCAGTAAGTAGCAGCACGGAGTCTGGTAATGTGCCCGGTACGGCAATAGGCTCGCCCCCTATTACGTGGGACCTAAAACTTCATGGCGAAATGTGGGTGTAATATTACACCTCTGCCTACCTCTTCGGGGATACAGGCGTGAGTCTATAAAAAAAACATATCTTTTGCTTAGTTGCCTTATAAGATGAAATAAATGGCTTTATAATGTGGCAGACCATAGTGATGTATCGGATCTGATTCTTTGGAATATGAGTGATAATTTGAAGTCATCTCTAAATCAGTCTTTCTAATTTTTCTCATATGTTAATATAGTTACTTTTTATTAAAGTTATTTTAGGGACTAGGTAGCATGGCTGTGTCGCGACAGACTTAACGATCATTCTATCATCGGATTCAAAGAAAATACAAACCACCTAAACTTACAACAATAATTTATCAATATCACAAAGTTTCCTGCGCGGCTATTGAACACACCACTTACGGCCAGTTTCAATATTCGATCTATCCATGGTTTTTGAGATTCGAGATACGTTTTTGTCATATTTTGTACGGAGCTTATGTCAAAAATTAACCTGAAATAATTGATAAATTGAATATTGAATTCAGCGGTTAGTGTAATGAGTAATGGCTTGGCGTCTGTTTAAACCACTTCGTACAGTAGATTATTATGAAAATCGGGTACGTTATTTTATTCCAAGACTTGTGTTGAAATAACCGTGTTTTCTTTCGTTTTTGTTTGATGTTTTACTTAGACCAGTTCTTCGAGCGATTGGCTAATCAAATCTTGTAAACTTTCAGTGAATACCCAAGCGCCTGGATTCTTGAGGTTTCTGTGAAAATGTTTTCGAAATTTACTGAAATATACTGTTTGTTAGCTGTGGGTGTATTTTCTTACATCGCAATTAATGTTTTATTCTCTTATAAAGAAACTAAGGCAATGCCCTTTCTAGGAAATAATGAATAGGCTTTAGAAATGTTCAAACAATGGAATCAAAAAACACAACAAAATTTGGATAAACCATAGTATTTTCTTGGGTTTACGAGAATGTTAAAATTTACGGCTTTTATCGCGATATATTGGTTTTACTGAGATTGCATTTAAACGGAACCATTAGTAAATAAAACATTTCTTGTACTCTGTCGGTCTCTGTCTATTACCTCTTCTATGCACTGTGCATTCATTTATGCCAATCACGTTTTAACAAATACCATAGTAAGTATAAAGTAAACATAGAAACATAATTGCTAGTCTAAACATTTCAAGTATAAACGGTTCTTCTGTCCTCTAGACAGAATATCCCCGAGCAATATGATGATACAATACGATGTTATAACAATTGCAAATGCGTATACAAAGCGGGTGGTACTTTACAATCGAATGGAGAAAAGTGTACAAAAGGCAATATTGCATTGAATGCCAAAACAAAAGCTTTGTATTGCGACGGAGGAGTGAGGCATAAGCTGCTCTCACGATCAAAACAGGAAGGCATACGAATTTGATTAAATAGCTGCAAAGATAGAATTGCTAGCACAATTATATTTTCATAATCCCACCTATATATCTGCGATGGAGGCAGGCAGCATCATTTCGACAGCGGAGTTTAAGGCTTAAGTTACAGAGTATGAGATTATTGTAGTATTTTGGGCACCTTGCCAGATTTTGTGCTGCAAAACTCAATAACATTTTGTGCTACAGTCTGTCCGTGCAACAGAACCATTTGCGTAGAATGAGTTTATGATCGCGAGTAGCTGTGAGGACTACCGGATTTTCTGTATTGGACATTATCTTTACTACGGAGTCTGGCAATATGTAAAAAAAAATACGGTCATCTTTAAATATTAAAAAGAAGATATTTTCAAACTTACACGATATTTATACAAACCAATATTAAATAATAGATCTCAAATGCGTGATTATTTGCAAAGTAAAGGTGAAATAATTTCTTTATACTTAAATGCAATTTTATCATCAAAATTCTTTACATATTTATAAGTAGTAAAAACAAATATACCTAATGGCATGCTAATAGTGTTCACCTTCGCTAAATCCTTTTGAAAATAGAAGTATTTATGAACTGGTTTATGTAAATCCCACTTCAAATACGACTTAAAGTTTGCTCATGACCCAATAGATACCAAATAGTGCCTATTTACATATCTCTACATATTACCTAAGGAGGTTTAAATAATACTCTTCATGCAAAAAAATATCGTCTGAAATTGGAAGTAATTCAGAGTGCGTGCTCCGAATACATGAGGGTTGTGTGCTAGGCTCGATTTATACGAATTTTCCGCGAATTTGTGCCTCGTAGGACCCATATACAGGCTTGTACGTAAAAATGGAACAGCATCTCTCAGGCAGTCGCAATAGTGTACAAATATCTTAAACAAGACGACAAATCCATTTGATATCTGGGTAGGCAGAGACTAAAGTTCTTTCAACTCACGGCATATTGTCGCATTAAGCGGTTTGTTGTTGTAATGTGCACGAAACGCCATTTGCAACGATTGTGACATATCTCTCTCGCTTCATTCACTTACTTGAAGAATGAGTCGATATATAAGTACACAAGTCTTTTTATGACAATGAGGGTGTTTGAATTTTCTTCTGCCACCAGCGTTTCATATGCGTCAGATCCAAACGCTGTACATACGCTTACACACAAATGCAACAAACAAACATAGATGTACTAAAGTATAGGCACTTACATGACACTTGACATGATTCTGGACCTGTCGCCTCAGTGCTGCCGCTTAGTAGGCGTCATTTCAGAAAACCCTCATTGGTTGGCATAGACCGATTTAAAGCATTTTAATAAAACTTAAGACGCTGACAACAGCCAAATGACAAAAAAAGGCTTGTCTTAAACAATTTTTTTGCTAAATCTATAAAGTTTGTGACGGCGGAAAAAATATATGTTAATCTTGAATATATTTCTGAGAACCCTGTTGTATTCAAAACACGTTTTTGAAAAGTTTTCTCGATACAAAAAAATAGTAAACTAACCTCTTAAAATGATCTTCCAACAAAAATATCTGTATTACTTATCAACGTACGTTGGTAAAATTTATAACAATAACGTATCATATTTAAATACAGAACTTGGTTGTTTTTTTTATTTTTCACTACTCAACTTAATTTTAAGTAATTAATTTATTTTATGGTTTGTAAAAAGTTTTGAACGTCCCGTCGCGGCGTCGTCGCCGCGCTTCTCTTTCTTATGTATGCAATCCTACAGTGACAGCAGCAGCTCAACTCAATAGCGGTTCTCTCTCGGAACTCGTCATGTCATAATCTTAGCGTTGACTTCTTACTTATTTCTAAATTTAAAGCGAATTTTACAATCTAACTTCCCATAGAAAATATTAGAAAATCTAAACTAAAAGGCTTTTCTCAGTTATATCACAGTTTCATATCCCTAACCAGTGGCGTAGCGTGCCTTGTCGGGGCCCCGTATAAAAATTTTTTTGGGGGCCCTTATATGGAGGTAAAGATTTTTCACGAAAGAAAAAAAATATTGTGAGAAGTAATATTTATTTATCACATAATTTACCCATTTTACAAATAAAAATCGAATTTTAAATATTCACTCTCCTTGCCTTTTTATCGGCAAACTGATTTATTAAATCATTTATGGCTGATGATGATTTTAGTTTTTCTAAAGTTTCTGCCTCTATGGACAATAGTGAGATGTCTGACAGCCGTTCTTGTCCCATCGAAGTTCTTAAGTAATTTTTTATTAGTTTTAATTTTGAAAAACTTCTTTCTGCCGTTGCGGTTGTAACTGGAAGGGTCAAGAATAAAAAGCATGCTGTGATTACCTCGGGAAAACTGGATGCAAGACTATTGAATTTTACTAGCAATAATTCAGTGAGTTCTTTAATGGAATAAATTTTTTTAATTTCAGAATTTAAGCATGTTTTTAGAGCCTTTAATTGGTCACAAAGATTAAGTGAGATGTCTTTACTGTATTTAGCAGACAGTTTTCCGGAAGCGTTTAATATCTCTTCGCTTGAAGAAGATAGGAGTTTCTCCGGTTGTAATATTTCGAATATACTACTCAGGTTGCAAAGGCTCTGAAATCTTTCTTTAGTTTGAGAAATTAATATATCTAAACAGCAATAGTATACATTGACTTTGAAATAGGATTCTGGGTCGGAAATTCTCTCATCTTGTGATAACTCATCAAAAAAACGCTTCGTTATCTTTCGCCTACTGTTTTTAAAAACAGTTGTTACCCCCCACTTTTTTGCTAAATCTTTGGATTCATTTAGCAAACTATTAAATGAATTCTGATTTCTTAATTGGCACAGTCTATTTAAAAGATTACTTAATAAAATACTAGATTTCTGTAAGTCATTATTTTCATGCTGTAGAGCTTTAGAAACAGGATTAATAATTTCAAATAGTGAAGAAAAAAATGTAACGAGCACTAAGAAATCAAAACTCTCTAAAATATTAATTATACTTTTACATTCTTCACGTTCATCTTTTTTATTTGAAATTAAATTTAGTTGGTACAAAGTTTTCATGATTAGTAAAATAAAAATTCTTTACTGCTAATAAAGCGTCGTTCCTAGAAGACCATCTGGACATACCTTTTTAAGGGTAATCAAATATTTTTCAGATAAATCGTCACTTAGCATAGCCCAGCGTTTTATACTATTGCCAAAAAAAGTATATATTTTTTCTAAATTATCGAAAAAAGTCGATACTTCACGAACATGTCTCGCAGCATCGTTCAAAACCAAGTTTAAAGCGTGCGCAGCACAATGAACATAATCGGCATTTGGAGCATGCTCTTTTATTAGGGTTTGTAATCCTCCATACATACCCGACATAACATTTGCTCCATCGTATCCCTGTCCTCTACATTTAGTCAAATCAATTCCATATTCTTTAGTCAAATTTAAAATGACAGTTTTCAGACCTGCAGCACTGCAATCGGTTACTGCTATGAATCCTAAAAAGGACTCACAGATTTTTATTTCTTTCGGCACATTATCATCATTTTCTGTAACCGAGATATATCGAAAAACTACAGATAGTTGGTCAATTTTTGACAAGTCTTGTGTTGTATCCAGAATTATTGTCAGAAATGGAGCTTTTTTAATTTCTGAGATAATATTGTTCCTAACGTTAGTACCAAGCAAACTAATAATTTCGTTTTGAATCGTAGGGCTTAAATAATTTATTTCACCTTTCGGTTTTAGAAAAAGTTCTTTTAAAGTTGCATCATAGTTAGATAGCAGACGTGAAATTGCCATAAAATTGCCAGAATCAGAATCATGCCCCCTCAAAGGTAGATTACAAGATACTAAAGTAATTATAACATTAATTATACGATGCAGTACATCTCTCCAGAATGTAATTTTACTATCGATTTCACTTTTCAATAGAGTATCGATGGTATTTCCTTGCAACCAATTATTATAAGAGAGTGAGGCACTAATATGCTGCTGTGACTTTTCATGGTCAAGAATAGTTTGTGTGAAATTGCTTCTAACCGAAACACCGTTAACCCAAGCAGAGGAGTACGATTTGTTTTGACGATCTGCTAATAACCAACAGAAGTGACAGTACGGTTTGTTTAAAACGTTAGAATAACATAACCATGGTCTTATAATTTTTATGCCTGCCTGATTGAAATATGAATAATAATAAGCTGAAAAAGGTCGGTTATTTTCTGAAACTTTTGGAAATGGTCCTTGTGGTTTAAATGGACCCAATTTAAAAATTATTTTTCGTTCGCATTCAGTTAAATTGTCACCAAAATTTCCTCTATCTGATGAAATTATATTACAATCTGCATTATCTGCAGATATATCAGAATCGTTGACTTGGGGTTCCTCGATTTCTGGATGGACATCCGATAAAGTATGTGCTTGGCTTTCTTCTATTTCCGGATGGATATGTGACGAAGAACATGCTTCAGAAGAATCTAAAAATAAACGAGTAATTGCTAAAAAATAAATACGAATGCTTTGATACTAAACTAAAAAGAGTTATATATAAATAAATAACGTTAGTAAGGGTCACAGTTAGAGAGTGTTCAGTTCAGACGCACACAGATTCTACGCGGATTGTGCTCGTACCTATTAGTAGATACAAAATCACCTGCAGCCCGTCCGTGCATTACTATACACCTGCGTGCTATTTAAACGCAGCGCGTAGTGTAGTGGCCATACAAAACGAGAACCCGAAAGCGAGTCTGCACATCTGAAGTTCTCAACACGCAATTAACGATACGATACAGACTGATAAACAAACAACAAAACAAATCGATCCTATAGATAAGTTAGAATTTTGTTTTTTTTAATCAAGGCACGGAACCCTAAAAACAGTATAATTGTGAAAATCGAGAGGGGAGACAACTTTTTGTGACGGACAGATGGACAGACCGAAATTAAAAGATTTCCTTGTTTATCACTACGGTCCCCTAATAAATGGGTTGGGTAGTAGTGTAGTACTTACCTTTCCAATCTAAATCACTCACAGTATCTTGTCTCTGAAAAAATGAAGAAATTTTGGGCACTTTTTTTATAACCTCGTCCCTTTTCTGTTTAATTTTTCTTTTCTCAGCGCCGCTGGGATAATCTCTTTTCCTTTCACTCATTTCTTTTACAAATCGTTACTAATACTGCTAAACCAGAAGAACAATATTGTTTGTGCTGAATTACAATGTAATGCACATTTATATAAAGCGCGTAAATAAACAGTGCACTGCACTCCGTGGTTTAACATCCAATGCAAAGTACAACAACGTACACGTACATCGCGATATCGATGAAGGATTCCCGGGGATTCCCCGCTGAGTTGAAGATGAAGTAAGTAAAACGGGGAAGTCCCGCAGCCCGCCATAACGATGTAGTGTTGCCAACTTTTGAACGCACGCTTAAGGCGGGAAAAAAAGGAATTGCTTTATAGAATTTTGTCATTTGTAAAATAAAATAAATTAGAAAGTTTTTATTCTTTTTCCTTACACACTTTGGGGGCCCCCGTGGCCCGGGGGCCCCGTATAATTGATACGGCAAATACGGCGGTAGCTACGCCCCTGTCCCTAACCCCAATCATAAAGTAATTTATAACAATATAATACTACCCGCATATGGTTATAAAGAAAAACCGAGTCAGAGTACGTTGGCACCACGTGTTGGTGGTGATAGATGATCCTGTTATATCGCCGTATACTCGTATATTAATACAAATAACATTGCAAAACGTGACAAATTGATTGATCGCTGTGATAATGTAGTTTTATACAGTTAACAGGTGCTTTCGTAGACACTAGTCCTGGTTTTAACTGTCTTACCTTATTACCTAATGGAAGGAAAGAGGAACCCACCACGCACCCTCGGATTGACCTCCCTAACTATTGCAATAGAAGAAGGTTGGCAATACCGAACTCCTCTAAAAGGATAAGGGATATAGGAATGGTATGGGTTCCAGGAAGATACCGGACTTGCAGTATCCCGCTGTATGCGCCGACTATTCTTCGACACGTGTTTCGCCTCTGCACGAGGCATCCCCAGGAGCGATGCTAAGTCGTTGCCCATCGCTCCTGAGGATGCCTCGTGGTTGGGGTGGTCAATCCGAGGTTGCGTGGTGGGTTCCTCTTTCCTTCCATTAGGTCACAATGGAGTTCCGCCAAGTAACGCCTGATTCAATCAACTATGTCTTACCTTAGTCTTCGAATAGAAAACGCATTGTTCAGCTTTATTATAATTATGTTTAAGTATAGATGACTAGTATTTATAATTTTTAAACTCTGAGGGAGGCCTATGTTCGTATGTAACAGTGGACGTCTATCGACTGATATAATTATGATGATAGATGATTAGACTAAAATATTTTTTTAATCTGAGAAATGATTTCCCGTACATCTACTTATTCTGAGACCGCCTCCAAATGCTGGTGAGCGTGTAAAAAGACTCTCAATTTAAGTATGGATAGGAGGAAACTATCTTCTAAAACCGTGGTACTCCTCGATGACTCACGGCCGGTCCCAATCTATCTGTTGATTTGGGAACTAGGTACACATCGTTTGTATGGAGCTTATGTCAAATATTTAAAATATCAATCTCTAATAGGATATCCTTAAATGGAGTAAAGGAGACATACAAACTGTGTAGATTTTAAGTTTACAGTGAACGCCAGGAAAATTTATCACGAATTTTCCACAGCAACCTAAAACCCTTAATACATTAGCTCCGACGGCACTCGTAATTAAAATTCCGAAAGATCACGCAGTAATCGTGGTTCGGATCGATGCGGGCTCCAATTTACATTACAGACCCATCGACTTGATCTGCCCTTGAATACTGTTAATACAGTTTTGGGACGACCATTGTTTCGCTTAACACCCACCTAAATTGTACACTCTATTGTTCCACAGACTATGTATTATGACGGGCTTTGCTGATGACGTCTGAATTCAATGCCGCAAGGGATTATGAAAATGGTCGGGGTCTTTAACTCTTTAGCGACCCT
This sequence comes from Euclidia mi, assembly GCA_944739405.2. Classification (NCBI taxonomy): domain Eukaryota; kingdom Metazoa; phylum Arthropoda; class Insecta; order Lepidoptera; family Erebidae; genus Euclidia; species Euclidia mi. Next base: position 45,292,117 of record OX123202.2, read on the forward strand.
AAAATTATGACGACATTATCGGTGTGAACTTTTTCTTTTATAGACTTACGACTGTATCCCTGAAGGGGTATTCAGAGGTGTAATTTTACACCCACATTTCGCCATGAATTATTAGGTCCCACGTAATAGGGGCGAGCCGATTGCCGTTACCAGGTACAAAACCAGAGTCCGTGCGGCTACTGAGAATTCGGAAAAACCCAGTAACACTTTTGCCCGACCCAGCAATAGGCTCGCCTACTCCTTTGGGGATACAGGGGTGAGTCTATAAATAAATAAAAAAAATAAAATGCTGCATCAAAAATGAATGCTGTATTGCTTTAAAACATTCAATCAACGGACACCATGAACACCTAAAGTAAAAACAAAAATTTTTGGACACAAGAGTTTTTCATGTGGCAGTCGAACCCACCACACTCGGCGCCATTCTATACGACGGGGCTATCGCTTGAACTACTACGCAAAATGATATTGTTGAGACATTAGCCAGGTCCAACGTCTTTGAAGTTGAAATTCTAAAGAAACTACTCACGAAATTATTATAACTTTCTATAACAGCTTCAGCAACTGTTACAAACAGACGTGCTACAACGTAAAATGATACCAATTATTATATTTCCTTCATAACGAAAGAACTGAATGCTTAAAGCTAGTCTGTGTTTAATAGTATGCTCGTTAAACGTACGGTGCTTAAGCACAGCTTCTTCTGTTCATAGTATTTGAACAGATTTTTCCAACTTTACAAATACTGCTATTCGACAATCGTTTTCAGTGAGTTTATAAAAAATACTTCGCTTTTCTCTATATTTTGAAGCGACGCGCGACGGTCGTAATGCAAACGAACAAGGAATATGACAAAGTTAAGATATTACAAAGTATAAACACTGATTTTCTACAATCGTTTTAGTGACTTTATAAAAATTGCTTTGCTCTATTTTGCCGTGAAAAATAAACGAACTAATATAGTATTCATTTTATGTAGCTACTCATTTAGCAGTTGCGAGATTGGTGGTTATTTTTTAAGTGGTTGAAAGTCCAGCCTGATTGTCTGGCATACCGTCTGCGAAACCTTGCCCTTGGGAGTGAGACAAATCGATCAGACGTATCGTTGGCACGCCAATTTGTATGAAAAATTATATCGCGTGCTGTCAACTTGACAGCTGTCACTTTTTGTCAACGATTCTCATGTCAAGTGACGTCATTGCTTCAGTTTTGTGTTTTATAAGTGTTCGTATGTTTTTATTTGATGTTTGCCCTTTAAGTTCAATAGAACAAAAGTTAGTGCTTGCAAGTAGGTGCGTGGGTGGTCATCGAAAGATCTAGGTCGGACGAGATGTGACTAGAAACAGATCTAGGAATTCACTACGAGAGAGAAGTAGGTGTGAAATAGGTACTATATTAATCCACTGAAAATGTATAAACCCGATAATTTGTTATCTAGCATGTACCCTTTGATTTACTTTATTTTATTCGTACAATAAGTAACTACTTACGTACATTAATTTGATTACTTAATAACAAATAAATAAGATTGATAAAGTTAATGTATTTTTATAGAAAATTCAATAATTAATTATCGCAACGAATATTATATTCAATATTCGATCCATACATGGAATTTGAGATTCGAGATACGTGTTTGACATATTTTGTACGGAGCTTAGGTCAAAAATGAACCTGAAATCTAAAATAATTGATAAATCGAATATTGAATTCAGCGGTTAGTGTAATGAGTAATGGCTTGGCGTCTGTTTAAACCACTTCGTACAGTAGATTATTATGAAAATCTGGTACGTTATTTTATTCCAAGACTTGTGTTGAAATAACCGTGTTTTCTTTCGTTTTTGTTCGATGTTTTACTTAGACCAGTTCCTCGAGCGATTGGCTAATCAAATCTTGTAAACTTTCAGTGAATACGCAAGCGCCTGGATTCTTTTAAGGTTTCTTTGAAAATCTTTTCGACATTTACTGAAATATACTGTTTGTTAGCTGTGGGTGTATTTTCTTACATCGCAATTAATGTTTTATTCTCTTATAAAGAAACTAAGGCAATGCCCTTTCTAGGAATTAATGAATAGGCTTTAGAAATGTTCAAACAATGGAATCAAAGAACAAACAAAATTTTGATAAACTATAGTATTTTCTTGGGTTTACGAGAGGGAATGTTAGAATTTACGGCTTTTATCTCGATATATTGGTTTTACTGAGATTAAATTTAAACGGGACCAAACCATAGTAAGTATAAAGTAAACATAGAAACATAATTGCTAGTCTAAGCATTTCAAGTTCTTCTGTCCTCTAGACAGAAGATCCCCGAGCACTATGATGATACAATACGATGTTATAACAATTGCACATGCGTATACAAAGCGGTGGTACTTTACAATCGAACAGAGAACGTGTACAAAAGGCAATATTGCATTGAATGCCAAAACAAAAGCTTTGTATTGCGACGGAGGATTGAGGTATAAGCTGCTCTCACGATCTATGAAAACAGGAAGGCATACGAATACGCAAAAATAGAAGTGCTAGAACAATTGTATTCTCAGAATCCCACCTATATATCTGCGATGGAGGCAGGCAGCATCATTTCGACAGCGGAGTTTAAGGCTTAAGTTACAGAGTATGAGATTATTGTAGTATTTTGGGCACATTGCCAGATTTGTGCTGCAAAACTCAATAACATTTTGTGCTGTCGGTGCAATATAACCATTTGCGTAGAATGCGTTTATGATCGCGAGTAGTTGAGGACTACCGGATTTTCTGTACTGTACATTATCCGTCGAACGAAGGCTAGACTTCGTTTTACGGATAATGTGCAGTATGTAAAAAAAATACGGTCACTCGACATCAAGTGATGTTGAGTGATCGAAGTGATCTTTAAATATTAAAAAGATAATATTTTCAAACTTACACGAAATTTATACAAACCAATATTAAATAATGGATCTCAAATGCGTCATTATTTACCAAGTAAAGGTGAAATAATCTTTTTTATAAATTTAATTTTATTTTTCAAATTTCATACACATTTATAAGTTGATATATAAAATATAATGACATGCTAATAGTGTTCACCTTAGCTAAATTCCTTTGAAAATAGAAGCATTTAATCTATGTAAATACCATTTCAAACGCGTGTCAATGTTTCATCTCATAGTCCACTGCTAGACCAGGCCTCTGCTTTGAAAGGAGGAATTGTCCTACTATACCACGTTGGCCAAGCGGGTTAGTATAGGTTTTGTATCAAGTTTTCCTTCTCTTACAGTGCTATTCTCTGCATAATATGCTCCCTCTGTCGGCTCTTACGACACCCATGGGATGATGTGGGATGGTGACAATTCGTATTCTTAATCCGTCACCACACGGACAGTCAATGTTTGCTCATGTCCAAATAGATACCAAATAGTGCCCATTTACATATCTCTACATATTACCTAAGGAGGTTTAAATAATGCTCTTCATGCAAAAAAATATCGTCAGAAATTGGAAGTAATTCAGAGTGCGTGCTCTGAATACATGCGGGTTGTGTACTAGGCTCGATTTATACGAATTTTCCGCGAATTTGTGTCTCACAAGAGCCATATACAGGCTTGTTCGTAAAAATGGAACAGCACCGTTTAGGCAGTCGCAATAGTATACAAATATCTTAAACAAGACGGCGAATTTATTTGATGTACTTACATGCATACATAGGTACATAGAGTTACACTTCTTTACCGAAGAGGTAGGTAGAGACTACGGACAATCATTTGCAACGATCCTGACACTTATCTTTACTTAATTGATATATGTATGTGATATGTATTTAAGTCGACAAGTAAATTGTAGGTATACTCGGACACATCCACATTTTGTTATTAGTTATACCTACGTAAGTTTTCTATAAGGCAATAAGCGTATGTTTAGATTTAAGGCACATTTCAATAACACGTATACATCAAAACAAAGTCATATAACTTAATTTCTCAGACAAAATAATAAAAAAATACTTCTTTTTAGTTACATCACAGTTTCATCTTCCATACCCCAATCATAAAGTAATTTATAACAATATAATACTACCCGCGTATGGTTATAAAGAAAACCGAGCCAGTACGTTGGCACCACGTGTTGGCGGTGATAGATGATCCTGTTATACCGCCGTATACTCGTATACTAATACAAATAACATTGCAAAACGTGACAAATTGATTGATCGCTGTGATAATGTAGTTTTATACAGTTAACAGGTGCTTTCGTAGACACTAGTCCTGGTTTTAACTGTCTTACCTTATTACCTAATGGAAGGAAAAAGGTACCCACCACGCACCCTCGGATTGACCTCCCTAACTATTGCAATAGAAAAAGGTTGACGATACCGAACTCCTCTAAAAGGATAAGGGATATAGGAATGGTATGGGTTCCAGGAAGATACGTGACTTGCAGTATCCCGCTGTATGCGCCGACTATTCTTCGACACGTGTTTCGCCTCTGCACGAGGCATCCCCAGGAGCGATGCTAAATCGTTGCCCATCGCTCCTGAGGATGCCTCGTGGTTGGGGTGGTCAATCCGAGGTTGCGTGGTGGGTTCCTCTTTCCTTCCATTAGGTCACAATGGAGTTCCGCCAAGTAACGCCTGCTTCAATCAACTATGTCTTACCTTAGTCTTCGAATAGAAAACGCACTGTTCAGGTTTATTATAATAACTAGCTGTGCCCGCGACTTCGTTCGCGTAAATGTTGGAATTTAATTAGCACGACATTTATCCCAAGAGTATATAATATTTATAACTTTTATATGTATATTATATAACTAATATATATCTTTAGAGAATTTATTTATACACAACATTAACCACCTTCACATAGAACGTGTAAATTATTTTTACCGCTCACTCGTGAACATGCCACATATAACTGATCATGTGAAAAACAACATGTTCGGATGTCGATTCCAGCTGTTTCAAGTGTCTGTCCCTGCGATTTATTTAGAAAATACACACAGGACTACGAATATCCAACCCTGCCGAAAGTAAGATAGCCCTGTTGAGTAATTCAAGAGGTATCTGAATTCAGGCCTCAGTCTCCCGCCGAAAGATTCCCACGTACGTGACGTGAGGAGTGGGACATTAGGAATAATGAGACAATGAGACACCTGTATAAGAACAGAACACAAAGAAACACGATAACATACAACATTCATAAATTCATAAGTAACGTCAAATATATAATCTAAATAATCCAATGACAGCGAAAGCAAATTATCCGAGAACCTCATCAATCTTCGGAGAATCTTAACACCGCCATTCAGAAAATGACGTCATTTGCTCAACGGAGGTTGTATCTATTTTTAAGTATTGGTACAATAACCAACAGAACAGTGTACGATGGGCAGGCTCTTTTTCGGATGTGTACAGGTTGCAGTGCGCAGTGAGGCAAGGTGGTCTGACATCGCCTAAGCTCTTTAACCTATACATAAATAAACTTATCGGTGAACTCAGCAGTGCCAATGTCGGGTGCTACATAGACGGAGTCTGTGTCAATAACATAAGCTACGCAGATGACATGGTACTGCTGAGTCCATCGATAGGAGCTTTACGGAAGCTGTTGAAAATGTGTGAGTGTTACGCAACGGCTCATGGGCTCAGATACAATGCGAAGAAAAGCAAATTATTAGTATTTAAAGCGAAGGGCAAAACTTACACCACAGTACCTTCACTTAGTTTAGCTGGTTGCACTATTAATAAAGTCGCTCATTTCAAGTATCTGGGCCACTGGGTCGATGAGGACCTTAAAGATAGTAAGGACATAGAGAGAGAGCACGTAGGGCGCTAGCTGTCCGGTGTAATATGTTGGCCCGCAGGTTCGCACACTGCAGTAATGCAGTAAAAGTAACACTTTTTAAATTCTATCGCCAAGCATTGTACACATGCAGCCTGTGGGTTAACTATAGATACATTGGGAGCGTACAGCGCCTTACGTGTCCAATATAACAACGCGTTTAGAGTGCTATTGGGGCTGCCGCGATTTTGTAGCGCGTCGAGCATGTTTGCGGAAGCTCACACAGAAGGTTTTCATGCCGTTATAAGAAAGCAATGCACATCACTGTTAAATCGTGTCAGGTCCAGCCACAATGGCGTGCTAAGCGTTTTCGTGGATAGGTGGGACTCTCCACTACTGCGCCACTGGATACGTCTTCACACGGACCTTTGATAAGAGGGCAGCTTTTTTTCTTTGTCCTACAAATTTTAAATGTTTTTTTTTTCTGTGTTTGTTCTTTTTAATTTTCTTAATGTTGGCTTGTGTAAGTTATATAAGTATGGTTGTTGCTTGTAATTTTAAGTTGTGTTAACCTATGGACTAATGTCTGAAATAAATAACTATTATTATTATATTATTATTCAACGCCATCTATGTTTACATATACAAACCGACCGAGAAAGAAAATAATATGGACTAATCGATAATTTATAGAAAAAAGGATCTATAGTCATTGTATTTATTATTTAAAATAAATAATAATGAAATGATTAAGTATATAACTATTTTATAAACATAATAATTTGAAATAAATGAGATTGACCGTTTAAATTAAGTGGACATTGTAATAAATTTTGACACAGAGACTTTTTGTTTATGAAAGTGCCGAATATTATACTCTATTATTTTTTTAATAACAGAAAGATACCCGACACATAATTATTGTCTTTTTTTGCAAGAAACATTTATTTTGCTAGAAAATGATTTGAAAATAGTGACATCTATCGGTCGGAAGGATAACTATAAATCACCTCCTTTTTTAAAGTCGGGTAAATACCCATAAAACATTTTGAAGGTACCTATTTAGACTAACTATACGTTTAATAACAAACTTATAATGATCATAGATGGCACCACATATTTACCAGTTTTGGATGATCCCTGTTTTGTTTGGGACTACGTACAAAGGAGAGGTCAAGCTGTACACCGAAAACCACTCAACCGATTGTGATGTAACATATACTATTTTATAGGTTTGAGTATCCTTTGTACATGAGTGTAAGTTTTATTGAAATCAATTTCGCCATTTTAGAGATCTTTAGCAACATAGGGAAAGACGTCGGACAGACAGACAGACATAAATTCAAAAAATTATCAAGTATTGCTTTTTAGCATTTTCCTGGATTTTTTAGCTACTTTTCGTCAAAATATCTTTAATGTACAGACTTTTTCACCTCTACAGTTTTATTATAGTATAGATGTTTTAGTATAGATGACTAGTATTTTTAATTTTTAAGCTTTGAGGGAGGCCTCTGTTCGTATGTAACATACATCTACTTATTCTGAGACCGCCTCCAAATGCTGGTGAGTGTGTAAAAGACTCTCCATTGAAGTATGGATAAGAGGAAACTATCTTCTAAAACCGTGGTACTCCTTGATGACTTACGGCCGGTCCCAATATCAGATCTATCTGTGGATTCGGGAACTAGGTACACATCTTTTGTATGGAGCTTATGTCAAATATTTCAAATATCAATCTCTAATAGATATACTTAAATGGAGTAAAGGAGACAGATACAAACTGTGTAGGTTTTAAGTTTACAGTGAACGCTAGGAAAATTTATCACGAATTTTCCACAGCAACCTAAAACCCTTAATACATTAGCTCCGACGGCACTCGTAATTAAAATTCCGAAAGATCACGCAGTAATCGTGGTTCGGATCGATGCGGGCTCCAATTTACATTACAGACCCATCGACTTGATCTGCCCTTGAATACCGTTAATACAGTTTTGGGACGACCATTGTTTCGCTTAACAACCACCTAAATTGTACACTCTATTGTTCCACAGACTATGTATTATGACGGGCTTTGCTGATGACGTTTGAATTCAATGCCGCAAGGGATTATGAAAATGGTCGGGGTCTTTAGCGACCTTAAAATTATGACGACATTAACTTTTTTTTTTTATAGAATTACGACTGTATCCCTATAATCTTACACCTCTGCCTACCCCTTTATTGCTTTAATAAAATATTCAATCAACGGACACAATGAACACTTAAAGTCAAAACAAAAATTTTTGGACACAAGAGTTTTTCATGTGGCAGTCGAACCCACCACACTCGGCGCCATTCTATACGACGGGGCTATCGCTTGAACTACTACGCAACATTTAATTCTTGAGACATTAGCCAGGTCCAACGTCTTTGAAGTTGAAATTCTAAAGAAACTACTCACGAAATTATTATAACTTTCTATAACAGCTTCAGCAACTGTTACAAACAGACGTGCTACAACGTAAAATGATACCAATTATTATATTTCCTTCATAACGAAAGAACTGAATGCTTAAAGCTAGTCTGTGTTTAATAGCATGCTCGTTAAACGTACGGTGCTTAAGCATAGCTTCTTCTGTTCATAGTATTTGAACAGATTTTTCCAATTTTACAAATACTGCTATTCGACAATCGTTTTCAGTGAGTTTATTAAAAAATACTTCGCTTTTCTCTATATTTTGAAACGACGCGCGACGGTCGAAATGTAAACGAACAAGGAATATGTCAAAGTTAAGATATTACAAAGTATATACATATTTAACCAATTTAGAAAATACTCTATTGGCACGATTTTCTACAATCGTTTTAGTGACTTTATAAAAATTCTTTGCTCTATTTTGCCGTGCAAAATAAACGAACTAATATAGTATTCATTTTATGTACCTACTCATTTAGCAGTTGCGAGATTGGTGGTTATTTTTTAAGTGGTTGAAAGTCCAGCCTGATTGTCTGACATTCCGTCTGCGAAACCTTGCCCTTGGAAGTGAGACAAATCGATCAGACGTATCGTTGGCAGGCCAATTTGTATGAAAAAATAATATCGCGTGCTGTCAACTTGACAGCTGTCACTTTTTGTCAACGATTCTCATGTCAAATGACGTCATTGCTTCGGTTTTGTGTTTTATAAGTGTTCGTATGTTTTTATTTGATGTTTGCCCTTTAAGTTTAATAGAAGAAAAGTTAGTGCTTGCAAGTAGGTGCGTGGGTGGTCATCGAAAGATCTAGGTCGGACGAGATGTTACTAGAAACAGATCTAGGTATTAACTACGAGAGAGAAGTAGGTGTGAAGTAGGTACTATATTAATCCACTGAAAATGTATAAACTCGATACTTTGTTATCTTGCATGTACGTTTTGATTTACTTTATTTTATTCGTACAACAATCAGTTAAGTACAATACTTTGATTACTTAATAACAAATAAACAAGATTGATAAAGTTAATGTATTTTTATAGAACATTCAATAATTATTTATCGCAACGAAGTGTGGTGGTTAAACACTGAATCATCTTTTCTAACAGGAATCCTAGTGCTCAAACTATAGACAGTAAACACCAAATGTAAAATAAATAAAGTATAACTCAAAAGCATGATTCATTAAAGAGAAAAATCCCACGCACAATTAAAACCAACAACGGCCCTTATTAAATAACCACGTACGTTCTAAATTTCATTTCCATTGAATTCTTTTTTAATTTATTACGTTCGTCATTCGACAACAGATCCATCGGCCAATCGCGTGCGAGTTCTTTATTTGACGCATGCGCGCCCGTAGGCGTCGGGTCGATACGGTGAGTGACGTCACGAGCGCTGACCAATGGCGCCGCGGCGGCGCACATCAATCGATGTGAACGGTTCTGCTATTTCCTTGCCTTTCTTTTTGTTCGGCTGACGCCATAGTGTTTTCAAATGCGTTTTTGTTTTGCGTTTTCACGGCCGCGCTTGTTGTTTTTAACCCCCAATTACCTTCGTTTCGTATTGGTTTAGATGACCGTTCAAATTTTAATAGGTATTTAATGTTTAGAGTGCAAATATATTAATGCTTGTAGTAATTATTCTTATTTTTTAAATTAATTATATTTGGAAGTATTACTGATATACGCAAAGCTTTCTAATATTTTTTTGGTGAAGACTGAAATATCTATATACTTTGGTAGGTAAATAAGTTTGTTTGCGTCAGGGAAGATCATTACTTCGTCTAAAAGCTCACTCGCTAGATTAGCCTATATAATATGAACTGGCTTTAATCCAGGCCGAACACCTTTGTATATATTTTATCCTATGACAGTTTCATTAACTAGTCAGCTATAGCCTAGTGGAGATACCAACAGACTGCCATGCAGAGGGTATCGGATTCGAATCCACGGCGCGCACCAATGACTTTTCGGAGTTATGTGCGTATTGAATTGTTAATTATCGCTTGTCCCGTGCCACGGAGAGCACGTTAAGCCGTCGGTCCCGGTTGTCATGAAGATCTTTGATAGTCGTTATAGGGTGTCAGTACCTTCTAAATAAACTGACACTAGTCTAAACCATGAAATATCGCTATCCCTTCGGGTTGCGGAGATCAGACAGGCAGTCGCTCTGTGGAAAAGCTAATATTCAGCCAAATCCGGGGGGCGATTCAGAATCGTTCGATATCTCATTTGACATTCGATTCCGTTAATTGTCAAACGGACTACCTCATTTTTTGTCAAAACTATCGCATTTCCTATCAATTTTATGCATTCAGTATGAAGTAAATTAGTAAATAAACGGAATTCAATGAATATTTGTTCAAAATATCTCTGATAGGCGGCTAAAAGACGAGGACAATAATTTGAAAACACATAGGAAGCAGTGAAGGGTTGGGCTTTTTGGGGGACTGTCTATTGTAAATTTTTACGTTCAGAAAGAGCTGTTTACCAGCCAATTTTGAATAAAAGATTTTGATTTTGATTTTGACATATCGTACGATTACTTGTCGTGACATTCTGAATCGGCCTGCCGGTTAGACTAGTAAGCGGACCTCAGGTTGAAACTGGGATAAACGCTAGGAGGATGATGAGTTTTATTAACTAGTCAAATAACATGATGGGCTTTTGTGATTAGCTACATAATTATATTAACCGAATTTTAAGACTCATAAAGTATCCACGCGAATCGTGTTAACCAACTATCCATGAACACATCGCACTACAAGAAAAGTATGTATCTCGGAAAACTTTTAAGAAAAATAAACTAATCAACTGACTCATACACTCAAGGTCGTGACATTGACACTCGCCACCCTGTTAGTAGCGAGATGACCACATACAAATTTGTGCACCATTCATTCGCAAAACCTCGCACCTAGTTCAGAGCACCCTTTATTAAAACTTTATTATATATTTAACCTTCACAGTCACAGCAATGTTGCCACATTATAAATTTAAAGTCTTTAATTACCATTAAACTTCAGTTGACAACGCAAAGGCACTCGGCAATTTAATAAAACGTCTACATTCAGAACAGATGTATGTTTTATCTCATGAATTGTAATATTTCGTATTATAATATAGGCTGAAAGAACCAGCAGTTTGGAGTGCCTGAGGGCAGATATTGTCCTGAAAAACCCTTTCACTGAAGGAAACATTAAATAAAATTACTACGCGGGCAGATAACGCTGTATTGGGTAAAAATGGTTAGTATAATAGCGTAGGGCTATTCCTTCAAAGGGTTTGTATGAGGATTTTCTATTTACCATTCTTTATTATTTTGGCAAAGATAGATGTAAATATGCATATAAAATATAGGTAAGGTTCTATTTCTTTCAAACCGTAGTCAGAGGTTTTTGGCATCTACTTACATATTGAAATAGCACTAACTATATTGAAAGGTCTGCGTAACGAGGGTTATATTCTGCAACTAAGTTCATTAAGAAAGACTCTGAAGTAGGTATTGCTAATGAGGACTTCGTTTCAGAAGAATGAAGGATTCAAAGAGCAGACATCTTGAGGCATTCAATATCAACATTTATTGAATTATGAATGAATGAATTTACCTTTACTGTAATAATATTTAGTAACAATCTCATTATAGCAGCCATAGTGTTTTCAAACAGCCCTTTTATTATTTCAGAAAGGTTAAATTTAACATCTAGACAGTTAAAACTCTCCCCTGTGGTTTGAACTATAATTTAAATTAATCCTAAGGATAATACCTAGCTCGCGGGCACCTCTACAAATATTATAACAAAATAATGTGTACAAAGAACGCTCAGGTTAACATCTGGGATTATACAATTTTGTGCTCGTGAAAGCGTTGTAAACCTCGTTTTAAGTTTTATTTTACTTATATTTTAACATTGGATTATTTTAAATCTTTAATATACTATTCGTAGAAGTCGACCTAATTTTAGAAGTTTGTCGACGATGCAGAAAGTTTATGAATGTTATACCAATATTGTTATAGAATATATGGTAGTTAGTTTAAGGCTTATTGGTGAGAAAAGAGTTATGTGTGTATTAAAATCAATTATAGACTGCCTCCGCGGTCCAGTGGATAGCGTATGCGACTGCTGATCGGAGGTCCCGGGTTCGATTCCCGGGTCGGGCAAAAGTGTTACTGGGTTTTTTCCGAATTCTCAGTAGCAGCACGGAGTCTGGTGATGTGCCTGGTAACGGTAATAGGTTACAGTTTTTATAAAATAGCGACGTAAATTGCTACCCATTACAAAAATATCCACATTGTTACTGTTGCGTTTCATTCAAGGACGGCACGTTTTACGGAGTGATACTTACAGTGATGCACCGCCCTTCGTACAGCGGGCAACGTGTACTTTACTTATTTAATTCGAGCTCGAGAGAGAAAAACACGGCAGTAAATACAGTAGGTATATTGTGTTGCATATCACGGTTCTCAATGCTTTAGCTGACTTGTACCAACGTTGTAACCTGATGAACACGGACAATCTGTCGAACAAACTAAAGTTTTAAAGTAATACAAAACATAATACTCTTGTCTCATTGACTTTGCAAGAAATGTTCAAGAAGGCATCGCAGTCAATAAGTGAGACGCAGTAATGGATGCCGTAATTTCAGGCTCTTCTTTCCTGACAGAGCCGATCACGGTCGCCCTTCCGACTTCATTGAATGACCGCAATACGGGAAAGGATACGGATAATTCACGTCCTTATTATTTGAGATAATAGCACTATCCCAGTTGACCCATTAAAAAAAAAAAGTTAAAACTAGCTTTGCTCTAGTCAACTAAGATACACGTGTCTGTTGTGCGCAGAACTCTGTCTCTCTTTCTAACAGCATCCACTAAATCTTAGCAAAACGCAATTTCTAACTACTGAACGGCCTTAATTAATGCCCGCACTAAATTGGCAACTTTAAATCTTTTCTCCCGCACAAAGGTAAAGTTAATGCCTTTATTAGGACTTTAATGTATTCAGTTTCCTTCGTGGCAAACGTTGCAGTTTAGAATTTCAAATGAAACTCAACAAATCATGAATTCCAGACCGAATTCGCCCGTCTGCGTAAGCTTCCTGCACGAATAATGTTTGGTTGGTTTCCGACATTTAATGTTATTTGTATGGAAACTCTGTCATAAGTTGGTGAATGCTTATATTTCATCAATGAATAAACTTCATGATGTATGGGAGTACTTAGAAGGTTCTGAGATGTTCTTAAAGCATTAATATATTATAAATACTGTATGATTGATTTCCGGAGCAATTGATATGCAGCAGGTACTCGTAGATGCTCTAAAAAGCGTTTTCTTTTTGAAGCTATGTGCTTATTGTATTGTTAGTTTTATTATCGTTTAACCCGTGCCTCTGTGAGCACAGAAAGCAGTCGGTCCCAATAGTCCTAAAATATATTTGACAGTCAGTACTCTTGAACAAACTGACTGCTCTAGTCTAAACCATGGTATCGCTATTCCTTTGGTTTGCGGAAGTTAGAGCGCAGTCGATACAGCCGAAACGTATGTAAATCATCCACATAACATAAATCATATTGACTAAAGGTCGAAATTTTCCAACTGCAAATATTTGTAAAGTACACTTCGATAATTTGAAGCGTGCTCTCTGTACACTCATTAAGCCGCGCTCCGTGGAGTGAGCGAGAATCACAAAGTTATAACAGACGCTATTGATTTTCGATAGTTGCGAGCTTCTCGCGATGCACTGTTACTTGTTCAGCGTCCATTGTTTAACTTTTATTTTTCATTTGTCTGTTGGATAATTTACTATTCTGTATTCCATGGATAATTGAAACCATCTCACAACTAACGTTATCTGTCTAATACTTTTAAACAAGAGCTAGGAGTCTTTTTCGAAAACACGATTACCAAAAAGAAAGTACCGAGCAAAGTTTGGTCATCCAGGTACTTTTCTTTGTGTAAGTGATTGAATTGGGCTCAGCGAGCAGCAATAGAACTCGGTAAAACTTTAAATCCAATGTCAATTCGATCATCATCCTCTTAGCGTTATCCCAGTTTGAATCTGGGTCCGCTTACTAGTCTAACCGGATTTGGCTGAATATTAGCTTTTCTACGGAGCGACTGCCTGTCTGACCTCCGCAACTCAAAGGGATAGCGAAATGCCATGGTTTAGACTAGTGTCAGTTTATTTAGAAGGTTCTGACACCCGTAACGATTGTCAAAGATCTTCATGACAACCGGGACCGACGGCTTAACGTGTGCCCTCCGAGGCACGGGACAAGCGATAATTAACAATTCAATACGCACATAACTCCGAAAAGTCATTGGTGCGCGCCGTGGATTCAAACCTGATACCCTCTCCATGGCAGTATGTTGGTATCTCTACTAGGCTATCGCTGCCTCCAATGTCAATTCGATGCAGCTGCTAAATCCTATTTGATGTTAAAGTGATGTGAGTAGATAGAACTCGCATTACTTTGGGCGGCGATCGCTTAAATCACTACGCACACCATGCAGTCATCGACATATCGACATGGGGCTGCTAGTATTATATAGAGAGAACTTTATTAACCTGTAGAACACGTTGCCTAAACTGTGGCTTAGCTCCAGAGGATTACGTTTTCCAACTCCAATTTAGATGAATAAGAGGTCCGTCTCGATTACATATTAAAATTATTGACCTTGTCCGTTGGAGAGTATAATTCCCTCTGGACTATTAATAAGACGATCGGGTCAAATATTTATATGACATAGACTAACACGTGCATATTCCCAATAGATGGAGGTGACAGCCACATGTAGCTGCGCGTTTTGCTCGTGTTACGTAAATATGTATTGGGCCATGTTGACACCGGCAGGCGCTTGAGGCTGGAAGGCGGCCTAAGCTAGTGAGAAATGATGTGAACTAAACGGAGGTTTGGCGAACTAAAGTACCTATATATATGTCTATATACATAATATGTCGATCACATAGCTTAGCTAGGTATTTTGCGATGTGAACCAATGTGAAAATGAAAAGAGGTCCCCGCAAGCCTAGCTCGACCACTCGGTCAAGGATGGTGTGGCCATCGTCTTTCGTAGTCGGTAAACCAATTTAAATAAAATCAAGAGAAAAAGAACATGATCTCCATAAAAAGTTTGGATAACTTTGTACTAGGATTTCTTTGTACTAGGTTTGACCAATTTGGAAAAAAAAGCCTCCTCTCTTACGCCAAGATGTGTGAATGAAACTAGAATAATTCGAAATGCTACGCGCATAAGACCTGTTTAATAATTTTTAATGGCATATTTTAAAGTTTTAGCTAAAAGGCTGTATAATAATAAACACCGCTAAAGAAACATTAAACACAGAGTAAGCGAAAAAAACATAAAAATAATAAACAAATCCTTCGTATTTAACAAAATGTTTGACACTGAATAATGACACGATAACGTCTCGGAACCACTATGGTGGTCGTTTCCTCATGAAATCTGACTAATATCTCTGTACTGTTTCCCCTTGAACCAGTTTCGAATCAGATATGGCATCAACACAAAAACCCCCATCCAAATAAGCTCATTTTGTGCCAACATCGGTTTAAAATGTGCGTCCCACTTTATAAATACTTGTTGGTATTTATTAGGTACTATTTGGAGATTTATGGTTGCCTGACACAGTATAAATAACTAAATATTGCTATTAAACAATATTTAGGTATGTACTAATAAACACTTCTTCGTATTAGTATTCTTTGTACTCCAAGGCAACGATGGGTTTCTATGCCGTAAGAACTTGTATACTTATAGGTTTCGAGACAAAAATATCAAATTAAATACACTGTCCGATTACAAAGTACGACCCTAAATAAGTATTCAAACTTTTGTGATAATTTGCTAACATCGACAAAACATCGGAATCTTAAATAAATTGTACCTACGAGTACGTGAATCTCGAACTGGTATTAACGTAATACACGCAAAGTAACTAAGTAATCTAAGCAATGATATTTTTATTTTAATATCATTGAATCTAAGCTTTATAAAATATAGCCCTTAAGATTTACACAGTAAGTGCTTTCAGAATGAAGTGCATATAACGAAATGAAGGTTAACACAAGCATAAATACTTAATTAAAGCTGCACTCTGGTACGTCCTTTAAGACTCTCCTTGGCCGTAATAGCTTACATGTAGACTTAACGTAATTTATATGCAAATACATTGATGTGATCCACTCCGCAATCCTGATTTACTATTATTTCTAGTATCTATATATTAAAAAAAATTGTGTTTTATAATACGAGTCGGCCAGCCCGTTCTACGCGACCGATTCGCATGATGTTTTTTTCTAATGAAAGCTCTCGCTGCATAGATTTGTCATCAAGCATTAGAAATTACCTAACTTGCAAATTCATCAAGTTATATGCAAAAACTGTTTTCTCCCATACATTTTTTACGTTTTCGTAGCCGTAGTCAATGACTTTCTGCTTCTATATATCTGGTTCTCATTGAGGTAGGCGTTTTGTTATAGGCCTAAAACACGCGCTGAAAAGAGCTCTTTCATTTGCTGGTATGCTCATTTAAATTGGGTAAGTTTGAAGGAAGATAGGTGTGGACATTGAACTTATTTTTCAATATTTTCCTATAAATTTCTTAAGATTCCATGGCTCTCTCTCTCTACATGGACGGTTCTTAATTCAAAAATATTTTTATGGCATCTAATAAGTTCCTTGCGGTAACTGCCAGGAAAAACGTTATGCCTCCTTAAGGTGACCTTGCCTTACTTTCATACGGGTGTGAGTGTGGTGGTGTGTAAAATTATACCCGATGTTGGTCAAATTATCACTACAGTGAATTATCGCTGATGGCAGGTAATATTCCCCGAATGTTACCAGTTAACCCTTAAAGTTGGGTGAACTGATCTCTGATGTTGAGGAATTTTCCTTACGTTTTATGTTAGGAAAATTTTTTTGTCTTTAAATTACGGACTTTCTTCGGGCATCTTAATTTTTTTTTATGTGGAACATATTACAGCGGTTCATAGTACTATTGTCATATAATTATTTGTTTCTCTTTCTCGGGTATTATTCTAATTTGATAGAATAATACCCGGCCCTTTGGCAGGCGTACACGGAGACATAGGTCCAACGCGCAGAGGCCCTTTGAGAGTTTTAATCTAGAATGTAATGGAACACCTACTGAGGCGCCTCTATCACCGCACTATTAAGTACAGTCACGGGTTAGCCGCAGCAGGTGAGGGCCTATTGCTACTTATATGGAAACTAATTACTCTGGGCTATTGGGATGGGTGTTTAATGGATAGGTTTAAATGAAAACTAAAGATGAATGCCGGCGTCTGCCCTAAGTACTCTTATAGTACGTCGAAAAGGGGCAGACGGTGACTCGCCAGCTCACTAGATGGACCCTCTCTAAATAGCCGCCAAAGCAAACAAACTCTACCATAAAGGCAACAAGAGGGCAACACCGGTGTGAGCGGCTAGGGGTGTAGAGCGGTGCGGCACCGGTTTCGCCATCGCGGGTCTCGTGACCCGGAGTGGGTTTCCCCGTAATTACGCCCTTGACAATGACACTTCCACCCCCGAGCAAATAGCTCTTGCGACTTCCCTCTGGCCGGCCGACTAAGGCAAGCCAGAGTCGAGAGTCCTGCGGACGCTCTTGGAAATCCACTCCGACCAGCCAGTAAAGGCAAGCCGGAGACGAGGCCCTGACCGACTCCCTGAAGTATTCGGGACCGCAGTGTCGCCTCACACATTCAGCTCGCCACAAAGCTGCCCTGCGGTTTGTAAGCTTTCTTTCTATCCTGTAATATATATCACAAGACAAAGGTGATGTTTGAAAGCTGTTACTCTGCCCTCTGAGATTGCGTTAGTCTCATGATGAGATGGGGAGAGAGGTTCATATAATTATATTATTACAAGTGGTAGTTATGGTAGAAATTGTAGCTTTGGTAAGAATAGTAGTTTTGAGAGAAAAGGTAGGTACTTTTGACAGCGGCGGTTTTGGTAGAAATGGTAGTTTAAAAGAAATGGTAGACATGATAGTGTTAGTAAGATTAGTAGTTTTGGTGCAAATAGTAGTTTTGATAGGAATAGTATTTTCGGTAGGAATAGTCGTTTTGGTAGAAATGGTATTTTGGCACATATTGTAGTTTTGGTAGCAATGTTACTTACGATTGCTACCAAAACTACCATTCCTACTAAAAGTACAAATTTGACCAAAACTATAAACGTCATTATTACATTAATTCTAAATTATGATGGATTAATCACAACCATACACAAAACAAAATAAATCGTGCTTCTCACAGAAATGTTTAGCTGGATAACAGAAATAAAACCAATTTTCTTACTTATAAAAAAAGTTATTTATCTATATTTTTAATTTTGATAATGACAGATAAAGAAAAAAGTGAAGTTAGCGTAAGTTAGTTACTTAAGTAACTAACTTACGCTAACTTCACTTTTTTCTGATTTAATAACATATTTTTGTGAGTAGTTGTGTTTTCAATTATAATGATGGTTCTTGGAAGGAAATTGAAAAATGCTCAGAGAAAGTTTGAACAAAGAATCTTGGTCAATGACGGCCCTGTTGGAGATTTGGTACAGGATGGTCCTCCTACTGCTAAAAAAATACGGGAGGAAACGGGTTCAGATTTGATTAATTCTACCATCAACAATTTTCAAGTGATTTCCATTCTTGGTGACGGTAATTGCTTATTCCGCGCAATTTCTTACTGTTTATATGGAAGTGAGAATAAACATTATGAAATTCGTTTGGCCACTGCTGATAGCATTGTCAATAAGTGGGATGTATATAGTAACTTCACTGTTGGGGACGAAGCATATGGCCAGACCATTACAAATGCAACAGATTCCAAACGTGTGATGGGTGCCAATGGACAGTACGCGGGGCATGCTGAACTTCAGAGTCTAAGTGGCTATATCCCGAGTGTCAATTCAGAGTTCACCTGGAAAACAGTAACACGATTACTGACTATGGTACTGGCGAAATTGTTCATAACTTGCTATTTTCTGGGCACCTGGACGAAGGACATTAAAGTGTCCTAATGGAAAGAATGGTAGGGCAGCACAGTCATATTGAAGAACTTTCTTTCGTCAATGTTCAGTTACACATATTATATATATCCCTATTGCGCGGCAAACCATTCAGTAATGCCAAGGTGGAAATTTCACGATACCTAAGGTGCAACGCAAAGCCAATGTTGTGAGAAAAGAAGTTTTGCGATATATTATATTTTTGGTAAGAATATCATCTTTTTACTTACTAGATAAGGCTACAATGTACTCATCATACTTATATGTAAGAGCTTTTTTATAATATTAAAATATGCTGTGGAGCAGTACGGGTCCTCTAGTATAATATAACATCTTATTTATATCTTCACGCCTTTTATCCCTGAAGGGGTAGGCAGAGGTGTATTACACACCCACACTTCGCCAGATATGTTTCGGTCCCAATGTAATAGGGGGCGAGCCTATTGCAATCTACCGGGCACATTTTTAAGCGAGCGATAATTAATTTTTTTTTTTTTTTTTTTAATACACACATAACTTCGAAAAGTCATAGGTGTGTGCCCGGGGTAACTGAGGATCGAACCCGAGACCATCGTCTCGGCAGTCCGTTACGTACACCACTGGGCTACCGCCGCCTGTTTTAATTCTGTTAATTACACTTAGTAAAGGCAGATATATCTTAGTGGTGAGAATGACAGAGTGCGACGCAGAGGGGCTCAGGTCGACGATCCACGGCGCGAACCAATGACTTTTCCAAGTTAAGAAAATGCAGATATTGGGCGTTTGTAGAACAACTGCTATGGATCAGAATTTACAGAATTAATATTGTGTGATTTACGCAATGTTGTACCAAATCTAGCTTTATTTCTGACCAGCATTATTTTGAAACGTCCTAGAGCGCAATAATGCACCAATTAAAATGCCAACATACTAACTTGCAGTACATGTGTAGTGCTTAGTTTTAATGCTATACTTCAAATGCGTGATATTGCTATCAGGTCTCTTTTGCAACTCACCAACATATTTAAGAAAATGGCCTATACATGTAAGTCTAAGAAGTCTGCCTAACAAGGGTCTGAACATGCTCTTATTCAGGTTATAAATAACTTTCCTTTTCCTTCTCCATGCATTTCGAGATTCAGTGTTGACAGCGGTACACCGTCTTGATGAATTAATGCACGTCAGCCGGCGGGTTTACCTCATCACGAGCCGTTGGCTCGCTTTGTACTATACTTAATAGTCCAAACTGGATATTAACAGTTAGTGCTTACTGACCGGCAATAATTCTGGAGTTTTTTATTATACAGATCTCGTGACAGTAAGGACGAATCGCCTTGCGTTTAGGCGTTCCTGCAGTACATATTACTTTAAATCTATTTGTCTTTCGCTTTCCTAAAGAGGGAAGTGGATTATTTATTTTCGAATTCGTGCAATTAACTTAAGATTGTATTCATAGACAGTTTAAATTATCCCGCGACTTCACGAGTATTAAAATTTTGTGTCTTTTATGGTGACTGGTGCCGAACCTGGATACGCTGGCAATATATAGAAACAGTAGTGCGAAAGACCGTTGAACGAGTCCTAAATACAAAAGGTCCCTGCGTTGCATATCAAGAGTTATCGCTGCCTAATTCGACCTTTGCTGCTGACCTTAGTTCACCACCAGTAGAAGGCTTATTAACATCGATTCAGACTGATATTGAACTTGTGAGGTCGGGTTTAATCGATTGGCAGATTATCTCTGCTGGTATGGGTAGGTATTTGTGTGTGTAGAGATGTAGCCTTGAGCCACATTAATATTTACATGAGGGGCTCTCATGAAATTGTTTACCTATGGAATAATTTATTAAGATCTTAAATTAAAGACGCATTTTTTTATTTATGAATAAGAGAGTAATTTGGTTGTGGTAAATGTGATAAGAAATTAAATGGAAATATTTGTAACAAATTATTGTACAAGCTTCTAATTACGTACATAATTATATGAAAATCAATGTTTGGTAACTTTAGGCGTTTTCTTCTGTGGAAGAAATGCTGGGTGCAGTATCAGTATCAAACTGATTGGGAAGAAAGAAAGTGGTTCCAATTCAGCTAGCAACATTCTAAACTAATTAACGGAAAAATAAAACTTGTAAAGAAATAAAGGAGATGAAACTAATATTTATCTGCCTGTAAAAGATAAAACTTGTGAGAGATAAAGATGAAACGGTACCAACAATTTATCATACACTAAGTAAGTCTCACGACAACGGGACATGTGAAAACGAAACAACCACTAAACTTAACAGACTTCGCGGAAAAATATCCACAAATAAAACAGCTATGTAACTTGTAGCTATAATTGAGCTGTGAAGTACATTTATAGAATTTAGCGACCGTCGTCTGCCTGATGGATCGTCCTGTCCGCTGTTTCGCGACAGCCGATCGATGGCTCTATCAAACTTGTACTCCATTACATCTACGAGATGAATTTTATTTACTTTGTCGTGTATTTTTATTTGTTGTTACATCATATGAACTTGTGTGAAATCTATTAAAAGACACAATTATTTGTTTTGTGCCTGTTTCTCGCGGTTTCACCCGTGCATGAGGGAACTACTTCGCGTAACCGGTTAATTTATATCCTAAGTTACTCCTTGGCACATCAGCTATCCGCCAGTGAACGGCCCGTCAAAATCGGTCCAGCCGTTTCCGAGATTAGCGAGAACAAACAGACGGACAGACAGACAAAAATTGTAAAATATGACATTTCGGTATATGTACCGTGTATACATCCATATGCATTTAGTAAAAAGCGATTACTTTAATATTACAAACAGACACTCCAATTTTATTTATATGTACTTATCAATATCAGTTGTCTTATTGCCATTGTACAGGTTTTGCCTAGTTGGGATCAGACGACCTTGCGACCTAACTCAGGATAAACAGAATATTATTATTATCTGCTAAGTTATAAAAACATTTAATATTTGTTCCACTTGATATTAGTAAACATTTCTATATTTTCCAAAAGAATGCCAAACAGGCAACAACTTTTAATAACCGTAAAACGGAAACAACCTTGTCGTCTCCGAAATTCGTGTAGACTTAAACTATTTTCACAATTTCAATAAAGCTCTGAACTTCACAACTGTTTTTAAGTGGATTTTTTTACCTTCAAAGTTTTCCATAGTCGTCATCGCTCAAGTAATCGCTATTGCATTCTTTGTAAGACGTCGGCCATTCAATTGACAGCGACTATGAAGTAATAGAAATTCTTTTAATAAAACCTCTGGGGATTTGGACCTTTTTATATTCTCTTTGAATATAATTTTTGACTCTTAGTTGTCCAATAAAATTCACGCGGCTTGCTTAGGGTCACAGTCTATGACCTTCGTTTATTTGCCTCTACGTCTACTTACTCTTGTCTGAATTTCAAAATATCGGGGCAGAATTTGCGTTTGCCAGTAGGTTAATAATATAGTGTCTTTATTGCACTTACTTTAATGTTATAAGTTATAGTGTGGAGCAAGTGAATGATTTTGTATAAGTATTTAGGTAGGGTGCTTAGGGTTCCCACCAAGAGGGTGCATAAGGGTCCCACCAAGAACATAGGGTCCCAAGTCAACCTCACCTGCAAGTGGTGCACCTGCCGATCAACGGACGAGGCTCTGGCAAACAAAATATCCCGATAAGCGGCAATAGGCTCGCCACCTATTACATGGGATCAAAACACTGGCGAAAAGTGGGCGTTTAATATGCCTCTGCCTACCCCTTCGGGGAAACAGGCGTGAGTCTATGTATGTATGATTTAGGTACGCTGTTTACTAGGAATGGTAAGAATGAAGAAGATATTGAAAGAAGAGCTAATGCAGGTAATCGGGTGAATGGAGCTTTGAAGACTTTTATGAACAGTCATAACGTGTCCAATAAGGCACGTCTGTGCGTAGAGGGGTGTTAGTACCTTCACTTATGTATGTAGTGAAAGTTGGTTATGGCAGAATAGACATGAAAGTAGAATAAATGCTGTAGAAATGAGAGCACTGAGAAGTATGTGTGGAGTGTCTTAGAACGACAGAGTAAAGTTGGTTATGGCAGAATAGACATGAAAGTAGAATAAATGCTGTAGAAATGAGAGCACTGAGAAGTATGTGTGGAGTGTCTTAGAACGACAGAGTAAAGTTGGTTATGGCAGAATAGACATGAAAGTAGAATAAATGCTGTAGAAATGAGAGCACTGAGAAGTATGTGTGGAGTGTCTTAGAACGACAGAGTAAAGAATTGTGTGATAAGAGAGTTTTGTGGGATGATGTTTGATAAGAAGATGTAGTGTCAAACATTGAGAAAGGTATGCTAAGATGGTTTGGACACATGTAGAGGATGGATGACGAAAGACTGGCCAAGAAGTTATATAAGTCAAGTGTGAATGGGACAGGAGAAAGGGGAAGACCTAGACGGACGTACTCTGAGCAGATTGAAGACATCCTAAAAAAGGACATGTTAGAAGTACCCTTAACCGAAGAGCATGCATGAGAAATTTGATTGGACTTGATGGGAGTGAATGTTGAAGCAAGAGAGATATGTCAGAATGTCTGAGAATGCCTTTTACGTTTATATAGTTAGTTAGTTTTGAGGTCACATTAAAATCCTTCAAATCAAGAAAATGTTTCTAAAAACTATTTCTGTATTAATTATTATATTCAAGCATTCGGCACTTCTACTCGTACTGATATTTATGAAAAGGGTCTTAATAACGAAATTGATTAAAATTGAAAGCTGAAGTCCTTATTTGCGTCGCCATTTTGCTGTGGGTCATACCAGCCGTGGTATGACTTGACTATGGTATGACTTTTTCTATCGATATTCAAATTTGGAAGGCAGCGATAGCCTAGTGGAGATACCAACAGACCGCCATGCAGAGGGTATCGGGTTCGAATTCACGGCACGCACCAATGACTTTTCGGAGTTATGTGCGTATTGAATTGTTAATTATCGCTTGCTTATTGGTGAAGGAAAATATCGTGAGGAAACCTGCATGTCTGAGAGTTCTCCATAATGTTCTCGAAAGACATGTGAAGTCTGCCAAACCGCACTTGGCAGGCTTGTTCTACTATGGCTTTACCCTTCTCATAGTGAGAAGAGGCCCATGCCCAGCAGTGGGACAGTATGTGGCTGATGATGATTCAAATTTGGAATCTGACATTGAAGGACAGAGTACGAATTTAAGTTATCAGTTTAAGGCCCAGTTTCACCATCTCTATATAGAATTTATCTTTCAGATAAATTCAAAATAGGAACAATATTTGTATGAGTTATCTGACATAATTTTTTAATAAGAACTAAGTAGACAGCTGTGAAACAAGACCAATATTGTTTACATTTATTTTTATTTAGATTTACATCGACTTTGTTTTAAAAATCTGTGGAGCAATACTGAAATGCATACTGTAAATCAGTTTTCTATTAAATTCTATCACTAACACACGCATTAGTATAAAATATATAACATATTTCAATCTAAATTTGTCCATATTCGCCCACTAGTGTTGCCACAAGCTATTGAGCGAGGCCGCAAAACAAGCTAAACATTTTCATAGTTAAACATATTCAATCACTTATTTGCCAACTAGTCTCATGTATTTTATGGAAATAGTGACGTGTTTTCTTAGAGAATTAAGTAAAACAATTCTGTGCAGCTAATATTTACATATGTTTCAATCACGTAGTTATCTATCATCATCATCAGGTCTGTATATAAACTGTCACACTGCTGGGCACGGGCCTCTTCTCACTATGAGAAGGGTTATCTATACACACCATAAAAATATATATATACGCGATAAACTCAAAAACGACCGAATATATTTTGGTACAGTTATCACCAATAGGTAGTGTGATGCCTGCGGAATGTTTAGGTTTATATGCATCTCGTGCAATTTGAAAATAAATACTGAGAATTCGGAAAAAACTCTGTAACACTTTTGCCTGACCCGGGAATCGAACCTGGGACCGGGATCAGCAGACGCATACGCTATCCACTGGACCATGGTGGCAGTCCGATTGATGCCAGTCAAATAAATATAAGTAGGTATTTGTATTGCTAGTATTTTATTACCCCGTTTGTAATAAATCCTATGTCACTATGAACAAACAAAATTAATATCAGAAGTAGTATATAGTCGTAGTGACTATATAATATTTACGATATTAAATTTGTGAGTATTGTTGCTGAAACAAGCTGGTTGTAATTTGAGGTTGCAATTAGTTGTATATTGACGTGTGTTAAGCGTGTAAGTTTCACGTGTCAAACTTAAATGCCACGGTAGTTACACGTGTTGAAGCTATATTCGGCATGTGTAAGTTGTGAAGTGGCAAGTTACTGGTAATATTGAAAATGGTTAATTTGCTTGCCTGCGGTTTTGTGTTGAAATGCGTTTATATTAAATGAACATAAATCTCTATAAACTTCGTTATACATGCGATGAACTAAAATGTCGTATAAACTTCGTTATTACTTTTTTTTGTGTTTTTACTTTAATTTTGTGTTTTCGTCATCATCAGCCCTGTATACAGACTGTCTCACTGCACAGGCTTCTGATCGCTATGAGGAGGGTACAGCCAATGACCACCAAGCTGGACAAATGCGGATTGGTTAATTTCATATATCCTGCGAAAACATGGTGGAATACTCTCTGACATGCAGGTTTTCTCGTGATGGATTACTTCACCGGTTAGCAAGAAGCGATAATTAACAATATACATATAATTTCTTTGACTTTTATCATTGAAACCACTCATTATATACTGTATTGCTCTGGTGTTGTGTTACGAAAAGACAATTTAAACACAATAAACATTAATAAAGTCATCTTCTTGTTAATAACATAGAATTCAAATCGCTTCGTCTAGACAATTGAAATTTTATTTCTCGCTACGTAAACATTCACTAGGAATGGGACGAAAGGGTTTTTCCAATTCCTTTTCAAAGAGGGTACATTAGGGCTTCAAAGTTTTGTGTGAAGTAAATGGCATGAATGTTTTTGTCACACATTACTCTTTTGTGCACGCGAGTGAGTGTTAGGCAGAACCTTATTTTATATTAAGTGCAAAATGGCATAAAATTGACAAAAAAAATATATATTTAGCCATCTTAACACATCATTAATACAAAATTAATATACACACAATAATGTGTCACCACTGTACGATTTGAATTCATATTCAGATCGAGTATGTGATAACATCACACGCAATAATCATAGTCGTAACTGAGTGCTTCATTGCGGTTTTCGACCGAAATAAGGTTCAAATACGGCTGGTATATACCTACGACTCGAACACGGCCTGAATGTGGCAAACGCATTACTTTTAATCCGTAAGACTTGGCCGCATTTGTGGTCTCTTTTTCTGCTTCAGTTTGCTCCAATTGCGGAGGACTGACCTCTGGATGCGTCGTAAACCTAGTTCTGTGGAAGTACAATGTTGTTTCGGTCGCTAAACTGTTACTGTCTTGCACAGGGCAAAAGTAACAGCGAACAGATATTAGGACTGACCTCAATTGATTGAATTACCCTTTTACTTATGCCTAAGTATGTTTACCGTTCTAGAAAGTGTTAGAATTATTTTCTTGCCCAATATTGATGTAGTATCCTATTACATGATAGCAAGCAAGCAGCTTATTCTGTTTACCATACATTCTGAAAAACTTGTAAAATGAGATTGCTGTATTGCCAAGCAGAGGCTCCTTTCATGCACTTACTCAATAAGATAATATTTAAAATTTACTATAGTTTTTAAAAGGAGCTGTTGATATATAATAAATTTGCATTTATGTAACAGATTATATAACAGTTTTATCTCGTTCTTTCACAGGTAATTATAAACCGAGAGAAGAAACCAACACATTATCTTCCTGTAGCGTTATATAACAAGGTAAGTAACGGAATAGGCAAAATGAAACTATTTAAGTTTCTATAATTTATTCAAAAGATATCTACTTCATAAAGAATGATCTCAATGTCAAATTATTTAAACAACGTATTCAACTATATTTGGAAATATCTAAATATCACACAACACTCATACAACTATGATTGAGGAAGGTCGATGAATTGGATGGCAAAATTTCAACGAAATAATTTAATCGTGCGTGTACTTAAAAAGTAAAATTATGTGAGTGAAAAATATTGCCCTCTATAAATAATAGTCTTTTCTGTATATTTAAGTAATATCCAAATTAGTTAAAATCGGAGCACAATAGACAAATTCAATAATATAAACTTACTAAATCCTTATCGTTGGTGTGTAGGTGTTTAAAAAGTCACTGTTGTTTCATTAATACTAAATTAAAAACCTATTTCGAATATCTGTCTTGTAATGAATACGCACAGTATTCGCGAAATACTGTCGACCTTATGTCACAGATTTATAAAGGTGTGTCCTCATACAGAGCCAAAAATAAACTGTCTACAGCTAAGCCTAATGGGTGTGTCATTGACATATTATTATCTATATGTTAGACTCGGTAAGTACTTGAAAGGTTTAAGATAGTTTGTCTGGCAAGGTTACAAGTGGGGAATTTATACATTGGTGCAAAGGCGGTGTGATGGGAGAACGATCTTGGGGTGTATACGAGATTGGTTTGATTGTGTCTTTACCTGCCTCAACTATATAAGCAATTTTGATGAATTAGCCAATTAATATAGATATAAACTTAATGGTAATAACGTGCTATTGTAGGATTTTCTTTTAGTAATTTTATAATAACAGCCCTTTCCTGTGTTTGTGTACAATAAATTAATTTGGAACACAAATCCAACCTACACAGTACACATGTATTGAAAATAAAGGTCGTATGTATTAGGTTTTCATCAATCTTGTTTCACATTTTGCGGTACTTACTCGTAAAACAACTGTGGATGGTAATATAATGTATCGAACAATGTGTTTCATGTGTGGGAGGGTACAATTGAATGAGGTATTTAACACCTACGCCTCCAACCCTAGCGCCGCTGACATGAACCCATGACCTTTATAAGATATACAATGTTGGATTGGTTTTTTGCCTAGAGTAGATACTCTATGGGCCGAGCTATATTGTGTGGCTCTAGATGTAAATTACTCCAGAGGGTGTCGGGTAAAAGTTAGTGGTGTGTAATTATAGCTTGCCCCGTGCCTCGGCGAGCCCGTTATTACGCCGTCGCGGCGTCGTTCGTGGCTTTGACAAGTTTGACAGTTGATATGTGGTATCAGACGGTAGTCGGCTTGTGATATAATTATGTAATATTATGTCAAATCTGACCTCTAGCATCATGGCGATAGTCTTGATAATGGTAATTTTGAACTAATCTATCCAATACTTATCTCACAGTTATATTATATGAAACTAGATTATTGTTATTCTTTGATGCATTAAGTTACAATTTCTGAGAATCTTCTTTGATACATACGTCTTACGCTTCAAGTACATAACAAAACAAACGTATTATCTGTCGAAGAAAATTCCAAACAGTGAATATATGTAGCAAACTACTATTTTGTCTTGACTTTTATGAAGAAAGGGTTATTCGATACTCGCAGACAGAGAGATGGTTGGAAATACAATAAAATACAAACTGAAATACTTCGTTTTGAATGTATTGTGTATCTTGATAATTTAGTAATGCTTTCTTATTTGTGTGAGTGTGTTGCCAACTCTGGTGTAGGAGTAACCGCCCGAAGGCCTCCGACATGGCATAACAGTTCTTGTCCTGAGAGAAGAACCGGGACCGACAGGTTTACGTTCCTTCCGGAGTACGGTAGCCCGGTGATGTAAATGCCACATGATGTGACCACAAATGGCGACTTGTGCAAGCGTTCCTTAACTTTGCCGCCCTATTGTGAACGGCACGCCCAAGTCTGAACTAGTACCTAATCATAGTTTAGGTGACATTTTTTATTTGTGTGGGAATCAAACGCATAAAACTAGAAGCAGTGACTACTAAGCAGTCTCTTCCTAATGTGGTAACGTGGTAGTTATACTCTATACTTATTGTTAATAAAGTTTGAAAATCTATTAAAATAAAAAAATAGATACTGATTTACAATTGATACTTGAAAAACTTATTAAAATAAAAAGAAATCTATCATACAATATTATTTAGCGGGTCTTAGTCGCGATAATTTACTTATTTCAAGGCATAAATACCTCTGTTATTCTCCTACGTTTCTACCGGCTTGCAGTCGCGGGTCGTGGTCGCGGAGGGACTGCTGTCAGCTCAGCGCCGTCCTTGTGAAGCGCGGGTTTCGGCAGCTACCATCACTTGTTTTATATCTTTGATTCTATCCGCACTGTCGGTCCCTAAATAATATTGCATGATGTATACAAATCGCGAAAGTTTAAAATCGATTAAAAATAATCAAGTCTATAAATACGTATATATAACATATTTTTACAAGAGGTACTTGGAAACTAGCGTGGCGTTTTGTATGTTTAACAACACTAATTTGCTTAATTGTATGTCATTAAGTGTCCTTCGAAACTAATGTTATCGATCAAATCGTATACTGCTTTAAATATTAGTATATTTGCCGAACACGCGGCTTTACACGCTAAATTACCTATACATGTCAAAACCCCGTACATTTAACATAGGCGACATGACAGGGCTTGATTTTAGTGACATGCCCTGTCTATATGTAACTAGCCTGTTATGGCGTACGATGCCTTAGTAACATAAAGTACAATCACAAAACCTTCAAGCATATGTTGTGACTCATTATGCAGTCAAGCTGTCTTATACAGCTTATAGAGAAAAGCTGACTCATATAGTTTAAAGACAACAACAGCAAAGACAACGCCTTCTAGAAATAAACCAATGTGTTACAGATAATTTTAAAATCGTTCAAAAATCGGATACAACGGACTTCTAGACTAGAACATAATAATATGTACAATTTAAATACTTACTGGTTAATTTGTTTACTTACTTTATTTACGTTTAACAATCGATAAGGCTACAAACCCTATATGAGTTGTTACGCAGACAAATCCCAAAACACATTCACTCGCACGTCAAAACAATGTACCAACATCATAGAGCATAGATATTTACATAGAGGCGCATTTCTTATAGGCGCTCTGTACATCGTCACATTCTGTGACCCAAATTGCCGCTTGGCGGCGTGGCAGTCGCGCTGTGACAGCTGTCTCTATGTGCGCAAGAGAGACGAACGTTCCCCCTGTGTATCTTAAGTACGAGAGCAAGAGAGACGGAAACGACGCCAGCGCTGCCAACGGCGCCAACTACGTACTACACTGACGACAGTCGCCAACTCGCCACTTGGAATCGGCACACGAAATCCTCAAGAAATGCGCTACTATGTAAATCTGTATTCATTGCCAACACCTATGGCATGCGCTGTCTGTACATGAAGCTTTCTGTTAAGACGTACTTATTACATAGTAAAGCTGTGTTGAGCACTTACAGGGTGTTTTGCACTTCCCAATACATTATTCATAGGACATTGCTCCGTATGCCTTCGCGTCGATTATGTAACGCATGAAATTATACCTTGTAGCTACTACCTTATTACATATAATTATGTTAATGTACGTGGGTGGTGTGACATATATGTGGTTCGGATACCTAAAGATATTTCGAAGAAAATATTGACATTTTCACCTTGATTGATAGCCTTGTGGAAAGACAGATTGCTACGTGAAGGGCCTCGGGTAGACCCATGCAACCACGCGGCGCAAAGCTGTTTTTTCGAAGTTATGTGTATTCTCGGCTGATAGGTTGATCTTTGACCGTCGTTATGGCTAGCCATTATGCCTGAATATCCTAACACTAGTCTAAGGAATGGTATGTTGTTATCCTTTTCGGTTACGGAGATAAACGATAGTCGCTGTGAGTAACAGCAAATATTCAGTAAAATCTAGGAAGGCTAGCAAACGGCTCACTGAATTCAAGACGAAAGGCTTTTATGTCGGACGCTGCAACTTTACTGTATCAAAGTAACGTGTCATCACCATAATGTCAGCCTAGAGACGTCCACTCTGACCATAGGCTTCCCCCAAGGTTCTCCACACAGACCGATTTTGAGCCGCGTATATACATGGTGTAAAAATACCCTTAACGAAAACTGAAATCCCATGTTGTACCAATCACTACGAATTTTTTTTACTTCGGCGCCATACCTGGGAAATTACTGGTTCAAGAGATATTGAGGCTCAAAGTTAGTATTGAATTTTTCTAATTAGGTACAAAATCGATGCATTTATGCCTATAAATATAAGGGTATATTTATGCCCGCCAATATGTTCTTTAGATGCCCTATGACCCCATGGATAAGTAGGTATTTCTAGCATTGCACGCGCTAGCTTTGAGTTGCGGTTTAAAAAATGTGAAACCTTAAAAAAAAAACGTTTCCCAGGTATTATTTTTGGTTAGCATGACTTGGCATGATGTCCATAACGAGTAGACTTCGGCTTGGTGATGGGTCTTGTGACACCCTGTATAAAGTAAATTCGATAACTAGTACGGTTACGGCTGTGAATTTTGTTGAAATACACGTTGTGTCCCACGCGGCACGACGGTAGATTAACTTTTAAATGGATTTCGTTCACTTTACGCAACGCCTGTCTCCATTCAATTTCGGTGAAAAGGTCGTACAGTATGTCACCGATGTTGATTAAATTGCCGTTTTGAGGTAAATCATTTGGTATTCATCTTTTTTATTTCGGGAGATGAGCCGTGTCATATTTCAGATGGCATTAAAAGGAATTTTTTTTATCGGCAGTTTTTATTCTCAATCGTCTATAACTTTGTGTTGAAGTCGAATTAAGGGAAGACATATAAAATGCATACCTAGCTATTAAAAAAAATTAAAAACGATATATTTTGATATAAATATATCCGACTCAATGTTAAGAAGATGGTTCGTTAAACGCAGCCTCTACAATAAAGGTCTATCTTTCCTTTAGTTTAGCGATTTGCTATAAAAATAATAAATTAAATTTTCCTACTCCTGGGCCTCTTCCCATTATAAAATGTACAGTAAATTTAAAAGGAGTACTTTATTTTAGACTCCAAACTAAGACTTAGATGTAAAACCAACAGAAGCCGTTGGTACAAATCTCCTTTAAAAATGAACCTACAAATAGTAGCCATAAAATATCAATTCCATTAGCGACATATCGTAATCGCCGTTGGATTTCCAGTCAGGCATGTGGTGACAGTTTGATTACCCATCGCTTTTCACTACGACGACATTAACCTTGACCTCGAAGAGTAATTACAAGCAGTTGACATATTCTTCATGACTACAACCACACGTTGTAATTCTTGGTAAAAATGCATTGATTGCGTGTTGTACTAGTATAACAGATTTCTTTCTAGCTATTAAGGAAATACTTGACTATTTTGTACATTATATGACATTATATTCTTAGTATTCTTGTAAACGTGAAAGTTTATGTTTCCTTGACTTCTACTTACTTTTACGCGACCACGGATGGCTGAAGATGGCTTTGTTTGTTTTAACAAGATAACTAGAAATTAATCTTGTACATTGGTGGACAATACCACAAATATTCGATACCATTAGGGACAAATCGCAGACATGCAAGACCTTGCGATGTTTTACACCACCCTTTATCAAGTCATCCTCCTAGAGTTATCCCAGTTTCAATCTGGGTGCCGCTTACTAGACTAACCGGATTTGGCTGAATATTAGCTTTTCCACGGAGCGACTGCCTCTCTGACCGCCGCAACCCGAAGGGATAGCGATATTCCATGGCTTAGTTACTAGTGTCAGTAATTTATTTAGAGGTACTGACGGTATAAAGACTGTCAAAGATCTTCATGACAAACGGGACCGACGGCTTAACGTGCTCTCCGATTCACGAGACAAGCGATGATTAACACCCTCTAGCCACCAACCACCCTTTAGCAAGTAAGACTTATCAATGGCATAAATTTATTACTTCGAAAAGGCAGTGATGCGCGTCGTGATGGGTTTGAACTTGAAACCCTCTTAGTAAAAGTTTGTTAATTTCACCACTCTGACAGTAAAGTGGAGTTTTAAGTCAACTCGAAAGTTTTATATATAGAAAGAAAGAAAAAACTAAAAAAATATGTTTATTTTTATAATAGACGAAGGACATGATATAAACAATGTGAGAAAAAAGAACTATAACTAGGCACAAACCGTACACGCCCGTCGTCTGTGCAAAAATAGGAGGCCAGTTCAGCATATTGCCGGACATATGTGCCCGGCGCTGGTTTATATCTTCCCTCGTGTGCTTCTATGTAGAACGTGGGTCTCAGCCCACACGAATACAATCTAAATTAGAGCAGCTTCCTGTTACCATAGGATGAAGAATTCTTGCATGTTCGTTCAGTACCGATAGCAATGTACTAATAGTATTTATAAAACGCATGAGCCTGAGTCTAGCTACAAACAGTATTAGCTTTAGATTAGCTCTTTGCCTGGTAACTTACTAGGGATTATTTTAGATTATTTTTGAAGCAAAGATATGACTAATTTCCATGTATTTTAGTGTAAAATGGCAGGATTTACTTCTAAAGAAATAGCTTCCAATATTTTATATTTACAACCCGCACTTGGCGAGCGTGGTGAACTATGGCCTTACCCTTCTCATAGTGAGAAGAGGCCTGTCCTCAGCAGTGGGACAGTATCTCGGGCTAATGATTTTTATATTTCAATTATTTTCAATATAACTTACAAGACCCAAATCCAATGAACTATATTCATTGGATTTCTTTGTTAGTATCGAGAGTATGTAATTCAAGACTCTTTGAAAAACAAATATAATCATAAGTAACTTTAGGTACATTTTCTATTTTAATTAATTTTCCTTAAGATATTATGCTGGTATTACTGCTCCCCGCCAGTTTGTCTGACTCGTTAATCTACTGGAGCATCCTACACAGTTTCTGTCTGTTAGACATTTATTAATCTTTCTCTCCTAAATGACGTGGAACTAGTGAAAGTAAAACATTTGAAATACTATAGTTTATTTGCTAATTATTGAAATTCTTTGTGATATTTCTTTATAAGCAAATGGAGAAAATGTCTCTACACGCCGTTTCAGAGACATTTCTATCGCGAAGATAAGGTTAGATTTTTGATTAGATTTAGAGATTTTAGATTTGTATTTATCAGAAAACACACAGATACAAAATAAACTAATACTAAGTTAAACTTAAGTCTAGAATTTTCCAATATAATAGAAAGAGACCAATCTCCTGTACTAGTTAGGAAACTGTATCACAGGAGGTTGGGTCCCTCTTTCCAAATTATATTTAGGTAGTATATTAAATAGTACAATATTATTAAAGTATACACGAGCAGACAAATAATTATAATTAAGTGATGGTAAGAAATTATGCTTATGGCCCGGCTACACGCTCCGTCTTGCCTGCGCAATCCGGTTTGTGCAGTCATGACTGTGCAAAAAACGGTGCAGGTAAGCTCGTGCAAACTAAACTGTGCAGGCCCTAGTTGTGTTTTGAGAGCTCATCAATGCACCATGTTTCCAACGGAAGAGGGTTTATTAATAGGATCATTATTTTATTGTTTACTGATAAAAAAACAACAAGCAATCAAGCGACGCCGTAGAAGTACCTAAGTGGAGCAAAATATGTTTTTTACGAAGGAACATACATATGTGAAATATTAACTTAATCGAAGATTTGAGAGAAGATCCAGAAGACTGGCGAGTTTCTAAGAATGGCTGAAACCGCCTATGAGTTACTGCGCTTAGTAACACCCAAAATAAAAGTAAAATCACTCAGAATATAACGGAATCAATTCATTTGCTCCGATCAACATCACCACGTCCGTTTTTAGGGTTCCGTACCTCGAAAGGATAAAACGGAACCCTTATAGGATCACTTTGTTGTCCGTCCGTCTGTCAAGACCCTTTTTCTCAGGAATGCGTGGAGGTATCAAACTGAAATTTATACTAAATACTCGAATGTATGGTTCCATAGAGCTGTAAAAAAATCTAACTTGTAATCCAACGCAATTAAAAGATACAGTCGTATATGCTGCAAATTGCAGCATATTTTCAAACTCGCATTGGAATCAAAACCTATAGGGTACTTCCCGTGAACTCAGAATCTTGAAACTTGGTACGAAGCAATGTCTTACATCACTCATAAAGGAAAAATTGCGAAAACCGTAAATTTTTTATTACAGCATATAAAAAAATATTTTAAAGAAATTTAAAGTTACTACCCCTTTCTCTTGAACGCGTGGAGGTATTAAATTGAAATTCATATCAAATATTCAGGTATATAACACCGTTAGGCTGCAACAAAATCAAGCTTCTATGTCAACGCAATCAAAAGAAAGAGCAACAAAAGCATATTTTCAAACTCGCGTCAACTCGCAAGTGAATCAAAACCTACAGGGTACTTCCCTTGAACTCAGAATCTTGAAATTTAGTACGAAGTAACGTCTTATATTACATATGAAGGAAAAATTGCGAAAACCGTAAATTTTTAGTTACAGCATATAAAAAACTATTTTTTAATAAATTTAAAGTTACAACCCCTTTCTCTTGAACGCGTGGAGGTATTAAATTGAAATTCATAGCAAATACTCAGGTATATAACACCATTAGGCTGCAACAAAATCAAGCTTCTATGTCAACGCAATCAAAAGAAAGAGCAATATAAGCATATTTTCAAACTCGCACCTACTCGCAAGTGAATCAAAACCTACAGGGTACTTTCCGTGAGCTCAGAATCTTGAAATTTGGTACGAAGCAACTTCTTATAGCACATATAAAGGAAAAATTGCGAAAACCATACATTTTTAGTTACATCCTATAAGAAAAATATTTTTAATAAATTTAAAGTTACTATCCCCTTTCTCTTGACCGCGTGGAGGTATTAAATTGAAATTCATAGCAAATACTCAAGTATATAACACCGTTAGGCTGTAACAAAATCAAACTTCTATGTCTACGCAATCAAAAGAAAGAGCAATTTAATCATATTTTCAAACTCGCGACTACTCGCAAGGGAATCAAAACCTACAGGGTTCTTTCCGTGAACTCAAAATCTTGAAATTTGGTACGAAGCAACGTCTTATAGCCCAGATAAAGGATGCGGAAGGCTGAGGACCGTGTGCTGTGGTGCGTGTTGGGAGAGGCCTATGTCCAGCAGTGGACTGCGATAGGCTGTTTGAGATTGAGATTTCAAATAATTACATAGTCTTCAAACCTTTTTGCTAATTATTCTGTACTTTATAAGTATTTTTGTAACAGATTTCTAATAGTCACTAAAAACTTTGTAATTCAATAACTTTGATAAAAAATCTTACCATCATTCATCAGCAGACTTTTGCAAGGCTGCTGCAAGGCTGGTATAGGTATTTAAGTTATATTATAAAATAAGCAATATATGTTAATATAAAATAAAGGATGACTGATTACAAACGACAAAGACCCCTTTTTCTTTAATTTATGCTCCTCCAGCTTTCCATACTGTAATGTTATGGATTTCATTTGGCAATAAAAATACTATAACTATGACTGGTGAACTTTTACTTATATACCTACAGGTTTGTTCGGAACTCTCGGTGCGCGAGTCCGACTCGCACTTGACCGGTTTTCTTTTTATGTAAATAATTTGAAATTGAGCCCTGTATCGTCTGATGATGAGGATTATAATAATTATTATTCACAAATAAATCAAACGAATATTGAAATATAAAGAAATTAATGTTCCAAATAAAAGTGTTAATTTCACTTTTACTAACTGCACATTTAATAATTGTAAGTTTTAAATGTTTGTGTAATAAAACTTAGTTTTCATTAACTTGAGTTTTAATTTTGAGTAGGTATATTTTATCATGGTAGGAAGATTGGTAGTTGAGAGAAAAGTAGATTACGCACCTCGCTAAAGTGAGTAATCAATGCATGCGCTTGGGCACCAACATAACACTCGTGCATTAACTTCTTGGGTATTGTTTGTTTGTAACGCAAATAGTAGATAATATTATTTGAAAATGAAATACAACAATAATTTAATTCAATTTCCATTAAATAAATTCAAATATATACATATTTGAATTTATTTAATGGAAATTGAATGAAACAATTAAATTGTACACTCTATGTAATTGTGAGGTAATATGTGCTATGGACTCTGTCTGATAATAAATGATTTTTATTTTATTTATTTTATTATTGACACACTTTGCGCTTGATGCAACAATCTACTATTATTTACGACGGCGACGTGTACGTACAATCTCGAAAATAATAACGTCGGACTGTTGCGCGGCTTGAATAACCGGCCACACGTTCAAGTAAATCGTGCAAGTAAAGTTTGCGCAGTCCAAATCTTCAGCATGTCGACGATTGCACAAGCCGCGCTTTCAGGACTGCGCGAGCTACCGTCTTACCGTCCACACGCGCGCGCTTACCTGCGCAAACAGGTTTGTACAGGCATGATCGCAGGCAAGACGGAGCGTGTAGCCGGGACATTAGTTTCTAATTTAGATATAAATTCAAGTAAACTTGATTTATATAATAAGTACATTACTTTCGCGTGCTAATCTTCTTAATATATAAAATCCTTGCGTTACTGACTGACTGACAGACACGCTACAGCCGAAACTATTGGGCGCAGGAAGCTGAAATTTGGCATGTATGTTCCTTGGGGACCGTAGGGGTGCACTAAGAAGGGATTTCCCGAAATTCCCACGGGATCGGTCAAAACGGGTAAATTTAAAAGAAATGCAGGCGTAGCTGCTGGCGTCCTCTAGTCATTTTATACAAGAAGCAAGCGAGGCGCAATTTACGAATTGTGGATCAACAGTATAGCTAATAGTGTCAATGTTATTATGCTTTTAGCATTTATTTATTACGATGATGTGTGTGTGTGCATTTTATAAAATTAAATAGTAACCACAGATTTGCATTCCCAATTTTTTATGGGCTTTAATGATGTTCCACTTGTGAGCAAGGGCAATATTTGCAAATATGATGAAATAGCAGTTTAAGTTTACGGCCTCCAACTCTTATTTTATTAGATCCCCTATTATTTGTATCTAACCCCTTTTAAGGGCGCTCAAATAGTCTAGCCATCTCCTCGTAATGTTTCTCCGTCACCTTTTGTTGTCATGAAGAGAGACACAATATTAGATTAACTTACTAAATTAGGATTTGGACAATCTTTATGAAAATATGGAAATAAAATACTAAAGTGAATGCTCTCTGTTTATCGTCGTCTTTCTAATCTCAAAATGCAAACGAATTTCGCGATAAACAAGGTATTGTGTCGCTAAACAAATTGGAAATATGTTCGTACCAGATAAAAGTTTTAATTTGGCTTCGCTTTGTAAATACGCTTGTAATTGTTTTGTTCGTACGTTGACCGCTGATACGATTTGATTGTGTTGTATGAAAACATCAAATTTTAGATAACGTTTTAATACTATGTGTCGATACATATTTGAAAGCAATTACTGATAAATTTTCTGCAAATGGTATGCATATTTCATGCTCGTTCACGCAAATAAACGAATAGTAAAAAATGACTTTGGAATCGATGTTTTGACTATTGATTTGTGTTTCATTTTTCACAATAAAAGCAAGGTTCACAACAAGCAGTCTTAAAGCTGCTCGCCATTCTAACGAAACATATTTCCTTAACAACGCTTTTCACTCAATATTTTGTCGTTATATTATGGTACAATACACTCTCCAATAGCAACTTATTTGCAGATTCTATACCTCGGAAGATAACTTCAAGCCATCTCGGCCATACTCTTTCACTAAGACGATATACTCAATATCAAAAAAAGAATACTTCACTTATAATCTCTGAAAATGACAATGATACGTCTTTCAAAAGATCTGACGTATTATATCAAGACGGCTTTCACAAAAGAATACAAGCATTTGTAAACACTCATTTCAGCACACATTCATTGATAGGATCCAGAATGGCCACTGTATTTCACCAGAGTGCCGGACAGAAAACATCGCAGAATCCGTCTGCCTGTCAAGAGATACGTTAACCCGCAGCCCTTTATGAAATATTAACACGTTATTTTGTATGATCCGAGGAAAGTCCCTTGTCGGCGATTCGCTTTGTCACTCCCTAGCTGCTCGGATGTGGAAATCTGTGAAATGTCAGAGTTCAGAACGACTCTGTCAATGGTTGGGCGTCACGTAACGAGGTTACTTTAGGATGCGTTTCCACTGAAGAGGAGTGAGGTTAAATTTACCTTAGTGGATGTTTTTAAACTTTCACGACTTACCTATACACATACTTATATAATTACGTGATACAAAACCTTTTACTTAAATAAATAAGAGTATTCACACACGATTAAAATATCACTTGAGCTGGGCAAAGCTATAAAGCTATGTAATATTATCTCAAATCTTGCAAAAAAGGTAGAAATTTCGCGGTTTTAGTTACGAGTAACGGAAAATGAAAGGAAAACTAAACATGTGTGTGTTGTTCAAGTGTGTGTGTGCCACTTTTTCACAATGTGCTATATCTCCAGCTCTATAGCTCCAGTATTTTCTTGCCCTTTTCTTTTTATGCATATCTTCTTTACTTGCCAGAGGGATACTATAACTCAACTAAATAGCCAATCTATCCATCAATTTGGAGATTCGAGAAACATATTTGACATAAGCTCCATACAAAATATGTCAAACATGTATCTCGAATCTCAAAATCCACGGATTGATTGAATATTGAAACCGGCAGTTAGTAAACTGCTTCGCTTCGCCCATTTTTGTTGAAAAAGCAGCCTTAGCTCCTCAACGTCGTAACGCAAACAACCTTGTTAAATATGTTACTTTGCCCACGTAATGTTAATTTTAATGTAACTTTTTTATAACTGTTCGATAACCAGAGTGTTCAACTGCCTTTTTAAAAGCTTTAAGAACTCTTAAATATACTTAGAGGGTTTTATTACGTGACGCGCATGACTATTCCATGCAGTCAGTGTTTGTGGCGCAGAACTGGCTATCTTCATAGCGTAATGTTATAAAGATATATAATCGTACTTATAGTCGTCCTTGCTAAATGGACTATGCAACACCACAATATTTTTCGATACGAACCATTTTAAATTTGAGAATAGCGCTTTCAACCAACCAAACAAGCAAACTTCTCAGCTTTATATTAATATTATTATATATGTGAAAATAAAATTATGAAAAACGATTATCGATACGATTCCGTCGGAAAAGAAACTACGTAGCAGCACTACATATTTATAGATTTTTTGTCGATAGATGCTAATAGGCCTGCTGCATTTTGCGTAGGATCTTAAGCATAGCTAGATAATCGTAGGCTAAGCCAATCCATACAGCACTAGATCCGCCTTACAATGCAAATCTTAGTTTAGGTAGATTTTCATTTCTTCATCATCTCAGCCTGCCGTGTTGCATTGCTGGATATAGCCCTCTTCAATGCTACGCCACTGAGCCAGATTTTCAATTAGCATACCCAAAACATAATTACCTTACTACCTACCCTTTCTATTAAAACAGTCCGTTATAATTAAATGATGTAATTATTTTCTGCACGCAATATATCACCCAAATTGCTTACTTTGTGTATAAATATATGTAAACTGTTATAGTCGGCACTTAATAACATTAAGCGTCGTGGAAAATGTGCTGAGAAAATTCTAGACTTTTCGAGAAAATGTATTTTCTTAACGTGGTGAGGACGCCCTCTGCCGCGGTTTTATTTCAAAGGTGAACAATGCGAAGCCTTTTAAATAATGTTATAAATAGAAATGTATATTTGTTCGTATTTATTTATATAAATGACGTAATGACTGAAGTCCTTTTGTCGAGCTTTATTTATTTCATGTCCTAACGAGAGAAACGTAAAGTGAGACGCAAATAAACAGCTTTGATATTTCAAATTGGGTCATATAATGGACAATGAATTTTGAAACCTATCATTACTTTTGTAAGACCCTTTATGTTATAAACTTAAATGGACAGCGAACCTATTGCGATATACTCATTATGTTACAAAACTTTCAGTCTCGATATAGCTATATTAGAAAATTACAAAAAAAAAAAATAAGGTTCTTAGCGAGAATGTGGAAATCAAACCTACAGCCAGGCTACAAAACTACCAGGCTCGACAAATATTCGAAATGTACTAAAATTTAACGAGAATGCAGGCTTCAACTAGTTTGGAATACCGATGACGCATTGAGCGGCGCGCCCTCGTTGACGTCGTAGCGCTCGCCTACGTAGCGTGTAGCTGTTCGGCATCTACGAGTTACGTAGCCACAGTCGTAGACACGGTTTTGATAACGTGTGAGCCCTTATTATTCAAAATTGTGATTTATAATAAAGTGTGGATATTTAAATATTTTCTGACTTTTGTATGAATACGAAAAACATTATAAACAGCACACATGACGTTTGTTAAACTTTAAGATAAGCTTCGCTGACAAAGATAGCATATAAAAGCAGTATGACTGGACCAATGACGTTGTAGTATAAGCGGTTGTCTCGCTGATTCACATGGGGCTGAATCGTGTTGGTTTGATCCCGAGTTTAAATTACAAAGTCTCCATAGGATTATCTCCAAGTGCAAGTATGGTCTTTCTAAATTTATTCCACATTTGTAATATTCGTATCATATATAGCACTTAAAACGTTAAAGTACACCATAGTTTCACCGGTTTTTGAACAGAATATACAAAAATTTCCTAGATCTGAATAAAAGCACATATTGGTAAATAGTTACCATATTACCTCGTAGCAAGCAGTTACCATAATGCCTCGTAGTAAGCAGTTACCACAATGTCTTGCAGTGATTACATCCCGTCGACGTAGAGACGTCCCATCGATTGCCGTGATTCTTTGACCTTTGTGACGCACACATGCATGCAACGACGGTGTGTTATTACGTCAATGCCTATGTGTGGGTGTACTCACACAAAGTCCATTGCGATGTTAAATTAGAATGTGATTGTGTGCGTGTAGACTCACACTAAGAGTTCTATAAATGTTTGTAATCAAGATCAATAATATAAACCTTAAAAGTTACTCTCCCATTACTTCTCAAACATTCAAGATCGAGATAAAAAATTAATTGAAAGTTCAAGAGATTAAGAATTTGAATAATAGAATGCATACTTGTATTTTAGACTTTTGTATTCAGTATTTAAAGAATGCTTAGCAATTTGCAGTTCACATCGAATAAATCTTTTAAGGCGAGCATTTGGTTAAAATTTGTATATTCTGATATTGCTTTTCTTTCGTGTAGCGAATTGAAACTGATGTATAATACCTATCCTTTATAAATTTTATATTACCGACTAGTCGACGCCAGCGGCTTCGCACGCTCATATTTTCGAATTACCCGTTTTGCCCGATCCCGTGGGAATTTCGGGAAATCCCGTCTTAGTGCACCCCTACGGTGCCCAAGCAACATACATGCAAAATTTCATCTTCCTACGACCAGTAGTTTCGGCTGTAGCGAGTCTGTCAGTCAGTAACGCATGAATTTTATATATTAAGATATTGCGCAGCTTAGTGCAAGATGCTTTAGTTGCAATTTAAGGCGTACGTGGCATTTTCTTACCTTAACTGAAATAATAATTATGTAGAATTCAATTGTATATTTGAATTGCTCGTACGATTACCAACAAAATATAGATTTGTCCTCTGTTGAAAAACTGGCGGCCATGTAATTTCGTGCACCACTCGACTTATTTCGATTTGAAACTATATACTAGGCTCTTACACGTATTTCGTCCAAAAAAATGAAAATAAAACAAAACTCTTTTCTACTATATTAAATGTACAAAATGTGCGTTAGTTTACAAAGACGAACATTATTTTGAACTGATGCCCAAAATTATATATTTAAAACTTTAATACTTTTTCTTACTCCAAAAGTGCGCCGCAATTAATTGGAGTATATTTATGTAAATCAATCCTTTAAACAGAATCCCAGCAAAACTCCTTCACATAAAAGCCTCTGGAAGTTTAACTCGTTTGACCTTTTAGTTAAAGGCGGCTCCAAACTTTTCTTCGGTAATTTATTCAGCAAACTAACTGCCTCCTACGGCGACGACCTACGTGATCTATTAAAATGAGCTTTTATAATAATCTGCACTTTAAAATGTAAATGGTTTTCAAAGTTGACTATCTATAGGGTTGACCTACCCACAACCGGATCAATTTTAAACTATATCTTTATTAATTTATTCTGCTCCAGCGTTAGGTTATTTCAGTATCATGTCTTTTTTTCTGCTATAAAGTGATCTCTTAGCGTTATCCCAGTTTCACAACCTGGGTTCCGCTTACTAATCTAACCGGCATAGGCCGATTCAGAATGTCACGACAAGTAATCGTACGATATGTCAAATTATTGTGCTCGTCTTTTAGCCACCTATCAGAGATATTTTGAACAAATATTCATTGAATTCGGTTTATTTATTAATTTACTTCATACTGAATGCATGAAATTGATAGGAAATGCGATAGTTTTGACAAAAAATGAGGTAGCCCGTTTGACAATTAACGGAATCGAATGTCAAATGAGACATCGAACGATTCTGAATCGCACCCCTGATTTGGCTGAATATTAGCTTTTCCGCAGAGCGACTGCCTGTCTGACTTCCACAACCCGAAGGGATAGTGATATGGTTTAGACTAGTGTCAGTTTATTTGGAAGGTACTGACGCCCTGTAACGACTCTCAAAGATTTTCATGACAACCGGGACCGACGGCTTAACGTGCTTTCCGAGGCACGGGACAAGCTATAATTAACAATGCAATACGCACATAACTTCGAAAAGTCATTGGTGCGCGCCGTGGATTCGAACCCGATACCCTCTGCATAGCAGTCTGTTAGTATCTCCTCTAGCCTATCGCTGCCATCTAGTACTATAAAGTGATACTGCTTATTATTACAAACTAGACATCGCCAGCGGCTTCGCCCGCGTCAATAACACATAATATAAACCTTCCTCTTGAATCATTCAAACTATTAAAAAACCGCATTGAAATCCGTTGCGTAGTTTTTAAGATTTAAGCATACATAGGGACAGACAGACAGAAGACAGACTTTGTATTATACTATGTAGTGATAAGTGTTTAAATTTTCTTTTTTGAAATTTTCTCTTTAATGTCCTTAGCGTGTCTTAGGGAGAGAGCATTTTTAAATCCTCTGTCTTTTCAGCTCCTGT
This sequence comes from Euclidia mi, assembly GCA_944739405.2. Taxonomy (NCBI): domain Eukaryota; kingdom Metazoa; phylum Arthropoda; class Insecta; order Lepidoptera; family Erebidae; genus Euclidia; species Euclidia mi. The sequence continues at coordinate 45,336,558 of OX123202.2, forward strand.
GCACAGTAATTTCGGTTGTACGTTATCGGTTGGACAGCCATTAACTCAATAACCCAAGAGGTTTATAATATAATTGAAAGATTTAAAAATAAATAAATTTAAAAAAGATTATACTTATCTCAATATTGATTAACGACTCACACATAGACAGAACCTTAAGTCTGGTATGAGGCCGACGCTCTACGATCCCCAAACAATAGGGGGTTGAGCGATGCCTTAGCAAAGGGAGATACATAATTGATGTAGGTTTGCCTGCTAGACAATGCAGTCTTAGTCAAATTTATTGTTTGTTTTTGGTTTTAACTTTTAAGTGATTGGAAAAGTGACTTGATAACTTTAAATAGATATGAAACAGCTTAGCCAGCGATTTTATTTAAACCATTAAAATAGCTAGCTAAGTAGCGAAGGTTTTGGTAGATTTTGGCCATTATAATTGTTGGTGAGCCAAATAAAAAAAAAATAAAAAAAAATATAGAAACAGTATGCTGTCAGGGTGCTTGTGTATGTTTCAATACGCAATTAAAAATAATCATTTTTTGAAGCTACGCACAGCTCATAAACAGTTAATAGAATAAATTGATAATTAAAGAGTGTGTATTTCTATAGCTGTTACGATATTATACTTATCTAACAAACTTGACTAGTCGAAACGCTTAACTGCAGAAATATGGAAAGGTCAGTAGCCAATATTAACTTCATAATATTTGAACGTAAATACTGAAATATATTTATAGGATCACTTTGCCCTTTATGCATAAATCCTCTGCCAACTTTATTTTTTATCATATTTATTCATCTCCGTCACGTAGATGTCACTTCCTACAAATATTGTCGTGGCCATCGTGGCATTTCTTTCAACAAAAATCACGCACATTTTAATATTACTTGTGAATGGGCCATTGTGCGCGGTCTCATTCCTAGTTAACTAGGTGTGTAACCCTATGTAATGGGTTACACACCTCTACAGGTAAGTGAATGTCGTTTACCTTTAACTTTTCCTGAAGAATTAGACCAAGTACACAGCAAATCGGCCTAATAAGTTCGCTCCTTAATATGTAGCACATATGTATGTTAAATATAAGGCGAGAAGTGGGTATGTTCAACCGTCTTCTAAAAATAATAATTAATTAACCGATTCTAAAAAATATTCGTCGTTCATTTCCTTCCAACTTTGAGGATATAAATATGCACGTGTGTTTTTTTGAAAAATGTAATGATTATTTTATTAAATAACATAATAAAAATGCTCCTCGCCGGATAAATGTTTCCTTAGAGTCTTTACAAACAAACAATGGATAAAACGAACTTCTTTGTTAACCAAACTCTACTGTACTCCTAACTACAAGTGACGCACAAAATTTTTATTTAGCATTCAGCAGGGTGAAGGACCTGTAGCGCACTGTTCCGATTATCAGGCCGTTTGCTTTAATAGCCGACGTTCCCTGGGCGACGGCGGTGCAGAAATATTTGAACTCGCAGCGGGCGATGACCCTTTGCCTATTAGAGTTGCTCTACCTTAATCGTACTAGTAATATAAATGAGACAGTTTGTAAGAATGGATGGATGCTTGCTGATTGATGAATGATCGATAATACTCTTTCATGCAGAAAGTACGGTTTGAATTTTCATAAAATATAGCCTAAACATATAGAATAGGATTTAGGGTCCCCCTTGGCGGGTTAGCCGATACCCACGCAAGCGTCATGGATGAACATAATATTTTTCTCAGTTTGTGAAATCAACAAACACTGCGTATTTTCTTTACGAAAACGACTACTACGACCTAGTAGACAATGCTTTGCTCTTGCAACATTTGGTCTAGTGTTGCCAGTATTTCTACGATAGTTGCTAACTCCAAAAATATTTTCATTCACCTAAAACAAATTACACAACACCTCAGCCATTTAGCAATCGCGTGATGTTTATAAACGTTACCTAGATAAATAGAGGTACCTAAGTATGTCAACAACCGACTAAGTTTGTTTTTATACTTTATAGTTCAATAGAACAGCTTGAATCACAAAAAGTTTCAACTAGTTATGTTCGCATCGCTCACGTAGCACTCTTTGCTTTTTGTCGGTCGAATAATCTAGATGTGACAAAGCGTTTTGTGGTTTGTAGTATTAGTGTGTCAGCTGCTATTTGTTGGAAATAGGTATAGATTTTGTCGATGTTTTGGAGGAAAGAGGAGTCTTTCTAATAAAGGCTTTTCCGACCAGGCTTCGGAATTGTGCCTCGTGACCACGTCTCTATGTATGTTGCTGAGAACTTGTAGGAATATAGTATTCGCGTGAGACACTTTAATAGAGCTATGCACGCTCTTCATTCTTCGTAGTTTCATCGAACTATGTTAAATGTTGTCTATGTTGGTTGTCTTCGCCTTTACCCTTAAGTCACAATGTGAATGAATGTTATTTTTCTTTTTTTTAATAATTAGTTTAGATATTGATCCACCTACATTATGCGCTGCTATTGGGCTATCTATTGACATTCAACCACCGAAAATGTTGATAGAAAATGCAGGTGCCTGATGCCTGTCATTAGTTCCTAGGATTCAAATCCACTAACTTAGATCATGAGCCTTTCGTCTACCGTGGCTTCGGTTAAACGAACCGCTCATTGTTGTTTTAAGGGACCCTAAAATAGGCTAGTGTGCGGTAGTCTTAACGTGGAACTAATAGAATTGCTCGTTTAGATCGTGCGATAAGCTCTACCAGTTTATATAACACAAGGAACATTATCGTTTATCGTGATATTAAGGGCGAAGGGTTAACTTATTTGCATTCGTGCCATATTTTCGGCATTAATTTGTTATTTTCGTGTTTATGTTTTGTCACAAATTATAACGTTGTGATGTATTGCCGCTTAGATTTGTAAGTGCTTTGGTTTGTTTTGGTTAGTTTTTTTGTTTTTAACAATGTTTTTTTCTAAAAAAATTCATGGCGAAATGTGGGTGTAATATTTACACCTCTGCCTATATACCTTATAGACACTCGCCTGTATGCCCGAAGGGGTGAGCAGAGGTGTAATTTTATACCCACAATTCGCCCTGTAATGAATTTGTAGTAGCCACGTAGGCGGCGAGCATAGTCCTGTTATCGGGCACTTTGCTAGACTCTGTACTGTTACTGAGAATTCGGAAAGTAACACTTTTGCCCGACCTGGACATCGAACCCGGGACCTCCTGATCAGCAGACGCACATGCGATCACCACGGAGGCAGTCTATGCAGTCCTGACGAATAATAATAATATGAGCTCTGTATATGAACTGCTTACTTCTGGCCTCGAGCCAGAAGTAAAGCAGTGCTAGGCCAAAGTTCACCACGTTGACTAAGTGAGGTTTAGTAGGCTTCACATATGCTGATTTGCAGGTGATATTTTCCATCAGCAAGCTATCATTACGGTTTGTGTAAAACGGTTTTATTAGGCATACAATACAATATTTGCACCCAATTCCTACAAATAAGATAAGTTCAGACAATCAATAAACCTGATGCACATCATGTTTGCGTAAAATCCTCGCATGCTCGTTTTGATTTGGTCTTATCAAAAGAACCTGCACCACAGAGATTATTCTCAAAACAATTTAACTTCTAGACATACCTAAGTCGTATTATAACCTTACTTTGCCTATAACTTATGAAACTCATTTCCTACACAAAACCACTCGCCAAAGATGCTTGTAACATAGACCTTGCGTTGCAAATATTAAGTAGTTATCGATTTCCAAGCCAGTGACGTCATCGAGCCTATCTTTGATGTGTAGTGGCACAAACACTGGGTAGCCGCGACACTCTTTGACAAGATCACAAGGTCCCGTAGTGTTTAATATTAAAATATTCATGATGTCGGCTTGAGATGTCTGCGAGCAAACAAGTCAAGGAAAAGACGGAAAATATGCTCCTATACTTACGTATGAGAAAGTATAGTTAGTTTTAAGAATTCAGTGTGTATTAACGTTATAAATGAGAACCTCTGATACTAGTATGTATCTAAGTATTAAGTTTGACTACTTATTGGGAGGTCTTGGATTCGATTCCTGGGGCGGGCGAAAGTGTTGCTGAGTTTTTCCTAATTTACAGTAGTAGCACGGACTCTGGTAACGGGCATAGGCTCGCCCTCTATTACAAAACCCCTACTAAAATTCAGAAGGCGAAAAGTGGGCGTGATATTACACCTCTGCATACCCCTTCGGAGATACAGGCGTGACGAAATAAAAAAAAGAAAACCGTCTTAGTGCTTTATAGTTGAAATTACTTGGTTCTTGTTTTGGATCGATTTACTGGCTACTTAGTATGGTTTTTGGTTTGGATCGGCTTTTTCTTTCGTACTTTTGTTTATTTTCTACTTATATCCAAATTACCCGCACATCATTGTCCAAAATCTACACTTAATAACTCTACAACTTTACGACGACCTCCCATCCAGAAATTAAATATACCGCATAATTACCTCCGTGTCAGCACTTTACAAGATTATATTATTATAAAACCTAAAGATACACATTTACATTTGAAGTTCATGACAAAGTTAAGTAGATATTAATTCTCTCGAATCCCTTGATACCTTAAGGCTTGTAGTACAATTTTCAGGTCTATTAACGTTTTCCCCGAGTGCTGGATACACAAACCCTCTGGCAACGAGTAAACAACAAAATTTGTCCTTAATTGGGACTGTGGACTCATTTGAATCTAATTAAGAGAGTATTTGTAAATTGGACTGACACTGAGACAGTTTTCTTCGAGTGGAGTTGAAATGCCACGGGTTTGTACTGTACTGTGCTAGAGTATTATTCACAAATATATGTAGTGACATGGGTTCAATAGCAAATAGTATTATGAATTTATTCAAATGTTAGTTCACAGTTTAATTTAGCGCAGCCTCTTGAGCACTTTTCATGTGGATAGTAAAATTTCTTACGTTAAAAATATTCCTAACTGGAAATTATGCATTTTATTATTCTAACAGACAAAAGTATGAACCATAAAATGCAAAATTGGAACCCTGACGATGCATGCATGAAATATGTATGTCTGGAGCGTTACGACCAAGCTTTGTCTGTTTTCCAGTGAGTCATCTGTGTATGCAGGTATTATTTCAATATATCTAGTTATACTTTACAAACTATTGCTGGTCACAGTGCCACCCCATTCCTCCCACTCCCGTATATAAGTTCAGAATCTTGAATTTGTTTTCCCTGCGGAGCCCGTAAGGTCCCGCCGCTATTTGTCTTTGTCAATCTTGCAAAAATGTTACAGGAAAAATGTATCGATCTCTTAAAATATTTTCTTTAGGACGCTGATCCTGAATTTCGTGCTGAATATGTAAGTGAGGCACACATTTCATTTTCTTAGGGTATATACAGATACATGTACGGTTGTTGCGCGTCGACTGCTGCATTCAGATGACGAATCGTTACACGAGGTCTGCGCAATCCCCTGCAGGGTAGGTATTTATATTGTTGAAAATAAAAACAGCTAAAACATACACTAGGTATCGAAGGAGGCGCGCAATCATATGAACAGCATATATACTAATATTACAAAGCTGAAGAGTTTGTTTAATTGAACCATTGACTACCGCTGAGTACCTTACCGATGATGTTGTTCATGTTGATGTGTTGATCACGCTGATCTCGAGCACTACTGGTACGATTTATTTATTAGTTTTGTGCTGGACCCTTTTATCCAGGCAGGCTATAGGCTATAATAACATCACGCTATGAGCCACGGGTGTAAAGCAGGCCGCCCTCACATTGGGCTCAACGTCAACGCAGCGGCAAAAGACAAAAGCGTTCTCAAAGAACGCTCGGCTGACGCGACGTAGACGCGGCGTCTATGTTGACACTGTGTTGACGCTGAAACCAAAGTGAGGGCAGCCTTAACAACGTGTGTGTAACCGCGGCCTCAGCTACCTATTACTAAATGTAACCGTATATTTATTTTACTACGAACCGTCCGTGTATATTGACGGCTATATCAATCTGTTGACGAACGTTTTGAAAACGCGAGATTCTTGTTTGTATATACCTAGCCAAATAATGTATTTATCATCGGCCTGTTCGGCTCCTTAAACCTATAGTTGGTGCCACGAGAAGATAGACTTTTTGTAAACAAACATTCAGGGCCTCACAACCCTTTTTTCAAACTGTCGTGTTTTAGATTTTATACTTTTTGAACAATCTTTTTTTTAATGCCTAATTATGCCACCATGTTTTTTAATTTATATTGTTTAATTTTACTGAATTAAAAATATTTGATTTTGTGTTTGAATGGTAGAATGTTCCGATAAAATTTGCGATTTTTTTGTCGTTTTACACATATTTTATTCTGTAAATTAAATTAAGGAAAAATAGAGTACCATGCGTGTTTATGATAGAGTACATACATGTTCTTCTGTTATTGACATGTTTTTTTTTTAATCATAGACAATAAATCATTTGCTCAAAGTAGCCTACCTATCCTAAAATATTAAAATATTGACCAACAATGAATAATATTACATATAACTAGCTAGTACATTGCACAAAAAATTATAGGCATGGAGATTTTACGTTGTTTGTGAATGAAATCGCCAAAATGAACTTAAACAAAATCCATTAAAAGTTACGGTAGTCTGAAAACGCAATTTATTTTTTAGGTACAAATAATTTTCTGCGCGACTAATAGTTTGCCATCTGCTATTCTGCACCCGCTTTTTCGAGATGCCGGCAGCGGGAGTAGCGTTGCGATCCTATAAACTTGAATTGAACTTTACATTTACCCCTTCTTGACAACAAAAAAATTTAATTATGTCCTCTGATAAATGCATGTTAACCTAAATTTCAATGAACTAACTCCAAATGTTGACATTCTAGGCGTCTGTACCTCAAAACATTAAACGATCCCGTTGACAGCGCATAATATCGATATAAACGCGATCCATTGACATATTAGTTTCCAATGACAGGTATCTATGTACCGTTGCGCTCATTGGATTTGACATTATTTGTTTTTGACAGGACTATCGCTAAGTCACTTAGTAGAAATTCTTTGTTTACAAAAAGTCTATGTTCTCGTGGCACGGACTATAGTTAGGTTACTTTTAGGGTTGTTCCTAAGGCTTTGTCTGGATAACTTCCGTTTGATAACAAACTTGTTAAGACCGCGAACGGTGAACTTCGGCGTAAACAAGTAAATTACCGGAAAACACGTATTCCCTTTATACAGAAAGTTTAAGCAAGAGACGTAAATGCGAACACTAGTACTTGTTAGTACGTCTAAGAAGGTTGCATTGCTATGTACATACCTATGTGTGTCTATTTTTGTAAAAGCATTCTAAGATAAATCTGTGTGGGGTGTTGAAATCTATTGTAACTAGTAGGAAGTTGGAAATGTCAAGACATTTTCAAAAGAAACTAAGGCAAATTGCAGCACACCTTTGACATTCAAAACATAATGACGTGGAGCTACAAGAAGTTAAAAAATAAATAAGATTGAGATAGAGAACACAAATGGCATAATCAAAGAAAACTCTTCGATGTATACTGCACTACTAGCACTTTTTTGCCAAAGCTCAGTCAACTTTAAACACAGAAACATAGAACATCTTTTGCATTAACCCGTTACTTTTTTACTTAAATGAATATTTATTTCCAACATCTCTTTCACCTATCCAACGTCGGAAACGGAATTCAATTTTCTCGCGTCATATAACGTACACGGAGTCATAGGCACATTTGATATTACTTTTCATCTGGAGGCAACAAAGGTGGGGGAGTTAATAATAGATGGGAACGTGGAATGTTCTCGAACGTCGGCACAACAGTAGGTCATGCCTCGGTGATGTCACTTGGCTACTGCACTTTGTAAAAAGTTCCACTGAGAAAAGTGCAATGGGCTATGAAAACACATGTTATTTTCTAGTGTTTTCTGCTTTACAAACGATAGCTTAGAAACATTCAAAATAAGCATTGACGCAATTAATATCCAGAATCATCTTCTCGAAATCGCCGTATGAAAAAAGATCACTACTTAGTTAGCGCTATTTTTTGCATAATTATGGAGTTATAGTTGAATCGACTTTTTTCTTTTTTTGTCTAGCTGTTTAGTTATATACACAGGCACAAAAAGAATAAAAGATACAAGTCTTTAAAGGTGTTGTTAACCATAAATCTCAATAACCTCACTCGTAGCTTCGATGGAAGGAAAATGGATTACCATTTAAACAATAAAAATAAAGAGTGCATAGGGTTCCCACCAAGAACTTAGGGTCCCAAGCCAACCTCACCTGCAAGTGGTGCACCTGCCGATCAACGGACGAGGCTCTGGCAAACAAAATATCCCGATTAGCGGCAATAGGCTCGCCACCTAACGTGGGATCAAAACACTGGCGAAAAGTGGGCGTTTAATATGCCTCTGCCTACCCCTTCGGGGAAACAGGCGTGAGTCTATGTATGTATGTATGTATGTAAAAATACAACCTGACCTTTCTTCAAATATTCTCTTTTATACCTAAACTTGGTTCGTTTGGAATTGTCTTTCGTGATATACCACCTACATTTGTTTCGAGTCCTATGTGAGATTTCAGCATTGTTGCAAGCGCCATGTTCACGTTGCTGTTGCTTTAAATTTAATTTTTCAAAAATAAAAATTGAACATTGGATCGATGTAGATGTTAATGAAGTTACTTTAACATTCATGATATTTTATTATTATAGATTGCAATAAAGAAGGCACAAGGGCACATATATATTTGAATTTAGCTGTACCCAGCACATACAATCATATACCTGGATTAGCAAATTCATTCGTGCAAAACCAACTAATACCTCCGTAGCCGACCTTTCTAGAGATTATATAAATTTAGAAACTTAATTAATGTTAGCTAAAGGCTCACGTTCACATTTAAGTTTAAGATGTACTTACTGAACGTTAGTTAAATTGTTTTGTTCGTAATGCCGCCTCGCCAGGCGAGCCGTGACTGCGATATTTTAGTTTTAATTACTTTTTAGTTTCGTCTTATTGCTTTTGGATAAGGTTGTTTGGTTAGTAAATATCTGCGAGGTTGTAAGGCTAAGGAAACTTAAGTTTCTCGGAATTTATACTTTCGTGGTAATTTAAACTTATTTTAAAATGTCTTTCGGGGTATCTTTAGAGTAAGAAAGCGGGTAGACCGTTATACTTGCTCGTAACATTCATCCACCTGCAATACCCTCAGTACATCCGTGAACATGGCGCTTGCAACAGTGCCGAAATATCGGTTATTCCAAACAAAGGTACGTGGTAACTAGGTATATATCCCGAAAGACAATTTAAAATAAGCTTAACTTTCTCGTCTATGGGCGCCACTATCAGACTACCTCAATCGTATTAATGCCTAATTCTATCCATTTTCGTTACTCTAGCAGCTATTGGTACCTAAATAAAAATCATACTTATTTAAAGTACCTATTAGTATGTATTTGATGTCCTATTGAACTAGATCAAACTCTAATACAAAACCTACGTAGCTAAACAAAGACATTGTACGTGAGTCCTTAAAAGTTTATTATCGTAAACTCCTTGACACTTTCGATTTGCAATAGACTCCAATAACAGAGTTGCTGTTTTACAATAATATTATTTTAGCACAAGCTTATCCCAATACTATGTTAGGGAATATTTTGAATATTAAAACCATACCCTAGCTAAAGCATTTCCATTTGGCTGCGTGGGGTGGGTCCAACTGCCAGCGGAGCGGACTTCCCATAGATAGCAAAGGACACATTATAAGATTCACTGAAGTACTTTCACTAACGGAGGACTGTCTTATAAAGGGTATCGGGATCGAATCCACGGCGTTAACCCGTCGGTCCTAACTGGTGATCTTTGATAGTCGTTACGGAGATGGCAGTACCCATGAAAATAAGCTTATCGAATATATATAGAGTTTATAAATTCCCCGAGTGAAATCACGTATATACGGACAGAACACAAACAGTATTGACAAACCTTAAAAAAACATCATTTTCTTATCCATTTCTACTCAGCTCCGCTCAGCCATTTTCCACTGATCTCACAGTGAGGGCACAGCTTTACAGGTGTATATTCATGGGCTTGTATTCCTTAGAGAATCGCGTGGGATGGGGTCGTGGCACTTCAATATCATATCAATGTTTGTAATACAAGCCCGCCGGCGAGGCAGACGCAATCACACGGTGCGAATCTGATCCTGTAATGTATTTGTAACTGTCTGAACATGCGAAGATAATACACTAATCGTGTTATTACATTTTATACTTATTGAATAGTATACATTCTGATATGAATGAATCGGAATGTTTGATACTCCTACAAATTTTAAAAAATGCCGAAGATGTTGCGTTTTCATGTCAAAACAGCTGAACTGAATAAGATGAATTTTAGCCTACAAATGGATAAGTCTTTGTTGCGAAAATACAACTTGCAGCAGTTGAAATACGTGGTGAAAGCTATTACTGTGGAACTTTATATTTCTTCGTACGGCTGCGATACAAATGTGGTATTTATTTACATATTTAGTACTACTGGACTGCCTGCGTGGTCCAGTGGATAGCGTATGCGATTGCTGATCGGAGGTTCCGGGTTCGATTCCCGGGTCGGGCAAAAGTGTTACTGGGATTTTCCGAATACTCAGTAGCAGCCCGGAGTCTGGTGATGTGCCCGGTAACGGCAATAGGCCTCGCCACCTTTTACGTGGGACCTAAAAATTCAATGCGAAATGTGGGTGTAATATTTACACCTCTGCCTACCCCTTCGGGGATACAGGCGTGAAACTATAAAAAAGATATAAAGTTATAATAAATGTCAATTACGTGTACAATTCTCAAAGGTTGATACATACATACATAACGTCACGCCTTTTATCCCCGAAGGGGTAGGCAGAGGTGTATTTCTACACCCACTTTTCGCCAGATATACTTTAGTCCCACGTAATAAGGGGCGAGCCTATTGCCGTACCGGGCACATTTCCCGACTCCGTGCTGCTACTGAGAATTTCGTGACAGAAAAACCCAATAACACTGCCCGACCCAGGAATCGAACCCGGGACCTCACGATCCCACGCGCACATTTATGCCGCGAGACCTACGAGGCAGTCGTATAGGGTTTGATGTCGAGTTTTCCGTCTCTACGCAAAGATGGTATTTGCATCGTGTTATCCCTTAGTCGCCTCTTACGACACCCACGGGAAGATAGGGGGTGGTGACACTTGTATTCTATGCCGTCAACCACACGTCAAAGGTTGATAATCATTAATTTCGCCAAGAACAACAAATGTTTTTAATTTCTACGTTAATGAGTGGGTCAGGCAATGGACACATTATAATATTATGCCTTTTGATTGAGAATCAAATCTAAACTTACCATCGGACGCAAACTTTCGCCAAGGGACTGTAGCAGTGTTACTCATATAAAAAAGCGCTATAATAATGTTCCCTTACTTTCATAGATGGTATCGTTTGTGCTTCAGAGAATTCATTGTGTACTTTGCATTACGGTTAAGAGGTTTTTTTGTGCTTGGTGCAATTTTCATTACAAGAGTTTGTTTACTGATACTGAACTGCGCATTTTAGCTGAAACTGTTTTTTTGTGATTGACAATTGCTCGACTTGAATTACATTTCTAATGGCTTGCATTACACGTGGCTTCCCGGATTATAAGGGGTTACCATAGCATATAGAATTAAAAAAAATAAATTAATGTTTGATTATCGCTTGGAGTGCACATTAAATCAGCGATTCGATCGATCCCGGCGGTTATGAAGATTTTCGATGGTTCTGATACGTAGTCTGTACCTAAATTTGAATATACGGACGCTGGTTTTAGATATGGAATATGGTACCTCCACAAGTGAAGGCGATAGCACTTTGTTGTGGACAGACGTCAGTATCTTTGTAAAATATTCTGTCAAATTAAAGGTGAAATATGACGATTTATAGCGAAACAGAAAACTGATATGCAATCTTAATATATAAAAGCCTTGCGTTACTGACTGACTAACAGACACGCTACAGCCGAAACTATTGGGCGCAGGAAGCTGAAATTTGGCATGTATGTTCCTTGGGGACCGTAGGGTAGCACTAAGAAGGGATTTCCCGAAATTCCCACGGGATCGGCCAAAACGGGTGAATTTAAAAAAATGCAGGCGTAGCTGCTGGCGTCTTCTAGTGTGTAATAAAAAATGTATCCTCAATTTGTTTTAAATAAGATAACTATAAAAGCTAAGTATATTTTCTACATATCATCAAAACGAAAATACTGCGATTCATCTCAAGGTCTTCAGGTCAGACAAGAGTACTAACTTGTCATCGAAATAGCTCGAATTATACCATATACCATGCATTATAAGTCTATATAATAAACCAATACTGAGACGTCGTCGTAGCACGCATCCGCCCTTTGCTCACCAATCTTCTATTTTATGATATTTGACCCTTTTCCTTATCCTACGCAACGGGCACGTACGCAGTTTTATTTTTTAGCATTTCAAATATTTCTACCGGTAAGTTAGATGTTTCGTTTCAAGTCAAGTGGATATATGTGCATCGTTTTACTTGTTGGGGATATATTCGGCATGCTGTATTTGTAGATAAGATAGTCCCAGGTTGGAATACAACCAGTATTCCAGTATGCGATCTCATTCTATATTTTATTACTTCATCAACTAATTCTAATATAGATACTAAAGACTTTTCAAACAGTAAACATGGGACAACAGGAGTTTTGTGGCCTGGAATAGGGAAGTTTGCTGCAAGTGAAATAAATTATACAAGTATTTTTATCTGGTGAAACATGTCAAAATAATAGTAGTTTCATTCATCAATTAATGTTAAAGCTTTGTATTTTTTATCGTTAATTTATTAATAATAAGTATTCTACTTGACAGCAAAACACTATGACGTCACTACGTCATACTTCATACAAAACCTAGGATTCTTGGTCCTAGTACAAAACCCTTGGCAAAGGCCGTTTTTGACATTTCATTAAAAGTGCTTGATTTGATTAGTTGGAAACAACCCTATCAGGTTTTAAAAGGTTCAAAAGACGCGCATAATCAGCTCTGCTCTTAACGGAAGTGGCAAGATGTTTATATCAACTATTAGATCATATCTTTATATTCCAGACATAATAAAACCCTGCAGGCATATTTTATTTTATAAACCTGTAATAATTGTTTTCAATGTGTTTAGTTGCTGTGCTTATATGCCACTCTTATATATTATGAACGTCTTGATGTTATACCTCGATAGCCATTCCTTACATCTAGCCCTAAGGGCGTGTTCAATCATATTTATTCTTACGGCTATGTAATGAAAAAGGATCCAGAAGAAGCATAGAAGCTTATGACAACATTTCACCGCGATCGTGAGCAAAGGTATATGTAAAGAAAGAATCTAACTCAACCACATAATCTAGATCCCTCTGCCTGCCTCTTTTGCACGTAGTCTGAGTCACCATAATAGCATTTTTACAATGTCTGCTCAAAGTGTTAACTAACAATGTACTTCACACTGTACCAGCATTTACAATGCAAGCAAATGTACAACCGTAAAAGAAAATCCTCACTGTTTATACGTTTAATCCGTGATATTGTGTTTCTTTCTGTCGTATAGCTCCATCCTGTTTTATACCAGTTTTATTTTACTTTATAATACACTTTAAGTGTGTTTATTGTGTGTTGTGGTAGTTACAACCCATTTGTAGGTTTAAAATGTTGCAGTGTTGGTTACATCTAGAGAATGTGAGATTCATTCTCGATCTTTAGACTACGGATGCTACGCAAAGTCTTCTTGAATATTTATTTAAATTTACACAAATTATTGCTTTTGCATCTTATGTCGATTTAAGAACCTGCTCTTAATCCTACCAATCCAATTCAATCTTTCCCACCTTAAGTTAAAACATAAATTGAAAGCCTACTTACATATATTATTTTTATAAGTAAAGAGCTTTTTAAGAATATTATAGTTAAACTGCTACTTATAAAGACTAGCTCTTTAAACTAATAGCACTTGATGATTAATTGCATCTCTCTCACTTCATAATTTATGTACAGTGAGAGTATCGTTGCGTCAAATTTATTGCTTTTGTTGCTCTGCGCCGACGTGTTAATGTTTAACGTTATATTAACGGCCGAGTAAAGGTCTTGCCACATTTACCGCGTTTTATTTTTTATTTTATCCACAGGTCGCTGGTTCAGATCCGGCTCGAAGGACCACTTTTATCGGGTGTAAAAACTACAAAATTAAAAAAACACTTAATTTAGTACTAAATTAAGTACCTATATTAAAATAAATTGGTAAAATGGTAAACTTAAGCGGTAAATGGTACGAATACCCGCGGAAAAATTCGGAGTTTTAATTCGCTGTTTAGAATGAAGAAAGAAGAGCAAAGAAGCAAACAAAGAAAAATAACATACATATACTCTTAAAGTTTCCCTTGAAAGTAGTATCGACAAGCCTATAATCTTTCGCCGGGCACTTTGCCAGACCTTGTGCTGTCACTGATAGGTTTTATTTACTAGATAGTCTTATCTAAAAATTTTCCAACAAAATCCGTTTGGTCTGATGTCGGTGAATAGCGCTTTTGCGCGACTCTACTTACGCACTAACACTCTTATATTAATTACAAGGATACACTCCTGGCGAGATTTTTTAAATGCTTAACGATGGCGGCATGTAAACAACGGCCACCCTGATGGCCATCGATTAACTGTAACACTGAGACGCCAACGAGGACAGCAGTAGTCTGAGAAGGCATCATCTCTACAATTCCTTTCTTTTCTCATTACATCTCATCTTGTTCCATAAGAATAGGAAGGGAGCTTTATGGTGTCACCCATCGAACAAAAGGACGAAAGGCAGTAAGAATTTAATACTACTAATTTACGTCGATCTTCTGCTAAAGGGTGGTAAGTAGCCTGATTGACAATCCTATCTGTGATATAACGACCGCGCCTCTACCACTCAAAAATATATTTACTAATACTAAAAAAATAAATAGATCTTAAGCCCACGGGCTACGCGATAGTTTAAATATTTTTCAAAAACATAAAGGCGGTATCCCGCCGCGTCGACAAGTGTAGGTAGAGGCTAAGTATGGCGTGTTCCAACAGCTAAGCTAATGTCGGATTAAGATTGAAGAGTCCCGTTAACCCCATTCGCGAGCCACACAACTGGGGTCGTTGCTGTACTTTCTTACCCTATATCTAATCAATTTACTTTGTTTTTGGGTTTATTACTCGGTTAATTGTGTTGGACGTGTTTCAGAGATAACATGATAGTATTCAACAAACAGTAAAAACATTCCAAAATAAAAAGGATACACCTTTTTATTTTGCTTTGGAAGATTTTTGCTGACGTCATACATACATTACTTAAATATTTCTTACGGACCTCAAAGTACTCGTGATTATTTCTTGAGCAGCGAACCGTCCCAGCTTCGCATAGGTACAAATGCATGTTAAGAATGTATGTATGCATTACTGTTTGCATTGTTAAGAATTATTGTTAAATTATTCAGATTACTATAAAAATAGGTTAAAAGTAGTAATTTACTTATTATGAAGCCTTAATCTGTTAGAATATAAAATATTACTCACCTTATTTATTACTGAGGGCCTAACTAAATGATTTTGTATAAATGATTGTCATAACTATTTCTAGATATTTTCGCATTGCTAGATAAAAAATACTTGAGCTAAGACATGATAAAAGTCTAATTGATAGTTCATTAAAACAATGTAGAATTCTGAAACGTATTATAAAAATATAAAATGTTTTGGTTGTAATAATACAAAGAGCGAAGTGTTAATCAATATGATTGTAACACTCAGCTAAGTAGACCAATAGACTCTAGCCACACGCCTCTGGGAGAAGGTTAGTGCTCTAATACATTAAATCTGAATAAACATCCGTAAAATCGAAAACCAAAACAACCATTTGTTTTCGTATTCAGCATCTTTACACGCAGTATCATCCAATCTAGTAATCTAAGCTTCGTGAATAATGAAAACCGAACCGTGCAAAACCCGTAGCAAAGATCTCAAAATTGCCGAAGTTATCGGAATACCGGAACCATAATGAGGCAGTCCTTGATGTTCATTTTGTACCGCATAACTAACCTTTTGGTCCATAAAAAGGGCATTCTTTTCCCCTATATTTGACATTGAAAAGCCACGGCTGCTGGGAATTCGACGGCCTTGTTTCATGTACTGGGGTACTCGTAAAATGGTCTCACGCATTGTCGGCCCCACGCAATGCTGCTACGGAATATGGGCTGACAAATTGGCCGTAATGGGTTTTATTTCTATTTATATTTTTGAGGGTTTCTAGCGATTTTTGTTTATATGTATTGGACTATATTTTATTAATTTGAAATGACGCGTCCGTTAATTTTACGATTGTTCGTTTGGTTGTTGAAAGTTTGCCATTTTTTAAAGATTTTTATTTATTTTGAGATTTACCCCTAAAATGACAGCAAAAGCTAATATTCTGTCAAATGAGGCTAAGCTTGTAATGTCCTCTAAATCTTACATTTTGGATATAACCGAGATAACGCTCGGACGATGATGATGGCAGTAGTTGTAGTTCCAAATCTTTTTTTGAGAGGATGTGTTTTATATTTGAAACATCACACGCATTTTAGGTCATCGTTCAGACAAAAAAGATTTGGAGATATCAGAAAATGAGGGGTCTATTGAATTCTAGGATTAATTTCTGGCCCTAGTCTATATTATTATTATTGTGAACGCCTGTATGTCACTAAACTCTTCCCTAATAGCTGGATGTATTTTCGTTATAAACAGTATGTAAAATTTGGTCCATGGAAGTATTTATATTTATAATTCGACTGGGCACGTGGCGTGTTGTCGACATACAGAAAATAATGTGGGTAGCGAACGGAACCAAACCCCGACGGACAGTTTATATATAGATCTTTGGAGGCTTTCTGGCAGTTTCTGTGCAAATACGGAATATTACTATCCATTGGTCACGACTGACAAAGAAACCGATCCGACCGTTTAACGTTACCTCCAAAATACGGCAGCCGTCTTATGTTTACCATTTCAAGCCCTCTTTGCCACTGTTGGAAAAGTAGCTTAACTAAACCAAATTACTATTATGTAAGCCGTGAAGCATTGTTTGATAGAGTCATGAGTATGCAACACGCTTGCTCAAAATAACCTCATCGTCCTTTATGCAAACGGGATGATAATGAGGGGCATAGTATATTACTACTAGTACAACTACTACTACTACACAGAATTGCAAGAGACGATTACCATTAAAATGTAAGTACAAGAATACTTTAGTTTATTTTATATTTTTTTATAGACTCAAGCCCGTATCCCCGAAGGGTTAGGCAGAGGCGTAATATTACAGCCACATTTCGCCTTGAATATTTAGGTCCCACGTAATAGGGCGAGACTATTGCCGTTACCGGGCACATCACCAGACTCCGTGCTGCTACTGAGAATTCGGAAAAACCCAGTAGCACTTTTGCCCGACCCGGGAATCGAACCCGGGAGCTCCGATCAGCAATCGCATACGCTATCCATTGGACCACGGAGGCAGTCCTTGCTCGATGTTGATGCTTAGAAAACAAAGCTTTGCCATGTCACGGATGGTGACCTCGAGTTAAAACCTCCCCTTTCGCATAAAACCAATCAGCTGATTGGCCTATTTGTATGGGAAGTTGTCTTTCTGTAGTCGAAATTTAAAATTGATGTGAGTTTCGGTAGGTAACGTCTTTTCTCCTTTATTCCGTAGGTATATAAATATCTTTAAAACGTGGCAAGCTTAGATGTCTGAGTAAACGAAATTTAAAATTGGCTTAAATTTCCCTTGGAAAGTCCTTTTTCCCATTGTTTACCAAATATCTTTTGATAATACGTTAAAGTTAAAGTATATATCTTCATTTGAATTTCGAGCTAAATTAGTAAATAGTGTTATAAGTTATAACCGCGTTAATTGCTAGGTATATTTTATTTTTGCTCTAGAACGGCAAATTTTTCTTAGCGTATTAACTCCTCTATCTTCCAGTGAAAGTCCCATTCAAATGGGTCAAACCTGTCCAAAGATTGCTCAGGAAAAACAGACGGACAATTTTAAACAAAGTTTGATTGTGTCTTGGTTTCTTGTAAATAATTATAAAGAGGTTGAAATATTGCTATTTAGTGAATTCACAGTGTGCAACATTGGCCCATCCTAAAAAATAATTTTATTTTACTAGCTTCTTTCGGGTCTTAAGTTTCTATGTATTAAATCTTGTTCGCCCAATATGCAGCCATTTACTGCATTTTCGGCGGCGTCCATTACGACTTTAAGGGAAAATGTGTCTGGGCAGTTAGGACACGATAGTAGGTGGAGCATTGACTGTATGCTAGTGCCACACTCACACAGGGTTTCGGCTTCGTCTAAGAAACCCCATCTGGCTCGGTTTTCCTTGCGACGTCCAATTTGGGTACGCAATCTATTGAAGGACTTCCATGTGGATCTGGGAAGCTCGTGACCAGGAGGCAGGTTTTTCGAGATAGGGACAAAAGGGGAAGGAAGTGAGCTTTGTGCCGTCCATAGGTCTTGTCTGGCTTGGGAGACTTCACCATCGATCGCCGCAACACAT
This sequence comes from Euclidia mi, assembly GCA_944739405.2. NCBI lineage: Eukaryota > Metazoa > Arthropoda > Insecta > Lepidoptera > Erebidae > Euclidia > Euclidia mi. The sequence goes on from OX123202.2 coordinate 45,355,182, forward strand.
CTATAAAAACTCTTTCGACTTTTTAGTCTTGGTGATACCGGTTACTAGCAACACTTTTCAAACCAACAGTTTAATATCTTTACTTATCTCTCTCTCTCTCTCTTTTTTACGATATCCAATTAAGCTCAAAACAACGGCTAGATTTTATTATATAAGCGCAAATAAAAATAATATGATATTCATAAAAATCTTGTTGGCCGCACTCTGTATACACTATTCTGTTTGACCGTCTAAATTGGTCTGGAGGTTTATGAATGAATACTCAAACGTGAACTTCTTTGGCAAACTCCTATAGAATTACTTGCGTTTAAAAAAGAGTAAAACTTATAAACTTCTCTTTCGAAGCAGCAATTTTGTAGAGTTTCCGGAAACCAGATTTTGATACATTTTAAAAAGGAGTATGCTCAATATCTCGTAGGATATAAACACGCGACAGCGATCTATGTAAACTGGTCATCCCGTGACCACGGCTGGTGTAAGCCATGCCGAAACGTCGGAGCAAATAGAAAGGTATTTCATCTTTCTTTTCGTTCAGTTAACACGATTCAGACCCGTTACATTAATCTTTAGTATGGTTAAAACATCATCAAAAATATGTTTTTTGACGACCTTTAGGGCCGTCATATAAACTTGTATAATACAATCTTCTTGTATCATGGCCCATGACATTCTTGCACGTATTCACGAGTAAAGCCACTGCTTCAGCTAGTGTAAGGATAAGTAGGGCACAGCAAGACCTTCGCTTAAATCTGGGATTTCGTCCAAACTGGAGCAGGCCGGTTATTCAGTGACTCTAACATGTAACATATGTATAAGAGACGCCGACTTGCACGACCGTATGTTTTAGTATATGAAGTTTCCAGAAGGTTCAATGAAGCGCTGTGGTCTTTGCTTGTTGCAGATTAATGAAAGAGTCGTAGAATTCGTAGATTAAGATGATTTAAGGACTGTGGTGAAATAGTAAGTATGTACAACCAGCTTGTTAGTTGTATAAACTGTCATAATATTCAGTAGTGATAAAGCAGTCTTGAAAATCTATAGAGACCTCTGTCATTTGATTCAATATAATTTAAAATAACTCTTTCTTACTTAATAAGACAAATCTTACATGCATTGTTTCATAGGACATGCAGAAATACGTAATGGCAGGGGACATTACAAACATTCACTCAACGGAAAGATAACTCGGAATTGAAATTGTGGAAGAGATAATGTGTCATCCCGTGTAGAGATCGACCCCACAATACTCGACGCAATGTTTTTAAACGGTGAAGCGAATTCTTTAATCGACACGTCACTTTTGAAATCTAATGCCAACAAAATGCATCAAACCGAAAGAGAAATAAAGAATTTGAAAATAATAACATAGAAGTCAGAGTAAAGATTAGCTTTCATACTTACAATTAAAATAAAGATATCCATTCAGATATTGCACAAAACCAATAACTTGAGAAATATAAAAAGGTTCTGTAAGGGCGGCCCGCGGTCCGGACTCCCTTCATAAACAAGTTTTATTGGAGCGTTATATTGTAATGTGTGCCCGAAGGCATTCCCCCCTAATATGGACGCCGTAACGTCCATACAAGTGATATTTATTTAATTATATTGAATAGAATACCTGCTCGTTCCCTCTGTGGTTATATTTCTTTTGTTAGATGCACAAATACATAAGGTATGCTCTCATACATAATTACATAAATACGTAGGAGTGGCGTTCTACAGTTACATCATCATCATTAGCCCTGTATATAACCTGTCCCAATGCTGGGCACGTGTCTCTTCTCGTGGTTATGCCAAATCCGCGTTAATTAGCAATTAACATCAACATTACATATATTGGTAACAACAGGCACAATCCACACTGGTTGCAAAATTGATCTGAATAAAGCCGCCTCTCTGCAAAAGTAGCCTTACCAATTATGAATAGTATTACCCACTTCTTCCATAATTATGTTGACATTGATTTTGCTGGCGACGCGACGCTACAATAATAAACTAATTCGTTTTTAGATCATAATTATGAGACGTGTGTAACTGTGAACTTTCTATCAATAAATGTAATAAATCTTAATCGAAAGAAAGCAAAAACTCAGCAAGCTATATCGATGTTGCCTCATTTTCTACAATAATTTCATCACGTACTTCTTAATTCCCCCGTACGATATTGGTTATTTAGTTGGTGATGTCTGCCACGCCAGCCTCGTGTACAATCCCAGCGATTCAGTCCCGATATCGGCGTATGTCCCAATCGATACGGGGCAATTGCGTCACTCGCAATATACCAAGTGCGTAGTTAGTCTGGTCCTTTGACCCAAGATTCGGTAACACCATGATTTATGGTGTCTACTCCTTCAACCAACTTGTTATCGCAATTTCCAGTGCTGTAATTGACGATGTTTTTCCCCACTTTACTCCCTCCGACAATTTAATCAGTTTTGAGTTTTATTGGTGTTGTTTGCTTCAAATATTTTCAAGTAATTTACGTCAACCGAGATATTGTTGGCTACAATAGAGTTCAGTTTTGTGTAGCGTCAGCAGAGCTTTTGTAAATCTGTTTTGTATGCTTTATTTGGGACAGGATTTATTCATTCGTTTCGTGTTACGCCGAATGTATTTTGTTAGTTGATTTGATTCTGTAACTATAATTCGTTCAGCTGAGTCTTCTTCATCTTATCGTTCATGTTAATTACAGTATCAGTATTCACCACAGATCACCGATCAAGTTGATCAAGAGTGCTGGAATCAAAGCGCACGTGCCCAGAATGATCGTCAGAACTCATCCCAGATTCGTATACCTATTCCTCTTGTTTGCATTTTCAATTAGATACCTGCCAACCCTTAATAAACCCTGCCAATATGAAATGTTTACTTAGAACATATACGGCGATGTCATAATTCATCACGCCCTAAGCATCGAGCAAATAACTTAATACGTGGGAGCGCTAGGGAGGTGGAGACTGCGACGAACTCGCTTTACAAAACGTGTGCGCTGAAAAATCAACCCCTGCTGATGACTTGTAGAACAGGGAGGGTTTGTCGTGGCAGGTAATGTAGTTCAAATAACAATTAGATGTGATTGGAATGGTGGTGGGCAGTTATCGGGCAGTTGGGACGGTGAGGTCGGTGAGGATCGTGTTATTTGCGGTGTGTGGTGCGAGGGGGGGGGGTGTGAGGGGTGCGGTGGCGCGCAGCCGGCGTTAGATCGAAGGCGCGGGGCGAGCGGCGCATGCCCGGCCTGACACCGCCGCCCGGCCGCCGCGCCGCCGCCCGCAGTCGCACCGCGCCACCGCACGCGACGCGCCATGTCGGCCGGCGCTGCTACCTGACCGAGCAACCAGCTCTTGGAAAACAAACGTTGTGAAAACGCGATTCGGACCGTCGCCATCGATCGCAAGCACGGGGATTCGGGTAAGTCCGTAGCGGTACCGTTCACGCCTTAACTAGCCGCCGCGGCGAGTGCAGTGCCCAAGGTTAAAGGCTTCCGATGTGCTTTTCCCGGATACCGATCTGCGATCTCGGAGGGTTGTAGGTGGCGCTAGTGTGCGCGGTGAGTCATCTCTGCGACACGTTTTTTCATGGCCGCCCCTTCGATCTCGCATCGCAGGCTAGCCGGAGGTTTTCGGAAGATGGTTGCAGTGGATGTTACGTAAGTGCGTTGGTTGCAGCGGCCGTGGTGCCGGCGCTTTCGATACGCTCGCTGCGCACTCGAGCGCGGAGAATTACCGCACGCGAGGATCGTTTTCAGGAATACATTCACCATTTTGTAGTCGGTGCTCGCGGGAGCAACTGTGAATATTGTGGTCGGAGACATGACTCCGCACGTTACCGTGATTACTAGTAACGCTGTCGTTGGGACGTTTGTGTGATACCGTTTTATTGTGCAAGTGAATCATCCATTGGCTTTTACTATTGTTTGTGCTACGTTTTAATTACATAATCTCGGAGACACCAGCAGTAGGTAACGGTAATATTTACTAATATTTTCTAACTGCATTAACTTTAATGTGAAAAAGTGATTGCACAATATTTTCTTGATCTAAATAATTAAAATAACTTGATATTTATCGTAACCAGGTCAAATTTGTTAACGGTCCAGCAAATTGGTTCCACCAATTAAAATTCTAGAGATATTCTTCTCAGATTTATGGCAGTATATCACGTTAACTATGTACTGATTATTTATAATTATTTAAAAGACTAGAGGACGCCCGCAGCTGCGCTTGCTATTTTTTTTTAATTTAACTGATTCTGCCCGATCCCGTGGGAATTTCATGAAATCCCTTTTTAGTGCACCTCTACGATCCCCAAGAAACATACATGCCAAATTTCAGCTTCCTGTGTCTTATAGATTTGGCTGTAGCTTGTCTGTCATTCAGTCAGTAACGCAAGGATTTTATATATACAGATTATATTCTGACATCAAGACTTTTTCACTTTAACCATCAAGACTGTAATTGCGTTTGGATATTACGCATTTTTTACGCATTACGCGTTGTCATTACATAGTTCAACTTCGCAATATGCCCCTGAAACTATAAAGACACTTACCCAAGCACTGGCGCAAAAAACAGAGTTACAAAATTGTAAAAAGAGAATATAACTTAAGGTTACATTAGCACAATAGCCTAGTTATGCGGCGAGTAGGACAAAAAAACGGATCAGCTGTGAACGCACGCGCATTTCAACCGCGCATGCGCTAACTGTTACGTTCTTCAATTAAACAGTTTGAATTTTAGAACGTCTTCTGCTCAGAAACCGTTATAATGAAACGTTGGAAAAGTATAATTTCTAAACGGAATACTCATTGTAATGTTTGGTTTGAGAGAATAGAAATTGGTTGTCTACATCAAATTGGTGTTAGGAAGTTATTTGGTGCATACTGAGATTTCTTTTTGAAGGAATTAAGAGCATTGCACTTGTACATTGTTCTTAATCGTTGGCGTTTGAAAATTATTTAGATATTTGAATTCATGAATTCCGGCTCTATATACTTAGTCTAAACCTTTTGGCAGTTTTTACTACAATTACTTGTTTTAGGAATTATGTACATAACTGAAATAGATTATACTCTCTGATAGAAATTCGTCTTTTAAAATTTATAAGTGACTCTGCAGTCGTTTGTCTATTAATAATTTAAGTCTTGTCGCTTTCATTGTGTTTATTCACTCAAGTTAAAATTATTACATTCACTCAAGTTAAAATCACACAAAAAATCTGCATAGAATCTCATAATTAACAATGCTTTGTTAACATTTCACGTTATAGAAGTAGCTGCATTAATTTAATTATTGTCAATTTCTTAATAAATGAAATGAAATCTAAAAATGGTGCTACGGAAGTCGTTAAAATCGGCAGCTAAGTGTTTTGGCTGTGTTCGAAACATTCTAGTGTTTTAAAAAGTAAATATACATATTCTGCATTTCCCTTAATTAGTAACAACGATGTTTATGATTTTTATTCAAGAAAAATGTGTATCACTCGCACAGTAAAAAAGGACTACATATAAATAAACCAAACTCCCACAATAAAAGACTCTAGAAACGTTTCAGAACGTTCTAGAACACGTAATGCCTTGCGGCGTCTTGGCGTCGTTCAATAAAACTTAGCCTTCCAAGCTGTCGATCGTCCTCCGACGTCACAGGAACATTTGCACTAATTTCACAACGCGAGTAATTGTTATTACCACTGGCAACACCCGTGTAACTTAGCATTTGAGCCACCCACGCGACTGACTCATTATATCCCGACTTTTATACCTCAAACAAGCATTCTGAGGCTTTCAATGTTTCCTTTCTTAGTTTTGGTTTCAATGTTTTATTCGAGTTCATTTAACGAGTCCTATTCTACTTAATTTAATGTTCCATGTTTCGTCGGCATTTCGACCTGCTTGAAACAGTCGTGGTCGCGAAGAGTCTTATGTACTCTCTAATATAAATATGAAAAATGCAATGTATTTACTGAGTTATTTAAATAGTATAAAACAGGACGATGAAAAGAGTGGCCCTGAGTTTCTTGCCTGATTCTTCTCATGAAGCTCTACTTTCTGAACAGGCATTTTATTTCAATGCTCAGTTATGTAGATATGCATTTATACTTAGTTACTTTTTTAAATATTAATATCTATGACTTTCTGACGTGTCAATATTTTTTTGTCCTTTTTATGGAAATAAACATATTTGAGTTTGAGTTAAATGTTTTATAATGCCTACTATAACGTTTCTAAGGTTTTTCTTTACATTTTCTTTCTTGGTGTTGGTTTCAATTATACGCTTTCAATGATATTCTTTTGAAATTGAGAACGTACTACGTTGTTTGGCTTGTCAAGTCTCAATGCTCCGGTGCGTTGCTTTAGAAAATCATAAATATGTTGAAAAGATTTTGCGTTGTCGGATGACGAACATAATTTACGTAGCATTAATTTCATCTTTATTTTGTATTTATACTGACAAATATATAATATGCTAACAAATACAGGACATTATTAAAGATTAGGTCTTGCACTAGTACTGCTTATGATATTCTTTAGGTGTGAATTGCTTCCATTTTATATCGTGATATCAAGCAACCTCCATATTGAATTACCTGCAACGTCATTGTCGCCTAGAACTTAATCCAGACTAAGGCTATTTTCTTTCAAATCGATTTCTTCGCTTGAATGACATAGAGTCGCGATCGTCTACCTATTATTTTGCATTTTGCGTAGCTCAATGGATATCACACAGATGTATGTATCCTATGGTGATGTTTGCTTTCTACACTTCAAGCTTCGTATAATAGCTACAGATTAAGTGTCATCTTCCGCAGACTAGGCAGCGTTAAACAGCCTCCTTGCTAAAAGAATTGTCGTATTAAAAATACAATAACAATTTGTCCAATTTAAGGACAGACAAATGCATTCTTCGCGATTTTATCAAGAAGACAATCCGATTTATATCGTTATTTAAATAAAACATCATGATATTTTCTCTTTACTTTTCACTTTGGAGTTTCTACGTAATTATTTAAAGCAAGATGCAGTTTTATTGGTCCGTTCTAGATTTTTGCGTTCGATAAGAGGTCGTTAGCTTCACGCAGTCGCAGTGTGAAGCAGATAGTTATTCTGCAATGCAAGAACTACTACTTTAAATAAGCAAGTCACTTTCTAGGAATATCTATTTAGTCACGGAAATCTTCACAATATTTTAAATAATGGATGGAAAAAACATGTTGGTCCAAATTAACTGTGTGAAGAGTAAATAAAGTTTTGTTCTGTTTGAGGATCGAATTCATAATTTTGATTGATGATGATGAGATGAGGTGATGATGTTAATATCAGTCACTGCTGTGTTTGATTGTAAAATAAATTGATGTTATGATAGAGCCTTTAAAATAAGACTAGTCGGGCCTGCCTCTATAAAGGCTGGTCTTTTATATTAAGAGGCTAACTGCATCAGTGCATGCTTTTTATAGATATTTATTCTGCAATGCAAGAACTATTACTTAAAAAAAGCAAGTCACGTACTAGGAATATCTATTTGTGTACTGCAATCTTCACAATATTTTAAATAATGTATGGAAGAAACAGATGCACAGATGAACTGTGTGAAGATTAAATAATGTTTTGTTCTATTTGAGGATCTAATTCATAACTTTGATTGAGTGAAGTTGTTAGGTGATGACGTTAATATCATTCACTGCTGTGTTTGATTGTGAAATAAATTGATGTTATGATAGAGCCTTTAAAATAAGACTAGTCGGGCCTGCCTCTATAAAGGCTGGTCTTTTATATTAAGAGGCTAACTGCATAAGTGCATGCTTTTCTATAAATATTAAGGGTGTCAGAAGAGCACGTTAAGCCGTCGGTCCCGGTTGTCATGAAGATCTTTGACAGTCGTTATAGGGCGTCAGTACCTTCTCAATAAACTGACACTAGTCTAAACCATGGAATATTGCTATCCCTTCGGGTTGCGGAGGTCAGACAGGCAGTCGCTCTGTGGAAAAGCTAATATTCGGTCAAATCCGGTTAGACTAGTAAGCGGACCCCAGATTGAAACTGGGATAACGCTAGGAGGATGATGATGGTGTCAGAAGTTGGTTTATTTTAAAGCCAGATGGTAATTTGATTGTTGCTTGCTGGAAGATAATATGTATTATGAAGTTAGCATATTCTCAAAAATGAAATATGAGTGTAATCATACCTACATTGTGCCATTCAATCAATACTACTTACTTAAATGTCCAAGACCTTTCCAGTTCGCGTGTGTCTACCATCGATTTCAAGCATTTCACTAAATTCTTCAGATAACCTCAATGTTTCATGTTTATGCCAAGATCGGATGTCAAGATTACAGCTGTCCTTGTGTTGATTCAAGCTCATTTTCATACTGCAGATGTCTTTATCGTAGGAACCTACTAAAGAGTTCATTGACTTTAGGTTTGAATAGTCTTTCGTATGTGGTTTGGTCACGTGATGAGGATGGAAGAGGATCGTACTGCAAAAAGGGCGTATCTGGGACGACCTAGCGGTCGACGCCCGGTGGATCGTCATAGATATCGCTGGAATGACGAAGACCTAAAAGATCTAGCAGGACTTCGTAAACTGGACTGGAAGGAGTGCATCCACGACAGGAAAAGATGGAAGATCTCGTGTCAGAGGCCAAGACTCACTTTGGGTCGCTGCGCCACCACGAATGAATGAATGAATGAATCCTAGTGGTTTGGTGGCCGTCTTGCTGTTTAGCACTGCACCGAGTATTCGATCTCTCCACGAGACAAGACTTTGTGTCATCTATTTGTTTTGAGTCTGGGCGTGCATTTTATATGTTGATTATGAGTTTGTTAAGACCCCCGCGATTCAGACCTATTTCTTATAAAAAAAAGCAACAAAATACAGAACAGAATGTACACATGGCTGCTCGTCAAGCCAGACACTTTGACCTTTGTACCATTCTTATGACGTAGGAAATAATTATTATAATTCTACTCTAACCGAGTATAGTTAGTATATAGTTAGAGCACAGTACAGCTATAGCTGTGTACCACGTACCTTTGTTTTGAGTAAGATTTCGTACACCACCATGGTGTGCCAAATCGATATCTCTGCACTATTTGTTGCAAGGGATGGCCCTTGCAACAAATAGTGCAGAGATATCGATTAAAATTAACCTTTTATTATCGATAGTTACAGACTAACGATAATATAAAAGGTTAATTTTTCATATCAGGTCATTGACTGTTCTCTTTCAGGGCAGGGTAGGTCATTCAAATAAATACTAAATTATACAAAGTTCGGAATGAATGCACCATTAGATTACTTTTTATACCAGATCGATTTGTACAAATGAGTTTCGTAAATGGAGCTTATATTAGTATAATGGGCTTTTGTATTTATTTGTTTGGTGCCATATGATGTTTATTTATTGGAACTTTCAAAGAATTGAAATTGTGAGCTTAGTGTTATAAATTGTAATTTGATGTAATAAAATTTTGCGGTTTTTCGTATTATTATAATAAGTTATTCGCAATCTTAATATATACAAATTATTTGCTCTCGAAGATTAATCATCCTATGATTGCGATATTGAGAGCCATGACGTATTTTGCTTTTTATATATTTAGTGATAATTTCCAGTCTCCCTCTTGCTTATTGGTATTTGGTAGCATGTGTGTATCCGCAACCCCACGTCCTGGCGTGTATTTTGCGTATAATTTTACCTTTTAATTGAAATAATATTGATTTCCCAAATACTAACGTAGTATTATTTTGTTGCAGTTTAAATCCGGCCCCGTACCGATGCACTAGTGGTGTGTGGTGAAAAACGCAGCCAACATGTCGTCGGTTAAGGTGGCCGTGCGCGTGCGGCCCTTCAACTCGCGGGAGATCGCGAGGGAGTGCAAATGTATCATAGAAATGTCTGGCAACACTACAGGTAAGCCAACTTTATTTACAAGATGTCCACTGCTATACTTGCCTTCGAGGCTCTCCGCATAAAAATGATCTAGAGCCACCTGCATTATTATGTCATTTTGATACTTTCAAAAATAACCCTGGATAGTATAACCTTCTAATACCTATAAACCCTGCTATTTAAGAAATGTGGAGCCATTGTCATATATTGATGTGTAGAGTATAATCGGATTTTTTTAATGAATTTATTGATACCTAATCAAAATCGGATGTGTAGCTTTTATGTATGTATAGCACGCAAAAGTACATAAAATAACAGTATTCTCTGTTATACAGTCTGTCTACTGGTAGAATCTAGTATTTTATCCAGATCTTAGATAACTATTTATTTATATCACATTAATCAAAAGGGTGCATAGGGTTCCCACCAAGAACTTAGGGTCCCAACCCAACCTCACCTGCAAGTGGTGCACCTGCCGATCAACGGACGAGGCTCTGGCAAACAAAATATCCCGATAAGCGGCAATAGGCTCGCCACTTATTACGTGGGATCAAAACACTGGCGAAAAGTGGGCGTTTAATATACCTCTGCCTACCCCTTCGGGGAAACAGGCGTGAGTCTATGTATGTGTATTAATCAAAATAGGATGAGTATGGCAGGCGATACAGTGAATCACAGAACAATTAACTGTTCTGTGCAGTGAATATACGTACAAGTCGTGGGTATGCACCTACGACTTGTACGTAGCCTATAATTTTTTGTAATAGCGCCACATAGTTTAGTTATACTGCCTCCGTGGTCCAGTGGATAGCGTATGCCACTGCTGATCGGAGGTCCCGGGTTCGAATCCCAGGTCGGGCAAAAGTGTTACTGGGTTTTTACGAATTCTCAGTAGCAGCACGGAGTCTGGTGATATGCCTGGTAACGGCAATAGGCTCGCCCCCTTTTACGTGGGACCTAAAAATTCATGGTGAAATGTGGGTGTAATATTACACCTCTGCTTACCCCTTCGGGGATACATGCGTGAGTGTATAAAAAAAGTTAAGTTACAAGTTTGTATAGATCAGATTTGTAGCAGTACCTACCTTTATTTACAGATACAATTATATTAGGTACTCCATATTTTCAAAGAGTAGAGATACTTAGCAACCATCAGTAATTGAAACTTTACATTTTAACTACCATGTCAACTGTAGCTACGTCAAAGGTGGCAATCAAATCTTCAAGAAGCGAGCATATTCCTTTTTAAAAGGTACGCAACACACTTGTGATCCTTCGGGCATTGCAGGTGTCTATGGGCGGCGGTGATTACTTACCATCAGGTCAGGTGACCCGCTTGTACGTTTGTCTTCCTATAATATAAAAAAATACCGAATATTAATGAATACCTCTTAATCTATATCTTTACTTTATTTCGCGTCTATTCCCATCAATTCTCGCCCGTTTACAGTAAAAGCCCGTCGTCGGTGATGTCATGGCCTTAATCACAATTATAATGCAAATGACAGCCGCCCATCCCTTGGAATATACATAGTAGCCTTGTAGTTTTTTCGTATTTAGTTTATTCATTTAGCGAGAAACAGCCCAGTGGACAATAGAAATGATAGGTACAGTTTCGTTCATGGTAATATCTAAAGTGAATAAAATCTAAAGAACAAATAAAGTTGTAATAATATATCCTACTAGCTGACCCGGCAAACGTTGTTTTGCAATTTTTTTTTTTAATAGATGTTGGCCGATTCTCATAGATACCGGATAAGCACAAAAAATTTCATCAAAATCGGTCAAGCCGTTTCGGAGGAGTATGGGAACGAAAACTGTGACACGAGAATTTTATATATATCCTATTTTATTTTGGTCTCGCGGTGAGAACTCAGCTTGGACGACTCACACAATCATGGTCATTTCATCCGAAACTTGGCGGATAGTAACCAGATGTTATAACTGTTAATATACTAACACGTTTCTAAATCCATACATACATATTATAGGTAATTTACACTCCGATACAAAACAAATTCTCTGTCTTAGCGATCAGTCCGACTGTCCACCAGACCAAAGGGCCAGTTAATTTAGTCAGAAAGTCGTAAATTTGATTCCAGGCAAACTAACGCGGCGCCTCTATAGATCGATTTTTACTATAAATTTATGAATAGATTCATACATATGTCTGACTAGAACAATTTGTGAATTGGAGTAGAGTAGACGAGGACTGTTTTTCAACCTCCCGAAGGAACAAATATAATTTTCACGACCATAGGATTCAATCAGTTGATAAATAAAATATTATGTCAGTAATAAAATTGAAACAAATATTTCTCGTATTTTCCTAATTCTAGCAACGCTTATTAAATAAAGAGAAACCCTTTCCTGACTTATAATAATAATTTCATATGGATTACACATTAAACATATATATTATATTATATATAATATATACACATTACACAAAAATGACGAATGACTATTGTTCAGGAAATGTATTCAAACACAAATGCATACTTGAATCATTAATGATTCATTAGTATCGATTTTACGAAGAAGCATTATACTGATAGTGAGTTAAGCATTGTATTTTCTCTTTTGTGACAATGGCTTTGTATAAACCAGGTGAGAAAAATAGATCTAATAAAATATTTACGATGTCAATTCCAAAAACAGAAAAGTGTTATGACATGAAATAAAAAAAAAAACGGTTTAAATAAAACTTTTAAATCAAAGCTTCAAATATGCTTCTGAACTGTTTTTATACCGTAATCTAGTTAGGATAAGGATATTTCTTCGGAAAGCCCATCTTAGTGCACCCATATGCTCACAAAAAAAACTTCTTCTTTTGTCTGCCCTGTTCCCATATTACTTGGGGTCGGTGCAGAATGTCTTTCGCTTCCATTCTCTCCTATCAGGCGTCATCTGATTATTCACTCCCTTTTCATTCATGTCATCCTTCACACAATCTATCCATCTTTTCTTTGGTCGTCCTCTTGCCTTATATCCGTCAACTCTTATATTCATCACCTTTCTAGTCACATGATTTTCATCCCTCCTCATTACATGCCCATACCACGCCAGACGATTTCCTCTCAGCTTTTCTTGCACCGGTGCAACTTTCAAACTTTCAAAAAAAAAAACATACATGTCGATTTTCAGCTTCTTGCGCCCTAAGTTTTGGCTGTGTTTTGTCTTTTAGTCAGTTACGGAAGAGTTTTAAATCCACAGATTACAATACATATAATACTACTTATATAGTTCGATGATCTTAAGTTTATTGAGAAGAATTGGGCTTTTAATTTTAATTAATTTGTAAGGTGACTAATGTAATTACGGCGGTACGCCAATAGGCTCGCCCCCTGTTACGTGGGACCTAAAAAATCATGGCGAAATTTGGGTGTAATATTACACCTCTGCCTACGCCTTCGGGGATACAGGCGTGAATCTATAAATAAATAATGTAATTTGTATTTTATGATTATGGAAATTTGCCGAAATAAATGATAATAATATATTATTATATTTCCAGATTTGTTTTACGTTATTTCTTGAAGGGACTTACCTAAATGCTGTAAAGTCAGTGAAGACGCGTAAATAAGAATTTATTTGCGACGTAAAACTTTCTGCAGTATATTTCCATGGTCACCTTGAAGTCCTTTTCAAATGAACCACCACGCAGGCCCTAGATAACGAAGATTGACTTTTACACTGCAATAAAACCTTGCCTCGCCCTTCGACCCCACTTACCAATAAACTTGCAAAACGCTGCTACATAAAAGTGGTGGCAGCCAACGGTAATGAATATTGATAGGCTCTAAAGAGGGTGGGTCTTAAAAACTTCCATAGATTTTAAAAGCAAATTTTTGTCAAATCTTCTTAGGCCGGTAAGCGGACCGCCAGTTGCAATACGTAATGTCTTAGATACGTGTGGGATGACGCTAGGATGCTGATGATGGTAATTTATTAAAATTAAGTCCCCTTGGGTTCTTGCTCTTTTGAGGCTGGAGATGTAATACTTTTAATATCAGTTCAGCCTTGTATATAAACCGTCCCACTGGTGAGTACTGACCTTTACTCACTGTAAGCAGGGTATACCACACTGGTCAAGTGCAGGTTGACAGACTTCACAAGTCTTTTGACAGCTTTACAAAGCTCTATAATAATTATGTAGGTTTCGTCTCGACATTTTTCTTCACGGTTTTATCATCTCAGTCAAAAGACGTTCAATGCTAAAAACAGGCCTCCTCCAAGGCTTTTCTCACAGACCGATCTTTAGCGACCTGTGATTAGCAAACGATAATTAACCATTTACAAATAATACACGCACATCACTGTCGTACTAAAATAATGTATTATGGTAGAGTCAGTTACGATTTTATGTCAGAAAATTTCACTTATATCATAATATACGAGAGGACTAAAATAAATTAAGTGTTAGTTTACCAAAGTCTGCTGTATAATGAACCGATTTATCATCTCTCACATTTCAGACTAACGAAATTATTCTCTGCGGCCGCTAGACGATATAAAGCAATAATTCTTCATAAAATATAAGTTGCGCGGGATATTTTAAACAAATGCTCGTAGATTCATATTCTCTAGAGAGAAGCCTTATAAATTGTATTATATCTTAGTACTATACAAGTTGAATTACGAAAGTTACTTAAATATTTTGTTGTTTCATCCATTTATAGAGAATAGCAACCGTCCTGGCTTCGCACAGGTAGAACGATATAAAATTTATACAAACCCTTTACAACCAAGGCACCAAAACCTTTCCCCATGAACAAGTCTGTCTATTTATGAAAACCACATGAAAACCAGATCATTTATTTTTTATTTTATCGCGAACATACATACAGCTCCGGCCCAGGTTCGGCTCTCTCCGGCTCCGGGACTAGGTTTGTGTATATTTGTATAGTATATCTATTTAATACAATAGCACTGAATACTTTACAAAAATGGCTTTACATTCATATTTTACATAGAAAGGAAGCCTAATAAATTTTAATAAATCTGAAGAAGTTGAATTGCGAAAGTTACTTAAAAATATTTTTTGCTTCACCCGTTTATGTTACAAAAATGTTGGAGAGAAAATTCGGAGTACTTATTGCGCAGTAAATACGTGAAGCAAGCAGGCAGTAGGTACTTTAGAAGGTCGCGAAACCTTACAAGTAGGCAATGTCAGCAGAAATCAATCTGCAGTGTTTACTGTAGCCGTTTTAATCTTATAACATGTTCGTTGGTGGAAATTTATTTAAAAAAATCCGATATCCTACATGTTTTATGGAATATAGTAAGGTCTTTATCTAACTACACCAGATGAAGTTATAGATGATGATAAAATAAAAAAAGAAATATTAAAAAGGACTAGATAGAAAAACAAGGAAGTAATCTAAAAATTATTCACAATTTATAGGTATAGCGTTTATGTGGACATCAGAATTTTAATATCTATATCATATTTAGTTCAATGCTATAACACTACCTGTTCTTCTGTAAAGGCGGTACTTTAAAAATTCACTTTGATCTTCCAATTATGTAGCAATTTAATATTTAGACTAGGAATTCCTAGCTTTAGCTACTTTTTGCTGGAATTCGGTAAGCCAAAGGTAAAAGGTGAAACTTTTTCACAAAATTGGCCCAAGTTTTCTGCCCTCAAATATTTCACTGTTGAGGTCCTCTCAAAGTGGGTCTAATTTTGTCTGAATAACCGTGTTCTTTTGTTGCGAAAAATAACATAATTTGTGAGGGTTCTAGAAAGGTCTCGAGAGAAGCCACGAGCGACATGTGAAGTGCCCCGTACTTGAACTGTAGCAAGTTTTAAATTTATTACCTTCCCTACACTCAATTTAATATGTTGCCGGTCCATTCGATATACAACTACGCCTCTAAAGAAATAAAGGTCACTTCAGTTTGACCGACCTCTAGGGGATTATTCTCTAGTTATAATTTATTTACTGCTTTTCTGTTGGACTGGGAGAAAAGTTACACAAACAATATATATTATTAATTCTCAAGTTTAAGCTGCTACATAAATATTGGAGTTGTTTTACACAACAAAAAGAAACAATACGGGTATTAGATTTAAATTCAATATTGTTTTCTTTGTGATATTGCTGCACTTCGGTTGGTTTCATTACAATTTTAGCTTTTGATAAAAAAGGCCTGCTCTTTTGTGAAATATATTGAAAGGCAAAGCTAAAAATATATCTAGAGAAAACTGAATTTACTGATTCAATTTATTTAAAGCCGATCTTTGAATTATTTGCTTACTAATTCTGCAAATGCCAGACTTGAAATCTTGGGAGCATTGCTCCGATGATGGTATTGAACGCGAATTGTCAAAGTGAATCGGACATTGGTTGTCGAATCAAAGATACAAAGAGTGTTGACCTCGACTCCAACTTAAACATTTATATTATTGAAACAAGTCTAATTCGTTTTTATTTTAGACGCTTGAAGTTTCAAAGATAAATTAACAGAGCGAATTAGAATTTCAGGATTAATAAATTACTCATATAATCTTATTGAACAAGCTACTGAGTTAAGCCTTTTATTCGATTAGTATTAAAATAAGCTAAAATATGTGCTTCTTCAAATAATAGTCCTTTAACATAAATGAAAGCTATGAGAACTAATTCTGGAGCAATTTTTACATCGGTGGCCCTTTACATTTCGATCGCAATCCCTATTACTAAATTATTTTGGAGACAGATTAAGATATGAACTATCAGAGCAATATTTTCAAGATTCATCAGCATAAAGTAGCAGCTATACTTACATGATCTTTACTTTCTGTACCTTCAATAAGACTTTTAATATCTAATTCCGAATCAATTTTGCCATCTATTACCCTTTACATTTCAGTTGCATTCCTAACCTTATTTCCTCCGCCACTAAAACCAATTATTTCTCTAACCTTTTTTGGTTTAATCGGAATTTAAGTCTCGCAGTCGTGGACGGTGGTTCCAATTAAAGCTATTAGCGGGTCGGGTGGTCTGAATACAGGCGTCGTACTCTGCGAGACTTCCATTTCTGTGCGATATTCAGTCTTAATGAGCTCGCCACCTCGTTAGTGCTAAAATACTAGGTTTTGTAAATATTTTATGGTCCTGCGTCTTCCTTTCGTTGATATTTTTGCTACGTGTAGGAGTGTCTTGTGGTCTACGGTCTTGGTTTAGATTATCTGGTATCGTCTTTCGTGGTTTAATAATGTTTGATTTGATAGATTTGGGATCAATCTGCAGTTTGATCTTGATTGAAAAATTATGAATGTCGAAGATCAAAGGTCAAATTGTAAAATTAATTTAGTGAAATGGAAAAATTATGTTATGTCATGTATAGGGACTTCTTTGGTTTAATGATTAATAAATGGATACCTCCGTTATGACTGCCTCCGTGGTCCAGAGCCGAGTCCGATCAGCAGTCGCATACGCTATCCACTGGACCACGGAGCGGTCGTCAAATCAGTCCGAAATTAGTTAGACACCTCTACGACGACGTCTAGCCTTTCCTAGTCAGTGTTTACCGGGTATAGGTACACCACATATCTTTGATTCGAGTATCCAGTATTTAGGGTTTTTGCAAAGGCGCTGACAACATAAAATATATGTAGTGACTAAATGTGTGAACATAGCGCTACCTTTATAATACCTAAGTAATGTGCAAGATCTAGAAAGCTTAAATAATACTCCAATCTTAGCTAAAGTATGTTATTAAAATAATTTGTTTCAGTCACCATTACATATTTTTTCTCATTGATGGAGGTTATATTGCTATGATTATAACGTCTTGACTCTACATTACTGTAAATTCCAGAAAATATTCACTGCAAGTAAGTTTCGTGCACCGTTTAGTTACCTAACACAGCTCAGTTGGATATTAACCGCAGCCTAAAACTAGGATGCCATTAATATACATTAACGTGGACGTTATAAAAGCTTTCAGGCATCCCACGGACATGGTGTTTTGTGTACTTTACGATGCCTTTTAAAGTATTTTACATTAGCGAATAGTGGCCGCTATTTAGGTTGGTTAACACTTTAATGGACTACACATGGTTGTATCGATGAGGTTATGTACGCGTATAAAGTACTTATTGATTGTTGAAAACAAAAAAAGAGATACTTAAGTCGACTGCCTCGTTGGTCTCGCGGCATAAATGTGCGCGTGGGATCGGGTGGTCTCGGGTTCGATTCCCGGGTCGGGCAAAGTGTTATTGGGTTTTTCCGTTAGGAAATTCTCAGTAGCAGCACGGAGTCTGGTAATGTGCCCAGTACGGCAATAGGCTCGCCCCCTATTACGTGGGACCTAAAAACTCATGGCGAAATATGGGTGTAATATTACACATCTGCCTACCCTTTCGGGGACACAGGCATGAGTCTAAAAAAAACAAAAAATATAAAACTAAGTCTACCATATTATAGCGAGATAGCGTAACGCTAATATTCAGTCAAATCCTATTAGATTAGGAAGCGGATGCAACTGGGATAACGCTAGGAGGATGCTGACTCGTGTCTTACGTATTATATATACGCAGTTGTAGTTATTACCTGAACTGAAGATGATGACACTCTATTGCAAGCTGCCCTAAAAGCAATCTGATGAACAAGAACATACAATTAAAAATAAACTACGCCGTAACCTTTTATACCCTTAAAACCTTTTTTATCGCTAATTCAAAGAATATAAAATCCAGGCCAAAAGTCATACTTTTGCTATTCATCATTAGCAAGCGTATAAAGAAACGAAACCATATCAATCCGATATTCGTCGAAAACATTTGTGACTCACTTCACACTGACGAAGCACACCCTTATACAGGCTAGCTTGACTCATTCCCACCCTCCTTTCGTGGTCAGGTGTGCAAAATCTGGGAATCATTCCGCACTGATGGAGGTTCTTCCGAAGCCCAATGGCCCATAAACTTCCATAATACTCCATAAACCTTGTCCATGGACGCTTTGTGCGACTCATAAATCCGCCTTGCCTCTTCTAAACGAATCGCGTGGTTTCATTACATTTACTTTGGAATGGATTTGATTGGATGAATATTTGAAGGGTCTTTTGTTCGGATTTTATAGCGATGTAGAATTTGTTCGAGATTGAGAACATTGAAGGTTATTGTGTTAACAGATCGAGTGCTTCGTTGGTCTTTTCGGTTGGATATGCGCTTAAGATTGTGTGTTATATTTAAGGCAAATTTAAATGTATGTAACTTGAATAGCGCGTGTGAAGTCCAAGTTTATGGCAACCAACATATAGTAAATGTTTTTTTATTTTCAATCGGTCTCTATTTGAAAATATAGATGAAAGGAATGAATTTGCCTTAATCTCTTTCTTTTTTTTACTATAACTTACAATGTCAGAGTATAACAAAGTTAAGCTACTTAAGCATATTATAAGATGTGTATAGGGTTCCCACCAAGAGGGTGCATAGGGTTCCCACCAAGAGGGTGCATAGGGTTCCCATCAAGAACTTAGGGTCCCAAGCCAACCTCACCTGCAAGTGGTGCACCTGCCGATCAACGGACGAGGCTCTGGCAAACAAAATATAATAAGCGGAAATAGGCTCGCCACCTATTACGTGGGATCAAAACACTGGCGAAAAGTGGGCGTTTAATATGCCTCTGCCTACCCCTTCGGGGAAACAGGCGTGAGTCTATATATGTATATTATAAGACTCTAGTGTAGAGCTCTGCTCAAAAATAATAAGTAAGAAACAAGAAAAAACTTTACACATCATATTAAATAGCGTTCTTACAACAAATAACATTCTACATATGTGTTGTCTGTTTTACATGTACGCAAATAAAGTTTTATTAAGTCACCGTTTGCGAGGAGTTATGTATGAAACATGTATGTTTTGAATGTGTATGCATGGAATGTGTATGTATAGAACGTGGTATATTACATAGTGTCGTTAAGTTGTACCACAAAATATGGCTCCTATCCCCAGATGTTGTTACACATATTTATTACTCATACAGTAAAACGATGGTGTAACTGGCCGTTTTGGAACAGCCTCCTTAGTATTCTGTTTCCATTATAAAAGAGATAGGTACAGTCAGCATCAAAAGTCGATGACCACATTCAGATTTTCAAAATCAATGAACATTTTATCACCCATAAATCGCTCAACAAGAAGGGCGCCAGTATTGAATGAACATCATTAAAGTTCAAAACTAGCTGAACACTACTTGTCAAAGGTCACTGAACACCATTTTGTCAAAAATTGCTAATCCGAAAACATTTAGAATCATCAGTTTGAATTTATACCATCAACGTTATTATAGATTTTTTAGTTCGATTGAATTGTAACCTTATTTATAAAGTAATAAGACTTATTTTCAAAAATCACGTAGATTCCGTTCAAATTCATACCGTCGACTTAGTTTATGATTTTTATATTTACGATTGATTTAGAACCCAATCCGAGGGTCTAGTACAAAATTAACACGGTGATGATAGGCTAGTTAAGACAAGATATGATATTTGCTAAATTACTAAAAAAAAAAAACACAAGCATAAATCTTACTACATAATATAGGTAAAATCTGTAAAATTGAAATATCAAAACTTTTAACTTTCTGCATTGTAAACCAAGGAAGAGCGGAGTTCCTTATCACAAGCAAGTATTTGCTTAAAAAGGGACCCCAAATGTTATTGTTATTGTTGATTGTTATGGTATTGAAATAATTCTTTTTAATTTTTTTAATAATAGTCGACGGGAACACTTTTCATACATTTCCTTAATGCACCCTCTATCGATCGCTACTAATATAATAATAAGGGCCGATAAAGGCGCTTTTAGAAAATCTATGGAAATAGGGTTGTTTCCAACTAGTCAAATCAAGCACTTTTAATTAAATGTCAAAAACTACCTTTGTCAAGGGTTTTGTATGAAATATGATATAGTGACGTCATAGTGTTTTGCTGTCAAGTAGAATACTTATTATCAATAATTTGACGATAAAAAAATGTTAAATTAAGTTAAAACATTAATTGATGAATGAAACTATTATTATTTTGACATGTTTCACTAGATAAAAATACTTGTATAATTTATTTCACATGCAGGAAACTTCCGTGACGATCGCGTGCAAAAGTCGTGGTTTGTTTGAAAATCAAACTCTAGGTAGACCCCCTATATACATATAAGACTCATTTTTAAAATACACACAAATTCTGTTTTAATTCAAGTCCTTGTAAAACTGTTTACCCTTGAATGTAAAATAATATTTTCTACTTAATTATCACTTTGTATCGAATGTAAACCATTGCAGTTGCAATTATTTATCATCTATAAAATATTGTATTAGCTTAAAAGACTATATTACTATAAAAAAAATCTATACAATTATTTACTTCAAAATACTTTTATAACAATATAATTAATCACATTAGTTTATCAAATGTAACGACCTCCTTTATTTAGTTCTCGGACGTCACTGGTCGTACTGGCCGAATGACTGGTGACGTGGTGTTATGCTTTTTTTACCATAACTTTGTTAAGCGACTTTTGAAAAGTCATGGTCACCTATTTATGCCCTTATAAGATAATCATTCATTTCTGGCGCTTGTCATGTTGAGCAATTTAGGTATACATATTATGGTGTACAGCGATATTGAAAATCTAAATGTGGTCATCAACTTTTGACGCTGACTGTACAATATTTGGTGTGTCTTTGTGATTTTTGCTTTCGTTTCAGGAAACGAGAGCCAGAAAATCCTTGTTTTTTTTTTTTTTTTTGTTGACTAGTTATTGGCCGCAGATGGCCTTGACAACTTTACGCGGGCTATGGGTGAGCGCTGAAGGCTCCCAACCCGTTAAAGTATACTAGACAGCGTTTTGACTCCCCAAGGGTGGACTACCACGGACCTCGGCTTGGGGCGCTGTCGGCAATGCAGGACTAAGGTGTCCCGCGGTATTTACGTTAATAGCGCGTCGCGTATTCCGTCCTCGGCGGCGAGTACGGAACCGCGCTTGAATTTGTGTGGCTTCGCAAGCCGTGTGTGCTCTATCCTTGTTGAGACTGAAAAACCTGTATTTAAGTTGTTTCACATTGAAACACCATATCAATTTAATGACCTCTTTTAATGAACTAGTCATGGTGTACTTTGTGGTCGACGATGACCAAGACACGAAGAGCAGATTGCATACTTTACCTGAACCTGTAAACAGCTTTCAATCAGACGCGCCTGATACCTCATAATCAAATATGATATGGTTATGATATAGTTATCATAACCTTCTCAGAGTGAGAAGAGCCCCGTGTCCTTGCCAATGATAGTTGGCTCAGAAGAGCTCTTGTAACAGAGGAACATACGTCTAAAACATATGATAGGTAATTAAGCGAACAGTAGTTTCCATTTTTAAAACACACATATCTTTGAAAAGTCAGAGGTGTGTGGCCGGGGTACCCGGGAATCGAACGAATCGAACCCGAGACAATCATCTTTGCAGTCCGTTACGTACACGACTGAGCCATCGCCGCTGTAACTTTCTAGAAATAACATAATAATGCTAAATATATCATAACATGTATACCACATGAGTGACGGTATAGCATGCACAAGAGCCGCCTCGTCGCCGCCTCACGCGAACGTCTTGTGCCCACTGTTTATGCTGAAGTGAGCATGTAGGTTGAATATTGATCAAGGTCCCGCGTTCAGTATCATGAACGTACATCGTTCATCGACACATGATTTAATTTACGTATTCTGTTATACAATAGCTGATATTGCAGGTGATTATGTTGGTTTTTTTTTCTTGTTGTACGTATGTTACGCTCAATAGGTACTAAAAACGCTCTTTGAACGCTCAATAAACGTTCAATAACGAGTATGAATCGCGTTGTGGTCACTGTCCGCATCGTAAATTTTTGTTATGGGTGTTAAGTAAGCGCTCAAGCGGCGTTGTCGCGTCGTGGCCATCATAGAAAGACCAAATAGCGAAAGTTGATTGCTATTTAAATCAACTCAGCTACGATTATTATTCTGTAGATATGTACCAGTAATTTTCATGAAAATTGTAATATTTATAATGGACAAACGGACAACATTTCTATTATATTATGAATAAGAATACAGCACTCAGTTCCCGCGATCTTGAACGATCAAAGCAATCAGGCTCCGTTAATTACGTTTCGTCTTAATTAAAAAGGAGCACTCATTTGCGAAACAAATATTTTTATAATGTGAGAACAAAGAAAATAATTAACCTCCTAGCTTTAATGAGGCCATCAAACATTTATTACCCACTCTTTATATTATTTTTATAAAGGCTATTTAGGTAAGTGTTCACAAGTATTTGAGCAAGACGTAGGTAATACGCCGTAGCTAAGTAGCCAAACTTAACCAACATTTTCTGTTTGTAAAAAAAAGACATACCTAGTGAATAGCAGACTAAAATATCTATGTTTGAGATTTGCTGATAAAGCCCTTTGTTTTATTACGAATCTTTTTATACTACTACTACTAATAACGCTACGCATTTTGCATACCTGTACCTATGTGTGTATGAAACATTTGTCCTATTTTGAGTGCAAAACCTATAAATACACTGATGAATATACATTATATAGAAATACAGTCTATCCTTGTGGTTGACGGCATAGAATACAAGTATCACCACCCCATATCTTCCCGTGGGTGTCGTAAGAGGCGACTAAGGGATATCACGATACAAATACAATCTTTGCGTAGAGACGGAACGACATCGACATAAAACCCTATACGACTGCCTCGTTGATCTCGCGGCATAAATGTGCGCGTGGGATCGGGAGGTCCCGGGTTCGATTCCTGGGTCGGGCAGTGTTATTGGGTTTTTCTGTCAGGAAATTCTCAGTAGCAGCACGGAGTCTGGAAATGTGCCCGGTACGGCAATAGGCTCGCCCCTTATTACGTGGGACTAAAGTATATCTGGCGAAAAGTGGGTGTAGAAATACACCTCTGCCTACCCCTTCGGGGATAAAAGGCGTGACGATATGTATGTATAGTCTATCCGTTTATTATTTTCATGTGAAATATGTTACCGCAACTATCACAATCTCTGTATTGCGTAATATATTGATATCCAATATATATGTAATATATGTTTCTACGCAAAAGTAAGTCCAAACGGTTGATAATTTGATAGCTGCCAAGACGTCACAATCAAAATAACGTAGCCATTTAATTGTCAGGTTTGGCCAGCCTTGACGTGACACTGTGGGGATCGATCATTCCTTCAGTTACTGACCTCGCCGTCGATCAATATGAAACCATGGTTTTCCTTTTGCGTAGTTCTAGTATCCTGTTTCTATGTGAACTTGTGAATAAACGGCGGCAGTGATGGCAATCATGGTTATCTACAGTTGTCAGGCAATGCGTGTCTTTGGTTCCGTCCATAATATCATATTCATAAGCTCAACAGTTAAGGATATAGTTTTACCGTGTTTCCCCAAAGTTTTTTTTCTCCTTCTAGGTCGATTTCATCTTAAGTATTAGGTAGTTTGACACAAAAAGCAATAACACCTTCCCAGGCTCGGAACACCAAACTGCCACTCGCACGTGCGAACACGCCTGGATGCACAATTGCGTCAGGCACTTGTTAAGCGATAACCAATGCGTCGAAAGTCCCTCATCGAATTTTCCGTCCCATGAAGCTGCAATCACTACCCTTATTGGTAAATCCTCATACTTTGACCCAGCGTTGTTCGATGGCTCATTCACTTTTATAACCATTTTTCATTGGCGCAATGAAACGTGGCGTTTCAGCAATGTTCTCGTAAAATGATATAGTATAAGCAATTATTGGCTGTTCTGTGAACTGGATGACTTTTGTATTTTGAAGTTCATTACCTTTCGTTGCGGTTGAGCGTGAGTTTCACGGCTCAGTGGTCCCGATACTTTGGTTTCTTAATGTTTGTTTGAATGGTTTGTCGCAATAAATTGTTTTGATGTTTTAAACGATCGCTGATTTAATATAGTTCTTTGCTCTAGTGAATTGCTGTTAATAGAAAAGGGCTTAGGAGCTACCTTTCAAGCTGATGAACTAATAGGATTTGAATTTCTCCAAGACAATAGTTTTATTCTACACCTATCGAAGATCATTCATGATATACATAAAGCATCACAGGGCTGAATTTGAACACTTAAAAGCTGAAGAGTCAGTTTGTAAGTGTTCTACTTATCTCACTAACAAATCATTAATGGTAGGCAGTTTGTCAACAAGGGTTTGAGAATATACACAGTCAAACTGTGACACAAATGAGCAAAACAATAGCTAAAATTTATTACATCAAACCTGTCAAATTATATAAACTCATACTTTGTTCATTTATGTTTCACTGTCACAACACTTCTTATGGAACAACAATAGCTAACCTGTCACCGCGACCTTGTCAAGTCAAACGCGGCCGAACACTTCCGACCGCGGAAGCCTGCCGACAACAATCCAAGATGGCCGACACAATATTGTGAAGCCGAGATATAAAGGCTTTACTTGCGACAGTCGAGACTGTCCGTCGCCGAAGTAGATAAATAGATCGATCTGAATGTAATTAATTATTTTACAGTAAGACGAACTGAATTCATTCATAATTATAAGGTATATCAATGCTTAGCAGGGGCCTCTACCCACTATGCAGGCTTAGGCTGTAGTTTTCCACGCTACCAAAGTGCGGGTAGGCACACAGTTCACATGTCTCCCGAAAACATGACTCAGAGCTCTCAGATATGCATAAATGGAAATTACATGCAGAATATCAGGAATGACTTTACGATCTAAAATTGCTCTACCTAACTACATAGCCTATATAAGAACTTTTGATTATTTTGACACTGGTCTAAGCCATGGCATATTGCTATTGTTTTAGGCAGACAGTAGTCATTCTTTGGAAAAGGTAATTTTGTTAAATGTTGTTAGACTAGAAAGCGGACCCCAGGCTCCGAAACAAAAGTCTTGCAACTGGATAGTTCTAGAACGATGGTGTAGAAGTTGTTTAAAGGCATTTACAAAACTGCATCACCTACATTCATTCGATCGTTTAATCTGTATGCTTTATGTAAATTACTTATACATTAACTGGTGCCGTTAATACCATTTGTATCGAACATTGTTTCTGTTTGCTTACGTTATCAATAATGGTTGAAAGTAGTGGCTTTTCTTGAACATGTTTGAAACTATTGTTGGAGTGTCAATACCGAAACTCATGTCTGAAATGTTTGTATTGGAGGGTAAGCTCTATTTGTTTAGGATTTTTCTGGAGTGTGATCATAATATAATATGTTCATGGTTTTGACTTTGTTATTGATTCTGTGGTGTCTAACTCAATGTGTCTAACTTATCAAATATAGGACGGGAAGATAAAGATATTAAGAACTGCCATTACGGAGATTGGCCTATTTTAAATTATTTAGACGAGTTGATTTATGATTTGACTATTCTGAAGACATATCACAAATTATTAAATATTTTGTTTTGTTTGATGTGCCATTGTAAATAAAGATTTGAGGACAAAATATTCGATTTTATAAGCTCCGGCTCTTTGCTTGTCTCTTTAAAATAAAGTACAATGGAAGTTTTACTTGCCCTCAAATGAAATGTAAAATAATATCTACTGCTGAAAAATATTTTAAGGTAGACGCTTAGTTGCAATTAAAACCGCAACACAATACAAAAACTACTACGCACTTTTATAAAAGCAACCTTTAGTCTCCACGTCGACAAACCATTTTTGTATACTATACAATACAGCTATACAATGCAGGTATAAATTGCAGCTGCAATGTGCAATTGTGACTCATAAAGTAAGGCTAAGTGCACGACAGCGCGTTATTAGTGCACTGAGCTTTAAAGTACGAACTCCGTCAGTAATTAGAAAGGTTTAAAATGCGAGCTGTTTTTCTGAACTGGCCTTACTTGCTATTTTTTGGAGTATCTGTAATGTTGCACACCGCCTTAAGTAGTTGGAATTTGCTACTAGCAACTGTGACTAAAAACGTAGGGCCAGGTGCACCAAAATAAGTTACCAGTGTACTTTAGTTTAAAAGTACACCTTTAGCCTGTAGGCAAAGTACCTTTAAGGTAAAGCTATTTTTCTGCACTTGACCATAGCAGCATTGTTTTAAGATTATTTTACGTGCATATACCTATGTATATAGTAAAAAACTGTTCTGAGTATTAACGGTGGTTACAAAATGGGTGCAAAGCTTTAAACTAGCTGCAAGAGAGCAAGCTATCAGTATGCTTGAGTGTTGCTGTGGCTATTTTGGGAAATTAATTAGTTAGCTTGAATCAACTGCAATGTGCCAATGTGACTCATAAAGTAAAGCTGAGTGCATGAGAGCGAGTACTGTGTTTGTGTCATATGTGTTCTGACTGGCGCAACATTAATTAGGAATAGGATTTTATTAGAGTTGAACATGAAAGCTGTTTGCTGCAGCTGGCTTAGATTTACAAATATGTAGAGTTAACCATATTGTCGGCAGATGGTTATGCGTAGTAACTACTTTTAAACTACCACGATTTGTACACATACTAAAGATTATGTAACGGGTCTTAAGTCATCCCGTGACCACGGCTGGTGTAACCCATGCCGAAACGTCGGGGCAAATAGAAAGGTATTTCATCTTTCTTTTCGTTAAAATAACACGGTTAAGACCCGTTACATAATCTTTAGTAGGTTATACGTAGTACCTACCAATTTCTCTTGATTCATTTGTTGGATTTTATCTAAGCTCCTAAAGTATATATAGATTCATTTTAAACATGATATAGCCTACTGTTGAGTTTCAAGCAAATTATGTAGGTTTAAGATTAGGTCTTATTGTGTCTAATTCGGATTTTAGTCCATTAGGTACCTTGATAAAATGATAAAGATTAGACATTATTTCTACGGTATGATCTCTATTGTCGGTAAGCCGTTTAGTTTAGATAAAAACAAGTACACAAACAGATCTACCAATTAGTTATATCCAGAAGTATTATAAGGCACAACGCTTTATAACGTTAGATAACAAATATTTATTGAAATGTTTGTTATCTTCAAATACAAGGGATCAACAATTTATGTTTCTTATCAAAACAAACTGAGAACACATTTATTATTTTGCAGATACTTTATTTTCCCTGCACTGTACAATTTCCTAAGTTATATAAAATTCATCTCGGGACCAAGAATGACAATAACAAGTAACAACGCTCTCTATTTGATTACTGGTGCAGTGGCGCCGCCCCGTGGCAGACAATAATAAAACTGTGTTCGTGCTGCAACGAGCAACTAAAGCTTAGTACAGACATGCTGCACTTGAGCAATTTGAAACTTAAACAAATTTATTTTAGTGTTTGTTTGTGATCAAAGCTTTTGATTAGAAATGAAGCTGCTGGTAGGTGATTTTATTTTCTAGTTTTTTTTCGTAGTAGCAAGCTGATTTGAGAGGTTTCGGTAGACTTGTTAGTTTTGCGTTGTTAAACTTAACTTTTTCAAAACTCCTTTTTTTATTTATATTTGTGAAAAGGACGTTTGCTCTATCTGGGTGTTAATGCCATCGCATTTTTCTTATAATATATTTTGTTTCAGGTAAATAACTACCGATTTATATCCTATAGATATATATATAGATATTATTTTAATCCAACATAATTTAATGATCATTAATCTTCTTTGCTCACAGTATAAGTGTGACAGTAAAATTTTAACACCATACAAACTTAACTTCCAGACTCAAATGTCACGTTAACTTTTTATTATATTCAGTAATAAAATCAGGTATTATTCACACGGGAGTTCTCTTAGAACTTTAACATCTAGCGTCATAAAATAGATCTTAAAACTCAGACCACAAACGTTGTCTTAGTCAGTTTGATTGCACATGTCGACTTAAACTACATCCCAGCTGAGCCCGCCACGGGTCTGCACTGCAGCTATGAGTCATAACGTAAGCCGGGGTGCAGGACAGCGGTTTATAGTAGCTTGAATCAGCTATTTGATTTTATGAGTCAAGTTTATGTTGGAAGTATTGGGGTATTGCTGTCTTGATGTATGATGTAGAGTCGTATACGACGATTGATATTCTAACTTTGACAACAACCATGTCTATATTACGTCAACGTTAGAATACCAGTCAAGGTTCAGAAGATATTGTCAAAGAATGTTTAAGCTAGTATATTATTTATTTCGGTCTTGCATGACGTGAATGAGCTTACTAACGTGCAATTAACATGAAAACGAATGTTATAGTGGATATTCGCAACAGAAACTGCATGCGAGCATTTCAATTTGATGATCAATGTATGTATATCTCTCAATTGCACGTATTATGGACCCGAAAATGTAATTGTACAATTTGTCTTGCAAAGGGCTCAATATTCAAAAGCCTCTGACGTTTGTTGATACAAATATATATGAGCTAAGTGACTTAGCAAATGAAATAATTTGGCAGAACAAATAGGTAGGTAAATGATTAATTGGTAGTTTCTACTTCACTTGAGTGATTAGGTACTTTATGAGTAAAATTTAATTAAAGTATAATGCCCAGTTTAAATTGTCTTTGTAAACTCTCAACCTATCGTCTGCCGATTTGAACTTTTAAGTGGTGTAACTTAAGACTAAAACAAGCGTAACTCAAAATAAAAGGACAACTTAAATGTTTAGCTTGTCTTAAAGCTAAGTTTCTATGGCTAAATCCGTCATTAATTTGGTATTGAAATAATTAAAAAAATAACTTGCTTCAAGGGTATTTATGATTCAGACAAATCATTTTAAAAGCGGAAACTGAATAAGTTCTCAAGGTATCGTTTCTTCCTTTCTGTCTGTATGAATGCGATATTTTCGAACGCTTTCAATAAAAGGTAGTGTGGTTTCTGAGTCAGGTTGAGATGTTTAATTTACGCAGGCCGAGCCACAGTCTCGTTTTATCTAAATGATTTTAAGATTATTATAACATACCATTTGTGTTCTTTATTCAATAATAGTTGGTAGAGCGCGATATTAAATTAAATGTTCACAGTCTCTTTAAAAACAGTTGGTGTTTTTGGTGCAATGCAATCAAAATATAAAATGTCTGATAGCTTGAAATTCGGTATTAAAGCTATTTTGAATTCTGGCGTGTATTAACTTTACTTCTTACTGAATGTATAGTTGCGATTCAGTCAGTTTAGTCTTATACAAATACTTTATTTTAAATACTTGAAAACACAAGCAATTAACATAACTCCATATCGCGTAATTATGTACGGTTTTATGGCTTATATATACTGAACATCCGCAATAATTCCTGAAGACTCAAAAGACTGAGATACCTATTAGAGGATAATTACGAGCAAAACTTGATGAATACAAATTAAAATTAAATTTCGATGCAGTTCTATTCAATCCTACGGCTTTGAATTCAAATCCGAAGCAAAGAACACTACGAATTCTCCACGACACGTAATGAGGATAACCAGATATCCTTTGCAGCTTTATTTTCACCAGGAGGTTTACTGGAAGCGCTGTTGTAGACTGCTCCTTATATCCTTCGCAGCTATAATTTTCTCCTGTGGCTTTATTCAGCAAGCTAGTGTATACTGCTCCTCATAATCCTTTTCAGCTATAATTTTCGCCTGTGGCTTTATTCAGTCCGCTAGTGTAGACTGATCCTAGGTTATGTTTGTCGTCAGGGAGGCGATGGCGACGCTCTGGGTCGATACGTCGCGACAGCCTGACGACTAACGACTCATGTTCTGAAAGAGCTCCTTTAACACTTTGAGTGGATTGTCTACGATCTAGGGGGGATTGGATAACGAGACAGCTGCTCAAGTGCGTCCTTTTCAGCGTTGTAACGTGTACTTGCAGTTTGATGGTGGAAGCTGTCTCAGCTCTTTGTTTATCCTGGAAACGTTTGTTCAGCGAAATGTGCGAAATTTGCTATGGAATTGTTGCTTTTTATCATCTGTATCATTATAATTTAGTTATAAGACTAGAAAATTGTAGCAAAAGGAAGTACATAAGTCAAAGAAAACAGATTACAATTACTTCTGTATGCCTAAATAATTGTATTTGTAAGTAAACATTTCAATGCCTCTATCAAGAATGAGTTCATGACACCTAGCCTTGTAAATTGTTATTTCGATGTTGTATGTTATTTATTATATCCAATGACTAATATAATGTCGTATAGGCTTGCAGTTACTTTATAAAATAGGCCAAAACCTGGGATTTTGGAGACTTGCTTCAGAATACCAAAATTATACAGGGTGTCACAAGACCCATCACCAAGCCGAAGTCTACTCGTTGTGGACATCATCCCAAGTCATACTAACCAAAAATAATACCTGGGAAACGATTTTTTTTAAGTTTTCACATTTTTTAAACCGCAATTAAAAGCGCGCGCGTGCAAAGCTCTGAATACCTACTATCCATAGGGTCATATAAAGAACATATTGGCGGGGTAAACGCATCGATTTTGTACCTAATTGGAAAAAATCCATACTAACTTTGAGCCTCAATATCTCCTGAACCAGTAATTTCCCAGGTATGGTGCTGAAGTAAAAATGTTCGTAGTGATTGGTACAACATGGGATTTCAGTTTTCGTTAAGGGTCTTTTTACACCCTGTATATTAGCAGGCAACACGTACATGATTTATTTTTGTATATTAATATTGTTCCTATTATGTTATAAAAGTTATACAAATGCCTATAGTTTTTAATATTATTGGTTAGGCAGCTACTTGAACGACATACAATATAAATTAGGTCATACCTATTAAATAGACATTATTCTTCTATGGCGCGGTATTATAATTACGGATTGAAGACGAATGACGAAAATCAAATTTCCTTTGACCAAAGCATTTTCTCACACAACTGTTTCTAATAAAACCGTTAAATAACGTGTGTATTTGTTTGTTTGTTACAGTGATAGTGAACCCTAAAGCTCCACCAGGCAGCAAAGATGGCGCGAAAAGCTTCAACTTTGACTTCTCATATTGGTCGCACAACGTAAGTACACCTAACATTCTCACTTTAGGGTTAAGCCATACTACAAGTGCTGGTCAAGTGCGAGTTGGCAGACTTCACTTGGCTTTCCAGAACCTTTAGATAGGTTTCCTCGGGATGTTTTCCGTAACCAAGTTCAGCAAGCGATAATTAATAATGTAATACGCACTTAACTTCGAGAAGTGAATGATGACCGTGGGACCCAACTCAAGTCTCTCTGCGTAGCTGTTTGTTGGTATTTCATTAAGTTATCGCTTAATGTTACTATACATTCATTAAAGCCTATTTAGATATTTAGCAACAAAGTTCATCTGACGCTTAAAAGCTGATGAATAAATTCGATGGTCAGGCGGCATTCGCGCTATTTAAATGGTAACACTGTCAAACTTGGTTCATTATCATCATGATCATTTGAGCCTAGTGGTGTCCTCTGCTAGACATAGACCACCCCCGAGGCTCTCCACACAGCCCGATCATGAGCCGCCTCTAAAACCAAAATCTTGGATGAAACCGGGACATAGTTAGGATGATTATGATAATAATTATGTAGTTTAGCAATAAAATGAGAACCTTTTCGAAGATTTACATCCCTACTAAAACCGCTTTATCGAGGCGTGTATATCGAGAACAAACAGTTATCCCAGTTTATGTACCACACACCTACTACTTAAATATATATATATGTATATGTATGTACACGTGTCGATGTTGTTGGATCAATAGGAAGACAGATTGCCACCCCATGACTCAGGTTTATGTGTATCTTTTGTACGGAACAGCTTCCACTATAGCGGGGAGGCATCTTACTACCTACATAATTCTTCCTATTGTGGAGTGAAAGAATTTGCTCATATTATTTTCGTACCAAAACGAGAGCACATTTGCTAGCTCTTTTTAATTTACTGAGAAATGATTTGCTTTTTCCTTTTTAATATACATAGAAAAAGCTAGGTTACTTAAAACATACAAAATAACATAGTCAGTCCAGTTAAAGCTTTTAGTATAAACTAAAATTAATGTTTATTGAACGTGTTAATAGAAACAATCTGCCGTGCCTAAAGTATACCTAAGGCAATTGTCTAATCCGCCGTTGTATGTTATGTTTGCGCAAATCCGCCATTCGGTTTGATTTTAATACACTTAGTCTTGTCACTTACCTACATGTGGTTCTTTATTTAGTAAGAAATCAGGCTGCATTATGTCTAATGAAGCTGATACTTTCATACCTATATTTTAACCCCAGTCATAATAGTCGTAATTTTTTACTAATTTTATCAGATCTAAGAGAAATAGAAAGTTTTCTTGTCTTTGTGGAAACCGTGTATCATTCGAATTTAAACTCTGCTCACACACTTTAAAGTCGATTTTCCATAACAATGCGTTCTATATTTTATCCATAATAAAATTGGCCTATAGTTATATAGAACTTGTATGGAGTGGTTAGCGCTACGTGGTATTGCCAATCGATAATGTTAAAGTTTGCCGTGTGGGAGCGGTTTAATCAAATATACTGATTGATATTCAATAGACTTTTATAGGGTTTGTAATGTTGATTAAAAATATATAGGGAATTTAATAAGACGATGTGTAGGACGAGACTGAAAGTCTGGATAGCAATCTTGCCAACTATACCTACGTAGCTTAGATACGGAGGATTGAATTTAGATCAGAAAAAAATAGCAATGTCATCCTCAATTTAAAAATGTCTTTAGGTCATTATCATTATCATCGCTCTATAGGAACTGTCCCATTGCTGAGCACAAGCTTCTTAAAAGTCTATCTAAAATACCTAGTTTAGCCACAGCTTCGCTTTGTGCCGTGTGGTTGACGGCATAGAATACGGGTGTCACCACCCCCTATCTTCTCGTGGGTGTCGTAAGAGGCGACTAAGGGATAACACGATGCAAATACCATCTTTGCGTAGAGACGGAAAACTCGACATCAAACCCTATACGACTGCCTCGTTGGTCTCGCGGCATAAATGTGCGCGTGTGATCGGGAGGTCCCGGGTTCGATTCCTGGGTCAGTGGGCAGTGTTATTGGGTTTTTCTGTTACCAAATTCTCGGTAGCAGCACGGAGTCTGGAAATGTGCCCGGTACGGCAATAGGCTCGCCCCTTATTACGTGGGACTAAAGTACATCTGGCGAAGGGTGGGTGTAGAGATACACCTCTGCCTACCCCTTCGGGGATAAAAGGCGTGAAGATATGTATGTATGTTAAGCTTCGAATTGATTCTACTAAAGATCTCATCTGAGAATAGGTACAATATAATTGACCCAAGGGTGTTCGACTTGTATCTCAATATTTAATTATCTGTCCACTTTAATCTCAGTGAGTCACAGTAATTAGTTAATTACAATTTCAGCTAGAAGCGAAGCTTTTAAAATGCGAAGTGATGTTTAATGTACATGTGTCCATGATTTGTGTACCTACAATGTACATTGTACATGCATAAGGGCGGTTTCAGATTAGCGTTTTATACGCGCGTATAAGCTCGTATTTGGAAGCGCATGCAGGCGCGTATGGGCGCGCCTTTTAGTACACGCGCAACTCGTACGAGCGTTGACGCGCTTCTAAGCTCGTATAACCACGAGCCGTCAGAATCCATGTTGACACTGACAAGACGTCACTACCGTTTCGAGCGAACACGCCCGTTTACGTCAGTCTGGTTTTTTGAAGCGCGTAATGTAGCGCGCGTGTAAGCATGTATGCTGAAACGACCGTATACGCGCTGAAAAATACGCTAATCTGAAACCGCCCTAATGATCGATCAGCTCTGACAGTAACGAGATTGCACGCGTTTGGCCACCCGCCATATTGGATGCAGATGCCTCATAATACGATTATTGATTTTAGGGTTTCTGTATAGTGCCTGTAGTTAGGTTAAATACAATAGTGTGTTGTCATCAGTATAGTTATAGTTATTTAGGTTTAGGTGGACTACGTACGGCGTAATAAGATGTTGGTTTCGATTTTGCAATGTCGAAGATTTGTTCCAGAGTAGGTAAGTCTCTGGACAAAAGAATCAGTAATATCATATTTCAGTAAAATATACAATTTAATTTGGCACATAGAAACTTGGACTTTAATATGAGTAGCCACCTATATCTTGACCTAATCGTAGATCGTAAAATTTGACTGCCGATGCCGTCCATTGCATTTTTGATAAAAAACGCAAAATAAATTCACAATTAAAACGGCCTGGAGTCCCTTTAGCTGACCACAAAATTATGTACAATTTATGATAGAGCAAGCGTTTCAGGTTTTCGCAGTGTGCTATAACATAACATAACAGAACAGACAGAACATAATAATTAGGTTGTAAGTATTGATCAGATAGCATTTAAACACAATTCTTGTTAACCGACCAAGTGTCCCTCGCTTCAAAATGGTTACGTTCCCAATATTTCCATTTATGAAAATCGTTGAACGATACACAGTAATATCATGAGCACACACGACTCGGTAATCGTGCCCGAATGGCGTCCAACCACAAACCCATACCCAATCACAGTTCAATCATTCATTTGAGGGACGATGCCTCTTCGGTATTGTGGCTTTCGATTTATGCGGTTTGTGTTCTACTGGAGTGTGCAATGTTCTGTTATGGCGATAATAATTTTAATTGCCTGTTTTTGAGCTGAAATTCTTACTGTTCCTGAGATTTAATGTAACCTTCTGAGATTATGTGTAGCTCTAAAAACTCTACGATCTTGCCGCTCGAGCGCCCAATGAGACTCTCATTTAAGTCGGTTAAGTCGTTCTAAGATTAGGTACCCTGAATAGATAAGTACACAGATAAAGAATCAGGTTGTATAATGTATATGCAGTATTACATTTTAAATAAATATGATTTCATAGACATATCAGTTTTACATTTCTTCCAATGAAATGAAAGACATCTTTATTTTAAAAAATTTGCATTCGTCGAAGTAAAATATTTTTTAAACAGATAAAACCCGGACTAAACTTCAAACTATATCTAATCCACGGTTTATAATTAGGCCGTTAGTTCGTACATATTTAACACCTTCAACAGTAAGAGCATTTACTCAATTTGCAATTATAACGAGAGAGTGTTGCCAGAGGCTGGGTGATGTTGGTGGGGTTGTATAATTATTGTAATACATACAAATGTATGCGCGGGTACCCGCCGACGTACCGTTGATGTTATTAAGATAATCCACTTTGTTTTGTTAGACAATTATAATTTGTAATCTGTTAACTAGTTTGAGGTTATACTTGCTTTTCTCTTAGATTCGTTACCGTAGTATGCTTAGGTCGATAATGTTTGAGAACAGCTGGAGAACAGGAATCATTTGCAGGCTGCAAAATGTGTAGGTAACTATCCTGTGAAAAGAGGTTGGACAATTTCGAGCACCTCTTATACTCTGTGGTGACCAATGGATTATAAAAGCATAAAGTAAGGAACTAATATATAGTCTAAGGGATTAAGATTACAAAGTGTCACCATTAATTTTCATTCCCGGGCTGTATGAGCGACTAAGAAAGATACAATATATTAAAATATCTTCGGTAAGAGCAGGAAAACTCGACATTACACTCTATACCAACCTGTCTGGCGAACGTGGATATATAAAGCTGAAGAGTTTGTTTGTTTGCTTGAACGCGCTAATCTCAGGAACTACTGGTCCGATTTAAAAAAGTTTTCAGTGTCAGATAGCCCATTTATTGAGGAAGGCTATAGGCTATATAAAATCACGCTATGAGCCACAGGGGCGCAGCAGAGCCTTAAATAACGCGGGTGTAACCACGGACTCATCTAGTAAAATAAATAGCTAGGTACCTTCTTCAAAAAGTAGATATTAAAGGAATTCCGGTTTTAAATCTAGTAGCAGGTCTTGTTGTATAATATCTAGTATGTT
Source organism: Euclidia mi (assembly GCA_944739405.2). Lineage (NCBI taxonomy): Eukaryota > Metazoa > Arthropoda > Insecta > Lepidoptera > Erebidae > Euclidia > Euclidia mi. Next base: position 45,391,913 of record OX123202.2, read on the forward strand.
ATCTTTTATATCATAAGGCTTTATTAAGTTTATTAATATCAGTGCAGTAAATCAAGTAAAAGGGTCAAGCTATTTATACTTACCTCATTCATACGCCAGTACGTACACTATGACGTAGTAACATTATAGCAATCATGGCAATTCCAAAGAAATTAATATCTATTTCAGGAACTCTGCTTGCGTAGTCCGCAATCAATAAAGTCCAAGTTGTATTTACTCCCTTCTCCGTACTGTATATATTTTTAGACGAAGTCTTTCTTTTACCCGGAATAGACTTATGAATAATTCATTGAAACACTGGCGCCTGAAATAGCATCTACAAATATAATTCGGAGCGTTAAACGCATATCATAGCGTAGGTTTATTATCGTATGTATGTGATAATGACGGTAGCGGTAGCCTCGTCGAGAGACTGACAGACTGTTACGCAGAGGGTCACGGGTTCGAATCCACGGCATGCACCACTAACCTCCGCTTGCCTCGTACCTCAGAGAGCACGTTAAGACATCAGTCTCGACTGTCATGAAGATCTTTGACAGTCGTTATTGTTAGTCAGTACTTACCTCTAAATAAATTGACACTAGTTTTAACCAAGGAATGTAGCTGTCCCTTTTGGTTGCGAAGGTGAGAAAGGCCGTCGCTCTGTGCGATAGCTAATATTCAGTCTCATCCGGTTAGAAGTGATAGTGGGCCCGGGTTATAACTGTGATAGCGCTAGGCGGTAATGATACGATGAATGAAAACATCGTGCGGAAATCTTCATGTATGTCTGAAAGTTCTCGAAAGTTATGTGAAGTCTCAAAATCTGCACCTGATTATAGCACCTGACCCAAGTAAGAAGAAGCCGGCCCAGTAGGACCAGTAGGACAGTTTATACCGTTTATATACAGGGCTGATGATGACGGTGACGCCCTAAAGGCATTTGAAATTTAGACGATGACATTATCTACTTCTATAACCGTGTTTTTATTACCTTAATCTAAATTAATATGTGATTGTTTACAGCCAAATGACCCGGACTTCTCGTCACAAGTCATGGTGTACAAAGACATCGGCGAAGAGATGTTGCAACACGCTTTTGACGGTAATCACCGCTCTACCACTTTCACCCACATACACAAACACACGTTTATAACTTGCAGAACTAACCAATACACATACATACCTACTATAAACATATAATATACACAGACACTTTCATAATGCACAGTAATACCTCCTACACACATGCACAATTGCACATTCGACACACATAGGTACATGCTTAGAGTAATAGCGATTTCTATTTTACGACTATCTTATAATCTCCAGATTGTGGTTTATGGTCCTTCAAATAAATGCTTTTAATTTAAAAACGACGACATAATTTGTTCTGCACAGGGTTTCAAACAATAGTCTAGTAACTAAGTCAAGTAACTTACATATAGGTACAATCGTTTTTTTTTATAACAACTCACAATCGATTGTATATATAGTACAAGTTTCACAATCATCCACATTTTGTCTGCACGGTTGGCGTAGTGGTTTAAGCGGCCGCCTTGCCGCTTGACACTGCGCCGAGTGTTGTGGGTTCAATTCCCACACGAGACTACACTTTGTGTAATCCATAAATTGTTGTTTCGAGTCTGGGTGTTCATTGTGTCCGTTAGTTGTATGTTTGTAAAGTCCCCCTGCGACACAGGATTAAGTGCCAATGCGGGAGTTGTCTTTTTAAAAAGAAAAAAATCGACGGACAACATAGAAATAACAATTTTTGTATCACGCAACAACAACGCGTTGTCTCGTGTGGGGATCGAACTCACAACTCTCAGCGCAGTACTAAACGGCGAGATGAAAACAAACCACTACGCCATTCAAACTTGAACCAAAACCAATGACAATAGTTACATCAGAGTCGGCAAGTTAACAAAAAACGCAATCTGAGTGAACGGTACTCCCGGTATGTAACGGAGGTCATTCGGCACTCCGCGCAAGTATAGTAATCAGACGCACGAGATTAGATGACGACGGTAAAAACATGCGAATTATGGAGTATGACGTGGACTTACATTAACTAGAGTTTTTATTAGTAATGTTGGCTAGATACTTGCCTCCTTACTCCAATGGTTCATCGACCCAAAATGTGTTTTAGCCTCCAATACGAGATGATGGCCAGAGAACAAAACAAAAAGAAAACCTAAATATGATTTAATATGCAAAAGCGATTGCGATAGTGGGCCATTTTAAATTGGAATCTCGCATACAAAATATTTCGGGTTGAATCTTGATTTGGCAATAAATTTTCTTTTACCTCTTTTGAGTATCAGGCCTATTGAGTTAGATGTTATGATGTTTTGAATTACATAATGTTATGTAAAACTGGCGTTTGCGAGTATTTGCTAGGATATATGTTATAGGAGTAATAGGTCTATACAATCCACCCTCACATCCTTTAACGTTTATAATATTTGTACCTAATATTGTACAAAGACTAAGTAAGAAACGTATCTTGCTTCTTTGTTTCTTCAACCATACACATATTTCGTCTCAAGTAAATTTCATAAATACTGCCCCAATTTAACACTCATCACAACATATGAAACACACTTTACCATACACAAAATCCTTACACCAAGCAACAAGCAATAAACAGTGTCTCTTCCTTCCAGGCTACAATATTTGCATATTCGCGTACGGGCAGACGGGTGCGGGCAAGTCCTACACCATGATGGGTCGCGGAGAGGACGGGCAGGAGGGCATCATCCCACAGATCTGCAAGGACCTCTTCAGACGCATCAAGTCTACCACCAGCGATGACCTCAAGTATTCGGTCAGTTTACCATACGGTTATTTGATCATTTTGGTAAATTGTCAACTACAACTTGTTCTGTGAATGTCGATTTGATAAGTAATGTGCAACGAATTTGGTATTTGAGGGTTTGGTTTACGTAATTAAAACTTGAACTAAAGCTATCTAATTGGTTTTAATTCGTTTTGAATTAAAAATATAATAGGGCCATTGCAACATGGTAATCGTCATTATAGCCCTGAAAGCTTTCGTTAAAAATGTGTGCTCTTCTTTTTGTCTAAAGACAAAAAAAACAGACAAAGATAACAAGAAAAATATGGAAAATGTTACGATTTTAACTCAACTTTTGAGTCAAGTTTTAAAAAATTCAAGTGGTATATAAGTATAAACAAAATACTCTTTGTCTTCGTAGTGCTAAATATGAAACTCCTCAAGAATCTTTGGCAGTCTTCCTATTCACATTTTTCTTTCCAGTACTTTTTTCCTAAGGGTGCATAGGGTTCCCGCCAAGAACTTAGGGTCCCAAGCCAACCACACCAAGTGGTGCACTTGCCGATCAACGGACGAGGCTCTGGCAAACAAATATCCCGATAAGCGGCAATAGGCTCGCCACCTATTACGTGGCATCAAAACACTGGCGAAAAGTGGGCGTTTAATATGTCTCTGCCTACCCCTTCGGGTAAACAGGCGTGAGTTTATGTATGTATGTGTACTTTTTTCCAAATAAGTTACTTACATTTATCTAAAACTAAACCAAATACAGACACAAAATATTGATTCGCGGTAATGTGCTATGCAGGTTAATTTTTACAAGTTAAAATCAGCATTATTTACCAACGTATTTCTCTTCGTAGGTGGAAGTATCATACATGGAGATATACTGCGAGCGGGTGCGGGACCTGCTGAACCCAAAGAACAAGGGCAACCTGCGCGTGCGGGAGCACCCGGCCCTGGGGCCTTATGTGGAGGACCTGAGCAAGCTCGCCGTCACCGACTACCAGGATATATACGACCTCATTGATGAGGGCAACAAGGCTAGGTACGTTCATAGATTTATGACATTCTTATTTTCTTTCTTTTATAAATGACACCTCCCGCAATAGGCATAAATCCTGTGTCCCGGAGAATTTCACGAACTGTCGTCCTGGACAGAACGGCAGAACAGAACAGAAGAACTAACCGACACACTAAAAACCCGCCTCGAAACGACATTTATGGATAACATAAAGTTCGAAGGATAGAAGCAAGTGGCGATCTGTTGTCTCTCTGCCTACCCCGACGGGAAAAAGGCGTGAGTATATGTATGTATGTATGTATAAAGTTCGAGTTGACTCGTGTGAGGATCGAACCTACAACACTTGGCGTAATGCTAAGAAACTACCTTGTGTTTCCCACAGTTACAAGCAAGAAATGACAGCTTCAATTGTTGTTCGGTGCACTGATTGGATCGCTTCAAACTCCGTAACTATCTAAATTTGAAGGGGCAATATCAACAAAGATCTCTTAATTACGTACAGCGGTTTATATGATTTTAGTAGTATACCAAAGCAGGCATAAGATTCGAATATGGTCGTATGTGTAATAATACCTAAGAGATATTGTGTGTCTTCCTCAGGACCGTGGCAGCTACAAACATGAACGAGACGTCGTCCCGTTCTCACGCTGTCTTCACCATATTCTTCACGCAGCAGAGACATGACCAGACCACCAACCTCATGTCGGAGAAGGTAACACCTTTTCCTGATATTTAAAGTGCAGACCTTATACTAGAAGTTCTCTCTTTTTCTATAAATATATTTGCTTTGTTGTGACTAGAGATGAGCGACGGTTAAATACTCGGAAGATAAAAACTCGAGTATTTATCGGAAATGGATAAATACTCGTTTTTACCCGTTTTTATCGGATATTTACTCAAAATGATGGATATTTATATTTTATTGCGAATCAGTTGGTTATTTTTATAAATTTAATGACTAGTATTAGTATTATTTGTTGTCAGAATAGGTAGGTACGTTTAGTGCTGATATCAAGACGAAGCAACGTGTTTTTCATTGCAACCCATCCCAGGCTCCTTTTTTATAGTAATAGGCGGCAAACGAGCAGACAGATTGCCTGATGGTAAGCAATTACCGCCCCCCATGGACACAAGCAAAACCAAAGGAGTCACAAGTGCGTTGCCGCCCCTTGGGGTTGGGAAAAGAGATGGGATGAGAAAGAAGGAATAGGGGATAGGGCAATCTATTTATTTAAAACATTAAAGTTTTTTAATTAACCGACTTGGTATTACATGGATCACTCACAACTTTTTACGGTCGCGAGGCTTGGTATTTTTGAAAAGTATTGTTTTTATGGGATTTTGTTATTGTTAGAGTAAGTAAAGTAACGCACTGATATTTATTTTCATATTATATTGACATCGTTTGACGAAGAAGATCGTGATTGTATAAGTTTTTTTGGAGATTTTCTTTTACATTTTATGTAATCTTCTTATTATTACAATGATTCGAGTAACCAAATGTGTGCATTTATGCTATGCACAAATGAATAATTTTATTTAACTTTGACAGTGGCTGAAATATTCATGATTGAGTATTACAGGCTTTTTGTTATTATAAAAGTGATTAATAAAGCTCGGTACAAATCTGTGGTTTCAGATTTTCATTTATTTCTATTCTTTTGTTCTTAAAATAACAAAATTTACGTAAATAACGTAACTAAAACTGAAGTTGTATTTATACGCTACTTTGGATAAATACTCGAGTAAAAATGGATATTTATGAGTATTTATCCATTTTGAGTATTTATCCGGATAAAATCCCAACACTAGTTGTGACTACTGGTGGCCTTATAATATCTAAGTCCGGTAGCGCGGTATTAATTAATAATATACGAACGTCTAACCTATTTTAATGAGAAAGCATGTGTACCTGAGTATATTTTCTGTATAATAAGTAAATTTAAGTAATCAGCAATAGACCGTCTAAGCTCTAGCTCTACCTAAAGACGTTTTGTTTCTCGCACATCGACAAAAGGCGCATTGGATTACAACAAAAATGTTTGAAAGGAAAATTTTCCTCATTTTTCTACCTGCCACTATGTTTATACAGAATCTGATTTGGGTTTAATTTCCTTTACATATCTTAAAGCAATATGGTTTTTGTTCCAGGTGTCCAAAATCTCGCTGGTAGATCTGGCGGGCTCTGAGCGCGCAGACTCCACCGGCGCTAAAGGCACTCGGCTCAAGGAGGGAGCCAACATCAACAAATCACTCACTACACTCGGCAAAGTCATCTCCGCACTCGCTGAGATCGTAAGTTATACTGTTTTTTACAGGGGCGGATCCAGGATTCTGCTTCAAGCTTGAAGATACCATCAAGGGATACTTAAAAGTAACTTGACTTGGAAGAAAACAGGTGCCTTCTTGACTTTGATTGTCTTACGAACCTTCGTTCTGGATCCGCCCCAGGTTTTGTTGTTGTTTTACCTATAGGGTGAAGTCTCCGTCACGAGACGCTAAACGTTTCGAAAATAAAGATCTATAAAATCATAATAATACTTAGTGATATAATGACAATTCTATCAACAGCAACATATAATCCCAAATCCAATCAACTCAAAGTATAATATAATACGAAACTAAGAAGCAGTACTAATAATTGGTCGAGTTATATTTTAGCTACAATGAATACCACCATCGTTAATTTTTTTCTGGTACTGGAATGCGTCCAACTCCTGAAACGTAAACATTTATACTGTCACTTAAAGTGAATACTCCCTCACACTGTTTTTTTTTTCAAATGCAATTCACATGTTATGAATCTCTCAATGTATAGCTTCTCGTGACGGCAACTGTAGAACTAGATTCATTGGCTAGGTTATAGGGTTAGGGTGTATAAAGCGGAGTGGAGTGTAGTGTTTAAATTAATCAATGTATTTATACTGAATATGTATGAAAGGATTTAGCAGAGATGGCTAAACGGTAGCCCAATTTATGTTAACATTGACTGACTCGTATGGTGCATAAACCTGTTTGACATTTTGTCAGTATATTTGCTTCTTACTATTCCCGTGTGTTCACAGCATACGAATTATGGGCAGGTTCATAAAAAAGGGTTGCACTTTTCTACTTTGACTTTTTGAATACTGATGAGCCGCTTAAGATCAGGAATAAGAAATACTTCCTTTATATCATATAGCGCGGTGTTGAGTACCGAGATATTGGCTATATAAGTAAAAATGGCCATTCTATATTGAACCTTAAGCTTCATATACAGATTTGACTCTATCTTTTCTTCATCATATTTTGCAACTTAATGTAACAGCAAGTAATAATTTCACTTTGAGAAGGGTAGACTCCATAAATAAACAGCTAAAAGTAATTCGTAGATATTTAGTAGTATAGCTAAACCTGTTTGAATTCTGTTTGATAACAATCAGTAGAGTAAGCTAAATACTAACATACGTCACGTTTTATTTTCTCTGCATCTGATGGGATTATATGTAGTCGGTAAGTGTGTCTAATGTTTGTGCTTGAGAACCCGATAATCACCACAAAACAGCATAATTATTGCAAATTTGCAATATCACTAATTGCACAATGAGACAAAGACGATTTGTTGAAAATCCAAAATAAATAAATATTATTTATTCTTCTACTTATTGGTATTTAGCTGGCAAACGACTGGGTCTGTTTTTAATGCCGGTATTTGCAGTGTATTGGTGTTGCTTCAAAAATATAACTGCAATATGTACATGCATTGAAGTGTGATAAAGAAGTTTTAAAGTTTTTACTGGCAACCCCATGATTGGGCATTTTGCCGCCAGCCATTGCATTGATTGTGTGAATCTGCATATGCCTCAAGCTTATTAAAGGTTGTAAACATACAAAACGCCTGCATAACTTGGTAACATTTAGGACAGTAAACCAAAAACAGAATAAGCCTGCAATCACAGCCTTATTTCAACTGTTTTCGCGCGCTTTTTCGAATTAAGAACATCAACATAGAAGCGCTTTTTCGAATTAGGAATACCAACATAGACTATATCACGCACTTTTTTTTCAGGCGTCTAAGAGCAAGAAGTCTAAAAAAGCAGATTTTATTCCATACCGTGACTCCGTGTTGACGTGGCTGTTGCGAGAGAATCTTGGCGGGAACTCCAAGACCGCCATGATAGCTGCCATCTCGCCTGCCGATATTAACTTTGACGAGACTCTCAGTACTCTCAGGTAATGTATTTTGTTCGGTAAAGGATGTATATAGTAAGCTGTTTAACCCGGGTTATACCTAGTTGAACTTATGTTATGCTATGTTGTGACGAAAGGAACATCGTGGCTTAAGTAGTCCTCCGGTAAGTTGCCCCATAAAAAATTGCGCATTCTTTTATGGGTTAGACCGTTAAAGAAAACGTTCCAAATAAAGAAACTTATATTGTGAAAAACATTTCCCTTCCTTTTGGCTTCTCCGTAGTTGAGTAAAAAGACTAATCGCCTAGCAAGGTTTTATTTTTAACTTAGTATGTAACTGCGACTCAAAAATTACTTCATTTTATTGAACTGCATAATTCATTTTGACTACAACATCGTATATTATTCCAAACAGATACGCCGACCGCGCCAAACAGATCGTCTGCAAGGCGGTTGTCAACGAAGACGCTAACGCCAAGCTTATCCGCGAGCTCAAAGAGGAAATACTCAAGCTTCGAGAACTGCTCAAGGCTGAAGGCATCGACGTCGAAGAAGGTAAGTCTTGGGTACTAAGCGATCGCTGGCCTAGCATTAACCTTGTTGACGATCTGAAGGTAAATCGACCACGCTAAACTAAACTATTTGGAATCATACCAACGTTAGAGACAAGATTTAAATTTAAAAAAAAATGATTTGCAATTTAAAAAATATTTTTGTTCTAATTTCAAATATCGAGTTGTCGGTTCTAAAATTGGGTGTGTTGGTCAATTTATGGACAGATCCCAATGAAAGCTTATCTAGGCCTTTTGATTGAGTTAGGCTCTCTAGTCGTCATGTGATCGGATAGACGTCTTGTGTGATTGTTCCATAGCGAAGTAACCACGCTAGTGTGACAGCGCCACAAACGATTACCATTCAAATAAGTATTCAGTTGATACTAAGTATTCCTGATACTAAAATTTGATTCTGTTTCAAATAACCACACGAACTAGGACCAGATGGTAGAGTCCTTTATGAAAAGAAAGAACAGGCTACCAGTAAGTAAATAAAGATAAACGAGGCTTGCGCATTCTGCATCTGTACACCCCACCTTGTACGCTTGGCCTCCATCTTAAATCTGGGTTGCCAGACACGAAAAAAAAATGTTATATTTTCGGACAATACTCTGGCAGCCTGACACATATATATCGAAAAAAAAAATTATATAAGCAATTTATTTTGCACCCTTGTCCAGTGCTTGTGGCGTTTTTAGGCATACATAATTACTATAGTATATCACTTCACTTTTTACATAAAAATATTATATGAAATATGGCGTGGGTCATATCATAAAAAATATATATAATTACAGTAATATGATTGCGCTTATCTATTCACTATATATTTTGGTGTTGGTACTGATTAGTACAATATATATGGACATGGTTAGCAGATAGTGTATTTATGTAGTTATAATTGATGTGCTGTATATTACTGAGCATTTTAAATTAGTCGATATTTATGTTGTAAAATGCTCAGTGCCGTTATAAGTTACAATCGATTTTGAAACAACATGACTAGGTCACAAATGGGACTAATTTTTCAATTACTTAGATGTCGCTTAAAAATATTACCTTATTTAACATGATTGGTACCCCATTGATGCACTAACGTTAGCAAATACATCAGATAAGTCATGATGCTGCATTGTTTGGGAACGGGACAATAAATGTAGGTGGAGAAGTATTACATAAATACCGTAATGATTCTACAATTAAATTTATTAATCTGTAAAGACCTTCAAGAAAGTTAATTTGCGGTACAATTGAACATGTGATTTTGACTTTAATAATTGTGTCCACTAAGCATTATAAAATTAACAGCATAACATCGCTCATTTTATATGAACTGAGATTTAACTCACTAGTCTACTAGAAGGTTATTTTCGAAATCGATTGTACAAACGGCTCAGTGACATAATCTGTCCGTTAGCGGCCATAGTGCGAAAAATTGGCGGTTGATTTATATTCCAAATTTGAACGTGTACTTCGTTGGTCGCAAACGGTTGTCAGTTGCGTTGCGTAACAATATAAGCTTCAAGCTTCAGAGGCCTTGCATGTTTTAAGATTATACTCGTATTTGTGTCGATATAGAATAATTTTGATGTCATTTTAATAAATATATTTATTTTGTAGAGTAAATGTAATCACAATTATTTATAACTAGTTATTGTAACTATCTACTTGTGCAACATGTTATTGCACAACGTGGAACGTCCCTGTGCACACACGAATGTGTCATTGCACACATTGCACCGAAAAATGCTAAACTTGAACTAAGTTGAATAAATTCAGTTTTAAATTCACTTCTGTAACGATTTTAACAATAACGAAAACTATTGATAAGTAAAATGAAAGTTATTGAAACGATATTTTTGTACCTAATTATGGATTTTTTTTGTTTCTGTTGGCTGTGACGTACTGACGTTGTGTCTTGATATAGCAGGGGACGAGAATGCTTCGCCTCAACGCAAGAAGAGCGAAGCTGAGGCGCTGTCCCCGAAGTTGTCCCGAGCTGCTACGACTATTGCCGAGGAGGCAGTTGATCAATTGCAGGCTTCTGAGAAACTTATTGCTGGTGAGTAACTTTTATTCTAAGGACTACCTTAGATAACTTTAAACAATATTCTGTGGCATTCAGTTTTTACTAGTAAGCAGCGGCTGATTCTCTTATAGCCCAAAACATACATTGAGGATCTTTCCCCATACGCAAGAATAATCTTAGAGAGTAGCAGGGTCAACCTAGGTTTGCAGGGTGTTAAGAAGTACGCATCTGAAGAAGCCCACACAAGTGGGTGATTTTTAGTTTTAGTTGGTCGTGGGTTTTCCGCACTTAGCCACTTATTTGGGCCATTGTGCGTAAGTGGCGACTTGATTGACGCCGACTACTCATACCACCTTAGCTCCTTCCAGAAAGCCATTAGTTGGCTGATGTCGTTCAAAGCCTCACACATGGTTCTGGGGTTGTTCAGCAGCTTTGCCCGTTGATCGCTCACACTTGTGCAGTGCAGAATGACGTGAGCGGGTGTTTCTTCGGTTTCCATGCAGCCCCTGCACAGTGGGCTGTCCGTAACGCCTATGTTGAATAAGTGCTTGTTGAGTGGACAGTGGCCGGTTATTATGCCTGTCAGATGCTTAAGAGTTTTTCTATTACACAAGTGGGATACACATCACCGAAGATTCTGTCCGCTTTATTACCTGCAAGGTTCAATGCCGGATCCAGAACTTTGTTTCGAGAGGGCTCATTTCTGTTCGAAGGGAAGATAGCTGGAACCTGGTGAAAGAAGGTCCTTGAATCAGCTTCTAGCAAAGTTGGCAGTGCTATGCGAAATGGCGAGTTAGGTGATCTAATGATTTCGAGTGATGTTTTACTCCTCCGAACTTCTTTCTCATCATTCCCGCTCAATTCAAATATTCTTGTGCGTGAACATCGGTGTTTGTCTTACAAACTTCCTCCCCCCCCAGAACTGAACGAGACATGGGAAGAGAAACTGAAGCGTACAGAACAGATCCGCGTGCAGCGGGAGGCTGTGTTCGCGGAGATGGGGCTCGCGGTGAAGGAGGGCATCACCGTCGGCATCTACTCGCCCAAGAAGACGCCGCACCTCGTCAACTTGAACGAGGACCCCAACCTCTCCGAGTGCCTCATCTATTATATCAAAGATGGTAAGGAACCGTAACACTGTTTATGAATAACATAATGTTGAATGTATTATTTTTGTAATAGTGGAAACTAAAGAGTAATTGCTTTCATATAAAACGAGTTATAGTACATCCACATCCACAACTTATGTTGAGAGTACATTATTCTATAAAAAAATAATCGAGGTATCCATAGATAGTTACTAAAACTTACTGAATATTGCTGCAATGTGGATGCATCATTATAAGTGTTTAATATTGCTAATTAGACAGAGAAAGGACTAGCATCGAGTGAAGTCATTTCTTCCTAAATTCAAATAATTTGCATACTAGGGATTACTTATCTAGACTGAAAAACACTTCTGCAGATTTAACTTTAAATCATCTGTTTATTAGGTATTACTCTTCTAGAGTAGACAACCCTTCTTCAGACATTAACCTCAATACAATTTGTCCTAGGAGTGACTCGCGTGGGCACATCGGAAGCTAACGTGCCCCAAGACATCCAACTGTCAGGCTCGCACATCTTGAGCGAACACTGCATCTTCGAGAACACGGACGGAGTCATACTGCTCATCCCACATCACAAAGCACTCATCTACGTAAATGGACGAGAGGTTAGTTCAAACTTTAGTACGAAATTACATATTCATCAGCCTTGTTTGTAATCTGTGTCACTGCTGGACACAGGCCTTTTCTTATAATGAGAAGAGTTAGACCATATTCTACCATGCTAGCCAAGTGTTAATAGCAGTCTGTTAATCTCTTCTTGATGTAAAATGTAATTACGGCACCATATAGATATTTCGATATTTTATAAACATATTATTATTGTTATCTTTAAGACAGCTGTTAGTTTTCCGAAGGTATTAAAATAAAATAAATATACAGATGTGGTTTCGTTTGATGCAACCAGAACGTTAGATTCGTGACAGTTGGTCAGTGTTATTAAATTTTGCCTTTGTATAGCTGAAAAGAATCGACAAGGTCGACAATTAAATAAAATACCTTCGAAGATGTAAATAAGTGAATTGAAGAAGTAGTATGAGGTTCACGAATGTGAACCAAGATTAATCAAAAACCTTTGTTGTTTTTCAGGTGCAAGAGCCAATAATCTTGAAGACCGGTTCCCGTGTTATCCTGGGCAAAAACCACGTATTCCGGTTCACCGCCCCGGGACAACCCCGCGAGGAACCCGAAACCAAAAAGGAAACCCCTGGCACTGCGATGAGCAGCGAAGCTGAGGCTGATGGTAAGTGTCACTAGTCGAGGTTTGGAATATAATGGGTATCATGAAAGCAGCCATTATTTTCTTGTAGTTGGATGATAAGTAAAACATAGTCTTATGTCTTAATACACCTTCGGTTTCACCCGCGATGTTTTTGGTATCTCGACGACACCGCTACATGTATACCAAATCGAACTATAGCCTATACGTTGCCCAAGAAAATCCTCTTCCTTGCAGTGAACGTCCCAATAAAATCGGTTCAGCAATTTCAGAGATTACCACGAGAAATAGAAAGACAGATAGACAAAATGTGACTTTGTATCGTGTAACTAACTACATGCTCTTATGCTCTTTGGGGCCTCTTAACACAGGCATTGCTATGCTTAAAAGGAGGACTCCAACAATCATGTAACTAGATTTAGATCTTGTGAATGAAATAAATCTTTTTTTTTTATGCTCGACTTTAGGCAATTCATCATCAGCTCTTCATTTTAGGCAATTACGTAGTTCCAAATGAAATGATCATAACAGTTTCATGTTTTTTTTACCAGCGAAAAGCGACCGCGACGCGGCCGGTGGTGAGAATGTGGACTGGGACTTTGCTCAGTGCGAACTGTTGGAGAAGCAAGGCATCGATCTGAAGGCCGAGATGCAGAAGCGACTGCTGGCACTCGAGGAGCAGTTCCGCAGGGAGAAGGAGCATGCTGACCAGCAGTTTGAAGAGCAACGGAAGGTACGATATCGTTATTCGGTTATATGACTCATACCTTCATCGAACGAAATAATTCTGCTGCAGAGAACTGAAGTAACCGACATGGCCAAGCTAAAAGCAGGCTGAAGTGTAGAATTTAACACGCAATCTTCAATGTTTCTAGGCGATATGGAGAGACACTTAAAACCATCTGTTTACGATTTTTTTTTAACATGTAACAACAGTATTTATGTATCCTTGTCTGTTTGTGTAGAACTACGAGGCCCGTATCGACGCGTTGCAGAGGCAGGTGGAAGAGCAGAGTGTGACCATGTCCATGTACAGCTCCTACACGCCGGAAGACTTCCACAATGACGAAGATATATTCGGTTAGTACTATGTCACTTGTTCTAATATTTAACGGGTATTTGTGCTGTATTTTTTCATGATGTTTCGGCATGGACTACACCAGCCGTGGTATATAAACTTCTTTCTTTTCTTTAGCGGTATTAACCTCTGGAATGCTACAACATGTCTAAGGGCCACTTTCAATATTCGATTTATACATAGATTTTGAGATTCAAGATTCGTGTTTGACATCGAATCGAATATTGATTTCAGCTGTTAGTGACAAGCTGAAATAAACTTAGCACCCTCTGATTGTGTTGATTACATTTTGGGTAGTCACATTTGTCGGTTTTTTGAAGAGTTAAAGATGTTTAACCCCTGTATGTGTTGGTGGTGCAGTGAACCCACTGTTCGAGACGGAGTGCTGGTCGGCCCGCGAGGTGGGCCTGGCGGCGTGGGCCTTCCGCAAGTGGAAGTACCACCAGTTCACCTCGCTACGGGACGACCTGTGGGGGAACGCTATCTTCCTCAAGGTAACATTCAACTACTACAATTCTTTTAGGTTACTTGCTAACGACAAATAACAAAAAGTCTTCTTTCCTTCCTGATTAGGCATATGGGCTATGAAAAGAATCTGGAAGAAAGACCCTTTACTATCCAATATACCTACTAGTAATACTTTCCAAGTAGCTAAGTTTGCAGAGGTTCTTACAACTTTAGTGAGCTCACCTAGATTCAAATGAGACTCATTTGTCTGGTTGACCTTCTTCAAGGTCAAATCGTTGTCGATCTTGGAATGAACAAATTAAAGTATCAAACGGCGATTAAATCTCTTTTAGACGTGAGAAGGCCATAGGTGTAAAAATCATTGTAACTTATTAAACCATCACAGGCACTTCAATGGTTAAGGCATTCGCTTCCATTCGGTTCGATTTCGGTAGCTAAATTTAATGACTTAATTATTTTCCGTTGCAAGGCCCACTACACTAAACCCTATAGACATCCCGAACCAAATACTAAATCGTTGTTAAACTTTACGCAACAACGATAGCTAACGCCGCGGTAATCTACACAGTATTGTAAATTGGGTAATTAGTGTGTACCGTGATAACTTTACCGTGTTAAAACTTTCTCTTACCCCTCACAGGAAGCCAACGCCATATCCGTAGAGCTCCGCAAGAAGGTCCAATTCCAGTTCACCCTCCTAACCGACACGCCATACTCTCCGCTCCCTGCTGAGCTGGCCCCGCGCGACGACGCTGATGACGAGTACCGGCCCTCCGCGCCCACCGTCGTCGCCGTGGAAGTCACCGACACCAAGAATGGAGCTACGCACTACTGGACGTTAGAGAAACTACGGTGAGTCCATGCTAAGATAACGTTGAGAATACCTGCAGCAAAGTCTCGATACTACCAATATAAGTATACCTACTGATAAGAATACGGCAACTTTAAAAAATTGACCTGGGTTTATTCTTGTTAAAAGACGTTAGATTTTAAAAAGTGACCGTTTAGCTTGAAATTTAGAATACGGTTAAGCTATAACACCATTAAAATACATTAGATTGTATAACGTCAAGAATACGGCGGATTTAAAGAAGTTACCTTGGTAAAGTACCGTTAAAACTAAAATACGTTACATTTACAAAAGTGACCGTTAAGAATGTGGGGGATTTAAATATTCAAGTTAGAATACGAGTGTCAAATTTGAAAATAGGTATACATAAGTGTTGCATTGAATATATTATTATGAGAGATTTAATTTTGGCATTGAGAATGCAGTTATCCAATTTAAATAACGGTTGTTTTAAAATTTTGAATTGAATGTAGAGTACGAGTGTCTTAATTCAAAGGAATATTATACACACACTACCGTTAAAACCTGGTATCACAAATTCATTATTACGCCACGACGCGACGTTTAGAATCTGTTAGATAAAATACACGTACCTACTTACCCTTTGTCAATACGGCAACATGTTATATATTTTTCATTATATACCTAACTACAAAGTAATTATAATCAAATATTTGGATACAATTGGAAAACTGATGTTGTGTAGAATTATGATGCCAAAATATTGGTCAGAAATAAACATTATCATAGGTGATAGATATACCCTTAGTGAAAACGTCATCAAAAATGATATTGTTCTTGAAGTCTGTTTTTTTATATAAAAGTACTTGCGTAGGTTTTTACGTTTGCAGATCTTTAGTTTTATAACGTTTATGTATATGTTGTATTACTTCAGTTATTTTACATTTATTTATTATTAGGTATATAAAATATACAAAAACTACTATATTAGTAGGTTCTACGTCACACATTGTTTGAATAATTTTGTTGCATTTTGTTTCGTTCCCTCTTTCGTATTGTCTCTTTCTTTATGATTTTACTACGATTGAAAATCTACCCTCATTTTGCTGTGCCGTGTCGAGTAAATACCACACTTGTATAAAAATATAATATATAAAATAGGGTAATATATTTTGTATAATAGTCTTGTATATAAATACAAAACGGTAAGTACATTTTTTATATTAGGTCTACTATCTGTATAGTTGCGATGTCCAAACCATTTTTAATAGCGCTTGTTTTATTTGCCGCTTTTTTATGTTCATTTTTCATTCTTGACATGCTATTTATATATAACGTTATACAATAGTTCTCTTCTTCTACGAAATTTAATAGCAAATGAGATGAATTAATGACACATTCTCTAACTTAATACAATTCAGACATAACAACGAAATAACACAATTTTACAGCAATATTTTTACTAAGCTAACATTATTTCCCGCGGAACAAAGTTCTGATCATTTGCTGAAACAAAATGAGAGGGCATGCCTCCTCAACAAATCAACTTTATCACTATTTTCTTCAATTTATATTTAGATTACAATATTTAGTAGATTTTTATGACAATTCTTGTAAAATAATTTCGAAGGAGGCCGGCCGTTAGAATAATATTTCCGTCAATCAGTTACAATAGCAGCTGCTTTAAGCAGTTTAGTAACAGCTAATTGTAGCAGTTACGCCAGCTGTTTCAAGCAACGAAAGGGTTTGACTGGGAGCTATATAAAGCAATTCCTGTGCAGTGCTATAACTAGCATTTTATGCGACCAGTGCGAGCATTTAATATAGCGCCTTTAACAAATGTTACATGTTATAGTTGGGCCACTTTTGTGCCCCATTAGAGCCCTGTGTCTGGGTAGCGCTAGGGCTGTCATAGTTGTGGCTCTGTTACAGTGGTTTTAACCGCTTAAAGATTTCTACTTTTGAATCCCTTCAAAATCTGCGTCTTTTTCGTAGATACGGCATTGTCACTGCTACAGTGGGCTTAATAGGTGAAAGTGAGCCCACTTTTGCATCCCTTAAAATCAGCGCCCGTTACGGCACTGACACAGTACCAGTTAAAATCGGAGAAAAGGCATATCCTCTCAAGCGTAGGGATTGGGGTAGCGGGTACATCGGTGTATTGGTTGTAGCCATCGGCTGGAGCTGATGCGTCAGATATACAACATGAACGAGGGCGGTTGCCCGGAGGAGGAGGAGCCGGCGCCGCTGGTGCTGGCTCCGCCGCCGGCCGCCGCTCAGCCCGGCGCGCCTCCCGCCGACATACTGCACTGTATCTCGGCGTGCGCGCAGCAGACGCGCCTGTCCCTCGCCAACCTACTGCCCTCCAGGTTTGTCGACACCGACACCGCCGACCACAGCCCACGCGCACAAATGCTCTGAAGTTTTTGCCTGTTCTGATGTTAGCACATCGAGCTCATTAGTATGACATTGGAGAGGCCCATAGGCCTCACATCAAAAGATCATCATCATAAGGCTGCCATTGTCCACTGATGGTTGTAGCCAGCAGTAGATTATGGCAGGCTGATGATTGGTAATGACAACCACATCTTGTTTTTGGACAACCACATCTCTCCGAAGGCATTCCGACCCTTTTACGGAATCTAGAACTAGCTGCTATTTGAATGTTTAATAAATTATTCGAGTTCTAACATTGCTCATCACGCAACCTTCTGATGATGATTCAGCTGACTTCAGAACGCCCAAAACTTTCAGTCGGATGATACTAAAGATTTGGCTTTGATAACCTTCCTTTTTATAATGTTTTATTCTGGTTTCTAAAACAACTTTTTTACTTGAAGACCTTAGTTTTTTATTACTGATGCAAACGACGACATGAGACCTGTAAACGAATTTATGAAGTGTCACAGCTAAATCTAGTAATGACGTGTGTTGTGGGCTATTAGAACTGGGGATATCGACACGAGCTTAGGGCGCTAATGCTAGGTTGCGCACGATTGTACCTTTTACCTCTAGTTGTTAAACAACAACGTTTTCTAAGCATTTGGCAACCCAACAACCATCTTAACCTGATCTTTCTTCGTATAGTTAATCTTTACTGAGAAAGTTCAGGTTAAAATACTAGTCTTTGCCTGGCGTTTTTAACCAGTCACCCGTAATTTGCCAGCACTACTAGCTTGCAAATATCCAATCTTTTTTAGACATAAGTTTCACTCAATATTTTACTTAATATACGCCGATTTGCATAGTTTCAGGGCCTTGCTTCTCACGTGCAGGTATCATAAATTGCCGATATTTATGTACTGCTTAATTTTTGAGTAGTTATTTAAATGTACATGTGTTATTTATGTACTTACCGCTTTTAAATTTAATTAAGCGTTACATAAGCGTACTTCACATGCTTCTCAAAAGTAGAGATGGTAATCCCGATTTTTACTGTGAATTTGCTACTAGAACATATTGTCTTGACGATAATCGAAATTACATTTAAACACAGGCACAGACACAAGCAAATTTTATTATAAGCAGAATATTCGTCAACAGGGCAATATAATTTGGTATTCGGTATTGCCCTCTCTGCATAAGTAATCTTATGAAGGTTTTGTTAATATCTGGTAAAGTGGGATTCAATATAACATGCGGCCTTAGTACCGCTGTTGTACTTACTTAATACCACTAGTTTGCTCTACGAATGTCGACTCTCAAGTGACACAGAATTTCAACAGGAAATTTATTCTCATGAATAAACACTTAAAATTGATTTTTATATAATGTGTGTTTTGAATATATGAGTGTCTTACTCTGCGACTTATCATAGTAATTATCTAACTTAATATGAGCAACATTTTTATTAAGAATATTGTGATAATATATAAGTTTTCTTCATAGAAAGATTGCTTATAAGTATACCTAATAATATTTTCACTTACATATTTTGTAGGCCACATAACAAAACTAGTCTAACGCATAAACATTCAAATTGCATTGTGTTGCTTTTAGATAAGCACCTTACAATCATGTAATTTACACATTGCATTTTATAAATATGTTCAATCTTATAGAGATATACTGCCTGTGAAAAAGTTAACTGATTGAAGGATTATTCTGCTTCACACATTTGTTATACAAGTAATCTTAACGATATTTTAAGCTAAGATGTGTAATTTATATGTAAACATTTTGACAGACTTTTACGCAATAATGTATTCACACTTATTGTTACCTGTTTAATGAACTGTGCTTAATTCTTTTGTCCTCATATATGAACCTTTTTATATCTTCCTTATATGTATATCAAATTGTAAAATGTATAAAAAATTATAAATCTCTATTTCTTATTGTGAGTCATTTTTTTTTTCAGCTTGCAAGCGCTAAGCCTGTGTTGTAATCTGCATACTCGTGTTGCATGCATTATTAGAACGATAAGTAGTAACAAAGTGTCCAAGATTCTTTTAAACTATATTCCGTTCGTATATTTTTGCAAATTCGATTCGTTATAAGTTATATCGTTAGTTATAAGCGAATTTTTTTTACCTACTAAGTTGACGTTATTGTATTGACGGATATTTAGCTCTAAAGATAAGAATTTCACACATTAGTTTGCTGAAAAATATCCAAACTGTAATTTATCAAAAATGCCAAAAATAAGAAAGAAAATTTACAAGACTCTTGAATACTTTGTCGACTGCCTCTTATACCACCTTTTTAGTAATTTCAATATTTCATATTGCCTCCAAAACTTCAAACATCGTTCCTCCAATTCTTTGCCTTACTGCTGTAACAATAGAGTGTAACTGCCAATTTGGCCGACAGACAACGCCTGGAGCTGATGCGTGAGATGTACCACAACGAGGCCGAGTTGTCTCCGACGTCGCCGGATCATAACATCGAGTCTGTCACCGGCGGCGATCCCTTCTACGACCGGTTCCCATGGTTCCGTCTAGTGGGTCGGTTAGTATAAACGACACTTTTATAGTATAAATAATATTGGTACCATCGAAGACTACAGCTAGTTTAATTGTGTAGGCTTCTAACGCCTTCAGCGAAGAGCCAAGACATCCACCGCCAGCCACAAACTATATTTAATATGCAATATGGCTTCCACAGCCAGAAAAAATAATTGCTGGCAGGTTTCAGGTTATCTGCTGTAAACCAACTCTACTGTGACAAAAACAATCACTTAAAAAGCTTTAACCTTCTGACTTTCATAGCCATGTATAAATGACAAGCCAAAATGAACCTGTTTGCCACAATGTTTACGACGCACCATACATAACACTAGCGTTAAAGGTTAAATCAAGAAAACTCTCTTTGCCTAACCCTAGAAGACATATTAATACAGTCTATATATATATCTAACTGAAATATCTATCTGTGTGTACAGGAGCTTCGTATACCTATCGAACCTGCTGTACCCAGTGCCGCTGATTCACAAGGTGGCCATCGTGAACGAGAAGGGAGACGTGAAGGGCTATCTACGCGTCGCCGTGCAGGCCGTCATCGATGCCGAGAAAAGTAAGTTTACTCTTTTGTCTCTTTCTCTCGTTTCGAAGATAATGAGACAAGATATATCCCAATGTAAAAATAAGAAATTTTATAGCCAAATGCATGAAATACGTTGTAAGTGTCACAGCACTAGTGAGAACTGTCACAAGGCTTAAGCTATAATTTACAAGGTATAGAGGTGCATCTTATATCGCGCGAAACTTTACAGACATCAAATTAAAGGAATTAAAGAACACACACAAACTGTTGTCTCGCATGTATCGAACCCTCAACTCTTCAGTTTAGCTTGAAGCGGCAAGACAGCCGCTTAAACCACTATCAGTCTACTATTTCATAATATAAAATGTTAAAGTAAACATTACTTGAAATAAAATGGATAACAGTATGGCCGCATATACCGAATACTCATCCAGCCATGCTGGATCTTTTAAAAATATAGGACCTATATGATTTCCTTGCGGCATCCATACGAAAACAAGCCTTTTTAACTTATTTTATAAAGTTGTAGCATAGCATTGTAGCAAATACACGTAAATATAATCCGTAGACAACGCGGAATTCGCAGCGGGTGTGAAGCAATCCGCGAAGATATCCTTCGACGACGACGTGGCGCCGGCTCGACGGGTCAAAGCCATCACTAGTGTCAACAACATCAACAACTTGAACAATATCAACAACATGAACAACGTTGATAAGAACAACGCCATCAACTTGGAGGAGCGCATCAACGATATGCCGGATTCTAATATTAAGATTGAAGGTGATTTTTTACGTTATCTTATTCTGTTTATAGTATGTTTCGTGTCTCTGTGTTTTTCTCTTGTATTTTTTCTCCATTTTTTTCTTTAGTAATAGGAAATATAGCAATGTGTTAGATACTTGAATTTATGACATTCTAAAACTATTGCTAAAGTTTTGTTCCGTTGCCGTTATCAGGATCAGTCTGGCGATAATCAAAACCATATCTTGTCATGTTTTAAAAATGTTATAAAAAATTTAAACATTTTGTGTGATATTTGAGGAAAATAACACGTGCTTTCATAGATTCTCTGATAATGCTTGACCTTAAAAGTCTCCGTCTACAAACCGATGCGATGAGTAAATCACCCAGGTGTTCCTATAATCCTCTCATTATTCGGTACAGAGTTGGCAATGGGTGAATGTGACGCAGACAGCGGCCGCGGGGACAGTTCCCTGGCCTCAGAACTGAAGGAGGAAGACCTTCCTGAGCACCTGACCCTCGGCAAGGAGTTCACCTTCAGGGTGACCGTCCTCCAGGCTCATAGCGTCTCTACCGACTATGCTGACGTGTTCTGCCAGTTCAAGTGAGTTTTATACCTATAGAGATAAGGTTGAAATTGGCTTAACTCATTTCGACATTGACATTGGCTTGACACCTTATGCCTCATGAGATTCAGTGGAATCCTTCGTTACATTATTGGAAATTCTGGTGCAAACATCCTTGCTAAAGAAAAGTTAGAATGACAGCTAAATTGTGTAATGCAATAATTGCTTTGTTTTAGCTTCCTTCACCGTAATGAGGATGCGTTCTCTACGGAACCGGTCAAGAACACGGGCAAGAATACACCACTCGGATTCTACCACGTGCAGAATGTAAGTAATCTTGAAAAGGAACAACTCTACACAATCATTATTCTTTTTTAAGTAAACGTATTTTACATAAAACATAAATGGAGACTTAAGGCAATTCAATTGAGGACATTATGTCGCTTGACAAGTAAGTCCAAAATATGATGGGTCGGCACATATCTGATGGAAGATGCGTCGAACGTATCTTCGGTTGCGTCTATTCCGTCAAATGAGTCGGTACACATCTGACGGAAAATGCGTCGAGCGTATCTACATCGGTCGCGTCTATTCCGTTTTTTATTTATTAGACCTGCTACATTACGCGTCTAGTCAGTTTCTGCGTTCAGCAACTACAGTGCGGTTGCTTTGTATGGCATTTAATTTTAAAACGTCGCCCAACGCGTATGTCAAAATTCACGTGGTGCGTGGTGCGCGCGACGTCGATTGATAATGCGTTGACGGAAACGGAACAGACGCTGTACGTTCGACGTACTAACGGATCATCGGCCAGGTGTGAAAGGTTGAATGTTTTTCTATATATTTGTATGTTTTGGCGTTACGCGACCGATAATACGCGACGCATCTTCCGTCAGATATGTTCCGACCCTTACTGACTGACTGACAGACAACATACAGCCGAAACTATTGGGTGCAAGAACCTGAAATTTGGCATGTATGCTCCTTGAGGACCGCTATGGTGTAATAAGAAGGGATTTTTCGAAAGTCTCACGGGATGGTGAAGAAACGATTACGAGGGTCAAACTGAAAGTTCTTAGAAAATCAAAAACTGATTACATTAGCCAGTTATTAGTTTTATTATATATTTTCAAAATATTGTCCATTGACGTCAATACACCGCTGCATGCGATGGAACCACTGGGAAAAGCACTTTGCCCACTCGTCCTTAGGGGTCTCTTCAATGGCATCGCGATACGCAGCCACCGCTTCTTCAGCATTCATAAACCGCTTTCCTTTAAGTTTTTCTTTAATTTTTGGAAATAAATAAAAATCACAAGGCGCGAGGTCGGGGCTATACGGCGGGTGACCCAGTAATTCAACGTTTGATGTCGCCAAATAGTCGATCGTTCGCTTGGCGGTGTGCGACGAGGCGTTGTCGTGGTGAAGGAGGATCCTACTGCGAGGTCGTTTCTCTCGAACTTTTTCCAAGACAAGTGGCAAACAATTGGTAGTGTACCATTCTGCAGAAACTGTTTTTTGATCCTCTAACACAATTGTTGCGAAATGACCTATCCTTCCAAAGAACGAGGCCACCATTTTTTTCCCGCACTTCGATCTCTCTTCACTTTAGTTGGCAACTCCTCGAAAGGAAACACCCACTGAGCAGATTGTCTTTTGGTTTCAGGATCATAACAGTAAATCCAGCTTTCGTCACCTGTTAGTATGTCGAACACAGCATTTGAGTCACCTCCGTTAAATCTTTCAATCATTTTACGGCACCAATCCACACGATGGAGTTTTTGAGCCTTAGTCAAATTATGAGGTATCCACCGGGCGCAAAGCTTCCTGACCGCTAAATGTTCGTGGAGGATTTTGTGCACTTGACTCATACCGATGCCTAAGCTTGTCCGAATCTGCTGATAGGTCACTCTTTTGTCAGTCTCTATCATACGCCGCACAACACAGATGTTATTTTCAGTCGTCGCCGTAGAAGGCCGTCCCTCACGTGATGTACGTATCAGTGAGATTAGTGCGACCACGTTTAAACTCATTAAACCAGTTGTAAACAGTCGCACGAGATGGGGCTTCATCGTGAAAGGCCAATCGTAGTCTATCATAACTTTCTTGTTGACTTAAATGACATCGAAAGTCATAAAAAATCATTGCACGAAAATTTTCTCGTGTTAAATTCATGTTGACGTGACACAGACAATTTTCAATTTGCCGCCAAATCGTAAAACAAATGACAAATGAATGAAATATATACTCAGTAATATTGGCAAAGAGTTCTATTTTCAAATTTTAGAATATTTTTTTTATTATATTGTTTATAAGTGGCCAGTTCTAAGAACTTTCAGTTTGACCCTCGTAAAATATGCGGCAGTAGCTCCGGGCATTCTCTTTGTTAACATGAAGAGTTTACGTTTTAAACATAAATGTGTTTTTGTCGACAGATCACAGTACCCGTGACAAAATCGTTCGTTGAATACATAAAGACACAGCCGATCGTATTCGAAGTGTTCGGACACTACCAACAACATCCTCTTCACAAGGTGAGAACATTCTAGAAATCTAGGTCAATCACATGAATCACATGTCACCTTTTGTTGTTCAGTTGTAAAGTTGCACTACTTTACGAATAGTAAGGACATTCTAATACAATTTAGCTATCATGACCAAGAGTCTTTTGCGAAGTAATTAGGAAGAAGAGTTTAACTATATCGGGCATATATGAGTCTCACATTTCATAGTCTTTGGTCTCAACTGCTGCATCTGTTTAAAAAGATGATGCAGCTTAGGACCAGTCCCAAGAAATATCTACTAGTAAATTTTGAAATCGTTTGAAGTAAATGTTTAGATTCAATAAAACTGCGAAACAAGTATTTGCAGGCTGTCGAACTGGACTGCAAATGTGCTGAATTAAACTCGGTGAAAACATCTCTGTATACCACATTTTCCCAAACAAGTTTCTTTTATACGTATTTGTGTTAACTTTTATTTTAGTGTTACTGCATTGTGACTTCCTTCTATAATTACTCCCACAACCGAAATTAACCACTCATTTCCCAGGACGCCAAGCAAGACGGCCCAGTGGCGGGTCGCACTCCACCACGTCGTATGCTCCCGCCTTCGATCCCCATCTCAGCGCCTGTGCGCTCTCCGAAGTGGGGCGCCGCGGCCGTGGCCACGCCGTGCTGCAGCTCGCACCTGCACTCCAAGCACGACCTGCTCGTGTGGTTCGAGATCTGCGAGCTGGCCCCGAGCGGGGAATACGTGCCGGCTGTTAGTATCCACGCAAGCAGATTATTTATTGACTCACGCTTACATGCCCGAAGGGGTAGCCAGATGCAACTACACCCACATTTCGCCATGTTGTGAATTTTTAGATCCTACGTAGTAGGGACGAGCCTATTGTCGATCATGATTTTCAATTTGAATTGAACAGCACCGACAAAGGTGACCATGCCTTCGACGACACGTAAAGTCGTCGGTCCGAAGCCTCATTTTGGATTTGCGGTGACATTTTGTTTTGAATATATCAAGGGGATCACTGAAGTCATTAGTCGTGGCAATTCTTGCCACGACAAATGCCTTAAGCTTTTGGAACTTGAATCCTTATTCTTCCCAGATCTGATTTCCCACTATTTCTTCCATTTCTGCCTATAACCGCCGTATTGTTGTGGTGGTAAGCAGGTGGTGGAGCACAGCGACGAGTTGCCGTGCCGCGGGCTGTTCCTGCTGCACCAGGGCATCCAGCGACGCATCCGCATCACCATCCTGCACGAGCCCAGCCACGACCTGCACTGGACCGACGTCAGAGAACTCGTCGTTGGTACGTTATAATTATGTACTTCTATAGATTCCAAGTGACACGCTGGTCGAAAAAGATGCCATTGAAATAAGACTTTTTGGCTTCCATTTCCAAAAGATATACTTCCATTACCTAACAATGGAATTGAAGTTTAGAGAAAGATATCGAGTCTACAACTCAAAAATCAAGCATATATCGTCACGTCGTGATCCGTCATGCCTCCTACAGTTTCGTACATTTGAACACAGGGATCCGTGCATATATGTACCTATGTACATGGAGTAGATACACTGTCAATAATCTTGTATTGCTATCTGAGTGCTATCTGTTGAGTATGAGTGACTGGGACTTTGTCACAGATCTTTAGACGTGGATTTCACCAGCCATAGTCACATGATGGCATTTTATAAATAATTAAGAGACCCGTTACATAAAAAATTAAATTTGTACGATTCGCAAAACTATGGCAAGTGAACAATTTCTGAATATTAATTTATTTTTAGGTCGCATTCGCAATACCCCCGAAGCTAACGAAGACACAACAGATGGAGACGAGGACGGAGCCTTGTCTCTTGGACTATTCCCCGGAGAAAGACCAACACTCGATGACAGGGCTGTTTTCAGGTATGTCTTCAAACATTTCATTCACCTTTGGATCTTGTTGCCAGACTTTAGTATGTATTTCAACAAACGCTAGCAAAATAAAATTTATATTGAATAATGCAAAGAACTCCTTTTAAGCTCTATTTCTAACTATGAAGACCAAAGAAAGACCGATTTAAAGTAAGCATGTAAATTAAAGTAATATCAATTCTCGGCAATACATCTGTCAATCGTATTTAAAGATTAAGGATATTAACACAAACTCGAAATAAAATACACAATATATTTTTACACACACACAGCTCTTGTACATGACATGTTTATCCATAAATGTCGATCTCAATTCAAGTTTTATAAAGTAATTCACTTTGGTAGGTTCAAAATCTCTAGTGGAGGTGTTGAACTTCGAAAATGAGGGATTCTTACAATAGTAGCAATTTAAGTTTTGTTTTGTTAATGTTTTAAATAGATACACGAGAAAGTTAACATTTTGAAATAAGTCTGTTTTTAAAATTTTGTTTATATTATAGGTTCGAAGCGGCGTGGGACAGTAGTCTGCACGGCTCGCCACTGCTCAACAGGGTGAGCGCCAATGGAGAAGTCGTCTACATCACGCTCAGCGCTTATCTAGAGGTACGACATCACTTTGTGTTATAAGCTTCTCATTTCCTTCACAATAGTTAAAGTATCGTGGTTTTACAACATAGATGTAATTATTTAAACGATCTTTATGACTTATTACAGTTAAGTCTAGATTTTGAATAAGTAGAATAAAACTAAATCTCTTTGTTAGAACAATCGGTTTTGTGAACAATAGGAGACTCAAGTGATACCCTGTGGTACGCCATACTTAACCAACAATATGTTACAAATATGTTCTGTATGTTTTTTTTTATTTTGATATGCTTAATTGTTGTACACTTTGTTTGATTCGATAAATCTACATATCGTTTTCGTGTAACTTATGTTATTTGAATAATACTTTATGATTCACAAAGTCAAACGACTGATTCATGTCAATAAACGCGTAAGGTGCGACTTCAGTATTTTTGTTTTAATTTAAATTCATATGTATTATGTGTTTCTCTATCATGCGTAATTTTCTAACATAATTATGGTGTTAAATGTATTGGTTTATTATTATGTTTAGAAACATATTGTATAGAATTGTTGAAAATGTTCTACTTTATAATTTTAGAAAATATTTGAAAATGTTCTGTATTTTTATCCTTCCCAAAATCTTTTTATAAAACCCATTTTCATCAATTGCTCTAACTTAGAATGGTCAATTTCATCAAACAGTATGTAATTTAAAATACTCCATTAGGTGGAGAACTGCAGCCGCCCCGCCATAATCACTAAAGACCTATCGTTGGTGGTGGTGGGTCGCGAGGCCCGCACCGGTCGTTCACTCCGCCGTGCGCTGTTCGGTTCCCGTGCGGCGCGCGCCGACCACATGTCCGGAGTCTACGAGCTGAGTCTCCACCGGGCACTCGAACCTGGGGTCCAGAGGCGTCAGCGAAGAGTCCTGGATACCAGTGGCACTTATGTCCGAGGGGAAGAAAATCTGCACGGCTGGAGGCCACGGGGCGATTCGCTAATATTTGATCACCAGGTAAGATCACGATTTGTATCTTAGCTTGTGAAATAGTTTTTTTTGTTTAGCATTGTACCTGTTCTTATTCCGTCTAGTGTATTATTTGTGTAACTACTACTGTCTGATCATTAAAGACAAAAAAAATTACACTCGTGAAGTTCTTCGGAAAATTAAATTGCTTTGAAATTCGCAACGTAGTAGGTATATTGGAAGAAATGGCAAATAAATAAATGACGCGAACCGGCCTAAACACTTCATGCATAGGCGAAAATTAATATTGTCTCAGTATTTTTAAGATCAATTGAAAAATATACAGATTAATTTGTATAAATTGTTGCTAAACATTTCCCATTGTACATTTTTATTTATTTTATTTATTTGGAATAAAAATCAAGAGTACAATAAATATTGACATAATTAACAATTATCTATTCACAATGTACTGATTAACAATATACAAAAATTATAGCAAAATGGGGCATGCTACGTAACATATAAAATTAGAGTTACAGTTGCATATACCTATTTAGTTATAGATTATGAGATACATTTGATTAAATAAAATTATTAATTACACTTTTACAATTAAAACAGGTTGAAGTAACGTATGTTTATATAAATGTTTTACATGGAAGTTGTTACATTACTGAAAATTGCCAGTTAACACGTTTTATATTTATTAGCAGAATACATGAATATATCTGAGCTGTTAAAATAAGTATTATAATTATGTACAAGCTGTCGCAAAGGTGCTCTTAAGCCAGCGTTTGTTTTAGGACCAACATTAGAGGTAATGGCTAAGAAACGATGCGGGCGAACCTGTCGTCACATGACTGTTCTTGGGATAAATTATCAAACAATGTAACATACATTATTTGATAATTCCAAGCAGTCATACTTGTTATGAATAATGCTATGCAAGAACATAGTTCCAAGTAGTAGCCTTCTCGCTTCCAAAGACAACAATTTATATTTTAGGAGCAAATAATCATATGACTGATAGCCGTGACCGTATCTATAATGAAGTGCGCGCAAGATTTTTTTTTAAACATTTTCAATAACCTCGCTGTATTTATTATAATACGAATTCCAAATCATGGTAGTGAATTCGAGACAAGATCTTACTTGTATTATTTAAAGGTATTTGCAAATATTAGGGCTTCTACATTCTTTTGTATTGCGCATGACAAAACCGTACATCTTTAATGCCGATTTGACAATGATATCTACATGAATATCATAATGCAGCTTAGAGTCTAGAACGACACCTAGGTCTCTTAGTGAATTTACTTTAGTTAATGGTTGATCATTTAAGAAATACGTGCAGTGTACTTTTTTATTTTTTGTGAAAGATATTGTATTACATTTTGGCAAGCTCAGGAAAAGTTTATTTTCTCGACAACAATTTGCTAATCGATTTAAATAATTTAAAAAAAGTCTTATGTCATTAAAATTGTTAATGGTCTTATAGGCTTTAAGGTCATCTGCGTATAAAAAGAACTTTGAATGTAAGAAACAGATATCAATATCATTAATAAATAATATAAATAATAAGGGGCCCAAAATGCATCCTTGAGGGACACCAGAAGTTACAAAAAAATTATCTGATTGGAAGCCGGTAATAACTACTTTTTGCGTGCGTTTGGTTATGTAGGAAATAAACCATCGCAAAAGATTTCCACGAATGCCATTAAAGGCGATTTTGTTTAACAGCTACTCATGGTCCACCTTATCAAAAGCTTTTTGAAAGTCGGTGTATATTGCATCAGTTTGACAACGATTATTCATATTTTCGAAGAGGTGGTTTACAAAGTGGGTTAGATTGGTAGCTGTTTATCTATGTTTGACAAATCCATGTTGTTGCTTGATAATGATTTTATGCAAGAGTGGATAGATTTCGTTATGAATCACTCTTTCAAAAAGCTTCGATAAGGTGGACAAAATAGAGATAGGTCGATAATTTTCGACTTCATTCCTGGAACCCTGGCAATTAAGAATAAAGACAGGTGTCAGATTCGCCTCTTTCCAGATGTCGGATAATTGGCCCTCATTTAAACACTTATGGGATAATATATGAATCGGTAAATAAATATGATCAGCAACATTTTTTAGAAAAGATGGCGGTAGTCCGTCAGGTCCTGGTCCCTTTGTCTGATCAAACATATGTGTGCGACTAGCTGTAGTACAATGTGTGTATACTGTCTGTGTAGTGGGAGCTAGAGAAGATGACTCGCCTGGAGCAGGTGGGTCGCACGCGGCACCTGCTGGCGCTGCGGGAGCGGCTGCGACACGGACACGAGCACACCATCGCGCCTAACGACTTCTCCAAGACTGAGAAGGTACACATCAAACACATAGTATACCTACGTATATAAACACATATTATGCTTTTGAATATGCCTATACGTAGTAGAACATTACAGTATGAATGTTCCTGTTCGACCGGGGAAGTACTTCCCCTTTCACAGAGTAACAGAATCTACTCAAGCTGAACCTCGTCGCCAAAAACTACGACAGATTTCCGCCCTGACATATGGGACTAGATCTTCTTTGCCTTACTGGGACTTTAATTGCGAGCTAGTTGAAGCAGCCTCCCTGTCCAAGAACTGGCACAGTTCCTTTTGGTAGACCGAAACAAGACCTAAATGTAAAAACCAATACTCTACGACGAGTAACGACCCATTGCCGCCCTCTTCTTTCCCAACAGTAATTTATCCGGCTGTCCAGCTTTAAAGACGCCAGTAAAAATAATCGCCAAAATATGGGTAATACAAACCTTGGCCAAAATTATGTACAGCATTGACATTTTTCGACATTACTATAGTGTAAAGTGAGTGAAGCAAGTCTCACCCTATATATAAAAAATATTTGTATAATAGGAGGTATGCAACATGGCGGCTAAGGCAGCGGCAGAAAACGCTCGAGACGAATCTGTATACGAGCCGTGGGAGATGTCCGCGCGCGAAAAGGAACTCGCCACTAAGTACATCAAACTTATACAGGGTGAGTACCACTATTACAATTTTCATCGCCATAGTCAAGTATAGGTAACAAGCCAAAGGATAAAAACCTAGCACACTATGTGTATAGTCCGTTCACAGTTATTTTACCTCTAGCTGTTAGATTGGCCAACCTGGGCGTTGTGTTGCTATATTTAGTATATAATACTCCCATTTGAAATATACAGTATTGCTAAAAATGTACTTATATTTTTATTGCCTACGCGATCGTATTAAATATTTGCAAGTAATGTTTGTAACAAAACCTCTTGATATCGGCATGGCTATACGCATGTACATTTATTTTCTAACGAAATAACTAATTTCCTATGAAGATAAATAAGAATAAGAATTAATAGTTATAATATTTTTTTTCTATTTAATATAGAAAGGTAAACGCATCAAAATTACGCCAATGTAAGGTTTTAATTATCAAATACAAAAACTGCAAATTTAATTTTCATATTTTTTTTTAATAAGAATGATCCATGTGGACTACCAATGTTATGATGATTCGTAACTGCTGTCAGATTCTCGGACTGCCAATGAGGATTCGTAACTGCTGTCAGATTCTGTATCAGACTCATAATTAATTAATTCTATTATGAACCTGTCCATTTCAGCATCCGTTTGTTTCACGAAGCTTGTCTTCAATGTGGCGCACATGTTTGCATTGTTTTTGCCAGTTTTCTGCAGTGATAGATTGAAAAGCTTCTTCAGCTAAATTCACAATGTTAGTTGCCTCTTGTCCTACATTTTTGCTTGTGACTCTCCTTTTAATGAGACTCCACATAAAATCAATTGCGTTTAGCTCGCACTGGTATGGCGGTAATCTAACCATTTTGTGGCCATGAGCTTCAAGCATTTGATCAGTTTCATATATTGGACCTCTTCTTCTTCTTTCATATCTTTTATAATTTCATACAGTTGAGCTTTCACCATCGTAGGCAGATAAAATAACCCCTTATTTGTGATCCAGTTTTGCATTTCAGCTTTAGTAGAACTTAATGTTGGTAGGTACCTTGTTTAACATGACTGTGTGATAAGCAATGATCGGAGTAGGTAGATTGATTTTTGGTACTTGTATCATAAATACACACAGAAAGAATAACATGGATAAGCCATTTTTCCGAAAAGTAATTCCGGTAATTCCGGATTCAATTAAATATTGTTAATGTTGGTAGTGATGTTATTACTACTCAATTCAAAATTTAAAGGAAGGTATCAAATCTAAATAATTCGTTATTTACTTATCTGTTAAATAATAAAAAACACAATCGAATTCTGATCAAAGCTTTAATATTTTTAATTTTAGCCTTTATACGGCCACAATTTTTTATAAATTATTGCACTTTTACAAATTTCAATATTCTCATAATGGTCATGGTAATTTACAAGGGAAGAACAAATAAAAAGAGTAAAAATCAACATTGTTTATTGTTAAATATGTACATATTATATATTTTTTTCCCGAGTGTCAGACTCTTACTGACTAAAACCCACCCGTGTTCCATCAAGTGACCTTTGCGTTCCAGGGTCGCAGTTACTCTTCGTAAATTCTGCAAACCTGGCAGAATACAATTCCTACCTAAGTTCCGTTTTTTTAATAATCAACCATTTCCGGAGGAATGTCCATATTAATATATACGTTTCGGACCAATGACGTCATTTCAATCTACCTACTCCGATCACTGGTGATAAGGGGCATTATTCATAACAACTACACTATTACACGGCAAATGAGGAATTAGTCTTTCCTGAAGCCATTTCATGAAATTAATTTGTTTTGTTCATGTCTTCATGGTAGTCACCCGATTTTGACTGGGATTTAAATATTAATAAAGCGTTTGGTATAAACCCTATTTGACCACCCGCATGAATAATTATCCATCGTGCACCAACGGAATCGTTTTTAAGACACCCATTTCATTTTCTATTTGCCAGCATTTATTGTACTAAATACTCCTGAAACCGTACCTGTATCAAATGGTGGTTACAGTTGGACATTCTAGTTTCCACTAAAATTGGGTAAAATGTTATGCACGGGTAACCCTATTTTAAATACCTGTCATCACAGAGTACCATTCCAACATAAAGAAAACAAACACTGACATTTGTCAGAGGTAAAATAACTGTGAACGGACTGTAGGGTATATTTTGGTTTGTCACTATTGTCATCTCTACATGACACGTTCAAAAGGTATCTCCAATATTCCAATCTTATAAATCCCAGATCTACAAAAAGAACCATCATAAACTACAAGTATAACAAATAATACGAAGGCCCACTGTATATATATGTCGCAGGTATTTAGTAAAAAACGTGATATTATAATTTCACTAGTGAAATTATAATTACACAGATTATAGTCAATAACGACCGGTTCGTATAATTTCACGGGCTCTTTTCAGTGATATTGTAAATTCGTTAAGCCGGAATAATGATATTGTAAAAAAACCAGGTCCGCAATAGTGATATTATAAGAAACCTAAGTTTAATATGAGTTAAGTTTGTGGTGGGAGCCCCGCGTGTTCTGATTGGTCAATTGACATAATCAGTCGCACAGACTTACGAATGTACTACAGGAGGTTTATGAGGCTAAATTGACGGAGCCCTGCGCAGGGCTTCTATATTTATGTTCGGAGTCACAAATAAACCTAACATAACCTATTAAGGTGTTTGGTTTTCAAAAACCTGTCTCTTATTTCCTAACTCTATGTTTATTAGAGCTGGTAACGAAAACGGACCAATCAGCGATCGCTCTGATAATCTAACGGCTTTCTTAAATCAGTGCTATGGTCAAAATATCACTGCCTTACAATTTCACTGTATCGGTCTAGTGAAATTATAATGGCACTGAAACTAGCCCGTTAAATTGTGAGTAATACGAATAAATGACAATTAACTATAATCTGTGTAATTATAACGTCACGAGTGAAATAGTAATGTCCGTAGTGAAATTATAATATCACGTTTTTGACTTAATACTTGCGACATATACACGCCTAAACACGGCACGGCACGCAACAGTTCACTCTTATTGCAGAAATTGCTTATTTTGTCTTTACTTTTTATTTACAGTGAGTTATCTACCTTATTTTACTAGATCCGAAGTATGAGCGCATTAATTACTTGAAGCCATCATTCTTCTTCTTCACTCACAATATAGAACATTCTGTATCTGTGTTTACTTTCTACGATAAATTAACTTAAAATAAACCTATAAGTTGTTTTTTATATTACTTTCTACTATATCAGCTTACTAAACTGAAATTAACAATTGTTTCTTATCTTTCTTTGTGCTAGTAATATATCAGCTTACAACTAAACTTGTTAAAAATCTTCTATTTATAGAAGAAATCAATTCAACAGGCAGGATAGGCTCCTCTGGCAAGGAGGTTGAGACGGCCGCGTCTCCCGCTACGCCTGTGGATGAGGGGGTGTCTGCCGATATCTCCACACCAAGTCTCTTGTCATCCATACATAGCGCAAGCAGCTTTGAGTAAGTATTTACATATTTGAACTGTATAAGTGTTTACTCACCTTAAAAAAATTTACTATTTGAAACTACAAATAAAAAAGATAAAATTTTGCAAAAAGAGTCATCTTTGTATGATGCGTCAAAGGATTAAATTCCTCCGCAATATACATACACTCATTAGCGGTTTTTTCCCTTTGAAAATCTTAAATATAATTTAAAAAAGTAAGGGTTCAAACTTTGTAGGCAGAATATACGGTTTATGTGCTGTTAGTACAATATGTAGTATTTTTCTTTTTAAATGTGATTTAATGGCAACCAATATCATTCACTGTGAACAGCATCCTAGCTTCCTAAGTTTTATAAATTCAGTCGAAGGCTTTTAAAAGTCGAAATATATACCAATATTTTTACAGATTTCTTTCATTCTTCATTCTCTCGTAAAATTTTCAAAGTATGATTAGTTTAAACTAGTTTTTGTTTTCTCTCTTACAAATAACAATCAATATTTTTTATCACATTAAGCATCAGTATTGAACCTTAAAGTTTAAAATAATGAGAGAATTCTTTATATCTTATTGGGTTTATGTGAATGTTACACATTGACATTAAACTACAGGTTACGGATTTGACAATATATCGCGATGAAATCCGTAAACAGTAGTTTCATTTCAAAATGAGTTCTTTGTTAATATTCATTAGTAAGATTACAACCAAGCATAGGGTAAATATTAGGTAGGCAATGTAACATAGTATAGGACGGATCCAAAATAAAAACTCAACACAGTACCTCGTGGTTCGGCAGGCTGTGCTCTCCAGAGCGTGGGCTGCTAGAGAAGTCGATGTCTGGGTGGGCGGGGGCTCACGGGCAGGGCGCCGGGGGTCACCCCGGGCTGGGAGGTGCACTGTACGTGCCCGACTGTGAGGAGGTGCGGGTGTCCGCCGCCGTCGCGCGCAGGGGACACCTCAATGTGCTGCAGCACGGCACGCATGGCTGGAAGAAACGCTGGCTGGTATGTACAACCATCTTTAGTTTTATACTGTTCAAGTTTATCTGGCAAATGTAGCTTGCCATAAACTCACATAGTAGCACCTTAAAAATAAAATTTTATACATCAAACAAACTGGCGTTAGATAAAAGTGGCCATGAGTTTTATTGCCCGCTCTTTCTCGTGGTTCTACTCTTTAGCTTTGTGAACGAGGACCGAGACCTAAAATAATAAATAATTTTAGCTTTAAATATTTGTATAGAAAAAGAATAGTCTACGACCTATCCTCAGACCTACCTAACGTTTGCTACCAATAAATAATTCCATCCCTCTTATCTGTCCAAAAAAATTGTTATTAATTTTATTCCATTTCTTTCTGAAACATGTTTTATTGTGATTTTTATTGTTTCTTCTTTATGAAGCAATAAATGAATCATTCGTTTTTCCTTTTCTTCTAATGGTAAATCTAATATCTCTTTTTAATCTGTCCGCAGGTGGTGAGACGGCCATACGTGTTCATCTACCGCGACGAGCGCGACCCGATCGAGCGCGCGGTCATTAACCTCGCCAACGCACACGTCGAATACTCCGAAGACCAAGAACAGATGGTTCGGATGCCAAACACTTTCAGGTTTGTACTCTTCATCATCATCATCATGAACCTTAAATATAAACTATCCCACTGTTGGACACCGGCCTCTTCTCACTATGAAAAACACAAAGTCCACCCTGGCCAAGTGCAGATTGGCACAATTCGCACGTTTTTCGACAACATTATGGAGAAATCTAAGACGTGCAACCCTACTTCTACTAATTAACTTGAATCTTCTTGATGATGCCTGGACGTTTTTTATTCTTCCACGCAAATACTATAGAACGGATGTTGATGAGACTTTGCAAAATTCGTATTCATCAGAATATCACAACGCATTTTCAACTTAGTGAAAACAGCCGTTATCTTAGTTCTGACTCCATTAGTCTTACATATCTTTTATGTCCAACTGTATTCTTCTATGCGTATTCTTTATATATACTTCATCATAATTTGTTTGTATTGGTGCAGTGTGGTAAGCAAGGAGCGCGGCTACTTGCTGCAGACCCTCGGCGACAAGGAGGTCCACGACTGGCTCTACGCGATCAACCCACTGCTGGCCGGACAGATCAGGTGAGATCTCATCTTTAACTACTTTTCTAGCAGTACCTCTATCTATATCTTCTTCTTCTATCATCATCTTCCTAGCGGTATCCCAGTTAGAACCTGCCCGCTTTCTAGTCTAACTGGATTTGACTGAATATTAGCTTTTCCACTAAGCGACTGCCAGTCTAACCTCCGCAACCCAAATGGATAGCTATATTCCACCTAAATTCTTCTTCTCTGATCCCTGATATTGACACCGATTAATCCTTCTTGACTGTTGAGGCTTGTTTGCGGCTAATATTACCTTTATCTATCGTTTTTAATTACGTACATGTTGCCCAATAATTGATTTGTACATTTGCATCGTCCACTACGGGTTCGAAACCCGTATGAAATGTTATTTTGAGAATTGAGAGAAATGTCTGTTTTTACATTATCAGAGGCAAATTACTGATCCTTTTATTTACGATTATTTTGAATATATGATGGAAGCTATAATTTCTTGATAAGCTTTGATGTTTATACATTGTTTGGTCTTCTTCTTAGCGTGTCGATGGCAATCTAAATTGTTTGGTAATATTTATTCATACAATTGACAAATTAATACATTATGACAACTCAATAATATAATATGACCTTGCTCGCTCTTTAAAGTTCTCTCTTTAGATCAGAACTCTTCTATTTAAATGCCCCAAATTTTGGCCATACACTTTTCCCTTCTTACTTGTTGGCCATCTTGTCTTACTCGTGGTCTTCAAGCTCTTGTCCCGTAGCTAAGTGTAGGAGGTACATGTGTCGGCCCCGTCAATATACACGTGTTAAGGTGTGTGTGCGCAGGTCCCGCTCGGCACGTCGCGGCGGGGCGGGGGCGGGGCCCGGCGCGGCGCCCTGAGACACCCTCACAATGGAGTCTATCCTCGTTTTTTAAGTGCGTCTCTGACAATGCGCTAGCGCACCATAAACGCGCTCTGATGTATTGAAACCGCTCGACGTCAACACGCACCACAAATCAATGAAATAACGGCCAAAGAAATATCATCTTACCTAAAGCGGAGTCAAAGGCGACTCTAAAATCGATCTGAACGCAAGTTGGTCAACGAACAAGGCAGCTATTGGAGAGTTTGTGGTTAAGTAACTTGGGTTATTTACCACAATAGTAATGTGTAATTTTGAGTAAGAACGAGAATGCGATTTCATCCTATTAGCGCGATCCTCAGACTGACTACGCTAGCGTAATTGTTAGTATAGTTAAAAGTATTAAAAGTACTTTTAGTCTGATTTGCACCTTTACAGGTGCAGTTAATGTGGTAACAAAAAATAAGAGAAATAATGATGGTGGTTTTGACTTGGCCGTGTAACTTTGATTCGTGGTGTGCAGGCTTGTTGTATGTACATCTGTGACTGGTTTGGTGGGGCATAGGAATACTAGGGTCACTGAACGCTCAACATAGAGCTTTTATTTACTGTGGTCCATATACAAATGAGAAATACTTTATTTCGTACGAAAATTTACTTACATAAGACAATTTATAGTCGATTTTATCGACACGTAAGAACTTATAAAATAGCTATATTAAGTAGTTTTTATACGAAATAAATTATTTCTAATATAATAGTTTTATTTTTATTTGTTTTATATAACTTGGGACCACAAGATAATACGAAATTTAAATCGGCAAATGAATCAATTATTTTAGCATATCCATGTTTAATTACCAGTATTATTGTAAAGCAGCTGCATTTAATGCGATATACGATATATACGTAAATAGATATATGTATATTTTATTTATATTTGCTAATGTAATTAAATAAACAGTTACTGCCAAATATGTGAGGTTGACCGCAAAATATTTTTGACTGAAAATTAAAATCTCTTTTTTACAATTATAATATATTTGTGTAGCTTAATTCTCTTGTATATTACAAAGTAATGTTATATTCAAAAAAGAGTTTTTATTTTTATATCGAAAATATTCTGTGGTCCAACAAATGTTCATGTGATTAGTTATTTTGTGGTAATGTTTAAAATTGTAGTGCGAGGGTCTAAACAAGACGGGACCAAACCGGTGCACCGATAGACAGGGATGGGTTACGCCTAAAATTTAAACATTGATTATAAAAATTGTTCATAAATTCCTAATATGAATGTATATCTAGTCGAGGTTTCGAGCTGTTTCAATATCTTCCGGGCACGCATATTATATGTTATTTTGTGTATCTTAAAATGTCGTCCATGAACCACGATACTAACTCCATTAAATATAAAACGTATAGTCAGACGATACTTAACATGCATTTATGTACTTTAAACCTATCGTGGTTCATCGACCGTTGGAACTGTGTAGACTATGCCGAATGTACTTTGTCTTGTACAATACCGTGCAATAAAAACAAAACAATAATATGTATGCGCACAAATAATATCAGCGATGTGAGATAGGCTCCATTTTGTTACATGATATATAACTAAGAATTTAATTAAACAAAATGTATTTGTGAAAAGACAGATTACTGATCTATATAAATTTTCTTCTAATGTTGGATACATAATTACCTAATGTAATTTACCTTGTATATACGTATGACCCGACGGTAGTATAAATTATATTTTGAGGCTCAAAAGGCCGTGACGGCGGTAGTCAGCATCGTGTACGTCATACGTAAACGTTTCACATTTTAGTATTGATTGTAAATACATTAAACATATTTGTAGTTAAACGTAGACTATGCATTATTCAATCATTTAACGCTACTTTTTGTAGTTCGTCGTTTAATTTGACATATTATTGTTTTGTCTAACGGATATTTGTTTGAAATTCTTTATATGGAATGTATAAAGTAGGTTAAATGTGATGTTACTCAGATAAACTGTCTCGAATGACTTCGCTGATAACAGATTATTCCGTTCGGAGCTTTCCGTACGTTCTAGTCATACCGTTAGGAGCACTGAGCGAGAGCGGTCCGGCCGGGGTTCAGCGCTGGACTGCCGAGCCTCACCATTAGTGTGTTGTTACATTGTCCCTCTCCCCCCGGGGCTGTAGCCCCCGAGTCACCGGTCCATAGTTCGACATACATCCCCACAGATACGACGCGTATATCATAGTTAGATAATGAATGTGACTGTAGTTTTATATGGATGATCTTTTACTTTAATGTCGACACACTGTTGTAAGTCCGAGCAATTGTTTACTCTTGCCGCTTCGATAAATGTTGAATAATAATATAATAATTGTCACTATACTATCGCTTCTAGGTGACTATATTTTCCAATCAAAATCGAGCATACATAGATATATTTATAACATTGTAAGCTTAAGACTTATTAGTCGATGTAAATATTTTCATTCGTTTGGTACTCTCATGGGTTACAGAAAATTAAAAAAAAATAGCTTTCTCCTGTTAAAAGTCCAGTCACACCGGCTTACACACTGACCGTAGACATTAAATATTCGGCTAACACTAGAGAATATCCTGATAATAATTTAGCGTATAATAAACGTAGTTGTAAGAACAAAAAGTATTATCCAAAATTTAGACATGCTGTGTGTTATAGGTAATATTTCTTAACATTGAAATTACAATTGTCGTCGAGATTATTAAATTATTGTGTAACTAACGTTTCTGTTTGTATAGCATATCGTCAGATGTTACACAAAGTTATTTTTCATTCCAACCGTTGTATGTGACGATGTGCTCTACGCAAGCCGAGACGCTCTTAAAAATATAAGAATCTTTAACAGATTTATGTCCAAATACTTCTTCACCAAAATTAATATTTGTGTAACTCCTTCAATAGGTGTGTTTATTGTAAACGTATGAAAGAGATCTCATGCTGAATGACATGATTGTTGATACATTTCTTTTCTAGTCATTTTTTGTTTTGTATTTACATTCCAAAGTTTGTGTACATTATTTCCAGTTTTTTTGTTAATGATAGGGTAATGTATTTTGCATAGCAAAATGGTGTTTAGTAGATGAATAGTGAGCAGGTATAATAAAACCACGGAATGTTGAGAAGCGGCTGTAAAATAATTTTATAGCTTTTTTATTTCCTTGGACGTTTAGTTTGCTAATTTATATTTAGTTGTTATATTATTGTAATTCTATGGAAACAAAACATTTTAAATTAGAGATACAGCTGTCGCTGGATTATATTTTTTTATAGAGTATACTGTTTAAGCTATACTGCTATTTTTATAGGGGTAGCTGTTATTTTGAAATTAGGTTTGTTTGTTTTCAAGTAATTTATTTTGTACGTATCGTTGTTCTGTGCTGTCGGTGCGAGAGTTAGTTGGACGCTTGTGCGAGTGGCGTGAGTCACGCGGGCTGTGCGTGGGCGTGAGTCACGTGAGTCACGGAGCGGTGGCGTGAGTCACGCGGGCTGTGCGTGAGGCGTGAGCCGTGAGTCACGTGGCGTGAAAGCGATGGTGCATCGCTGTGGCGAACGCGCTCCTTGTGATTACGATAGTGATTGTTGATTGTTGGGCGAGAATGATATTGAGAACAAATTATATATTCTATATATAATTTATGAATTTCATTCAATTTATGAAAATAAGAACAATGTAATGATTGGTAATATTACTCATTGCTCTAAATGTACTATCAAAATATATTATACACAGTGTTAAAGGTCATAAATAAAATGCTTTGAAAATTTCCACATCCTTGTTTTCTTTTCATTACCCTATTTACACACATTTGTCTATTGCTGATGACACTAACGGGCGGTTTCAATATTCGATCTGTCCACGGATTTGGCGATTCGAGATACATGTTTGACGTATTTTGTATGGAGCTTATGTCAAATACAAATCTAAAATCTGAAAAATATGGATAGACCGAATGTAGCCGTAAAGGATGAACTGACGACAGATCAAGCCAAGATAACTGAAGGAGAAATAAATCTAAGAGAGGTTACGTGCACTATGGAGTACCGCAAGGGAGTCTCTCAGGCCCTGTATTATTCAACATCTTAAAACAGTACCAGCAAGGTATGGGGATGCTATGCCATATATGTAGGTACTAAGAAATTCAATATTCGAGCTATAGATAGATCTGTAGATTTTAGATGCGATTTTGACATAAGCTCCATACAAAATATCTCTAGTCAAAAGAAATCATCATAAATTACTTTGCCTGAGCAGGCCTCTGTCACTCGATGTACTTACGCGCGCTAACTACCTACCGCTAGCCGGGCCGCCGGCGGCCCTTACCGCAGTGGGTTGTCGACCGTCTCTCGCGTCGCGCGCGTACTTACCTATTATTTATTGACTTGGTCTGAGTTTAAATCAGAGATGAATTAACATGACGTCGTCTGGCAGTATATCTGCTGTTAATGGATGCAGATCCAAAAAAAGAAAAATAAACAAAATCTTTCTATTTTCAATGTACCTAGCGATGATCCTTCGGCTATGGCTTTAAAGGGAGAAACAGATTACCGATTTGACTTACCTACTCAAAATGCCTTGGTATATATAGCGGAATATTTACTTTACAAATGCAACAAGCAACATTCCTGTCCAAAATTCGTTTCCGCAGTAAATAACCCTAGTCCAGCAGTGGACTGGCCTCTGCTCGACTAGACCTCTCCTTTGAAAGGAGGAATCGGCCTACTATACCATGCTGGCCAAACGGGTTACCAACCCGTTTAGGGTTTGTATCAAGTTTTCCTTCTCTTACAGTGCTGTTCTCTGCATAATATGCTCCCTCTGTCGGCTCTTACGGCACCCATGGGATATGGGGTGGTGACAATCCGTATCCGTCAGCACACCACACGGACTATATAATTATACTTAGGTACTATTAATCATTACATATAAATAAAACATATGTGAGTACATTTTATAGATTGTGTATAAAAACAATTAAAATTGTACATAGTAAACTTTAGTTTAATTCATTTCAAACTTAAAATAAGCGTAACTTTATTTACCTACTTAAATATTTTACCTTAATGTAAGAAGCAACCCTAAGCTCAGTCACGGTCGCGGCAGTGTGCGCTATCGCATTAGAATAACAGTCGAGCGTCCGAGCTTTTAAGGTTCATTTTCACACGCAGCTGTCACCTTCCAGAAACTGTAGGTCTTTAAAGCAGTAAGTATGGAAATTTTTGTAGGGAGTGATTTATCTGTTACGTAGTAACTATTTAGTAATCTGTGGCCTGAGTGACATATAATAGCAGAGATATGTATGTTTGGATAATGGGTTACTTTTATGACGTAAGCACCCACAAGAAAGGATTTCCTAGCATGCTAAGGGGGTAAAATTAAGCTTGGAAATTTAGGCCTGCGAAGCCGCGGGCGACTGCTAGAATAATATAAGACATTACGACCACTGGTGCCAAAGTCAGCCTGCTGTGTTAGTCGTGTCACATATTAGGGCAGCTAAGTAAAGCCCGATTATACCCGATGTCCACCACTGGGGGACAGTGAGACAACTTTACGACTATTATGTCCACCATTTGTATAGCCACCACTGGGGGACAGCGAGACAACTTTAAAACATTATTCTCGTTGTCCACAACTGTGGGAAAGCGAGACAGCGTTAAAACATTATTCTCGTTGTCCAGAACTGGGGGAAAGCGAGACAACTTTAAAACATTATTCTCGTTGTCCAGAACTGGGGGAAAGCGAGACAACTTTAAAACATTATTCTCGTTGTCCACCACTGGGGGACAGTGAGACAACTTTACAACATTATTCTCGTTGTCCACCACTGGGGGACAGCGTCACAACTTTACGATCATTCCCGATGTCCACCACTTGTATGGCTACCACTGGAGGACAGCGAGACAACTTTAAATCATTATTCTCGCTGTCCACCATTGGGGGACAACGTCAATATGTGAGGATTTGGCCTGCCATGCCACGCTGGCTAGACTGGTTGGCACTGCTCGCTAGCTTAGCTCACCCTCTCACTCAAAGGTTCCTGGTGTGAAATCTTTGCTTTTTTAAAACGGTGGGTATGGCAAAGCTCTGAGGAGTTTCATTTATACATTGTATTATTAACTATTCATCTCTCAAGTGCGGTTTTAAACCCCGGGAGATGTTCAAAAAGAAAAAAAACTATTTATCACCCTCTTAGCGTTATCCCAGTTTCAACCCGGGGGCCGCTTACTAGTCTAACCGGATTTGGCTGAATATTAGCTTTTCCATAGAGCGATCACCTGTCTGACCTCCGCAACCTGAAGGGATCCCAGATAACAATGCAAACTTGCCAAACTTGCAGCAAGTTTAAATCAAACTTGCTAGTTTCACTGTGACAAACTTGCATGAAGTTGGTTTTTCAAAGGATTTGGATGACGACGAGCACAGGTTGGTGGTCGGTCG
Organism: Euclidia mi; assembly: GCA_944739405.2. Classification (NCBI taxonomy): domain Eukaryota; kingdom Metazoa; phylum Arthropoda; class Insecta; order Lepidoptera; family Erebidae; genus Euclidia; species Euclidia mi. The sequence goes on from OX123202.2 coordinate 45,435,875, forward strand.
ACCTCCTAGATACAGCAGGAGGTGCTCGACGACCAGCCGTTGTCGGACTACCAACCTGTGCCTTGTACCTGTGCAACCTTTGCAAAAGCAAACTTCATGCAAGTTTGGTGCGAGTTTGTCACAGTGAAACTAGCAAGTTTGATTTAAACTTGCTGCAAGTTTGTTGCTATCTGGGATAGCAATCAGTGGCGGCTCGTGGGTCAGAGAAGTGGTGGTGCACTTTACCAACACTCTGAAGCCCCATTTAGCCGCCCATGGATCGGACTACTTTCCAGATAAATTAACGTTGGAATTTTGTTGTAGGCATACTTACATATATGTACGACAGCGGTGAAACTGGGCCTAAGTTATAAATACCTATTCGATTTCTAAGATAAAGTAAAACAACATTTTGTGTATATTAGCTACAAACTAGAAACCTACTTAAGTACTTTCCTTTTGAATGTATTCAATTAATAATCATCATCATCAGCCTTTAACAGTCCACTGCTGGACTAGGCCTCTCCTTTGAAACGAGGAATTGGCCTACTATACCACGCTGGCCAAACGGGTTGGTATAGAGTTTGTATCAAGTTTTCTTTCTCTTACAGTGCTGTTCTCTGCATAATTAGCTCCCTCTGTCGGCTCTTACGACACCCATGGGATGATATGGGGTGGTGACATTCCGTATTCTTAATCCGTCACCACAATTAATACGCAAAGAAAATAATAATTAAATAATTTCAGTCATAAAACATCGCGTAATAGTTTTGTAGGTACCAATTTGCACTCTAGTTTCAAATTATGAAATCGCACGCTTGACACTGCCTATTTAATACCTATCTAATTGATCGAATCGAATCAACGTTATAATTTATTACTAATTTTCAAAGTTATTTACTCCAACTTACTAAATCACAACTTAGTTAACACGAAGAATGCAAAAAAGTAAACAAAACAAAACGAACTTCGTCAAAGCTCGCCCGCTTTCGAGTTTTCGGGAAGGTGTTATTTCCCGGTACAGTTTGTATTGAACTATCTCTGTCTCACGTGCCAGGCGTTTCGCCCTCATCTCGTAGAAGTTGTATGAGCGTGCGGCGTGCGCTGCGTCGAGCGCACGAGGACTATTTGTGTCGTTGAAAAGCATGTCTTAAATACATCGGCAAAGAGTTTAAATTGTTTTGTCATTATTTCCTTAATGTTGTATAATAGATCCCTAATCAGATATTACTAGGTACTTCTAGATTAATAACTATGTGCTTTGTTTATTCATAGACCTTTTAAATCTGGTAGTTCAGCGCACGAGCGCACTTAAGGTACAGCCGCCCCTGATAGCAATATTCCATGGCGTAGATTAGTCTCACTTAGTGTTGAAAATGACTACCTAAAGTGACTGAATTTGACTGACTGTCATTTACGGTTAATTTGGTCAAAAACAGTCAAAAAAAGGTCATTAACTGTAAAAAATGGTCAATTTCGGTCATTTTGATTTCACTAATATTTTAGTACTTTTTAAGTGTTTTCTAAGTTTTTGTGATTAATAAAAGTTTACAGAATTCTTAATTGAAACAAAAATGTGGTTTACAATTATTTATTCCAGTATTTAACATTTTACAATGTAGGTTGCTTTAAAAAGATATAATCATAGTGTCAATCATTTTACTAATTGTTTTCTAATTCTAATTATAGTATTAAGGGATCATTTTCCTCATCATCATGAGCATGTCTTGTGCGTGGTTCGTGGCGTCTATGAATGCAATGTCTTTATATTCCTCTTCTTCCGAGTCTGAGCTCAAATTACACATTGCAGGAGCACGTTTATTTTCCGCAAAAAGACGGAGGTTTCACCTGACGAAAACAAGTTTTTCCACCCTTTGCTTCTGCATGCGATTGCATCGCAAAGAATGTGTGAAACTGAATATGCTCCAGTTGCGCTCACATGCAGCTGAAGATGGTGGAACGCTTAGGATTCGAGTAGCGATCGGTTGAATAATTTGCTTTGGTGCAAATGTCTGCCACCAAATTTCAAATTGTGGTCGATGGCCAAGAGTTCTAAGGCTTCTCTTATTACTTTAAAATTCGTATATATATATATAAACAAGAATTGCTAGTTTATATTAGTATATAATATATTTTGTGGATCTCGGCAACGGCTCTAACAATTTGAATGACATTTTTTATTCATATAGAGTTTGGCTTGGTAAGTTTTTCTTTATAGTTTTTCCTGGGAAAACGTCACAAAAAAAGAATCCCGGAGTGAAGCTCAGGCGCACCAGGTTCATTTAAACTTGCATATAAATTGGATATCTAAATAAATAAATTATTTGGGGGGAGTTGAGAGTAAACAGTAATTATTATTTCAGTCAAATTGACTGAATTTGACAGTAAATGACCGGTCATTTTAGGTTTATGACAATAGTGACTGGTCATATTCAGTCATTTTACATCTCTAGTCTCACTTTATTCAAAGGTACTGACGCCTCATAAGTCTCATAACGACTGTCACAGATCTCCATGACATCCGGGACCGACTGATTACCCGCGCATCCGCTCGCACGTGCGCCAAGCTTTTATGCTGGAGGTGCCAAGTTTGGTGAGATCAATCTTCAAGCAGTACGGCCGAGCCGAATCTGAGACCATTTTGGCCCTTGGTTTTGGTTTATCTATACATATGATTAAAAGTGGAGTGTTGTTTGTAATATTAAATAACCGCTTTTTACTAAATGCTGGATGTAAACACAACAGCTGTACCGATTTTGACGGGACGTTCACTGGCGGATAGCGTATGTACCAAGGAGTAACTTAGGCTATAAATTAACCGGGTACGCGAAGTAGTTCCCTCAGGACGCGGGTGAAACCGCGGGAAACAGCTATTAAAAAAAACGGCTTTAAAACCTATATTATAACTTTATTATCACATAAGTAAAAGGTATGTATGATACAAAATGGCTATATCTTAAAACAAATTATAATTCCATTATTTATTATAAACAAAAGGCATTTCATTTAACTAGGAATGTTATTTATATTAATTTGATCTAGAAAGTTTTATATACTTTGTATAAATTATACAATGACTTAACATTATGACGATTTTCTCCTAGTTATACAATGCAGTTTGAATATAAAAGGCAAAAACACTATTATTTTCTTTGACTATAATACATTTCAGAGTAAAAAAGTTGGATACACTTGTAATTTAGATACATATTTCTTATTTTGTCTTTAGATTTATAGGAAGGTATCTAGAATTCAATGTATTACTCTATTCTCAACATACCTTTGATATTCTCTTTCGGAGATGCAAAATCCTTCTATCCACTATTCTAAGTAATCGTAGCAGAAACCTAGTATTTAGATCTGTATATGGTAATATTGTTTATTTAGTTTGATATAAAAGAACTACAGAGAAATGTAAGCGCTAATTGAAATTTTTCATTAGTAATTAAACAGAAATAATTTGAATAACCAAATCTTATTGTATTATGCGTAAGCCCTTTATGAACGAAATTTGCTATACGTTAGCTTTATAATTTCATCGGGCATATTTTATTTACTACAAATTTAAATTTATAATAATGACATGTAAACAAGCTATTATATAAAAATATATTGCAGTCTTTTATCATACATAACTTAATATAGACATGAGATAGAAGACTTGACGAGAAACAATCCTGGGAATTGATTCAACAAAACAATGCACCTAAGAGAAATACTTAATAAAAAATAGTACCGATGTGAAAGCAAATAAACATTGGCTAATTAATTGATCTCAATATAAAATACTTTAGACAATTTGCTTTGAAAACATTTATACTTTATACAAAATTACAGGAAAAACAAGGACAATACGAAAATGATACTAATAATGTCTACAAAATCATTTTACGAGTCTAGTCGAAAAAAACTGTGAAAATCGACTAAATTAAAAACCAAAACATCAATTAAAAAGTATTTCAGTTTTCTTATCTGTACCTCCGATTTACCTCATCACACGCTTCTTATGACTCCATCTTTATAATCGCCTGTATAAATTATTATTTATCATATCAAAAACATTCAATACTAAGCAATCACTTCATTCATTTCACGAGAAAGGATTATAATTTTTATCATAATCATCATCTTCATTGAACGGATTCGTTGGGTCTGTTTCATCATCAGCGAATGGGTTCTTGGCTTCATCATACGGGTCATCATCGAAGGGGTTTTTGCTTGCACCGTTGCTGATAGCAGTTGAGATCTTTTGGACATTTGGTGATACCCCGGTACTCATCGGTTTCTCTTCGAATCTCTTCTTTGCTGTGATTGGTGAGGAGTACGGAGATTGCCTGTGGACTGGTTCGAGTTTGTTTAAGTGCGCTTCTAGACTGGAGCTGTATCTTTGCTGTTCTAACAACCTCATTTTGCCTTCTGATACGGGCACCACTGATGTGCCTTTCGGGGCTACTTGCTTCGCGGTGTTTGCGACGAATACTGGAAAAGTGACATGATTTTGATTAAGGTTTTGATTGTTTAAATATTAACTTGACCAACGAGACGGTATATTTGTAAATTTACAGTAAGTAATGAGATACAAATTGACGTTGTATTATGCGAATGTAAGATCCTTGAGTAAGGTTAAAGTGAGTAATTAAAATTTGACAAGGTGTTGAAGACTTAACAAGGTTTCGACAAATGCATTTTCCGTGAAAATAACTTTGAGTTTTTCGCTACGCAATTATAGACAGAGTCTGGTATTATACATACATACATACATAGACTCACGCCTGTTTCCCGGAGGGGTAGGCAGAGACTACGGAACGCCATTTGCAACGATCCTGACATATCTCTCTTGCTTCATTCACTCCCATCAGATTCCTCATGCATGCTCTTCTGTTCAGGGTACTTCTCACCTATCCTGTTTTTAGGATGTCTCCAATCTGGTCAGAGAACGTCCGCCTAGGTCTTCCCCTTCGTCCAGTCCCTTCCACACTTGCCTTATATATCTGCTTGGTCAGTCTTTCGTCATCCATCCTCTCCACGTGCCCAAACCATCTTAGCATACCTTTCTCGATGCTTGTCACTATATCTTCTTTTACCCCACAACACTCTCTTATCACACAATTCTTTATTCTGTCAGTCAGAGAAACACCACACATACTTCTCAGTCCTCTCATTTCTACAGCATTTATTCTACTTTCATGACTCTTCTGCCATACCCAACTATCACTACCATACATAAGAGTAGGTACTAACACCTGGTATTATACCTAGTAGTAAGTCGGAGTCTGGTATTATAGCACGTAAATATCGACTGTTGTATCTAATATAAAATAAGATAAATAACGTAAAAATAAATAACGATTAATCATTTAATTTACCTAATAAGTACTTACTTTGAAAATAAAACTTACACATAAAACAACACCTCTTTAGTAGGTACATCTCTCAAATATATGTTCAGGTGTGAGACATGTCAGTAAACATGTCATAAAAATTACCCGTTGTTTTTAACCTTCAATTGCTTTTCAGGGACAAGAACATAAAGGCCCCAGTACACAATGGCCCATGATGGGCCCCTTCAGGCCATCGCCATTGTGTACAGGGGTAATGGTATATAGTGGCGGGCAATCATCAATCGTGGCGCGCAATCGGGATGTTGTCGGTTTTTTGGGAACACTTCAAAGGAATCGTGATCGTCTGTGGTGTTCACACAATCGCGTATTGTTTAGTTCGTCACCGACCATAGACTGCGATAGTGCACTTTTTGTTTTATGTATAATACTTGTATGCATTATATAAATAAACTAGATGAGCCCGCGGTTACACCCGCGTTATTTAAGGTTTTCTCCGCTCCCGGGGCTCATGCGTGATGTTATATAGTCTATAGCCTTCCTCGATAAATGGGTTATCTATCAGTGAAATAATTTTTCAAATATGACCAGTAGTTCTTGAGATTATGGGCTGTAAACTAATGTTTTAGTAATTTTGTGTATTCATATACAGTCACTTCTGTAACATATATTTCCACCATATAGTTATGAACATGGTCGCGAGTTGCCTACATTATAAGACGTAAGTGGATGCTCCTGTTACACAATATTCACACTGGAAGGCTACTACAGCAGTTAAATTGGTAACTGCATTAATTATTTAAGTATTATGTATGTTCCCAATTACCATTTACAAGTAATTAATTACAATGTGAAACAGTTGCAGCTCCTTACAAAAACAAAATATGTAACATAACACTGGCGATTAAAAAGAGTGGCCACGAGTTTTATTGCCCGTTCTTTCTCGTGGTTCTACCTATTGCTTTGCGAATGGGCAGTAAATGTAAATGTAGAAGCATTAAGTAATGTACATTAAAATTTGACGTTCATAAGCGTCACTTTGTGACCTAGATGAATAAATGATTTTTGACTTTGACTTAGATTAGTTCTTTATATATTAGGATAAGATAGCGGCCGTAATTGCTTCCACGTCCATCGCAAGTGACTCGCCCGGCAGCAATGAGCCATGCGCCATTGTGTGAACACCAAGTGATCGTGGCCTACAGTGGTGCATTGCAAAGCATGGCCCATCATGGGCCATTATTGTGTACTGGGGCCTTTACATATCAACTAGTCAATTTTCAGTAGGTACCTACTCGACCATGATGCCTTCGACTTTTGACTTTTCCTTACAAATTTTAACTACCTACTCTAAACATCCTTCAATCCATACTCCAAGTATCGACGGCACGACTTGGTACACACTGCTACTTATCAAGTTAGACCTTTGTACCGTTCTTATGGCGTTGGGAATAAGTGTTAAAATCGTACTGCAACTAAAAAGCTTGCAAGTCAAGCTTTTTAGCGCTGTGTGTACAAATAGAGTACCTATTTGAAGTAACAATGATTTCAATACACATCAAAGCTACTTCATCACCCTCCTAGCATTATCCCAGTTTCAATCTGGGATCCGCTTACTAGTCTCACCAGATTTGGCTGAACATTAGCTTTTACACAGAGTGACTGCCTGTCTGACCTCCGCAACCCGAAGGGATAGCGATATTCCATAGTTTAGACTAGTGTCAGTTGATTAAGAAGGTACTGACGCCCTGTAACGACTGTCAAAGATCTACATGACAACCGGGACCGACGGCTTAACGTGCTCTCCGAGGCAGGGGACAAGCGATAATTAATAATTCAATACGCACATAACTACGAAAAGTCATTGGTGCGCGCCGTGGAATCGAACCCGATAACCTCTGCATGGCAGTCTGTTGGTATCTCCACTCGGCTATCGCTGCCTTTACATCATTACATCATAGCTACTTATGAGTAATTAATAAAATTACAGTATTCAAGTACCAAATTAACCCAGTTAGTTGCGGCTAGAACTTAAAAAACGTCGTAGTTAATATTGAGTAAGTCGCACGGATGGCGTAGGCGACTAACTAGACGCCTTGAGTTACCTAATTTGCAAAGTCTACAAAGCAATTGTTTCAAGTTTCAGCTTCCTTTGTTGATTCCATGTTTAGTCCTAATTAGTATCTACGAGTAAAATTCTTGTACGAATGATTCAGCAAAGCTAACAGGCAATCTTTATGAAATCATAAAGATTGAGCGACCAACAATTGGCATTTGTTCAAACGAAGAGTGTTTTACAAAATTTTGTCTATAGTCTAAGTAAGTACATAATACATCAATTGCAGGTAAGGCTAGGACTAAACGTCGATTTATAGTTCGTCCATATTTTATAATTAGGTGTGTTTATTTCTATATACAAGTGACTTAGAAGGTGTAAGAAGGTGTGATTTTAACTCCTTACAAAAAAGGAAAAGTTGTGTACCAAAACCTGGAGATGAAAAAGAGTCGTAGTGAATTTTATTACCCGTTTGGGTTGGGTGGTTCTATGCCTTTATATTGCAAACGTAGTGCTAAATGTAAATATAGAATGTTTATAAAAATAATGTATGTCCCATGTACCTAAGTGAATAAATACTTTCTCATTAAAGGTCCAACTCACATTGCTTGCTTTGTCCCTCCTGGAGCCTGAGTTTAGCCTCCGCTCCTGGTCCATACGTGGCCTGGACAGGCGCGGGGGCCGGCGGAGCGGGCGCGGGGTTCGGCGCCGGTGCAGGTACCGGGGGCTCAGTGGCGACGCTTTCAGTGACCACCGTCAACTTGTTGAATAACCCGCGGCCGTAGTACTCCGATACGACGGCGTAACTGGAAGACGAATGATTTGTTAGTTAATACTTCTATAGGATGAAAATTTAATATCGCTTGGATTGTGGAGGTCAGACGTCAATCACTCTGTGGCAAACAAATATCCTGTCAAACTTGGACCAGATTTATATAAGCAGATCTGTCTTGGATGCTACCAGGATACTGCAAGGCAGATGATGATTATGGCGACTTCTATAGGCTGAAAGAATACTTTCAGCCTCGATCAATCCTTTTATAACTAATAAGTTATAAAAGGATTGATCGTAACACCCTATCGTTTTACCAAGTATGCCTTGTCATGGTTTTTAAGGATCATTCTCACTAGTTCCACCAGCAATTAGTTCCATGGAAGTAGTGAGAATGATTCGTTTTTAACACTTAGATTGCCTTAGAGCTTTCTAACTGCAAGGAAATGCAAGTAAGACTACAAGACTTTTATTTAGCCATTTAGTTACCTACGGACACACGAGTGTATCACAGGCGTGGTACGCTCTTAATTCCCCATAACTTTAATACCATGGAAAAACCCCTTTAGTTTAAATGGATGGTGGAATGGCCGTTTTCGTTAGGATGGACTATCTGTCTTCTCGGGCAGTATAGTTATTTAGATAGAACATAGAGAAACCGCCTAGGCAGAGCCCGTACTTTGGCATACAAATATAATATATTTAAATACATGTTACAGATAAATTAACTAATGAAAACTTAACCAACTTCATATTTAAACGGGTGGATAGTGAAATTTTGATTTTAGTTTTTAAGGGCCTCTGCATACCGCGCAAATACTGATGAACAAAGTCATAACATTGTCAAACTATAATACTTTACCTATTATCATTAAAACTAATCGCTTGACAGCATAATTAACCTCGAAGAGTGTTTTTATACCGAATTTTCAACGCCATTGCCACGGTATTACGCTCATTACGTTGTCAAGTCCTTCACAAAGTCAAGCATACCATAAATGTAGGTAGGTTTATTATGATTACCATAACATATTTAAAACTCATCATATTATAATACATAACAAGCGCAGTTATTTTCAAAACATTTTTGATAAGTTGGCGTCATATTCAATTTTAACTGCTGTGCAATATAGATACTTATGATTGTTGAAATTATTGATATCGAATTATGCATATGTATGCACACATTATGAAAAAAAATGGCTTCTTAATATAGACTGGTCCCAAACAAATAGAAGAGTGGAGATGTCTCGTTGCAAGTCAAGGCCTTCCTGTCCTTATTGAGACATAGACATTACAGGTTTAAAATAAATCTTATCTAATATATAAAATTCTCGTGTCACAGTTTTCGTTCCCATACTCCTCCGAAACGGCTTGACCGATTTTGATGAAATTTTTTGTGCTTATCCGGTATCTATGAGAATCGGCCAACATCTATTTAAAAAAAAAAGAAAAAAATTGCAAAACAACGTTTGCCGGGTCAGCTAGTACTAATATATAAAGCTGAAGAGTTTGTTTGTTGTTTTGGTTGAACGCGCTAATGTCAGGAACTACTGGTCCGATTTGAAAAATTATTTAACTGTTAGATAGACCATTTATCGAGGAAGGCTACAGGCTATATAACATCACGCTATGAGCGACGGGAGCGGAGCAGTAGCCTTAAAATAACGCGGGTGGAACCGCGGACATCCTCTAGTGATTAATAAATAGTATACGTTAAACGCGTTCGTTAAACATGCAGTAGTCAGACATTAGTTGACATTTCGGTGCGCTTGGTATCAAAATGTCCACATGCAGTGCATTAATGCATACACCATGACAGTCACTAGTCGTTGTCTTTTGGCCTAGTTGTCATCTTTAAAGAAAAACAATAGCCTCTAAAGGGCATAACAGTACAAGTGCTGCAAACAGTAGGTATTCTATAAACTTAAAATTTTTGATAAAGTAATTTATTTTTGCTTCTTTAAACACACTTGAAAGTATAATAAAGACAAAGACTTTTATTGCTTAAACTTTGTTTACAATGGTGTTTAACAATATTTTTTTCACCACAGCAGCTCAAACATGCCGCTTTTGCTGCGAGACAACAGTGAACAAAACGTGATTTTGATTCGAGCGTGAGGCAAAGTAGCTTTTTAATTTTTCAATCTTCAGTGCCACGAATTGACATTGTTCAGCCACAAATTTGATACATTCGAATTTTACTGTGCTCTGTCTCTTTCACATGCATATAAAAAGTGAGTGAAAAAACAAACCCCTTCGAATTCGAAATTCGATTTTGGAATTCGACCTCAAAGAAAACACCTACGGCAACGCAAAAAAAAAAGATATTTGTCATAAAGAAATTACTTTTTTTTAATATGTTATTGTTTACATGTTTCATTTATTATTGGATTTTAATAAAAATAAGTCAAATTAATAGTATAAAATTTGTATTTAACCAATACATTTTTATTTAGAATTACAACAATGATACATTTGATAAATAAACATCAGGGACGCGGTATTAAAACGCGATTTAAAAAAGTAGCGGGAATAAAAATTTCGCTGATGCTGATACAGTAGGTATAGCGTAACGTGTTAAATTTATATGAATACATAAAATAATCTAAAAAGATGAGTGAAACTAGCGATGATGACTGTACTTTAACACCAGAAGAGTTAAATCAACAAGTGATTATGCAGAATTCAATCTATTCCTGTTCATTTCTGTCTCCTAAGTAATATGTGTTCTCACTGCTGTGGTGAAAAATTATGTGTGCTACACGAGAGCAAAGTTTTTTGTATCTCGTGCTGTTGAGTCCCTCACCACGCTCAGGATTCTAACTTTGATTCACTCGCTACGCTCGTGAATCAATCATAGAATCCTTCGCTTGCTCGGGACTCAAAATCAGCACTCGAAACAAAAAACATCTTTGCTCTCTTGTTGCACAAATAACTATTGGTATCAACTTATTCAACAGTCTACCCATTCGGGCGTTGCAAATAGTATAACAAAATCAAACTATCTATTTTTAGCAAAGTATTCACTTACAGAGTAAAATGCATTTTCCATTAACCATTTTTAGTAACCTTTTGAATGAAATTGCATCCAGTTTTTTTATATGGACCGGCAAGTGATTATATATTCTCATTGCTGAAATATATGTACAATTATAAAAAATCATTTTGTGTATGCGTGGCAAGTCTATATTGTGTTTATATTTACTTCGTACATTGGGCTTAGAATCGCACTTTCGATTAAAAAAATAGTCAGCAATTTCGGTTTAGGAGCATACCTGATGGGACATATGCATTGTCTAAAGTATACAAAAACTAGTTGCTGCCTGCGGCTTCCCCCGCGTGGGTGATGGCTATAGCGGTAAAAGGTAGCCTTTAGTTTTAGTTAGTCTGATGTAAAAGCTATGCCAGTGCTAATTTTGCCTAAATCTTTTTAGTTTTCGCGTGAAAGTGTAACAAACATCCATGCATTCATCCGTACAGTCTTTCACATTTATAATAACATAACATAACTTCACGCCTGTTATCCCCGAAGGGGTAGGCAGAGGTGTATTACACACTCACTTTTCGCCAGTTATGTTTCGGTCCCAATGTACTAGGGGGCGAGCCTATTGCCATCTACCGGGCACATTATTAAGCGAACGATAATTAACATAGTCCGTGTGGTGACGGATTAAGAATACGAATTGTCACCACCCCATATCATCCCATGGGTGTCGTAAGAGCCGACAGAGGGAGCATATTATGCAGAGATCAGCACTGTAAGAGAAGGAAAACTTGATACAAACCCTATACCAACCCGCTTGGCCAGCGTGGTATAGTAGGCCAATTCCTCCTTTCTAAGGAGAGGCCTAGTCCAGCAGTGGAATATTAAAGGCTGATGATGAGAATTAACATACTTAATACACACATAACTTCGAAAAGTCAGAGGTGTTTGCCAGGGGTACCTGGTGATCGAACCCGAGACCTTCGTCTCGGCTGTCCGTTACCTACACCACTGGGCTATCGCCGCTTAATTATTTTATAATAGTAGCATAAGATATTTTAAACTTTATTTGAATTTAAAATCTACCGAGATATTGGTGCAGGTAATATCACGTAACGTTACCTCGGATTACATCAATTAACTAACCCAATGAACAGAGCATTGAAGGAAACGATAAAACCATAAATCTTTGCGATAACATATCTCTATCGTGTCATTAACTGATCAACTCGTTTACCAATCGAGTCATACATATAATGTCTATGTTTTTATTTACGTGAAGCATTGTTGATACATTTATTTATTTAGTAACGTTCATCAACAATTACAGCATTGTTACATGAAAAAAAATATTCAAGCTAAACATTTAAACAAATAAAATCAAAACGCTATAATCTATTATAGAGGAACACCGCATACACTTTAGCACGAATATACATAGAGAGACATCAAACCATAAACAACCCGTCTGGCCACCGTGGTATAGTAGGCCAAAACCTCCTATTGATGTCTGTATGTCCAGCAGTGGACTGCGAAAGGTTGTACAGTGAATCTATATATAAGAAAAGTACGACCAGTTGGCGAGTTAGCGACTGCTGCGAAGAAGGTCGCGGGTTCAATTCCCGCTTAAGTCAAACATTTGTGTGCATGAACATGAATGTTTCTCTTGGTCTGGGTGTTTCTATGTATAATATGTGTGTAATTACAAAAACTAAAAATGTACATATATATGTATGTCTTTCCATTGTCTAGTACCCATAGTACAAGCTTTTGCTTAGTTTGGGACTAGATGGTGTTGTGTGAATGTGGTAGAATGTTATATTATATGGTGGAGTATTATTATAATACAAAACATGTTTTATACATCAGTTTAAAAGCCTAGATAGCACTACAAAATATTGAACAATTACAACAATATTTCGTACCATTATGTAATGACATGTCCTGACTAAAATATCATCGTAGAGCCTTAACTACTGAAGCTAGAAAAATTATAGTACGGTAGGCAGCGCTAGATCCTCAAAGGAACCCTCCTTTTTTTCGTCAACTTTCACATGCTGTAACTTTTAGCTCCACCGCACCTGCGGTCACCTGACTGACGCGCATTCCTGATTAGTAAACATTAAGCGACTACTACAAGTAAATTTAATTCGGTATAAAATTCCTTTGAGGATCTAGCGCCGCCTCCCGTACTATTAAATTTGTACTGTGCATTCGTTTTACAACGTAGGCCTTAGGACAGGCATTTACATAGTCCACCCCTGAGGAGCTTAATAGTGGTTGAAATATTAGTTAAAAGAAGTACTGATTGCTTTTGAGGTATGAAAATCCGAGCTACATGGCGAAATGTGGGTGTAATATTACACCTCTGCATACCCCTTCGAGGATACGGGCGTGAGCTACAGAGTAATATAAAATAATGTTTATGCTCATGTTTAGGTATAAGAAATTGTTAACAGTTTAAACTGTAGGCAATAGATTCGTTACATTTGATAACATACTTTTACGCAACGAGGTATATGGGGTTCTTAATTTAGTTATTTAGGTCACAAATTCGTCGAGGCGATAAGAAAATATGTTTACTTTATGGCAAGTATGTTTGTTATTATTTACGTTAGAAAGTTAGATAGAAAATACGACCTGATTTTTGAAAGACTGATTAACTTATCTTTATAATAATTATATAAATTTCCTCTTCTGTTAGTAAATTAATACATCACCAGGGACCCAAAGAAATTTAACACCTATATCTATACTGATAAAATAAAGCTGAAGAGTTGTTTGTTTGGTTGAATGCACCGCTCCAGGAACCACTGGTCCAGTTTGTATAGTTATTTTTGTGTTGGATAGCTCATTTAGCGTGGAAGACTATAAAATTGCGCTATGAACCACGGGCGTAGTGACCCTTTTTTTTTTTTTTTTGACTCATGGTGGAAACCAAACAATTTACGGGCTGACCCTCCTAGGCTGGGCCCCTAAAGGGGCTCAGTCCAGGGAGAGTGTGGTGACTCCCCGACGAGAAGCGCCGGGACTACCCACTAAAACCACCATGGTGTTCCTCTATCCGATCCCATTGAATGGCAGGGTCACGGGAACTACGTTTGTATAAATGCCGCGACGAGCGCAGTGGCCCTAAATAAAGAAGGTGTAACCGCAGGCTTTTCTAGATTCTCATAACAGTAAACTCGTTCTTGTTGGAATATGTCTATTAATAAATATGTATTTTTTTGAATTTATAATGTGTCTATTATGACTAGGATATTCTTCATGATTTTTAAACAATTGTTGCATGCTGTGTAGCGCCCAATTATGTGGAAGTATATAATTTGATGCAATAAATGATTTCATTATTTATGTATTATTATATTATTATTATAAAACTGTGGACAGCTGATACTTGCACTATTAAACAGTGTATGTGGTAATTAAGAATACAACGCGTCACTACCCAAATTCATTCCATGGGTATTTGGGTATCGTACGAGGCGACTAAGGAAAATACTAGCATATCCTTGTGAAGAGACAGACAATTCGACATCAAACCCAATACAACCCCATCCGGCCAGCGTAGTATACTAAGCCAAATCCTCCTATTGTCTTACAATGCTATTATGCCACAAATAGGGATGACCTGTGTCAAGGAACAGACAGAAAAAGGTTGTATGATGATTTAGGAATAAAATAATAATTTCGTGGACTGCAAGTTCAGTTACACAAAATGAAACACCTACTTTTACCCAAGTCTAACAACGTAGCATATGCCATACAATATACAATATCACACAAACACTTACCATATCGAAGACACTGGACTCAAACAATAGCACATTCATTTCACACAATAAAACATATGTCACTAACTCACCCATACCTCTCTTCGTTGCCACCAAAACACCAAGAAAATGGAGATTCCATGAGAGATTTTAAAACCGACAAGTACATTTTTTAACAAACTATTATTTTTTAGTTTCTTATCTTTTTTTAATTGTTTTTATCGATACGGCCGATAAGCCGTCATGTTTGCGCGCGCGCATCGAAGCGACTGGTTGTTAAAGGTAATCTGAAGGCCGATTGCCAATGTTTTTTATTCTTATCTATGTTGTAGAAAGTGTCGTAAATGCTGTAACAGTTTCAGTTGTGTAGTGTACTGTAATTAGTTAGGTTTGAGGGATTTAATACATAAGTGCTCATATTTTTTATTGTTCGGTTTTTGATTTTTACATAAAATTTGATATAATCTAACGTGCAACGGTTCCATACATGTAGAGTGTAGGGCGTGTAGGCTCATATTTATAAATATTTGAATGAAAACTAAAATACTCGTATTATAACAAAACTTAAAACGATTTACGTAACTGTGAATAAACTGATACTATTCGAATATCGCTATCCCTTTGGGGTGCGGAGGTCAGACAGACAGTCGCTCTATGACAAAGTTAATATTCAGCCAAATCTAAGATAACGCTAGGAGAATGATGATTTAACGTAACTTTGTAGACACATGTATTACATTTCGCCGAAAATAATTGGATATTTTAAACTAATCAATCTCAATCAACCAATGTAATTAGAATTAAGGAAATCTCTCTAGCAGTCAAGATGAAGTAGCAATGGACAAGGCACATACAGGCAAATGGCACTAAGAATGCCTGTTGGGGCTGAAAGCGATGGCTGTTGGGCATGAAGGTTCTGGCTAGGCCTCTCACAAGGTGGACCGCCGATATTGTTGGCCTCGCGGGAAGAGATCAGTATATGTGAGGCTATGTCCAGCAGTAATGGTGGTTAATATAGCATATAGCACAATAGCACAGCACGCTAATTTTATTTCGCATCTAATAGCAAGTTCATTCGGCTCTCGTTCGTGCTATAAAATAGCATATAGCATATCAATCAAACATCGCGCCGACGCGACGGCACATCGCACTTCGCATGTTCGCAGCGCTGCGAACTGCGATATTTGCGATCAGTCTTCGCGTGCTAACGCGAGCAGCCAGACGTGAACTTGCGTAGCGTGCGAATTTTAGCTGTTCGACGGCTCGCGCGATTTAAGTAGGCATATAAGTACGCGAGTTATTTTACGTTCTCAAAAGTTAAGTGTTTTGTGTTTGATTAAAAAAAACTGTGATAGGACACGTAATACTGTGTATCTATGAATGATCTGTGTAACATGTGTGTTAAAATGATTTAAATAACTCAATATAATTAATTATATACAGTCCTAAGCCTGAAAAGTATGAAGGAAAATTAATTGACTTATTTATTATTAATTAGTTGGTTAATACTAGTTTGTTGTGCATAATGATTACATTTTATACTTAGAAGAAATGTACAAATATGTATATGTATTGTTTATTAATGTGTAACATTACAGTTCACCATGTTATCTGCCCACGCGTAAAGTCTTCAGACTCGTTAGGCAAATAGCATGTTTGTCGACGCTATATAAACCTACGTTCAAATATGGATAGCGCGACAGCGCGCTATATCGTACATGTGCTAAAACTAGCGGTCACACGAAGGGTGTTGAGTGTTGACGCTTCACACGAGAGCATGCTATATTATAGCATTTTCAATAGCATGCTAAAACAAATTAGCATATAGTTCATA
This sequence comes from Euclidia mi, assembly GCA_944739405.2. Taxonomy (NCBI): domain Eukaryota; kingdom Metazoa; phylum Arthropoda; class Insecta; order Lepidoptera; family Erebidae; genus Euclidia; species Euclidia mi. The sequence goes on from OX123202.2 coordinate 45,452,614, forward strand.
GCATGCGATTGATAAATAGCAGATTCGAACATCATTATCCAGCAGTGGATGACTTTTGGCTGAGATGAGATGGTTAAATCAGAACTCTCTACGATAAAAAGTAAACTTCAAAAACAAACTGAACATATCGTGACAAAATTACCATACCGTATGTTTACCTATGTTAATCTACCTTTAAACGAGTAATTCTTGCACATATATAATCTTATTCTAGGAAATGTGAATGTGAATGGGACAGGACGAAGGGGAAGACCTAGGCGGACGTTCTCTGACCGGATTGGAGACATCCTAAAAGCAGGACAGGTTATAATTACCCTGAGGAATCTGATGGGAGTGAATGAAGCAAGAGAGGTATGTCAGGATCGTTGCTAATGGCGTTCTGTAGTCTCTGCCTACCTCTCCGGGAAACAGGCGTGAGTCTATGTATGTATGTAATTCTCGGAAACGGCTCCAACGATATCATAAAATGTTGTATACAGAGCGTTAAATCGATGTAGTTAGGATTAATTTTTAGAAAACCCGATTTAACAAAAAGAATACTGAGTCAAGCTCATAAAAATAGTATACTTAATATACTTATCGAACTCATAACATATCAACTTACAGCAGTGTCTTACACATTTTAAGTAAATACCATATGCGGTGAAATTTACAAACCTTCACAGCCACCTTATGTTTACACAAGCCAACTGACACAATGGAGTACAATGGCACGCCAAAGATGCTATTGTTACGAATATGTGATCAATATACTACGTGGTTATTACAAAGGTTTTTGGTAACATTATTTTGAACTTAGGTTATTTTTTGTTTTGTTATATTATACTTACCGTTTTGTCCTATTTTTTAACCGACTTCAAACAAAAAAAATAAGGAGGAGGTTCTCAATTCAGCCGGTATATTTTTTTAAGCTATTGCATAGATTTTATCGCGGGCCTTGAGCGTGGAGAACGAATCCAGAAATTCCGTAACGAAAAAAACCAGACACCCCCCACTCCGACCGGCACAGCGGTGATACTTTTCTTTTCTTCTTATTGTATATGCTAGCTGTAAGTTTTCCTAATAAAATAAAATAACATGAAATAAAATGAAATAAAATGAAATAAAATGAAATTAAATTAAATGAAATAAAACGAAATAAAATTAAATAAAGTGAAATAAAGTGAAATAAAATGAAATAAAATGAAATAAAATTAAATGAAATAAAACGAAATAAAATTAAATAAAGTGAAATAAAGTTAAATAAAATGAAATAAAATTAAATAAAATGCAATAAAATGAAATAAAATGCAATAAAATGAAATAAAATGAAATAAAATGAAATAAAATGAAATAAAATGAAATAAAATGAAATAAAATAAAATAATAATAATTGCATAAGTTGATAAAAAATGCTATACAATAGCTTTACCGCGGCAGTCTCCGAGTGCCACACACAGTTTTTTATTAGTCAAAATTATATTATTACCTCGGTGTTTCGGGCAGCTTATGTCGACCTTATAAGCAAGATTTATTGGCCTGCACGAATGGAGTTCTACCATTTAAATAGAGCGGAGTATTCTGGGGTCGATTCCCACACAACTACCTACTCTTAGTGTGATCAAAAAAATTAAGTTAGAATTTATATTTATTTGTAACAGTATAAATACAGGTCCTTTGATTGAATATTGTAACTACCCTGCGAACCAGAAGGTGGTTAGCAGCACGTGTTCTGGTGTCTAGATAGACAGACGCTGAAGCAACGAGACTTAAAGGTTTACGATTTCAGGGCTAGCTTTCGGTTTCCTTCTAATAAGTGTAATGCAATGGTTAACGTTGTTTCACGTCTATATTCAATAAGTATTCGTCGTCATGGGTTGAGATCAAGATACCGGAGATACGATATGAAGGTTATGAAAAAGACTTTATACACGGATAGAGGTTACGAGGCAGGCTGTACTCACTGGTCGCGATTATAAGACAAGCGTATTAGCTTGCCTGTAACGTATGACCGGTACCTACCGAGTGTACGTCATAATACCGTCCATACGCTCGGCCAATCAGAGAAGGCCATCGTCCGCGCTCGTGAGTTTTGTCCATATTTGGTTATGCGCCGACACGAACTCTGATTGAGGGCCCAGTATATATAGGGGCCGACAGAGAGACCGGTACCGCTAATGATTGTTACCGCGCCTAACTACGTGACACTACTACTACTTCATACGTGTATTCTGGTCCCAGCTACGGGTGAGTTACTACATTTACTGCACTAGCGTACTGCCCATCTCTCTACCTGCTAGCTGAGGCCGGCTGACGCCGCCTGCCTGACTCTATTGGTTGTGGCTTTCCTAATGCTGTTTCCCTTCAGGTTCCAGGTTCACCTTAAGACTCTGGGCTACGCTCCTAGACCGCTACACTTTCCTGCATCGCCATCGGCGTCACCTGTGCCGAAGAGTCTGGCCTGCCCTGCTCATCGTACTCGCACCGCCGGCGCGTGCCAGCTGAGCCAACGTCAGCGAGGACCTGCACCGCTACGCGCAGCCCTTCGAGCAACCTGCCCTGCACACTACGGGAGGGAACAGCGTGGGAGACTGCAGCCCTTAGTGTTCAGGCCAGTGTCGTGTTGTTGGTCGGTCATACTCGTGCAAGGGAAGTGAGACAATACTCGGCAATAAACGCATCTAGAACCTCTACTGTGTTTCTATACTAGAACCCGATACAGTTACATTACTTTATAAATAATCGATATAATCTGCTCACGGGTCGATGCCCTGGTTAATGATTAAAAGCATGGCTCTGGTTCACGTCAAGTTAGTACCACCTGAACTTAAATCCTTCTAATGAGTGAAGTTTATAGAGTAGGTTTTTATGTAACAGGAGACAAAAGAGCAGGTGATCCGCCTGATAGATAGTGATTACTGCCACCCGTGGACACCCACAAGCATGCAGCAACATCAGAGGAATCACAAATACATTGTCTGTTTTTTGAGTAAAGAAAAGAAGTAGGAGGAGGAGGAGGAGCAGGATGAGAGAGAAGGAAAAGCAGATGAGGCCTCCGGCACTCTCACTCATTGTATGAAACGCAACAGTATAAATATAGCTATTTTATGTTGATATTCTGTGACACGGTAGTACTTCCCCGCTTGAGCCGGCACATTCATGCAATGTTATTCAGCCTATAAAAGGTGGGTACCCAAGTCAAGGTCAAACTGCAAGTGTTACTTTCGGGTCACTGCTAGGTTATGTTCCACACGTGATCATATACAACTCCACGATGTCTTACAAGCGACATTTAACTACTCAAGGATCAAGATCACGGTGCAGATGGTATTCACGGGTCATTGCTAGATGTTCTACACGTGATCATATACTACCCCACGATGTCTTACAAGCGACATTTTACTACTCAAAGGTCAAAATCAAGTTGCAGCTAGTACTCACGGGTCATGGTTAGGTTATGTTCCACACATGCCCATATAATACACTACTAAATAATGTTTGGTAGTCAACCTATGTGTACTAAAAAGTAAAGGTCCCAGTAAAGGTGTTACTCACGGGTCCTGGTCGTGGTGCAGTCTCGCATGCAGAGCTTCAGCCGCCACCTCCCTGGAGTCAGGTCGTCGCCGCGACGCCGCGCACACTAGACACTCCGACTCCGACTCGCTGTACGTCTCGAAACATCTGCATATAAAACATTATATATTTATAGCATGTTCAAGCCTTTGAAAGGAAAGATATTGTAAGCTACAGAAGTCCATATACAGGATGTTGATTTGCATTTGCAAAATATTTTAAGGGGTGAATATACTATAACAGAATACGAATACATGAAAAAATAAGTCAGTGAAAGTTAAAAAAAAATTAATGAATTAACTCGATGTATTGACCGCCGCCCCCGCTTAGCTGATCGCCATTGCAGGTGCTTAACACACACAAGCACACGAACCTACAGTGACTGAGTGATTCAGTCTTATTTTGTACGATTTAACAGTTTATTCTGATTTACTATCCAAGTAACATTTAATGAAAATAGGATCTTATATCATCGCGCACTGTTTAAAATAATTTTAGGTGAATATGTATACTGTCTATGTTGTGTTATTAAAATATTTTGCAAATGCATAGGTATCAACATCCTGTATAGTAATTTGATTTTGAATGGCTGTATATCGTGACAACTAATTATTATTCTTAATATCTTGTAGTATTTTTAGAGAAAGAAAATTTACGTTAATATTTTATTTATTATTTTTTTTAAAGACAACTCCCGGACTAGGACTAAATCTTGTGTCGCGCGGGACTTTACAAACATACGACTAACGGACACAATATACACCCAGACTTGAAACAACAATTAATGAATCACACAAAGTGTTGTCTCGTGTGGGGATCGAACCCACAACACACGGCGCAATGTCAAGCGGCGAGGCGGCCGCTTAAACCACTACGCCAACCAAGAATAATAATAAGGAGTTTTAATTCATAACAAACAAGGATTTTGGACTTTGTAGCGACTTTAGTTATTGACTGTACAGCATTTACAGCCACTACTCGATATAGACTTCTTCCTAGTTTGAGTCTGACGCAGGAACTTGTAACTCAATTGAAGGATTTGTTCAACAATACTACGCTAACCCGACGGATTAGTATAGACTTTGATGTCAAATATTCGGTCTCTTAACAAAGGTTTTATTTGCTTCGTGTATTTTTTTATCGAATTCATGAAATTGAAAACGATACCCTTGGAATTAAATGGATAGTGGCAATGTATATTTTTGGTTGGTACACAGAAAAATTGCAACAAACTTATCTCTATTTCTAACTAGCTGTAGTAGCCGTTTTCATAATGTGAACTTCAAAACAGCGATTTTAAACTTACAATCCTTGTTTAGCTCATTTCATATAATAGCAGTCCGAGAACAGTTGCACGGTGGAAAAGCTAATATTTTTTGCTGTCAAATTATAGCGTTATTGCAGTTCGCTCTAAGACGAAAGCCCTAGATGCAAGTGAGCATACGATCAATCGTTCATATATGGGACACGATCGATACTCACGGCTTATGGAAAGAATGCTGACAGAAGAAATGCACGGACGGCAACTCCAGCATCTTATTGCAGGCGGCACACCTCGACGACTGGAACACAACTGCTGTGTTCTGTATGGCCACCGTCTGTTCCTTCATGCGTTCGCTCTCGTCCCGGTACTTGGCAGAGAGCTGACGTTCACGGTTTATCACGTCTGTTTCGACTTTCAATACGTCTGTTAGGTATCTGTGGAAAAAAGATGTTGAGTAAAATTAAAAAAGGTCTGCTCCAGTGGATGCGTCGATTCGATGAATGCGTCTGTTGATCGACCCGGGTTCGATTCCTGGTTCGGACAAAAGTGTAACTGCATTTTTCCGAATTCTGAGTAGAAGCACAGAGTCTGGAAAAGTGTCCAGTAGCAGCAATAGACTCGCCTTCTATTACGTGGGGCCTACATAACATGGCAAAATGTGGGTATAACATTAACCGTCTGCCTGTCCCTCAGGGGATAAAGCCGTGAGTCTATAAAAAATTAATGTTATGGTACAACTAGCGACATCTATTGGATGAAAGAAGTACTATGATGTACACTGGATCATAAATCGCACTACCAAAGTTTACTCAAAAAATTATTTGTATCCGTATGTTTTTTTACTAGATTTAGCATGTAGAGTTATTAATATGTTTTACAGATAATAGTTATAATATTTTACTTACTTTCTAATATCGCCCAATGTATATGCCGACGTGCTTGCTAGGCAGTCGATGACTAGAATGGGTGATAGTAACTTTTCATTGGCTGTGAACAAAAACATACAATTACAGATACGAAAATTATATTGTTTATCAGTCACTGACTGCCAGACAAGTTACAGCCAAAACTAATGGGCTCAAGATGCTGAAATTTGGCATTTATGTTTCTTGAGGACCGTAGGAGGGTATTAAGAAGATATTCACCGAAATTCCTACAGGACCGCGAAGAAAAGAGTGCGAGTTTTCTGTAGTCATATTTAAAGTTGAATTAATTGGTATTTTAGTAACAGCAAATAAATTAAAATATGAAACCTGATATCAATACTATGGATATAAATAATTATGTAGGTATATGTCGCAGAACCGATAACCGTTGGAGTAGTCGTGATCTAAAGTGGAGACCGCGCCTTGGTAAACGTAATGTAGGAGGCCCTCCGGCTAGGTGGAGTGACGATGAACACGCAAAGTGACTGGCACGAAATCGGCCGTAAATTGGGCTCAGTGGCCTCCCATTGGAGATGCCAATAGCCGGAGTGGAGACCACGATTCGGTAAGCCTAAGGTAGGCCGGCCCTCAGCTAGGTGGACCGACGATCTGAAAAAAGGTGGCTAGGACAGACTAGATGCGGAAGGCTGAGGACTGTGGCTCGTGTTGGGGGAGGCCTATGTCTATGGACTGTGATAGGCTGATCGATTGATTGATAGCCAGCAGTGGACTATGGCAGGCTGATGATGAAAGAGTTATAGTCTTCTATAATGTGTATATACCAATAACGTTAAGCAGCTCAGGTAGGCAGTGTGGCGGCGGCGGCGCCCACAACACGTCCAACCACAGGCGCGGACATAACGCGCCGCGACGCCGACACACGCCTAGAGCTGACTCGAAGTCGCCGCTGCGGAGGTGCAGGGCCACTTGCGCGCGCCATCTGAGGAACAAAAAATAAGAAAGTAATTCATTATAATCGACGCCTACTACTACTACGCCGATAGCGTGACTTAGCTGGACAATCGTAATACATCTGCAAAGTGAAGTTACGTTTAAACAAGTCTTCATATGGGTGAACGCTAGCTGTAGAATTTAGATCAGAGCGCTACCGTTCTGAGGGCACGTCGATTTTTAGGTCAGCCTTTTCATCTCAGAACATAAATTATTAGGCCATATTAGAGGCCTTTGGGAATCTATAAAAAGTTAAAAACCAACACCAGAGATGGCACACTCACACTAAAAATTAATATCAACGCCTACAGTACTTTTTTTTTTGGTCCCGACTGCCATAAAGATCTTTAAGAGTTATAACGGGAAGTTAGTACATGGTAGAAAAAAAGTATAGTATTCCTCTAACTAAAGGGAAGGTCCTTTAACCAAGCTGGGTGAGTACTGGACTGCAGTTCAACGAAAGCTATTTAAAATTTGTATAGGTATATACAGATCGGGTGTGAATGCTTCATTGCGCGATTCAACACTTTGATTTCAACGTAACGTGTTCGATAGATGGCGTCGTATTAGTTAAAAGTTGGCCTCAGTTATACTCTCAGCAACAATAATACGACGCCATCTATAGAACACGTTACACTATCGCTTCAGTACCCTCAGATAAACTGAACTGAACCATAGAATATCACTATCCCTTTAGGTTGCAGGGTTCCAACAGGCAGTCACTCAATAAAGCTAATTATTATATTGTTGCCATACAGTCCAATCTGGTCAGTATGAAATATAACTAGTAGAAGAATAATACCGTTAAAATAAATTTATTTAAACCAAAGATACTATACGCATTGCTAAGCTGCGAGGCGACCACTTAAACCACAACTCTAAACGCGCAATCGATTTAAAAGGGTACCTCGAAAGTCTATATATAAATCGTGAATTGCTAATTGCTTAAGTGTTAGCTATAAATTTGAATATCGCACGATTTCTGTCATTGTGTGCAAGCCCGAACACGTCTGAAGTTTTATTTCGTTCATAATTCAATTAATAATCGTTATACAGACAATTCTTCTATGCATTTTCTTTAAACTAGCTCTTGTTTTGCTTAGTAGCAATTTCAAGATGAAAAGTTAAGTAATATTTAAAATCTCCGTAAGGATATTTAAGGACAGCATATTTTTCAATTTAAAATTCTATCGAGCGAAAATATTCCAATCATGTACCTGTCTATGGATTTTCTAGATAAAGACCTCATAAATAATATACAAAATTTGGACTTTGCTGTTGTGTCTCCCTGCTTCAAAATCGGTAAGCAAAAATGGCATGCATTTTCGAGGCAGAGCCTTAATAATAATAATTATATGGATAGTATGAAGACTCACAACTTATTCTCTTCATACAAGAACAGCACGCCCACTTGAAAGTCCAACATCTGACAGATGATCAACATCTGATCTTTATCATAGTTAGCTTCAGGGTCTCGGAGAACGCGAAGTACTTTCTCTTCGTATTCTTTCTTCTCGCTTTCTGGCGATTTTGCCCTGGAAGTACAGATTTATTTTAATACATGACCTGAAAAATAACAACTACTTGATAATATTTCGAAAGCCATTATTTCTTGGTTTCAAATAACATGTCATGAGAAGGACTGTTTTACAATAGGTTTGACCCATTTTATAAACTCACGCTTATATCCCCGAAGGGGTATGCGGAGATGTAATATTACCCAGATTTGTCATTAAATTTAGGTTCCATGTAATAGGAGGCGAATCTATTGCTGTTACCGGGCACATTGGCAGACTTCGTGCTTCTACTGAGAAATTGGAAAAACTCAGTGGGTAACATTTTTGCCCGACCCGGGAATCGATCACGGGACCCGATCAGCAGACGCATACGCTATCCACTGGACTACAGAAGCAGTATATCAATGTATATTTAAAGTTTTAATAGTTACATAACTGCACCAAATTGATCAAAGGCATTGGAACCTACAACACAATAAAAAATCTTTACTTTTTTACTTTATTAAAAACAAACTACTCACCACACATGTATATAATGTTCAATAAGCGCATCATACACAAGCTTAGAGCACTCCTTGTCATTCTGAGTCATATGTTCTAAAAACTCAATGAGTCGTTCCGAGTTGTTCAGGAATATATGAATGTAGTCGTCCGGGAACGCGCGCTCGATGTTTCTGAACGCGCCCGACAGAGAGCTCTCGTCGACTAACGGCTGACTTCGTGGTCTGTAGTCTGTGCATAACACTGCAAATAAACCATATAAGCATCAGCTTTTTTTTGCTAGTCCATTGCTGGACATAGATCATCCTTATCTGCGACACAATAGCATTGTGAAGCAGTAGGAGGCTTTGGCCTACTATACCATATGAATAGAGTGCGATAGCCTAGTAGAGATACCAACAGACTGCCATGCAGAGGGTATCGGGTTCGAATCCACGGCGCGCACCAATGACTTTTCGGAGTTATGTGCGTATTGAATTGTTAATTATCGCTTGTCCCGTGCCTCGGAGAGCACGTTAAGCCGTCGGTGCCAGTTGTCATGAAGATCTTTGACAGTCGTTACAGGGCATCAGTACCTTCTAAATAAACTGACACTAGTCTAAACCATGGAATATCGCTATCCCTTCGGGTTGCAAAGGTCAGACAGGCAGTCGATTTGTGGAAAAGCTTCAGCCAAATCCGGTTAGACTAGACAGCTGACCCCAGATTGAAACTGGTATAACGCAAAGAGGATGATGATGACCATATGAATAGAATGAAATAGAATATAAATTCTTTTCCATTTTTCGACTCATTTTATAAAACAGGAAAAACCTATACTTATAAACAACTGATATAAATAAAACTTTGTTATTTTCTGTTGAATTTCTTGCCAGTTCTCAGCTCAAGTCTGAATCAGATATTTGGATAAAAATTTCCGTTTAAGAGGCCGTTCCAAAATTCACGGACTGCGTGAATAGGTATTTTACGCCAAGCGCGCGGGCAACGCGATCGAGGTGTCAATGTGTGCGTCTGTGTAGCCCAACAAAATCTACCTTGCAGTGAACTCACGGAGACAAAACAAATTGATACTTTGACCAATAAATTTTATGATCGTAATACAGAATTATTTTGGCTAACGTATTTTGATGTTTAGTGTAATAGGTAATTCCAGGTAGATTCCATTGTTGTTGTTAAAAAAAGCCGACTTCAAACAGTCGTAGAAACATGCAATCTCATTTACCTACTTAGATTACAATAACTACTAATTCTAGTTATTCTGTTATAAAATCCAAAATACAGAACCGATTTCGGAAAACTTTCTATGAGACCAAGCTGGAAGTAATATCATTATACCCTATGAAATAAAAATAAATCCAAATATGCAAAAAATAATACAACTGAATTGTGAACCGCCTCCGTTTTGAAGTCGGTTGAAAATATTAATATACAATATAAATGAGATGTTACTTGAGCTGAAAAAGTAGCCGAAATTTTTCTGGGGTATCCATCTCCTCATTCATTGTACTATTACAAATCAACTGATAGCCATCATCGCCGCTATACATAGTGGCGAGTACAAAGCAAACAGTACACTGTTTGCTAAAATAAATAAGAAAAATTAGGCAAGTGCGAGTCAGACTCGCGCACGAAGGTTTCCGTACCAACATTTATAAAAGAAAATCACGTTTGTTGTATGTATACTTAAATACTTTTTAAGTTTCTACCTGTTTATTAAGATCGAGTAACAAATTGCTTAAAAATTACGTTTCTTGTATGGGAGCCCCCCGTTATTATTTACTTTTTTTAAATTTAATTATTTATTTTGAAAGGTAATATACAATTACATATTCTGTGAAAATAAAAAGCATCTACCTGTTACAGTTAGTAATTTTGAGCAAAAAATACACGTTTTTGTATGGGACCCCATTTAATATTTTCATTATTTTGATTTTTAGTATTTGTTGTTATAGCGGCAACCAAAATACATAATTTGTGAAAATTTCAGCTTTCTAGCTATCACGGTTTATGAGATACAGCCTGGTGACAGACAGACAGACAGACAGACAGACGGACGGACAGACAGACAGCGGAGGCTTAGTAATAGGGTTCCGATTTTTACCTTTTAGGTACGGAACCCTAAAAAGTAACGTCTTAATTTTTTGTCACATGTTGTTTTCAATACCATGCTGTCACCATTTATAACTAGTGATCGATGTTTATAACACAAGAATCATATACCTACGTACCAACATTTCATTTTTTTTCTGGCAGGAAGTATTTAATAATCAAACCTTATAGTACAAACCTCTTAGACGGTGATTGAGTCATTATTAAAAACAAAATTTTAGCTGGAACTTTATAAAAATGTTGCTAAGGAAATCAGCTGTTCCATACAAAATTGAACTTTGACATTGACAAAATGAATGGAACAGCTGCTTTTTGCCGCGATTTCGGCTGTCTGTGCTATATATTCCTAAGAGGTTTACACTAAGTTTACAAATAAGTAACGTTATATACAGTATGTAAAAAGATCCTTAACGAAAACTGAAATCCCATGTTGTACCAATCACTACGAACATTTTTACTTCGGCACCATACCTGGGAAATTACTGGTTCAGGAGGTATTAAGGCTCAAAGTTAGTATGTTTTTTTTCTAATTAGGTACAAAATCGATGCATTTACTCCACCAATATGTTCTTTAGACGCCATATGACTCCATGGATAAGTAGGTATTTCGAGCATAGCACGCACGCACTTTTAATTCATCATCATCATCATCATCATCAGCCTTTAACAGTCCACTGCTGGACTAGGCCTCTCCTTTGAAAGGAGGAAGGAGAGGCGCTTTTAATTACAGTTTAGAAAATGTGAAAACTTAAAAATATTCGTTTCCCAGGTATCACTCTTGGTAAGTATGACTTGGCAGTCATGTACACAACCAGTAGACTTCGGCTTGGTGATTACACAATATTCTTAACTAATCTGCCATAAGGCGCTAAAACTATCAAGCCATTGGGTGAATAGCCTGTCGTGGGTCGTAATTAAAATCTTGCTCCAGTCATTTACCACATATGTGACAATGTCTGAACGCACCATCGATCTATCTTGTGTTCCGTACATTAAATAAGAGAGAGCACGAAACAAACATGCACCGTCACCAACAATAGGGACGACAGTACATTCTTCAACTTCTCCATTAACGTTCAGATTTTCATAAGCCATTTTAAAAAAGTCTAACCGACAAAACTTACGCTCAAACTAAACGAAAACAAAATAAATACCAAATACAAAGCTGAGTCTATAACCAAAACTACTTGACCGAAACAAAGCAAATGCAATCCAATACATTCCAAGAAAAGAACAGCCAAAATCGTCAAATATAATCCGCTAGAAATATTTAGGTATGGCATGTGCTATACAGCAACCAAAACGATTTAATGACCAACAACATCTAACCAACTGCGTACAACTAACCTACCTGACGATGAACGTTAAATAATAACTGAAGAGAGTCATTAATCCGCAAAAAATCTTAACACCTTGATTAAAAAAATGACGTAACTGACCAACGCTATCTATTGTCAACATTTATAACTAAATTTATTTTGTTCGTCTTAATTTATTCGTTCCACTAGGTACTGATAGTTCAAACTAATACATTTACATCCTCCATCATCCCTTAATATATCAAATTAAATAAAGGGGTTGAATTTATCAAAATCATATTTAAGCGGACGTCTTCATCATAGTAGCTCCAATCTTTAAATTCAGTTCAATCAGTCGAAAATCTATGAAAATGTATACAAAATTTCATCCCCTATTTTATACCCTTAGGGGTGAAATGTATCAAAATCCTTTTTTAGGGGATGCATACGTCATAGTAGCTATATGCATGCAAAGTCTCAGCCCGATCAGTTTAAAATTGACAAGGTTTCATACAAACTTTCATCCCCTATTTTATCCCCTTGGCGGTAGAATTTATCAAAACCCTTTCTTAACCGATGCCTACGTCATGACATCTACCTGCATGCCAAATTTCAGTCCGATCCCTCCAGTGGTTTGGGCTGTGCGATGATAGATCACTATGTCAGTCCTTTTAGTTTTATATATATTTAGATACAATTTCTGACATTCATAAGTGTCACCTTGTGACCTAAGTGAATATAGTATTTTTGAATTTTGTGGTATTTATTTTATAAGAGCATCGATTTCGTTACCATTATTTTATTATACATATTCAACAATAATAACTCACATCAAGAAGGGTTTGTCGCGCTATAAATACAGTGGTGTTTACAAGGCACGCACACAGACGCAGTGACAACGGCAAACGGCACACGTCCTACCTCGATGAGCGCTCAGCGCGGTCTAAAGTTCTGTAGGCGCGTACAGGATTTATATAACGATTTCTAGCTTCGTTTAAAAATTAATTTAAAATATTTGTAATCACATTCAGAAGCTGATTTTTTTTTCCTAGCAAGGTATTATATCAAATCTTATTAAAGACTATTTGTTTTTTTATTTCTTAGTGTATTTTATGTGATAAAAAATAATCCATTTAGACGTAAACTGTCAATTTAATGACATTTTACGTAACATTTTTTGGTTTATTTCTGAATGAAACCTAACATTCTGGCACAATCATACCAAGGGGCAGGATCTTGTTATGTCGTAGATGCATTTAGAAGTTAATTACTCACATTATTTTCGATGTCATGGACCATCGCGTAATGCTCATAAAATGATTTCTTCAAAACATGCTTTGCGGAAACTTGATTTTTCTGTTGTAGGTAATTAAACACTTATTTTTACTACAGTCATACAATGGTAAACGAAGTGATTTAATAGTATCATTGTTAATTTCTTAATTTGTTGATATATCTGAGTCACAATCACGTATCTCCCCGCGTGTTAATCGCCAAAATGGCTTAAAAAACGGGAACGGCCTCTTAAGGCTACTTTCCACTGTATGGAAAATTTTGGCCCACTCCTTCCATTTCTATCTGTTGTGAGCATTATGGGACCAGTTCTCATCAAAGGTATCAAGCTCATCCTGCTATCTTTAGGTCTGCATATGCACTTGAAAACGTTTACATTGTAAGTTATTTCATTTCAAACTATACATAGGTACATACATTTCAAAAACTTGGTACTCTCATCAGGGACATGCTGCATGAGACGATGTCCGTACTTCTTCATAAAGTTGTCAGCGTCGTCAAAGCTCAAGTCTTCGATGTAGCTGAGGGCCCGCGCAAAGTCCTTCTTGTCCTCGATCATGAGCTTGAGGTACCAGTCGTGACGTTTGTGGTTCGCTGCCAGGGATAGAGCGTCGTCTACGCTTACTTGACGGACCACCTGGGATAAATAAAATTCAACGTCATCATTAGCTATGTAATATATACTATCCCACTGCTGGGAATAGGCCTTTTCTCACTATGAGATTTATTATTTATTTATATTTATAGACTCACGCCTGTATCCCCGAAGGGGTAGGCAGAGGTGTAATATTACACCCACATTTCGCCAGGAATTTTAGGTGCCACGTAATAGAGGGCGAGCCTATTGCCGTACCGGGCACATTACCAGACTCCGTGCTGCTAATGAGAATTTCCTAACGGAAAAACCCATTAACACTGCCCGACCCGGGAATCGAACCCGAGACCTCCCAATCCCACGCGCACATTAATGCCGCGAGACCAACGAGCCAAAATAGAAAACAATTCATGTATAATGTAAGCCCATCACTTCTGAATGTCTAATCCGGATTGCATAAGATTTGTGTGCGTATAAGGGTCCATAGATAGTTTAAATTAAGACATCGTATCTGGATCTATCATCAACATCCGGCAATTATTTTTTGTAAATCACTTATCTCAAGAACCACTAGACCAGCGTTTCCCATTTGCCGGGTCGCGACCCGGTACCGGGCCGTCAAAATTAAATACCGGGTCGCAACATTCCCGCCTTGTTTTAAAAATGATACCTACTATCGATTAGTATCGATCGACGTATAGTTTAGTGACTAAATAGGCGATACCATATATTATCTGTACCTTGTATTAATAAAAACAATGTGTATTATTTAACCATAATGGAACCAGTTTGAGTTTAAAAGTATTCAATGGGTTACGAAGGGGCAATTTGAAAATTACCGGGCCATGGCAGAACAATGTTTGGGAAACACTGCACTAGACAGAAAAGCCGTTTTATGCGGTATATAACCTGTTTTTTTTGTTGTTTATTGGAAGAGTGGTTTTATGCTAAAAATCATCAATGGCACATACCTGTGGCACAGTACAGACACAATAATCATGTAGCAAATAGTCACACAAGCAACATAAATCCCTACCAAGCTAATTTTCTTTCCTATAGTCATCTTCTTAAACAAATTCTGAACATACCTTGATAGCGACATCCAGATCAAAATCTATGACTTTATCCTTAGAATTAATGAAGTCCTTCAGCTTCCCTTGCTGATCGTTCTGATCAATCTTCACATAGCAGGTTAGCAATAATGTCGTATGATCTTCGGTAGCGTAGCCCTTTTTGTGTAGTTCCTCTAAGTACTGCACCAAGGGCTCTAGATGTCTAGATTCTAGGTATTTGCGGATGACGTATGAGGTTTCTAGCCAGCCGATCGTTTTTACGTATTGGTCTATTGCGCCTTTTAAGTCACCCTGGAAGGGAATTAAATAAATTGAATTGATATAATATAGCTGAAGAGTTTGTTTGTTTGAACGCGCTAATCTCTAGCATTACTAGTTGGATTAAAATAAATAGATTATGTTGCTGTATATTCGTAAATCTCAGGATTTATCAACGTGGAAAATGGAAGGAAACAGTCATCATCATCAGCTCTGTAGGTATATAAACTGTCGAACTGATGGTCCTCTTTTCACCGAGAAGAAGGGTAAAACCATAATCCACCACGCTGGCAAAGTGCAGGTTGGCAGACTAGTGTGAGAGAGGATGCCCGCATTGACTTTTCTGAATTCACAGCTTTCTTTTCGTTGCCGTTGAAATTTTAATTTTGCTTAGGTTTAGGCTGAGTGGCCCAGTAGTTTAGGCTGAGTGTTTTCTGTCAGTCATCAACAGCCCTATGTACTGTCCCACTGCTGGGCACGGGCCTCGTCTCACTATGAGAAGGGTAAGGCCAAAGTCCACCACACTGCCCTAGTGCAGGTTGGCAGACTTCACATGTCTTTCGAGAACATTATGGAGAACTCTCAGACATGCAGGTTTTCTCACGATGTTTTCCTTCACCGATAAGCAAGCGATAATTAACGAGACCCGCTGCGTAGCAGTCTGTCGGTCTCTCCACTCGGCTATCGCTGCTTTTTTTTTTCTAGTTAAGTCAGTAACACAAGAAATTTTATAGATTAACAAAGCCAAACTCACCTTCCCATACAAATGATCGCCATACTGCTTATAAATCTCCGTTAAACCTTCGCTATCATAATGCTGACTGCTAGCTATCCTGATCGCAACATCATACAAATTCTTCTTGAACAAAGACGTCAGTTTACTTTGCAGATTCTTTTCTTCAAAGTTGATCATCTCTTTATTCTTCGTTAGAATATAGATAGAACCCCACTCAGTTAAAACTGCGTCGATTTCATCAAAAGTTTTTTCAAAGACTGTGAATTTGTTTTGTATGTCTAATATGGTGATGTTGTGGGATTTTGGGAGTGGGGCAGTGCTGGTAGAGGCTGCTGATTTGTTTGATGTTTCGTTTCTGGTGATCACTAGGTAGCTACGGAACCAGTCTAAGCGGACTTTCTCTCCTTCTAGGACGTAGCACGGACCCCGACCTTCGGTTGTGTAGCAGTAAATTGCCTGAAATGGAAAATACAGTAGCCTAACTTTTTTTTTTCGCATTAGAAAATTTAGAAACGGGACTTCGAAGGATACCGTGGTGGTTTTAGTGGGCACAAACACCTATGGGGTAGAGATTAACACAAGAGGCAGACAATTAGTTCTTAAAAGAATATACATAATTATACAAAGTGATTCTTATTATAGCATAAACAACTTTCGTTCTGTGACATTAACGAAAATACTCCACAGGAAACAGCTATACGATACATTTCGTCCAGTATATGAAGCAGGTATTTTGCAAAGTAAGGAGTCCAATCAGCCCTTACCCTTACCCTACACTAAAAACAACATTGTATGTACCATCAACACATACCGCACAGACCGCTAGACTCTTGTTGTCAGTGAGCACGCTGCACTTTGGCGGCGTACCCATCATGTCTAGCGATATACAACACTCCACAGGCACTGACAGCACTGATATAGACACCATAAACACCACGAAAAAGCGGCGACACCCCAGTGGTGTAAGTAACGGAGTGCCGAGACGATGGTCTCGGATTCTACCCCAGCAACCCTGGCCACACACCTCTGACTTTTCCAAGTGATGTGTGCATAAAAAATGTTAATTATCGCTCGCTTAATAATGTGCCCGATAGACGGCAATATGCTCGCCCCCTATTACATTAGGACCAAAACTTAACTGGCGAAGTGTGGGTGTGTAATACACCTCTGCCCACCATTTTGGGGTCAATACTTACATCGTTAGTAGCGACGGCTAGACTCTTATTGTCAGTGAGCACGCTGCACTTTGGCGGCGTGCCCATCATGTCCAGCGATATACAACACTCCGCAGTCACTGACAACACCGCTATAGACGCTCTAGATACCACGAATATTCTGTCTTCACCCCTATAACCAAGGAAATAGGGTTTTAATTTATGTTGGTAAATATGTAACCATATCCTGGCTTCAAAAATATTAACAATCTTCACCCTTATTAACAAGGAGATAGGGTTTATATTGGTAAATAAGGAACCTTAACCTGCCTACACCTTTATTAGTAAGGATGAAAGGTATGTCTACAAATGATAAACTATAAATCTTTGACTTCAATGGGCTATATTGTTACAGGAAATATGGTTCGTTACACTAGTGCGCGCCTTTCAATTTTATGCGGAAGCAATTGTATTCGTGTGTATCTTGCTGTTTGACACAAACTCAAGAACCAAGGTACAAATATTTATGCAGTTTTGACCAATAAATAGTTGACTCGTAGACGGTTTAAATACACTCGCGGACACGCAAATCGACTCAACCCCTACTTGCACACATAAACTTATTTTTTGATAAAAGTATACAAGATAATAATAAAAATGATATGTCATTTTAAAGCTTGGAATACCAGCTTTTAATTAATATTAACATCATAAAATTTTTCGCTTTCGCACTAATCAATGTTCGCATGAATACGCGTATGTGTCAATTTTCTCGTTACGCTACCTGTGTCTTGCGGGACTTACCACCCCTATAAAAACCGGTGCCACCCCTATTTTCTTATCAGTCGCTTATCAGAAGTTGACCGGTACACATCTCTGCAAACAGGAATAATTGTTATCAAGAAATTATGGATACCACAGCTGAAGTAGCTGCTCAAGTCATCGCCCTGTTACAACAAGGGCTTAGTCAGCGAACAGTCGCTGCCCAGCTTCATCTGAGCCAGTCTGCTGTATCCCGGATACATAGAAGGTTTCAAGAAACCGGAGCCTTCAATCGGAGACCAAGATTGAACCACCCGAGGAGTACCTCTGAGAGAGACGATCGTTTCATTGTCTTGTCATCACTGCGAAATCGGCACCTTACGGCCGTTGATCTGCAACAACAGCTGAGACGTGTTCGGGGGGTAGCTGTCATTGAGCGGACAGTTAGAAGACGCTTTAGGGCAAGCAACTTGACTCCAAAAAGACCTGCTACGGGACCTAAATTGACTGCAAAGCACCGCCGAGCGCGCGTTCAATTTGCTCGAGAGCAACTCGATTGGAACGATGCGCAAAGGCAGTCAGTTTTATTCACCGATGAGTGCAGAAGAAGAAGAAGAAGAAGGTCCAGGGTTTACAGGCGTCCGGGTGAGCGGTTTGCCCAATGCTGTTTCGCCGAAACGGTCCCATTTGGAGGAGGTTCCACTATGATGTGGGCTGGCATATCGTTGGAGGGAAAAACGGAACTTGTTTTCGTTCCTGGAGGAGGCCGAGGAGGTGGTTTGACGGCTGATCTCAACACCAGAGATATTCTCCAGGATCACGTTGTTCCCTAAGCAGGCTTTGTCGGTGCAGATTTCATCTTAATGCACGACAATTCCCGATGCCACACGGCTCGCATCACTCAGCAGTTTCTGCATGAAGTGCTAATACGCACTATGGACCGCTCAGCCCATGCATGAATCCCATTGAGGACTTATGGGATGAGCTCAAACGATGGGTTCGGGCCAGAAATCCAGCCCTTTTGAACGTTGCAGAACTACGGGCAGCATTATCAGAGGACTGGGATGGCATTCCTCAAGACACGGTTTCGAACTTAATAAGATCGATGAGAAACCGATTGGAGGCGCTAATTAGAGCTAGAGTAGGTAATACTGACGGTATTGATTAAATGAATTTTATTACGTTTTTTTACAACATTTTGTTTTATTATCACCTAACCTTTTCCCAAATTACCTTTTTTCGTATCTTTATGTTTAGACTTAATTAATTATCCAAGTTGTTTATGGATTTTACTAATTATGATATTAATTAAAAGCTGGTCTTCCAAGCTTTAAAATAACGTATAATTTTTATTAATATCTTGTATACTTTTATCAAAAAATAAGTTTAAGTGTGCTATTAGGGGTTGAGTCGATTTGCGTGTCCGCGAGTGTATATACATCAGATCAACACAAACACTACTTTTTATTGGAACAGATGTCGTCCAAGCGGAAGAAAGAATTATATTATAAATTGATCTTACTTGAAGAACAGGCCAGTGATAGGACTACTGCCTGTGTCGGACAGGGTCCTCATCTTGCCGCTGCGCTGTCGGGCGATGTCGCCTCGGAACAGTGATACGGAGCCATCTTGGAATCCTACTGCTAGCATACTCTGAAAAAAAAACATACAAAAATGTTATATTTATTCTGAACAAGTCACTCGGTCGATGGAAGATTTGATATATATAATTTCAGCTGATGTGTTATGGGAGATGTACGGCCTGGTCACGAGATCGGTCTAAGCGGCGAGCGGCGCGGCAAGGGCGATGTACATGGCGCGTTTACCCTGAGGCGGCCGCGCGCCGCATCACAGTGAACGCGCCATATACATCGAATACGCTCGCCGCTGCTGCCCGCCGCTGTAGGGCGTGACCGGACCGTTAGGACCAGTTTCAGTGTCCGAGTTACTGTTAAATATTAAATCTGTTTTTTAAAGACCGCTCTTGGAATAAATCCTGTGTTGCAGAGATTTTTTTGGTCACATTTCGTTCTGATTCAGAATTAATCTGGCAGATAGGCCCTATCCAAAGGTGGTAGAACTATGCTAATGTTGTATCTACTATTATTGCTAGCCCTACCTTGTTCCCATGGACAGCAAGTGCAGTGGCTGGTGTGTTCCGCATGTGCGATGGAACCGCGCGCGAGACCCGGGCGCAGGTTGGGTTCCCGTGCCGATCACTGCGGGACCAGTCCCACACTCTGATGAGAGGGTTCACGCCTGCTTCGTCATCCTGTTTAAACAAAATAAGTAATTGTTATTGTATTATGGTAGTTCTGAATAAGTAATTATAGTATTATGGTTTAATAGTAACACTCATGGCGTGCATTGGCTTCCCGTTCGTAATGGGACAGCAAACTTGAGCAACGCTTACACAGGTCACCACTTGGATGGGTGACCGCAAGTGGCATTTACATCAGATCGTATTGAGCCTAGTTGAGTCCAACGGACTGCTACGCAGAGGGTCTCGTATGCAGGCCCATGGCAGTTTTCAAAGTTACTTGGGGATTCAACTGTTTATTATCACTTGCTAAACTGTGAAGGAAAAACTTGTAAGGGCCTCTGCACACCACGTTTTTTAAACGCGCCGTTGATGCGCGTTTGTAGCGGTATAGACGCGATACGCACGCAAGTCAGACGCAGCCTGTAGACCTTTGCACACCTGTATAAATTCAAATACGCGTTTGAATCGATGCAGACGCGCGTGTGTAGCGATGCAAACGCGCGTGTGTAGCGATACAGACGCGCTGGTGCCGCGCGTTTGTATCGATACAAACGACAACAAACTGCTCTGTAGAATAAATGCGCGGGTGTTTTAGAAACGCGCGTCGACGGCGCGTTTGTAGCGATACAGACGCGATGTAAACGCGCGTGTGTATCTATACAGACGCGCCGGTACCGTGCGTTTGTATCGATACAAACGACAACAAACTGCTCTGTAGGATAAATACGCGCCGTCGACGCGCGTTCCTAAAACGCGTGTCGACGGCGCGTCTAATAAACGTGGTTTGCACAGGCCCTTAGGCAGCGTGCATATGATTTCTCCATAATGTTCTAGCAAGACATGTGCGGTGTGCCAACGAATATGGATTTATCGTCCAGCCCTAGAAAAGATTATACACAAGGCCCATGATGCTCAGTCCATACACTATGTGACATGGCCTACAGCGGTATTACAGAAGTGGGTACCAATACTGCAAAATAATAAACACTTACCCCGATAGTGACAAGATACGGGTCATGCGGTAACTGTTGAGCCAACGTCACAGTCAACTCATAAGCTTTGAACGACGTGATCTCCCAGGAATGCGAGATAAGGTGAGCCCAGCCGGTGATGTCACACAACACCACTCGGCCATTGCCACTGGTCGCTACTGACACATTGGTATCCTGGAAAGCAATACAAGAATTGAATAACCATAAATAAAATAAAAATAATGTGTTTACATTACATCCATGTTTTTGAGATTACCCTTTGAATGTATTGCTTATATAGGATGGGCCCGCTCTTTCAATTAGACATTTACTAGCTTTCGCCCGCGGCTTCGCCCGCATGAAATTTTAATAAAGAGTACCTAGCCTTTGTACTTCCCCAGATTTCAGACTATCCGTATCAAATTTCATCACAAACGGATGTATACATTAGCCGTGTAGCATACATATAAACAGATAATACTTAAAATTACTTTTGTTTTCATAGTCGTCAAACTTCAGGTAAATATTAGTATGTAGGTAAGTATATTATTCAAGTTATTGAAGAGCTTAATATGTATCTACTGAATAGAATAGCAAAAAAATTAAAACTGACAGCATTACCACAAAGTACATAATCAGAGGCCCCTCCTCCCCGCCGCGCTTAAGCGCGCCAACTCATAGTAAGCGCTTATAATGACGCTGCGCTTATTTTATTTTCAAGTTTTTAGTTTTGTTGTTAGTCGATACTTCTCATTGTATTTTCATAGTGAGCCCTTTTCTACCAATCAAACCCTGTCATTCGATACCCATATTGAGGTATTTGCGGCAAATATGTAATCCGCCATTTTGTGACGGCGGCCATATTGGATTTTTCATAGTGAGGTCTATTCTACCAATCGAGCCCTTTCATTTGATACCCATATTGAGGTATTTGTAGCAAATATGCAATCAGCCATTTTGCGGCGACAACCATCTTGGATTTTTCGTAGTGAGCTTTATTCTACGAATCTAGCCCTTTCATTTGATACCCATATTGAGGTATATCTGAAAATAAGTAATCCGCCATTTTGTGGCGGTAGCCATCTTGGTTTTTTCATAGTGAGGTCTATTCTACCAATCACGCCCTTTCATTTGATACCCATATTGAGGTATTTGTGGAAAATATGTAATCAGCCACTTAGTGGCGGCATCCATCTTGGATTTTTCATAGTGAGCCCTATTCTACGAATCAAGCCCTTTCATTTGATACCCATATTGAGGTATTTGTGGAAGATAAGTTATCCGCCATTTTGTGGCGGCGACCATCTTGGATTTTTCATAGTGAGGTCTAGTCTACCAATCAAGCCCTTTCATTTGATACCCATATTGAGGTATTTGTGGAAAATATGTAATCAGCCATTTTGTGGCAGCAGCCATCTTGGATTTTTTATAGTGAGCTGTATTCTACGAATCAAGCCCTTTCATTTGATATCCATATTGAGGTATTTGTGGAAAATAAGTAATCCGCCATTTTGTGACGGCCGGCGGCCATCTTGAATTTTTCATGGTGAGCTTTTTCTGATAAACAATTTCATCGTACATTATCTGAAGTTCAAGTAACTTTAACGTTTTAGGCAACGCACGCGATGACAGCTTTCTGAGCTCAGGATTTTTGCCGAGTCAGTCGATACTTTTCCTTATGTTATGGCAACATTATACAAAATCTTTATAAATTGTAGCCTATGTGTTATTCTGATGTATAAACTATATTACTGTAAAGTTTCATCCAAATCCGTTCAGTAGTTTTTGCGTGAAAGAGTAACAAACATCCATACATACATCTTCACAAACTTTCACATTTATAATATTAGTAGGACTATCATTATGCAGTTGAATGGAGAATGTTAAATGATTCGGGAATACAAAATAAGAAATAAAAGCAATAAATAGTGTTAATTGAATATTTTCAAGCACTCATTGGCTGTTGGTCTAAATTGTTTATTATCGCTTGCTACGTGCCTCGGAGAGCACGTTAATCCGTCGGTGCCAGCTGTAATGAACATCTTTGACAATCGTTATGGGGAGTCAGTACCCTCAAATAAACTGATACTGGTCTAAACCATGGTATATTGCTATCCCTATGGGTTGCGGAGGTCAGACAGGCAGTCACTCTGCCGAAAAGCTAATATTCTACCAAATCCGGTTAGACTAGTCAACGGACCCCAGATTGAAACTGGGATAACGCTAGGAGGATGAGTAAGTATGTATTATTTGACAATGATATCAGGGGAAGCGTTTTTTTGCTAACATTAAATTCTATATCTCGCTATCACTAAATCTACATTTAAATTATACCTAAAGCTGAAGGGTTTGTTTCTTAGGTTGAGCGAACTGATATCAGGAAGTACTAGTTCGTTTCGTCATCACCAGGGGTGCGGCGACTAATGCTCATCTTTAAACTGAATACTATTTATGTTTAAATCAACTGCTACAAATGTAACTTATTCAAGAATGTAAAATTCGGTTATAAAATCTAGTGCTACCTTCCTGAAGTGCTACTGGATGACTTGCTCAATAGAATATGGTTTCTTTTGTGCATTAAATGCATATTAAAGTTTAAATTCTCATTTGTCCCGTGACTCAAAGAGCATGTTAAGCCATTGGAAGCACTTTTAGGAGAGTCAAATGTCTCAAAGAAAAAAATAATTGAAAGCAAAAAGCCCTGACACTTACGTAAACCATAGATCAAGAGGTCGCTTTGTGGTATTATGTTTAACCATTATAATTAGTGGTCCACCTAGGTCTTGGACCCCAGTAGCCCAAGGTGGGTCATGATCCCCATGACCCACTCCTTGAATCAGCCCTAGCATAAACTATAACTATAGCAATAAGCAAAGACATAGTTTTATATTACCAAAATGTTGTATAATCATTGAATTTAATGAATTTATTGATATGAAATAATTAATTACAACATTTCTTATCAGCTATATTATAGCAGTTGTTTGCATACATACTTAGCACCATATGCTGTATTGTAAACCTTGTAATTTAAACTCTATAATTTCACTAGCAATGTCATTAGCTTCACCCACCACACAGCAACCATGAACTATTTTTACAGGTAGTAGAGCCTTGCTGATTTCAGCATGAATGGGTCAGCTCAACCGGGAAAGTACTACCCTCTCACAGAAAATCGACGTAAAGTAAGAGTACCCAAACTGTTGCATTTCGTTCGGTGAGTGAGAGTGCCGGAGGCCCTATCCCCTATTTGTTCTCCCTAATCCCACTCCTCATCCTATCCCTTTTCCCAATCCCAAGGGGCGGGAACGCACTTGTGATTCCTGTGTTGCTTGTGTCCATGGGCGGCGGTGATTGCTTACCATCAGGCAATCCGTCTGCTTGTTTGCCGCCTATTACTACAAAAACAACTATTACATCACATTTGATAATGTGATAAGTTTTTTAGATTTCTATAGCAGACCTTCAGCCTCCTAGCATCTTGTTGGATCCCCAACTGGATTAAATACCAAAATAGTATCTCACTAACATGCCATGATATAGCCAAATGATTGCAAAATTTATCCTACTACAAATTAAAATGGTATTATTGCAAGGATAGATGCAAGATGGTTACTCTTTTATGTAAAAACTACTGCCCAGATTTTTATGTTATTTTTGCAATAATATAGCTCATATTTGAGAATAGCACCTAGGTATTTTCTAGGTGCTATCCTGATTTAAGAGCTATGGTACCCTCCGTTACTTTTAATGTTTCATAGCAGAAACTTGACAATTTACATACCTATTATAGACAAACATGAAATTAATGTTGGATCTCCAATATGTAATAACATCTAGTAAAAACATTAGGCACATAGCTACATACATAGGGGGTGTGTCACAACTTCTGATCACCTAGCAAAAGAAATGAGTCAAGTATTTATACAATATAGAAGGTATAAAATATTAAGGATCCCATACCTGTAAACATTGTGCTATCTTGCCATTGTCAACGTTCTTCTTGATGTCGAAAAATGTAAACTTACGCCGCTGAAAACAAAATAGGAAGATTTGAACTATTTTTCTGTAGTCTTTAATATTCTATGAATATATGCTAACAAGGGGTGTTTAGCAACGATGCAATAGCATTCATTACTTGACTTCACTTGTAAATTAAGCAAATTGTGCAAACAAGCAATAACAAAAGATACAGTAAAAAAAACACCAAAAGGGTACAAAAATATGTAACAAATACCTCCAAAAATGCCATTGTCGATTGTTTTGTTAGCTTTATTTAATCACACACTGAACATAGTATTGATAAGAATATTTTTCACAATATTTCCTACTATGAAGCCATAAAATGAAACCAATTATTCGTGATTTTCCATAAATTTCAGAGATGGTCGCTATGTATTTATCAATTTTTGCTACATAACAGTTACGGAGTATTGGTTAGGAGTAGAATAAAGATAGGCACTTAGCAGAAGCTAAAAAAGGACAGATTTTTATATGCTAAAAGTAGAAAATATCTAAATTATTATTGTGCGAACAATACATGAACTGTGAAATTTTCGGACTGTCAAAGTTGTCAACTTGTCATAACTTTGGTGACTTTGGCCGTCAATGTTACAAAACAATGTTATCAGTATAAAATAAATACGTTCTGAAACAGATGTAATGTTTCACTATAGTACATAATTATATTTGTTAATAACTTTAACCAATATGTACTTACGCTCGAGGTAAGTCAATACATGATAATATTGACCTAAATATACCATAGAATATATTATATACCTACCTACCGGCTACCATCCAATGGGGCGGTATCATAATCATAATCATTTATTGCTGAACATAGGTACATAATTTTATACATTGCAAGATGTAAGCATAAGCACCCTGATGACAAAGTTATTGTGATCAAAGTTATTAATATGGAAGAACCTACTAGTAATAACTACCAGTCGGATTAGAGCAACAAAACAAAATATTATGTTACTTAGATGGGTATCCAATGTACAGTCGCGGTCTGAAAGTGTTTACCACCTTAAGGTTTATAATTGCATGAACACATCAATGACACAAGGACGACGATATTGTACTAGGCAAGCAATCTATGATAACATGCGTAGCGTAGCAACTGGTGTCAATAACGATTTATTATTCCACTTTTATAATATACGTTCATTTAATTACAAGCGTGATAATTACACTGACTGACTAAAATATTTGTAGTCTTCAAATAATGTAATTTTAAAGTTGCTATTTACGATTTTGGTATTTGTAATTAATAAGTTTATCAAATGACTATTACATTGACAGATTATAATGAAAGGGATGGCGAAAATACGACATCCTGAATATAAAACCTTTTTGAAAAAATACAATATTTATATCGTCTAGTGTAAGACTGCCTCGTTGGTCTAGGGGTAGTGCATACGACAGCTCATCATGAGGTCTCGGGTTCGATTCGCGGGTCGGGTTCGGAAAATGTTGCTAAGGTTTTTCTGCTAAGAATTTCGTAGTGACAAATTATTAGGAATTTCTGTCAAGAAATTCTTACTAATTCTATCATATATAATCTACCCGAAGTTGGCGGTGTTTCACCCCCGTGCATCAGAAAGCACGTCAAGCAGTCCCGGCTGTCATGATCTATGGCAGTCATTAGTGGGAAGTCAGTGCTCTCAAATATACCTACTGACTACTGGTCTAACCTTAGAATGATGTTAGATGGCAGTCGCTCCGTGTAAAAACTGATATTCAGTCAAATCTCGGTAGACCAGTAATAGCAGGCCCGGGGCTCCGAAGCGCAAGCTTGGGATGCAACTAAGAAAATGATAGGGTGATGATGATGATGATATCGTCTAGCGAAAATCAGGGCGCGGTCAGACTGTGAGCTATAATTATAGTGGATGCTAGTCACGTTAAAGCGCATGCTGATCACATAAGTGAGCTTTTGTTAAGATAGTACCATTTAATTACACTAAGTAAGTTAAAGTTAAAGTAAAAAGTTTTTATAATAATATTAAAATACACAACTTTTACAGCAAAATAAATGCAATTCTGTCACTATGTCAAATTATTTCATCGACCTAAAAATATACATACTCTTTTTGTTTGAATCGATGCCTTACCAATGATTGAAAAGTAATAAGTACTCAGATATAGCATTTTAGACCTTGCTGAACCCAGCGTGACAAAGAATGTAATTTGAAAAGTGGTAAACATTTTTAGACCGCGACCGTACTTGGTTCCAGCGATCAGATGAATAGTAAGTATTGCGTACTAAGCAGCTTAAAGCGTTTCGCAATAACGACTAAGTATGATCCATCATGATGAGCGGCGACAAGCATGTGCGGGCGGTTAACTAGAGGTGGTGGTATGGTGGTGGTCGAGTGCACATGGAGCCCACCGTGTTTCAACTGGTTTCTACCTACGCGCGGAGTCGATCGGCTCCTGCGGATTCTGCGCCAAATGCGCGAATCTTACCAAGTTTTTAAGCTTTAAAGCGGCCAAATCAAGCTACAAGAAATGCCTCAGATTCAGACGCACCATGGGATGGAGGAAATTCTGTGGGAGCATTGAATCTTGCCAACAAGCAAACTGGGTAAGAAAACTACTGGCTCAGCAACCAATGGTTGCACCAGGTACTCTCCGTAAACCGGATATCACATACACCACATCGGAGGAGGAGACAAGACGCGTCCTACTCGAAACACACTTCCCAGGCTGCGTCCTCACCCCGGTAATAACGTGGCACGATACACCAACAGTGGCGACCGAACACGAGTGGAGGGAGACACGCAAACACCGTGGTCACAGAAGAAAAACTCCGATGGGCCATCGATAACTTCCATCCCTTCAAAGCAGCCGGACTGGACGGCATCTTCCCAAGGTTATTACAATGGGGGGGTGAACCTGGCCGTAAAAGACTTCTGGCAATCATGAGGGCTAGCCTGGTCCTTAGATATGTACCGAAGAGTTGGAGGGAAGTCAAACTAATTTTTATACCAAAACCAGACAAAACAGACTACACCAATGCAAAGTCCTTCAGACCAATAAGCCTGACCTCCTTCATTCTTAAAGCCTTGGAAAGGCTCTGCGAGAGGGCATTAAGAAGTAGGGCACTTAATCACCTACCCCTACATGCCAACCAACATGCATACAGCTCAGGGAAATCGACGGAATCGGCCTTACATAAGGTCGTGAACCAGATAGAAGCTGCTATACAACAAAAAAGCATCTGTCTGGGCACCTTCATTGACATAGAAGGAGCCTTTGACTCTGACTGAAACTTCTCCAGCATACGCAACGCCCTAGCCAGACATGGTGTGGATCAGATGTTCATACAGTGGATCCAAAACATGCTCAGCAAAAGGGTAGTGCGCCTGCACGGCGACGCCCAGACAGCCTTGATAACTAAATGTTGCCCGCAGGGCGGTGTTCTCTCCCCGCTATTGTGGAACTTAGTCATCAATGATCACATCACAAAAGAATCATAGACAAACTCAACGTGAGATACTTCTACACAATAGGATATGCAGATGATCTGACCATTCTCACCTCAGGTAAGGTAACTAGTACAGTGTACGACCTTACCCAACAGGCTCTACGCATCGTAGAGTGGTGGTGTGGTGTAATGATTACGAATTATCAGTAAACCCGACCAAGACCGAACTAGTTATTTTCACACACAAACGCGCGCTGGGTACCTAAGTAGGTACTTACCGACTGCCCAGTTTATTTAATACAGAGCTCAAGCTCTCTACCGAGGTAAAGTACCTGGGTGTCACTCTTGACAGCAAATTGACATGGAACAGCCACATGGAAAATAAGCTCAATAAAGCCAGCATCTTCTTCTGGCAGTGCCACAGAATAATTAATAGTACTAACGTACAGAAGCTTCACTTTTCAAACCAATTTATTGAAATTGCGACTCTTGGTACTAAGCAATAAAGTTCAATTCAGCTCGCATAAGCACTCAGTACCTAATGCGATATTAACCTAACAGTTCCCGTTCTTTTCTAACACATAACGCTGTCGCTGTCTGGCGCGGAGTGGCGCGCTAGGGTTGTCGACTTGGCGCTGCTACTATATTTATTCATCGTCTATCTACCTACTTGACCACGTACCTAATAATAAATAATTATCCTATAAGTATCCTATCCCACTATTTGAGCTAGTAGAACAAAAGCACAAAAATTCTGGTCGTTTACATTTTTACTATACAAATTCTTAGTTATTACCTAAACGCGTGGACCGATTTACATGATTCAAACAGATAAAATGGCGCTGTCCTAAGCGACTGTTTTGGTAAATGAGGGGGTGAAGGGAGCTTAGCTCCGTCTACTGCGGGGCGCCCCCCTTCATTCTCGTCGCGTGCGGCCGTATTCTGGCGACATCCGTATTCCAATATTTCCAAATCGCAAGCAAAACGTTTTAGCATATTGAATTGAGATACTGATATTAAAATTTATATTACATACATCAATCTGTTTGTACAATATAGGCATAGCGCAATTTTTGTTCTCAGTGCAGCCATGAGCAAAACTGGTTTACATTAGACGTTATAGGTAATAATAGTTGACGAAAGTAGGTAAATACCTACGTGCCGTAAGATGATAAAAATAATTAAGTCAGTTCCATGTATGGAGAGGCCATTATTATGTTTGTTTTGTTTTTGTATAAAATAGTGAAGCAGTTCATAGAATACCTACATCTAATTCCATTCCTGCCAGATTTCAAATCTGTTTTGCAATTAATTGGCTGTGACATACGGGTGGACAGACAGACAGACATTGTGAATCTATAAGGGTTCCGTTTTTACAATTTTTGGCTACGGTACCCTAAAAAACACAATACTGCTCTACTAAGCGCAAAAGCCGTATCTCAACTAAAGCGAGTTACGAGATAATTGAAGTTTAGTAAAAGTTGATTTCTTTTATTTATTTATGGATGTTTATTGTTATTATAGGTATAATTATTATGGTAAAGGTTTCGAAATACGTCGCCATTTTTAGGGGTTGTGAGTGATTGGAGAGGGAGGAGAGGAGGTCTTGAAACCCCCTTCACCATTTTCACTTGCCGGAAATACTTGGTTTCCTCTGAAAAAAAAATCTCCAAACATCGGTGTGTATGGCACTGCCAACTTCCACATTCATCACACTAGTTTAATAAACTAAGGTTGACGGAGCCCTGCGAAGGGCTCCTATTTTCGGATTAAGGATCAAAAGAGAACCTAACATAACCTATTTAGTTACTTATTACAGTGGCACCTAACCCTAGGCACTCGAAAGCAATGACGCACAAATTTGAGATTAGCTGTCAATATGATCATTCCAAGATGGCAGTTTTGCGTTTCGTTTCACGTTTTTCACATAAAACCTAAAAATGACATTTGTAAAACTGTACTAAAGTATAAAAACTACGTTCCATTTTGCATAATTGCCGAAGTATTTATGAAATTTTGGAAATTGTTTAAAAATATTTAGACGCAACTCCGGCAGCCAAAATTACTTTTAGGGGATTAAAATGAACTCCCTTAAGCCCCCTACACTACCAATACCCTCAAATTCAGGCGACTCGTTTCGAAACCCAACCCATTATTATTTTTCAAAATAGATGAAACATCAAAATATATGTGGATATACCTTATTCATGAGATACTGCTATGTCGCTTAGAAAATTATAGAATTAGAATTTGAGTTACTGCTTTTTCGTTAGCTCTCCTCATACATGTTTGTATGGAAAATATAAAAATTTTCTTTCGCTTCAAATATGTGTTATTTCAAAGAAAATAAATATTAAAAGATATTTATTTATATTCATTTATAATTTATTAACGAAATACAGAGTTTACAGCTCATGAAAAGTTAGCTGTCTGCTACAACCCGGCAGGTTTTCTTTATTCTCATCGAATGTTAAAGGCAGTGTGTGAGGTGATAAGGCTTCAATACTTATTATTTGCTGTTGTTCACGAGACACAGTTTCATTTCCTTTCCTTTTACGGCTTGGTATTGTAGAAATTTCAAGCACTGATGAAACATTTTCCTCTCCGTGATCTCGCAATGCCATCCCTTGAGCTTGACGAGAATCAACAAATTCAGGTAACTGCCAATTCATATAAAATGCCACAAGCTTTTCTTCTCCCAGAAAACATCATCTCTTTCTATAATTTATATTTTTAGTGGTATACTTTCGCCACTCCACACAGCAAATAAACACTTTTGTTTGCGTGTAACGTGGCGTTGCCCCTGAATTTGGTAATAACAATTACAATATTTGTTTAGACTAGTCAGTTCACTTTTTTATCATGTTTCCATATTTGTATTTTATTTGCTCTTATACTATTCTCCAGGCCATTCTTATAGGCAACTATAGAACATTAAATTTCCACAATCGTGTTTGGACACATTAAGCCATCTGGCGTGGCACCAATAAACGGATAATCCACAAGGCTCGATTGTTACATTTTCTTGCTTCGCCAGTTGTTGCAAAGCCAGTTGTTCATTTTAGATTCCATGCGCAACTGATTTTACATTGCAAATATTTAATTTGTACAAAATATTTTTAACTAAGTTGGCTTTACTGCTGTTATCTCTTCTTTTTACCACTATACCAAAATTTCAATCTGTCAACATATTCTTACGCAATTCGAACCAGTCACTGCTATCCCTCTTGTAATTTTTGCTTATCACTACGGAATTTGAGTCAAATTTGTTAAAAAAATTGTTTGGCATTTCTTGGCTAGCTCTTGAACAGATCGTGTTAGGAATGACTGCAGTCAAATGTGTGTAAGACGTTGCAGAACTGTTACCTTTAACTTCACTGTAATTACAATAAAGATAATTAGTTACGTACTTTATTATTAAAAAAATACTATATCTTGTGTTATAGCAAACAGAGAAGTCACCTTCTTACTTATAAATGATTGATTTTAGAAATTAAAAAGATATTAGATGTACTGCGACATACCTAATAGTTTATGAATAATCAAAGTTTTACCCGATGTACCTAAATAGGTTTATGTTCACAACACAATAATACAACATTCGTTACCGCTTGTGTGCGGATTGCGGAGCGCCATATTAGCGCTGTTTATTGTTCGCCGTATCTTAGCGCTCCAGGCGCTCTGACAAGCTAATGAATTTGCAATATAGGTACATAAAATGATTCGATTTTATCTTATTACTCTTTCAAAAATTTAAAACTGTGGCAGCTATGTATTGTGAGAATAATTTATATAATTATATTACGCATAATCGATAATCTATAACATAGTTAGTCATAAAAGACTCTTATGGAAAATAATTTGTGTAAAAATGTTACATATTTCATAATCACTTGGCCATGGATGAATTTCTATTTTATTACGATGCTTTCTTGTACAAATCCTTCGTAGAACTACATTTCTCTAATTGTCCATATTTTATTCTCCTAATTATATGTATATTTATAAGCACAGAAACAATAACACATTAAACGCAACAAGAGTATAAACTTAGGTTCTAATTATATGTGCCCATAGTTACATGAAAAGCCTATTTGATTCAAAGTATTCAGTCTATAACATAAAACATGAAATTACGAACTCAAATGCATATTATAATAACAAACAGGTTTAAGTAAAATTTCGTGCAGCGGAGACGCAAGCGACATGACCTATCTCTCACAGGGCTCATAGCCGACTAGCCGAGTGATGAGGTCTGGGCGGGGCGTAAACTAGCAACTGACACTCAGTAGGTACACCGCTTATGCTAATAAGGTTTAAATTGCTGAAGCGTTTGATATTGATGGGATCTACCGAGCGTCAAAATCATGGACGTTTGGCAGATTTTATTTAATTTTACAAAATATACACGTATAATATGGAAATAAATAGGTTAATTCTTTAGTTCATTAGATTTCCTACAATATTATCAAATAAAATATGACAGCTTACGATCAAAATATTGCAAACAGTGAGACGAAAGATTATTTTCTGCCTCGATTTTGTGATTTTTTTACCGTGATTCTATTTTACATACATAAAAAATTCTTTCAAAAGTCTTTTGTTCAGACTTTTGACTTTAAGCTCTATTTTTTGCTAGTTTGTAATATGTACAGTTATGGCTAGATGCGCGACGAAAAATTAGGTGTTTCACGGCTTCTGAGGTATAGCAGCCTTAATTTGACACCATAATCGTTGAGATATCTCAACAAACAAAAAATCTAATTTTCAAGTTGCTCTCGTATATAAATAAAATCAAATTTTCAAGTCGCTTTCGACACACAGTTAATTAAGCAATACTTTGCATTAGACTTGTGATGATACATTTTTGTTGTTAAAGGCGTTTAAGTATATAATTTGAACAGTGTATGAACACGGCGCGTGAGAATACGGAGCGGTCGCACTCGTTGCGTGACGTCTAATGTGAGCGGCGTGCGGCAACCTACTAAACATAGACTAATATATATTATAACTGGAGATAGACTGGCAACTGTCAATTTTATCAGATCTTAACGTTGAGCGCCACCTGAATGCCACTCAAGGAACTAAACGAAATATTTTTTTTTTAGCTATCGCTGCGTAACGTACGTAATTGTATTATAAGTCAAATGTTCGTGATATTTCTCATGTAACGTTTTCCCAAAAGAAAAACGTTATTACATGGGAAATATCACGAACACTTGACTTTTAATACAACTTCAAAGTTCACGAAATATCATTTCGACTTATTTACATTAAGAAATTAAACACTTTACTAGAGAAAATAAAGATGTTAATTCCTAATCTGAATCGGCCAAATCAGTTACAATGGGTTCGGATTAGAGGTCCTGCTGTATAGGTTTATTTAGTTAGGAAAAAATAAGGCAAAAATATAATATCAAATGTATTTATTTAGCTATACATTAATTTTTACACCAGTTTGTGTTTCTCTTTTTCTGCTCTTTCCTTTAATATATTGATTTCGAGCCTGTTGTATAATAGGATGCATTTGATCATGGTCTGCTGTACCATAATAATAAAAGCTCTTGCCAGTAAAATGAGCAGAACACTACACTTAGATATATGGTCCAAACTCCTTTAGGAGGGCCTATCTTAAGTACCTATGTCACAAACACTTACTTACACAAACAACACAGGTAATGCTGAAATAGATATTCCTGAATATTATACGTAGGAACTGAAGCTCAACTCTACGTAAATACCAATAAAATACCAAGAATCACAAGAAAAAAGTATGTAAACACACAGCCGGCAAATTTTCTTGTGACAATGACGTTACTGACATTTATTGTTTGTTTTTAATTTATGTAACGGTTTCCATTGTTTGCCAACAAAAAATATTTGTGGTCATGCAAAATTGTTTCAAACTAGTAAAATAATATAATAATAATGGTAATAAAAGTAAGTTTTTTTTATAAATAAATTCTTATTAAACTTTGGATTTATTGAAGAAAATATAAATTTTGACAATTTGTGTAGAGTACCATGGCAACACTGACAAAAAAGTTCCCTAGATTGGCAATAGGATGGCATTATTCACAAAAAAAAAAGTTGTTCGTCAGTTACCAGGGCATGCTACTAAATCCAACCATGTCGACATGGTCGGCCGATGTACCTACTTGTAAGTTTGTACCTAAAATGCGAAGTGCGCCCGGCCTGGCAGTGCAAGAAGATGATAGGTAAACGCTGGGGCCTATCCCCCAAAATTGTCTTATGGCTCTATAAGAGGATAATACGTCCGATGATAAGCTACGGCGCAGTAGTGTGGTGGCCTCGGACCAACCTAACAACGGCCGCCAACAAGCTTCAAAAGCTTCAAAGACTTGCATGCCTAGCGGCCACGGGCTGCATGAAAACTACACCTACAGCGGCACTTGAAGTGTTGCTGGACCTGCCTCCATTGCACCTGTTCATACAACAGGAAGCAACGATGTCGGCGGTCCGGCTAAGAGCTCTGAAGCTCTGGAGAGACAGTAACACACCGCACACTAGCAAAATACACTCTTTAAAGAAGTTCCTCTCACACAAGCCATTGGTGACCGAATACCGAAACAATTTGTGTTCGACAAGAAATACAAAATCCAACTGTACGAGGATCTACACGAAGGAGCGGTTAACCACAACGAGCTCACGATCTTCACAGATGGGTCTAATACGGATACAGGTAGGGAGGCCGGGGTTCAAAGTGCCGGGGGTAGGTTGTTCCGATCGAAATAGCTCCGCAAATAAAAGAGATGGCAATTGGTGTGAAGTGCGTCGCGAAACGTCATACTATCGCGCTATTGCATCAGCCACTTTAGTGACGGTGTGTCGGCGTGTGAGAGTGGTAATTGAATAGTGGCACATAAACAACACGTAAGTAAATTTTTTCGTCCCTAAACTTTTTGGTCTATCTTATTCAACTGTCTGACTATTTGCGAGTGACTTGGTATTATCAGTTAGGCAAACTATAGTGATTATCAATTTAATACCATTGATGACTTCTTATAACCTATTCTATTGTAATGGAAGGACACTTTGAAAATGGGATTTGGGGTTCAACGTTCCTCTGGCGGGGGGCTAGTTGTTCCGCGGAACAATCATTTAAAAGATAGACGCTTGATTAAAAGTGGTAAAATGAGTGCACCACCCCTCCTCCCCTCTCTAACATTTTAGGTAACATAGTGTCAAATCTAAAAAAAAAATATGCTGTAGATCGTAATAAAAAGTCCAACGAAAATTGGTTTGAATGATATATTATGTACTCAGCAGTTTTTGAGAAATATCACATGTTCAAAAACCGCAAATATAACTTTGTCGTTTGTACAAACACTATGAAAAAGTTATTTGTGCTGGCTAAACAGTGATAGTGGTATATGATTTAATATTTTGAATCCGGTATGCGCCTGGCGTGGACAACATAATACTTCACGCCTTTTATCCCTGAATGTATAGGCAGAGGTGTACCTATTACACACCCACACTTCGCCAGTTATGTTTCGGTGCCAATGTAATAGGGGGCGAGCCAATTGCCATCTACCGGCCACATTACTAAGCGAGCGATAATTAACATTTTTAATGCACACATTACTTCGAAAAGTCTCTCAAGATCTCACAGCCGTGGGAATACGAACAGGGCCCAATGATCAGATGCTTGTACTAGCTTCGGTCTACATGCCCGGTGATGAGGAGATCCCATCGAAGGAGCTGGCCGAGCTGGTGCAGCACTGTGAGGACCACGGCTGGCCAATAATACTCTCGGCAGATACTAACGCCCACCATCCACTGTGGGGGAGCCCCGAGGCAAATAGACGAGGTGAGATCCTAACTGAATACATCTACACAACAACACTAACGGTAATCAACAAAGGCTCAGAGCCCACATTTGTTAGCTCCAGATATCAAACCATAGTAGACATTACACTGGCATCGGATGGGGCCGCGGAACTTGTCACGAACTGGCATGTGTCCGCCGAACCATCCCTTGCCGACCACAGACGTATCTGCTATGACATACGAGTGCAAGAGAGGGTCATACAACCAAAACGCAACCCACGTAATACCGACATTGCGAGATACAAGACCCTGCTCGAACAAGAAATAGCCATGTCAAATTTCAACGACATGAATACAAGCACTACACACATAGAACACAACACTAATTTACGAACAAAATGCATACAACGCAGCTACCAACAAGCCTGCCCCACCACACTACCGAAAACGAGTAGTAAAACCCTATGGTGGGGATCGGAACTGGAGAAACTCAGGCGCAATCTGAGACAACTCCTCAACCGGGCCAAAAACACAAGGAAAGACACGGACTGGCACAAATACAAAGAAGCCCAGTCGCACTACAAGAAACGCATACGATTCCGCAGGGGAGAATCCTGGAGAAATTTCTGCACCAACATTAATTCCACATGCGAGGCAGCCCGTGTAAAAAAGATCCTATCCCAGGACAGCAACAAGACCCTAGGCTCCATAAGAAAGCCTGATGGCACCTACGCAACCACAGACATGGAAATAAGCCAAATACTAATCGAAACGCACTTCCCAGGTTGCACAGTGAACGAAGACTGTGATTGGGAAGAATCAGAACACAGACCACCGACCCAGACAGACTGGACGATAGCCAACAACATGGTTACCGGGGACCGGCTGAAATGGGCAATTAACAGCTTCCAGCCGTACAAATCTGCAGGCCTGGACGAAATAACACCAGCACTTCTACAATGGGGCTGCACAACGATTGTGCCACAGCTACTCAGCATATATAGACCATCTATAGCGCACAATTACATACCACGAAGGTGGAGGGAAGTAAAAGTCATATTTCTCCCAAAACCGGGCAAAACGGATTATACGCAAGCAAAATCGTTTAGACCTATCAGTTTGACCTCCTTCTTGCTAAAAACGCTGGAAAGGCTCGCTGACAGATACCTGCGGGAAGGCGCACTGCTACGCAGACCACTACACCCGCATCAACACGCCTACAGAAGTGGTAGATCAACGGAATCAGCGCTTCACTCCGTAGTGGGGACCATAGAGACAGCGCTATCTGACAAACTAATGATCTTAGGCGCCTTCATTGACATAGAGGGCGCCTTCGACAAGACTAAATTCAACAGCATTAGCCGTGCCCTTAACAAATTCGGAGTTGAACAAACCGTCAGTGGATGGACTGCCCCTGCTTTGGAACATAGTGGTAGACGATCTGTTGAGAAATCTGAATGACAAATGCTTCTTCACGGTCGGCTACGCAGATGATATTACCATCCTAATCAAAGGAAACTCAGAAGACATGATCCATTATCGGATGCAAGCAGCGATCAGGATCATGGAACAATGGTACAACCACCATGAACTGACGGTCAACCCAAATAAAACGGAGCTAGTACTTTTCACCAACAAAAGGAACACCCGTATGACCAGAAAACCAAAACTTTTTGGCACGGAGCTTAACTTATCGAGTGAAGTCAAGTACCTGGGCGTAACACTCGACCACAAGCTCAACTGGAATAAACACATCACCACTAAAACCACAAAAGCATGTACAACCTTCTGGCAGTGCAGGAGAATAATAGGCAAGAAATGGGGTCTAAAACCATTCATCACCCTATGGATCTACACTGCCATAATACGCCCCATGCTCACATACGGTGCAGTAGTGTGGTGGCCACGCACTCAACTAAGCACAGTCAAGAGCAAACTGCAGAGCATACAACGCCTCGCCTGTCTGGCCACAACAGGCTGCATGAAAACAACTCCAACGGCGGCACTGGAGGTGCTTCTCGACTTGCGACCACTGCACCTCATCATCCAGCAAGAAGCAGGTGCCGCTGCGATCCGGCTCGATAAGTTCGGGCTCTGGAGTAGAGATGACCGTATAACCCACGCACGCCTGAAAAGGACGTTAACTAACGAGATCCCGGTGCTAGATGCAACGTGTGATCTCATACCTAAAACCTTTGTCTTTGACAAAAAATACCGCATACAACTGCAAGGATAGTTCTGGTATACACGAAGTTAGAGTATACACAGACGGCTCAAAAACAAAGTATGGGACGGGTGCCGGAGTGTTCTCCCATGACTTGAATATCAATCTCTCAACATCGCTTGGTAAACTCAACACCATCTTCCAAGCTGAATGCGTTGGGATAACAAGGGCGGCGACGGCGATCGCGGCCAGAAATGTGAGCAACCTGTCAATACGCATCATCACAGACAGCGCCTCAGTACTACAAGCTCTCGATGGCAACTGCTTTAATAGCGGCCTAATTATGGAGTGCCACCAAGAGCTGCAGAAAACTGCAACGAGAAATCGGGTCACGCTCCAGTGGATACGAGGACACAGTGACTCCACGGGCAATGACGCAGCAGACCAACTGGCAAGGAAAGGATCGGACACGACAACTCTAGGACCCGAACCAATTGTTCCGATACCGTTCAACCAACTAAGAACATGGTTACGCGAGAGAACCCTACAACAACACGAAAAAGAGTGGGCAGAGTTAAAAGAGTGTAGGCAATCTAAAGATGCCTTTCCCCAATTAGATAAACGACTCTCGCAAAAACTGTTGCACTCCAACAGGAAAACACTCAAGCATCTGACTGGCATAATAACCGGCCACTGTCCACTAAACAAGCATCTCTACAACATCGGCGTCACGGACAGCCCACTATGTAGGGGCTGCATGGGGACCGAAGAAACACCCGCTCATATAATCCTACATTGTACCAGCGTGAGCGACCAACGGACGAAGTTCCTGAACAACCCCAGAACCATGAGCGAAGCCATACGCAATACTGGTCAACTCATGGCCTTCTGGAAGGAGCTTGCATGGTATGAGTAGCAGGGCGACAACCGCGTCACTGCTAACGCACAATGGCCCAATTAAGTGGCTAAGTGCGGAAAACACCTGTCCAACTAACTAACTAACTACTTCGAAAAGTCAGAGGTGTGTAGCCGAGGATTGAACCCGTGACCATCGTCTCGGCAGTCCGATACGTACACCAATGGGCTATCGCCGCTGTTTGATAACGCGATGAGACGACAACTGCTGTAGTGATAATATGTAAGATTTAATTACTAATATGAATATTAAAAAATAGGGATTGGTGTTTAAAGGCCGAAAATTAAGAGCTGTATGTATTTTTTAAATCCACATCATAAAAAAATTAAAATGAAAATAATGCAGAAAAATAAAAACATATTTTTTGGGCTGGCCACCCTTATGATTTAAGGGTTCGAAAAATAGATTACGACCGATTCTCAGGCCTACCGAATATACATGCAAAATTTCATACAAATCGGTCCAGCCGTTTCAGAGTAGTATTTTAACTTATACTGTGACACGAGAATTTTATATATAAGTATAGATAAAGATAATAACCAGACCGATTATCAAAATTCCTAGGTCATGGTTTGCCAATGTGCCATATAAAGTAGCGTGTTAGGTGTACCGTGAAAGACTGACCGATAAAATTGAAAATCGTTATACCTACACTAAAAAAAACAGGCATAATCGAAGTGCGCGTGTAAGTAGCGATGTCAAAATAGGATTGGGTGGGATATGTCTGTAGGATACATGTCGAAAAGTGTACATACATCACCACACAATGGAACCCTGAAGGAGACACAAAAAAAATCGTGAGGGCGAGAATCAAATGAAATTGTTCAATATCTAAAAAAGTGGTGATATATTGTAGAAAGTTACAGGCTCTAGGAGGTATGGAGGGTGTCGGAGACCTTCTAACCTCAGGTCCCTCTAATTTAGCAACTGTCTTTTGCGAAGTACCTATGTGATCTAAATGTCCGTTGTCTTCAAGCAGCAGTAGGCTCTAACGAATAAAGATATAATTATGATTATAACGATTGAGACCGGTGACGGTTGTTACCAGGCACCTTTACATCATTGTTTGCAATTGTTGACAGTGAAATTTTCTAATGTAATATGCTGTCCAGATCATAGGAAGCTGAAGTGCATGATACTAGCATTGGTCCCCCAGACAACAACCAATACTTTTTCTGAATAAAATTTATTTTGTGCAGGAGTTGGCCGGTTTTTCTTGGTTCAAGCGCATTGCTGAGCGATTTCTATTGTCGGACCGGACCCATTTCATCACAAGAAACGATAGGTTTCAATATTCCCCCTATATTGTAACGGTTGAGTAAACTCACATAGCACTCAATGCGTGTTTGTTAGTGTACTTCGCTTAATTATTTCTGCAATTGTTTCCTCTGTAATTTATTTTAAGAGAATTAGAATTGTTTCATAAATCGTTACTAACACCGAAGCTAACTCTGATGTTGTTTGCGTTAGATCTGCTTCCATGATAACATTTAATTCTGCATTGTCAACTATGGTCTCGAGTCGTTCACGGAATTAGCAAAATATCGGGGACATAGGAAACACTCAAGGAGGAGCGCGGAGTCGCTGGGCAAGGAATGGTGAATTGGTGACCTAACACTGCGTATGAATGGCCACATTCACAAAAAAATGATTTCTAGAAAAATCACTTATGAATACCGGAATTACGATATTTGGGCCCTCAATTCCGGTATTATAATATCGGCAAATAACGTCCGAAATTCCGGAATTACGAAATCTCGGAATTCCGGGATCCATGCCCTAGGTGGGACCCGAGCCCATTATTCCCCTCCCTTCTGGTTTTTATCGCAACCTGGTAAGAAATAGGACCAGGACCTAACACAACCAGTCCTGGATTGGTATTGAAAAATGTAGGCAGGCCAAGGAGGCTCTTCCCGCAGTAGACGGTAAGATAGCCAAACAAATCCTCCGGCTGTCCAAACAACAACTGCGGACAGTCACGGCCGTCTACACAGGACACGGATTCTTTAATAAACACCTATTTACTATAGGTATCACCGACAGCCCGCTGTGCAGGGCCTGTATGGCAGCACACGAGACAGCAGCTCACCTGCTCCTCGACTGCCTTGAGGTCGCACAGTACAGGCAGCAGTACCTGTCCAGATACAGCACCCTGAGCAGTGGGCCACATCAAGAGTCTGCTGGCCTTCCTCGAAGAGCTGGGGTGGCTCGAATGACGACACCATTCCCACCCGCACGCAAAATACACGCCAAGACGTGGAGTTGCGGAAACAGCCCTATGAACAGCCCGTGCCATCAAGTGTCAAGTAAGTTTTTAAGCCATAAAAATGGCATGTAAACATGTAGATACCTTCACTATTTTTTACTTGAATTTACACATGGTGGGTGTTTATAACGGCAGTCGTTGGCGTTACAAATTACGACATACTTACATATATGTAGGTACATATACCTACTTACCTTTCACAGATATACGACACCCCACGCCATCCCAAGCGTATTGTACCAATTAAATCCATCCAATT
Organism: Euclidia mi; assembly: GCA_944739405.2. Classification (NCBI taxonomy): domain Eukaryota; kingdom Metazoa; phylum Arthropoda; class Insecta; order Lepidoptera; family Erebidae; genus Euclidia; species Euclidia mi. Next base: position 45,494,674 of record OX123202.2, read on the forward strand.
TACTATGGATTGGTTAATCCATGGATTATATGTGTAGGATCATGATGTGATTGTCGTATATGTGTTTCCACTTTTATGAGTCTAAGTTAAAATCATCTGTGGTGTACATAAGTAGTTATAGGTAAATTCACGAAAGATGACCACTGCGCAGAAATCATTTTTTAGGTCCCTGTGGAGGTGCGGGGTGAGGCGCGGGTGGAGTGCCAATGGCGTGGCTCCGTTCTTGACGCATTCCCTAAATGCGTCAAGAATGGAGCAACGCCATTGGTGCACGAATGTACATATGCGCGACGGCCGCCATTTGTGGTCAACTTTCGTGAATTTACCTATACCTACTTGCACGCCCATTCTTAGAATCTTCATAGATATCCCACCACTTATTCCAAAGTGACTAACGTGAATCATCGAGGGTAATAAAATAAAAGAAAATAAGTGAAATAGCATTATGTTTAATTCATATCACTGTCGCATGTAACTGTGCAGATGGGATGGTAGAATTGTAGGCTTTACTATTGTTTGTGTGATTTGGTTGAGTAGGAGCTTCTGTGTCTGGATTATGCTGTTCCCCAGTATTTACTTTGATATATGTGTACATTCTCCTCGGTTCGTATGTATCCATTGAGTAAGAAAGGGACGTCAATCCATCCAGTAAATATAACGGAGAAACCGTTGGCTTGTATTCGGATCTGTAAAAAAATACTTACTTAGTTCAAATCAGATGCGAGCCCAGTGTGGTACTTTCAAAGGGTGTATCCCACTATTTCCATGGAAATGCAAAATGGAAAAAGTGGGACAAGCGTTTTATACAAATTCTATCCCATTATTTCCATTGCGGCAAAAAACCGCTAGTACCCTCTGCATTTAGTTTTATGGCGTTTGTTGCATTTCCATAAAGTATTATTATTTTTATAGACTGTGTTTAGTATATTCATATCCCATGTGCAATAATACAACACCCTTCCCACTTTTTATACATAAGCTCCATGAATAAAATGATTTTATTATTATCCAGTCAATGAATCAATAACTCAATAGTGCAATAATAGAACTATAATAAGACTGCTACTGAAAGTCTTGTTAACTTGAGAAACTAGCGTGACGGAGCCCTGCTTCGCAGGGCTTCTATTTTTGGATAAAGGGTCACAAGGAACCTAACATAACCTATTAAGTTTCTTGAGTTAACGAGACTTTCATATGAACGATACGTCGGCCTTGCATACTTCGCTCCAGTGAACTTTCGAACTGGCGTAACCTACATCGAGATCCTGTACTCTAGAACAAACATAGGTACGTCCACATTTCAAACTCCGACATTCAGTAGCCGACTGGTTTCCATGTGCACGCCGTCATAAGAGGCAATGCAGTGTTTTTTAATCGCCGCGCCGCGCCGCCCGCAATGGAAATAGTGGGAGACTCTGTCCCAGTATTTCCACCAATGGAAATACATAATGGAAATAGTGGGATTCACCTTTTTCAAAGGTAGAGTCAATTTGATGTGAACTAGAACTGCATTTATTGAAATTAGGGCTCATGACACGTTTAAATCGGTTCAGCCAGTCTCTGTGTCGTGTATACATTCGAAAAAACATCGTTATTTTGATATCACAGACAGACACTTCAATTTTATTTATATGTGTAAGTATATTTAATATTCTTATACTTACTGAACTCGTTCGGCTCCACTATACTTTTTTAAAGTTTTGTACCTTCCTAATAATGGTATACTATTTTCAACGAAGTAATTGGCAATAAATACTCTGTAAATAAAATACTGACATTAATCAATAATATTCAAGTGGAGAAGTCTTAAGCCTTGTATTCATTAGGCAACATTTGTTGATAAACTGTTTATGACGTGTTTATCATCAAGTTTACCGTAAACACTGTTTCCGAAACATGGCCGTCCACACTTGTCAGTTGTTGCTAGGATGTCGCCCGAGGGGGTAGTGATGCTCGGTGTTTGTGCTTACATAATAATTCATAACTACTAAAAAAAAATAAGAAAAGGTGGTGGCTTCGGAATTATCTCTTAAGTAAAAAAATACGTACTTCATGACCTTCGTGAGTTTGATGGTACACAAGTACAAGTCTTTTTGATTTGGTATACAAGTACGAGTGTTTTTGACGACCTAAGCTTTTTCTTTTCACGAGAAAATTGTGAGCGTAGATCTTCGTTTCCACTTCTTTTTGCGACATATTCAATTCTGCAGCAATATCGGTCCAAGCATTTTTTAAAAAATTTATCTTTATAATCTCTATTTGAAGAGTCTCAGGGTTGAGCTACACCTATCAGCACCGCATCGCACTTTTCTATGCTTCTATCCTTTTCTGTAACTTGGGACCGTCATTTACTAGAGCGAGAAAGAGAGAGGGAACACGATCGCCTTTTCAATTCCGCGGCGTGCTGAAGCGTTTCGTCTCTCTTTCTCGCTCTAGTGACGGTCCTAAGTGACAGAAAAGGGTAGAAGCATAGAAAAGTGCGATGCGGTGCTGATAGGTGTAGTTCAACCCTCAAAGAACATGATGCTGTTGATAAAGCTCTATGAGCATCGAAACTTGGTTGTTGGACCACACTACTTCCATGTTAATAAACTCGCGCAACACACGTCCACACCTGTTGACTTTTGCTTATAAACAAAATGTTTCGGCTTGTTCTCCGTTTGATTGGGGAACACGGCAACATGTTTCAGAAACAATGTTTCATCACAATTGTTTATGAAATGTTTATAAACTGTATCCAGAGATGATGCAACACTGCTTATAAACAGTGTTTATCAACAAATGTTGCCTAATGAATACAAGGCTTTAAACTTTTAACTTAGTATGATTTAGTAATTTGCAGTGCATTTCCCCGTGGGTAACGTAATATTTATGCAGCAATTTCTTCTACCAGTAGATGCGAGCGCTCGGGTCCATTGAAGGCATGATTTTAGTCGGGATGCATGCCTCGTCTATCCTCACATGTGTAATAAATTAGACACTTGTAGTGAAATGGCTAAAATAGGGGATGATAATAATATTGATAATCCCATTCTAGCCTGATAATCTTGATTATGGAGTTATATCGTAATAACTCCGTTCGACCAGACATTTGAATGGAGATATTAATCGGCATAAATGGTCTGCCTCGTTGGTCTCGCGGCATAAATGTGCGCGTGGGATAGGTAGGTCTCAGGTTCGAACTCTGGGTCGGGCATAGTATTATTGGGTTTATCCGTTAGGAAATTCTCAGTAGCAGCGCGGAGTCTGGTAATGTGCCCGGTACGGCAGTAGGCTCGCCGCCTATTACGTGGGACTAAAATAAAGCTGGCGAAAAGTGGGTGTAGCAATATACCTCTGCCTACCTCTTCAGGGATTTAGGCGTGAGACTATGTATGTATGTATTAGTCCCTCGCAGTGGCGATCCAGGGGAAGGGTACTAAGGGGCTTAAGCGTTTCCCTGCATCCAAAAGCATATATTTTCTTCTAAAAAGCTTTTTAGACCTTAGACAGAACCATCCATCACCAGGTTCAAGCCTCGTAAATCTAAATTCTGGATCCACCACTAATCCCTTGGTATAAAGATTTTGAAAGCTGTTGGTAGGTAGGGAAAAGTAAACTTAGAAATGTGTAACATCTTACCTATTGTATAAATCTTCGAAATCCGCATCGTTTCCCCAGTAATTATTCGAAAATCCGTTAATCTTTTCGTACTGTTCTGGCGTCATCGCAACTGCTCCACCGAATTTGGGAATATAGGCAGGCCTGTAGGGTAGGTATTCAGTTTGAATAGAAATGTGCTCAATATCTGAATTTTCTAAAATCTTTTAGAATAGTGCCTATTAATAATGGTTACTTTTTCTACTACTTGTGTTCGTTAGTCGTACGATTTTGACATTCTCTTGCATATTTGCCTACGTATATGTCTTTCAAGACCTTTTTTAGTTCAGCAATATGTTTCCAAATTACCTGCTTGTACTATAAAGATAAAACATATAAAGATAAAACAGTATATGTGGTGTCCATTGGAACTAAGGCAAAAGCTAGTGTAGCTATTGTATAATGCAGCCTACAGGGGCAATTCCTTTATAATAACTTATTTTCGTACTTAATCGGTCTCTCGACGATGGTGGCCAGTTGCCTAGGGTACCAACTGCACCGGTACAAGTTGCGTGAGTCTGTGGGAACGATGTGAGCCTCGTGGAAGATCACACACGTCCAAGAATTGTTGCGTCGCTTCTGCGCCTCCCGGTACCCAATGTTCAAGAGCATACCGCGGTTGAATAATTGACTGGTGTTACCTTTGAAGAAGATTTTGATTAACCAGTGCTTGTGACCGGTAAAATATTAGGAACGCATTATCTATAACTGCTGTTTGATAAATTTTTGGCAAAGTGCTCATAGTTCCTTTCCTTTCCCTTTTCTACATCAGATATGGGCTCCTTTACCTTAATAGATAACCTTTAGAAAAAAAATATGTTAGCATGGTTCAATTGGTGTTCGACGCATTGATTGGCTCGACAAAAAAAGGCCAACTTCCTTTGTCAAATCGAAAAAAATACCTACGCTCTAAGTTGATTAACCGCTCAGCCACGGCCTACAGCGGCGGCGGCAGCGGCGAGCGTTTTCGATGTACATGGCGCTTTACTCCGTCACGGCCGCGCGTCGCATCATAGTATACGCGCCATGTACATCGAAAACGCTCGCCGCTGCCGCCGCCGCTGTAGGCCGTGGTCGGGCCATTACCTAACTCTAGTGTTGCCAATGAAATGCCAACTACGATAGGTAATACTTCTAATGAAGATTGGTAGGTACTCACTTTGTTCCACAACGAAGATTTGATAGTCTAGTTGCTGTTTCATCAGCACTGGATGTAGGACGAACAAAAACATCGCAAGGTATCGCCTGCAACCTCTGTGTACAATTTTTTTATGTAACTAAGTATTTCAGTACCTACCTACTACTTACCTACAACTCCTACAAGTCTTTGAAGACAGTTCAAAAAACATTTTTGCTGTCATTCAGGCAAAATTTTAGTGTCTTCAAAGGCACTTGTATGATTTTAGCTGAATGACGCTTTGTTATAAATCATTCGCAATAGAGAGTTCTGTTACAGCACTGTAAGCTTGGTCTTCTAAAGTGAAGCCGTATACAATATCCATCAAGTTTAGTGTGCCAAGTTGCAAAGCAGTAAATCAGTAAAGAGCCCACAGGGTAGGGCAGACCACAAGGGTAGACTTTAGGTCCTGTTCTACTTACCGAGCCATTTTTTTATTTGATCTACTTTTTTGAAATCATAAGTAGGTGGTGAAACATTCTCCGTCACATGTATTGTGATCCAAATAGATTGAAGAGATGATTTGAACAAAATGGACACGTTTGAAGAGATGATCTGAACAAAATGGACACTTTCCATGGCCAGCCGTTGGTCAATACGGTGAAAGTGCAGTAATACGAACCTGTAAGCTATTATTACAGCTACTTTTTGTCGAGAGTGACAAGTTATTGGTTGATAAGATCCACCGAAATTCAGATCACCGTACTTCGCTTCAAATTCCTGTATCGACATTTGCGAATCGCTATCCGAAATAGGACCTGTTGGATAGATTAAAAATTATGTTTTCTATGGTTAGAGTGCTGCATTTGATAAATGCAATTGGAGTATTTCAAGGTGCCATCACTTTTATGGTGACAATTGACGGTTTCCTCCCCTCGCTTGTTAAAAAGGCAGTTAGGGCAACACCAGACCTGCTCTATGGAAACCAGTTCGCAGTTTTGCAGAACTTGCTAGGTTGCAGTTTGGGATGAAGCTTAATAGACAGCTCGAAATGTATTCCTTACTGCAGTCTGAGGTGTTTCCACCACTGCCGTGTGACGCATACTACTACACAAGCTACACTGCTCGCAAAGGAATACTACCTCTTCGCGACCACTGTTATAAAATCAGCTTCATTGCGTAGTGATAGTTACTGCAGTCAGGCAGGCACGTTCAATATAAAATTCATAATATTGCCACTTGCCACATACATCTCAAATAAATCTAAACGTACACAAGCTAATATAAAGCACGCAAGCAAACCTAGTCCAGACGGCAGATCAGGACAGTACTGTTCGACTTCTTTGATCGGCGTGTAGTCACGATTCGGGAGTGAACTTGTGTTAGATCTGGTGATTTCTCCAACAGGAGTTGCTATGTCGTGATCACAAGATAAGCCGTCGCAATCTGCTTGAATTAGGGATCGTGATTCCTCTACACCACTGAAGAAAACGAAAATAGTTTTATATAATAAAATAACTCATAGCTATGCGAGGGCAGCCCATGCTTATCCATAATCGAGGGCTGGTTCCGCGATTGCTTCACGCTTGTGTCTGTGAATATTGTCTAACATGGAGCGATCCAGTAAGAGTCGCCTTCCAATTTAAATGAGTTATGGAAAAAGCAGATTGTGTACACCATACCGTCTCATTATACCATTGATAGTACTTTTTCTCAAGACGATCATACTTGCCGCAAGCAGTTTAGAGGGCTTAGTGCAGTTTTAGCCGGCGCATTAATTGGCTCACTTCTTAATAGTTAATTGAAGAAATCGTTTCGAGCCAAACCAGCATGCCGAACACTCTGGCCTTATCAAACAAATTCATAACTATACTTTACTACCAGAGAACTTCTATCATACCTTGCAGTTTTTGGATAATAATAACTTGAAATTCTTTGTCCATCGCCATAGTGGAATCTCATATAAACATAGTTCGTGCAATTCAAAACGACCGCCGCTATCAAACATAATACCAGCATCCTAAACGACGCCATTGTAAAAAGTACACTTAAAATTTACTACTAATAAATAAAAAATATAAAATACAATACAAAATACTTTTAGCAAAGAAATATGACTGAATTGCACCAATAAGGAACAATCAATCAAAATGACACATAGAAAAATTATAAAAGGCTGTGAAAAGCATTCTTGGTTCTTAGCCGAAACCAAAAACAAGGAAGAGAAAGAATCTAACTTCTTAGTAACTATCCCTCATCATCATCATCAGCCTTTAACAGTCTACTGCTGGACTAGGCGTCTCCTATGAAAGGAGGAATTGGCCTACTATACCACGCTGGCCAAACGGGTTGGTATAGGGTTTGTATCAAGTTTTCCTTCTCTTACAGTGCTGTTCTCTGTATAATATACTCCCTCTGTCGGCTCTTAATTACGACACCCATGGGATGATATGGGGTGGTGACATTCCGTATTCTTAATCCGACACCACACGGAAACTATCCCTCAGGTTTATGCAATTATGACGTTTAAAGCTACGTACTCACATTCGGTATTACTCGATAGTTTTACTCCAAAACGAGTAATACTTTACGTGTGGACCGCAAAATTCACAGCTAGAAGGCTCGCATCGAGCCGCCTCGATGGCATGAAATAAAAGTAATTTCCCTCGCACCTACTCGAAAAAAATGGATTTTTGAGTTTATTCCAAAGGTGTCGTAGAAGAATTTATTAACTTATATAGACTTCTTATAATTAAGAATTGCTAAATGTAGCCACCGTCTCCTTTGTTGAACAGACATCTTTTGGCTCGAACGGTTCGATGAATACTGATCGGTGCGCGTCACTCGATAGATGAACGCTGAATGTGTGGACGAAAGCCCAAGCCGTGGTTTTTACTCGATATGTTAGCTAGATCGAGTAACACCGTATGTGAGTACGGAGATTATGTAGTGCTCATACGGCTAACAACAAAACAAAAGCTAAGCTATTAGGGCAATCATCAAAATTTCATGTAACATTTTTAAACTATCCACCAGACGACGCACATGATCAATATGCTAGGAAACCCTTCCCGCTTCCGATATCAGAAGCATTAGAACCAGCATACCGGTAGAGTGGTTATGTACCCGCACTGGCAACGGATGTGACGGCTGACTAGATTTATATGTCAGCAGGTACCGTCGGATGCTTTGCACCATGCATGCAAAACTTCCAAGCAAAAGTATTGGCAAGGTGATACCTTTGGACAAATATCTTTGGAAGCTATGCAAATGTTGCGTCCAAAGTCCTTGCCACTATCGCGGCAAATTAAGTTGTACCCGAGCATCATACGGGACAACAAATCATCGTGCCACGTTATTTTAAGACCGCCCTTTTATGATGGTTAAAAAGCTGCAGCGTTCCAGAAATTCGCGATGCAAAGATTATCTGCGTGCCTCTAGCGGCGAATTTGGAAGGTGTTCGGGTACGACACTTTTGACAGCTTTCAATACATCTTTGCTTCGAGGTTACAGTATTGAGCTGTCAAAAGTGTCGTACCCGGACAACTTCCTAATTCGCCGCTAGAGTCGCTAGTTAGAATCTTAGCATCGCCAATAGCCTGTTCAAGGCTTGACTTCCAGGATTTGCGTTCTAATACCGGTGAAAACCGGGTCACGGGCTTTCAAAGTCTGCATGAACATTATATTATAGTCTAAGACATCTACACTCCGGCCCACGCCCTGGCCATAGCTAAAAACTAAAAACTATTAAAACGATGAATATACACATAAAAACTCACAAAACCTTCATTATTACAAATAAAAACTATTCAAATTGTCACAATTGTAATGACATTTTGGGATTATCGCGTATGTATGTCTGTTTAACATTTTTTGCAAAATTTATATTGTAAAATGCCGAAATATTATAGGTTCAGAGCCACAACGCCTACTCGCAAACCAAAACGAAGCAAGGAGAAAGAAAAAGAAAGAGAATTAGAAAAGTGAGTTGTATTGTTTTGATTAGTTCTTAGTCTTCCTAAGAACTAACTAGTTCCTGAGGCAGCAATAGCCTAGTGGAGATACCAACAGACTGCCATGCAGAGGGTATCGGGTTCGAATCCTAGGCGCGCACCACTGACTTTTCAGAGTTATGTGCGTATTGAATTATTCATTATCGCTTGCCCCGTGCCTTGGAGAGCACGTTCAGCCGTCGGTCCCGGTTGTTATGAAGATCTTTGACAATCGATATGGAGTCAGTAGGTACCTATCTCTAGATAAACTGACACTAGTCTAAATCATGGAATATCGCTATCCCTTTGGGTTGCGGGGGTCAGGCAGGCAGTCGCTCTGTGGAAAAGCTAATATTCAGTCAAATCCTGTTAGAATAGTAAGCGGACCCCAGGTTGAAACTGGGATAACGCTAGGAGAAAGAAGTTCTTAGTCTTCCTACTTACCTACCGAATTCCTACTGAGTTCGCGTTTACAGTTCCTTATCTAAATGGTACAGATTTTTGGACTGTAAGTAAGTAGGTAACTAGGTACAATGGATAGGTACCTATTACATAAATTTGTATCTTTGACTTTGACCTTTCCTTTCGTCTAATAGGTAGATATAGGTACCTATGTGCGATTAAGAATAAAATGTAACATCCACATAACATAACATAACTTCCTGCCTTTTATCCCCGAAGGGGTAGGCAGAGGTGTATTACACACCCACTTTTCGCCAGTTATGTTTCGGTCCCAAAGTAATAGGGGGCGAGCCTATTGCCATCTACCGGGCACATCATTAAGCGAGCGATAATTAACATATTTAATGCTCACATAACTTCGAAAAGTCAGAGGTGTGTGCCCGGGGTACCTGGGGATCGAACCCGAGACCATCGTCTCGGCAGTCCGTTATGTACACCACTGGGCTACCGTATATAGCTGTAACATCCACTGCAAACATAGCAGATTTTATAACGTTCTGCCAATGCCACTTATGTTGCTTTTGGTTGGGATCGCCAATGGCCTTACATAAGTATTTGATTATCCATACGACTATGTAGGTCGACCTTCTTATGTACCTAGTACGGTGTTTGAAAAATGCTTATGAAGATATTATTTAGGTACCTACTTTTTGTATACCTACCAACTTATTATACCTAATAATTTCAGAGTTAAGTTCGAGGCAGAAAGAAGTTGGCTGGACTTAACACTTGCTTGCACACCAGCGCCATCTTGGTATTTACGGCGTACATCATGGCGCGAAAGTCCGCCTCTGATGGGGCTCCCGAGGCAGCTTGCCGCTGGCCTCCGAGCATCGCTACAATTGAGTAACCGACCAATTTTCGTGTTTAAAATCCCAGCAGTTCGCTCCCAAGACGTCATGCGGCCATTTTGAATAAAAAATGTATAGGTACATATTGTAAATTTTCCCGCGTTTTTGTTAAGGCTTTGAAGTTTGATTATCCGTAAGGCAAGTTTCTTTTCGTTGTCAAGTGTTCGTCCTCAGTTATTTTCGTCTTATAGTGTGTTGCCACAAACAATAAATTTTCCAAAAAGCTTTATTTATATTTGTTAACTTTTATTATTTCCCCTCATACAAGTTACAACTGCAGTAAATAGTAGCAGCAATCGATGGTATCTACTGTGTGTGAATGTGAATGATTGACTCTTAATAATTGGTAAGTATTAGTAGAATGTTATGGTGATTGAGCAGAACTAACAGCCAGCAAAGGAAAGTGTGTGTGTTGAAGTTAAGTAGCGATGCTGCGAAAGTGTCCTAATAGTAAAGCTCACGAGTGGTTTCAGTCTTATTTAAGAAATAGAGAACATCTAGTAGAAATAGAATACTTCAACCATTCCACGAATGAAATACAACATGTCAGATCAAGTAAAAAAATAATCAATGCGTCGATTCCACAAGGTAGCGTAATTGGGTGTCTTTTGTTTCTCATTTATATCAATGATTTGCCCAAAACAATAGATGGACCGTGTGTTCTATTTGCAGACGACATCTCACTCCTAACAACCTGTCAAAATAATAATAAATTAAATGAAAAATTAACAGTAACGCTTGACAAAGCAGTAACTTGGATGGACGAACACAATCTGGAAATTAACTTCTCAAAAACCAAAATAATGCCCTTCCATCCCTACCAAAAACCTCCACTAGAAATAAATTTTATTTACAATAATATAAAAATAGAAACCGTACCAGAATTTACATTACTAGGATTATCTATAGACACTAACATAAACTGGAAATCACACATTAAGAAAATGAGAGCAAAGATTTCAAAATTTACATACGCCCTTGCTGAAGTTAAAAAGACAACAGACCTGCAAACTGCCCTTGCTACATACTATGCATATGCTTATGCATGGTTTAGCTACGGCACAATACTGTGGGGCAATAGCACAGATGCACCAACACTCTTTACAATTCAAAAAAAGCTGGTTAGAATTTTAGTGAACATCGACGATACAGATAGTTGCAAACCCCATTTTAAAGAACTCAATATCTTAACTTTACCCTCCATATATATCTTGGAAATGTGCAAATTCGTAAGAAAAAATCTAAACATGTTTACCAAGAGAGAAGACACCCAATGTAGGTACGTACTACGCCATAGGGATAGACTTAAACTGCCCACCTCACGTTTAAAACAACACACAGACAGCACATATGTAATGTCTATAAAAAATTATAATAAATTGTCTGAAGAAATTAAAAACCAACCTAAATTTAACCTATTTATAAAAAAATTAAAAACACTACTATTAAACAAATGTTATTACAATTTAAATGAATACTTGACTGACAAAATACAATAATATAAATTACAATAATATAAATAATAATAATACCTGCAAAAATAATAATAAAATCACTGACATAACTGACAAATTACATTAATATTAGCAATATAAATAAAGATAAACATATAATAATTGACATAACTCGCAAATTATATTAATATAATAAACGTATCTTTAAAAATATTATTAAAACTACAAACATAACCAATAAGTTGCAGACATATTATATACACTTGTACTATCAATCTATAAAATTAATATTATACCCACTATACCTACAAATACACATAGAATAATTATAAAGCAATGATCATTATAATAAAATGGAAAGATGCTAAAAATTAATTAAAATACAGTATATATACATTGCTATAAGTAATACAACTGTCATGCTATATTAGAAATAATGCAAAATTATTATAATTATAATTAAATATGAAACAGAATAAATCCAGAACAATGCAGCTAAAGCCCTCTTCCTCCCTTCTACATTTGCTGTGCCTGACAGGGTCCATGATGATACCATGTATTATTTTTATAACACCAAATTAACATATGGAATGCAAATATTGAGTATTGAGTATTGAGTATAGTATAATAATATATACCTACCTACGGTCTTTGATAGACCTAGTTCACCTAGATGGTAGAAGTTCTCCCTAAAAGTAAATAAGTACCAATTTTGCCTGACTTACTTTAAGTCGAATCAAGCTTTTCTCCTCTCTCCCCAAATAATTATTCAGTTGAATCTAACTGCTCCTCCTTCTACCAAAATTCAGTTGACTCAAGGTCTTTACCCCGTCTTTCCATCCAGGCATCACCCGCTTTTTGTGCACATTTCACAAAGGGTTCATGGTAAAGAAATCTACAGGAAACTCAAGATATCAGATACCTACAGGGTAGTTAAAATCAAACAACACAACTATATAAAAACAAATAATATTTTATTAAAAACAATTTTGACAAATGAAAACTAATAGGTATATCACTTTGTTTAAGTAACTCATGGTCTAAACTATAATGTCTAACGTAGGTAGGTTATATTATTACGAGCGTTGATGTCTAAGCGGAATTTCTATACTATAAGACTATGAGTGTATGCACACACGTACATACATACGCGCGAGATTTGTAAGCAAGAACGTTAATATTACATTAGCAATATTACAAAACTCAAATTCACACAAGAAGTGTGGGTCGTTCAAGCGATAATACACTTTTTTCAGACAGATAAGGCCTAAAATTGCTTGCGATAAGCAAGCTACCCACCACTGCCCCATGTATGAATCAAGTCTTCAAGAAATAGGCCTCTTGCTCGCGTAGTTCATAACGTCTTCAGTAAAAGTAGGTATAAAAATTCTACTTCTTAACATATTATATTAATACAGTTATTGACTTTCAATTTACTAGAACCTCACTAAAACCTATCTGTTATATAAATTAATAAGAGTTTTATTTATTCACGCCATTTTCATTTTCTGAGTTTGAGCTGTTATGATTCATGGAATACAATAGTTCGTAATATAGATATGTTTTAAATGTTATATTCATGCATGTTGTCGAAATGTAAAATTAGTATACCTACTAACTATATGACTTTATAAATAATATATCTGAATGCAAAATATATCTACTATGAAGAATTTATCATCTGCGGTAACTATCATAGCTATGATTTAACATGTCGGTTCCTTTTAGGCCAGATAAAAGATTGTCATTGCTTGAAACACCCGAAATAAAATGTTCTACTAAGTCAACGGGCTGTTTATGGTGGCAGCACTGCAGCCTATGCTATAGATATCACGTTAAAATAAATCCAATGTTTATAAGTAGTTACGATCTTCTTGATTAAAACGTCTGTACGTTTCGCCTAGCAAACTCATTCCTTCCGTGAACTTGTCTACAACCTTATCGCATCTCGTTAAAAAAACACAAATGAAAAACAAAACACCTCCCGCAGTAATAACTATCATTAACCTGGTATATTTCATAATCCTAAAATTTAGTAGTAAATTATTTTTTATGGCAACTCGAGATAGAAAGATGAGACATCAAAAACTACGCTTGTACAAAAGTTAGTAACGGTGCTCGAAAATTCAGGTAGCTAGATTTCAGGTAAGTAGTCCTACTTTTGTGAAAGTAAATTAGATATTTAATTTTAATAATCGTGGGAACAATAATAAAATAATCATGTGATGAAGAATACGAATATTTCAAGCAATGGCAAAATCTTTTTACGAATACGGTATGTATCACATAGTATGCCTTACAACTAAATAAATGAATTAAAAAGAAAATACAAAGATATAGTTCACAAAGATAGTTCAGCATAAGCAAAAATATTTTACAATAATAAAATGAAAGAAAGCATTTTAGTACATTATGTGACAAGTAACATAAAACGTGTAATGTAATATGTAACTTTCTATGAGGAATTGACTGCGAATGTTATCATTCTACCACTTTAGGTATAATTATGTATGTTACACGAACAATGTCACAAGTTACATTTACATTTACCCAGCCATCCATACATGAAAAATGCATTATAAAATAAACAGTAACTTACTACAGGTATCATACATTAATATTTATTTAAACGAAATATTGAACAGCAAGGATATTTATGTATTATTCCTAATTATACGTTTTCTACCTATCTAACTACAAAAGCTATTTACATGTTTTTTTTGTTTATAATTAAGTAAGTACACGTTTATTTTTAGTATAAAACATTTATACACAACTGGAATATTATTTAGCACAACAGTGCACATAACCTAGCCCGTGTAATATTCAGATATCATATAAAATAGCTTTGGAGATTCTACATAATAAAACAAAACGAAAATAGAAAACATATGAAATAAATTCTAAACATTTTTATTACATGTCTGAATAAAATACACTTTTATACGACAATACATAATAGAAGAAATAAAAAAAAAATAACAAAAAAGCAATAATATGTAATTTAGGCCGTGAACACTTCGTATAAAACTTGTATGATTTAGTAACCAGTCTACATGTAAATACTGACAAGAATTATATTAATAATCAGTATTATTAATAATTATTAACTGTACTTTAATTAGTGACGCTCTTAGCGATTAACACTACAACGAATTGTTTTTTATGTACTATATTGTCATTCTGTACTTGTTTATTATATTATAAAGATGACTGGCTGTACATTTTCTATATATTATAAAAGTTTCTTTTACATTTTTGAAATTACAATTATTAATAACCTTAAAATTTTATATACAATGTACACGGAATATATGAGTCCAACAATTGCAATAAAACATTTCTTTTTGTAAATTTTAATATAACTTAGAACTAAAGCGTGGATACAAATAAATACAGACACAGCAAGACATAAAATGTATTAAATTAAGCATCATAATTACTTAAAAGTCCCATAGATCCTTGTGAATCTAGAATTTTATTAAGCTGGTAATATTTTGTGGGTTATCATAGCACCCATTCACGTCACTATAATATTTTCATAGGTACACATTTTAATGCGCTGATGAAAAATCCCTAGTGTTGCCATTTAAAATTCTATTCTAAAATTAATTGCGAATAAAAAAAACAATTAAATTAATGGAATGATGGATAGTTAAATAATCGAAAATGCGTTTTTGTTAAATAAAACATTTTGGCACAGTAAATATAATCAAACATTCCACCAATTAATTCGAATTTCCACAACACTAGGAATGTCTGATTTTTTTTATGAAAGGAGATCAAACCATTTCGTAATGAAGTTTTTAAAATTATCAAAGTTTGACCATAGACTTATTGAGTTTGACATCATTTAAAAATTGTCCAATAAAAATACAAACTAATTAGAAAATTATACAAAAGTCAAATTTTAGACACAGTGTTTGAAAAGGTACAGAACAGTGTCAATTTTGTAATATTTTTTGGCGCTAGGACAATACCTAAACCTATTCTAGAAACATACTTTGTAACAAAATTTGTGATGACAGTAATTTTTGAGAAAATTGTGAATAATCTAAGTCCAATTAAAGTAATAGAATTCAATATTTACAAAGTTCAGAACGAAAGAAACTTATTGGCGAAAAAGTCAAACACGAAAAATTAATTAATTCATGCAAGTTTATACAACGGGTCGTAATCTCATTAATCTCACAAAAGCTAAGGTATACCTACATTTTTTCGTTTTCTCGTGGTTATGATGTTTTACCTGCGACAACAACCTATGTAAGGTGGTCGACCCGGTATTTTATTCGTCAAATAATATGTTAGTTAATGCGATAAAGGCCAGTTACATAAACTTGAAGGACGATTACAAAACGCAAAACTTTAAAAATAATTCAATATTAATAGAAAACGCCTTTGGAAAATAATAAATACGCACGAAAAATAATACTTCGAGATTTAAATTGTTGATATTTATATAATCGTGATGTAGGACCCAATTGACTTGCTAAATTGGAATGGCAGTGATTTAGAAAATCGTGTTGTTACGGCTAGTACTTAATAGGTCAATGACCTCTAGTACACAGCATCGGGAATTAACAGCCATATTACCCAAGAAAAGAAAATCGGTTAATTTATTTCGTCATTTAAAAGTCATAGACAACTGGTTGAAATAGATTAATTTACTTACACGTCATTTTATATAATTTTAGGTAATATTTTTCTCATTGAATGGAATGCCCATTCAATGAGAAAAATATTACCTAAAATTATGGCTGACCTAAAACCGCCAAAATTTAAACGCTAACTTATTTAACCACAAAACTAGGCGCGTGGTTGAACGGCACTGTTCAAAGAGCTAGTCTAACAATAATAAGATGAATGTAAAGTTATGACACCAGAGTGCACCACTAGCGCAGTCAATAAACTTTTGACAGAATAAAACGAAATTTACACGCGCCATGACAGTTTGTTTACTTAAGCGCTAGTAGCGCCATTGTTGCACTTGCTTAGGCCGAATTTTCATCGAGTTTTGTGTAATATTCTTACGGCTATTTAAATCAGTTGTCTACGTTAACATAGTTGGACTACCCCTTATTATTTACACTGTGGTTTCACTGTTGCAATATAACGGGGTTTAGCGAGGCTACGTGAGCATACAGGGTTTTGCTCGCGTTTTCGTTCAGTCCGTGCTATGTTACCGTTCGTCGCCAAACAGCAGTTTGGCGAGATACGTCCATCAGCTTCGTTCGTCTATGTTGGCTAGCACGTACGTATAGAGGTGGTGACGCACTACCTGGATTAGCTCGTACTCGAGCGTAGACAGACCATCCTTTTGGAATGTTTTGCTTGTTTGCGATAGGAGCTGGTACCTGGAAGAAAACGTGGTATGGTTAGATAGCTGAAATAAGTGTTTCAACCAAAAATTACTTAATTGATTTTTCTCTATGGATTGTAACTACGTCAGATTTTGGGGGAGGGTACTTTTCTGTACCCAACCATCATATAAGTATATTCTCTTAGTATCGTGTACCTAGCTGCTAAGTGTTTCGTACCACCATATTACAAGATATTTTATTTACCGTTTAGGATTAGGGGCGGACTTCTTATGATCTAACATCGCGTAGCGCGCTATTGACATCTTGTATCTGGCTATATGGTAGTTCATTCTCTTCAGTCTGGAAACAAAAGTTATGATTAATGAAAAACAAAAATACACAATAATAATTTATTCATACACGTTATAGGTATCGATCGCCACGACTCTTGAGCTTTTTTGCATTTGTGATATAAAATATTGTTTCTTATGCCTTTGGAATAAGGTTGCATTTATGTTTGTGGCCTTCACCACCAGATGCCATGCATGCAGCATGCACGAAAGAGATTTCAATAAGCCTTACAAAATCGTGCTCATAAAGTAATCAAAATGTTGAAATAAATTTATTTGTATTTCTTCATGAACTTTATAAAAAAAATATTCGTAAAAACAAACACATACCTACAACAGAATCATAAAAGAAAGAGTCAGCTATATTTTTCTCCATCTTGTTAAATTTATACGATCGATACATATGTATCGATACATATATATAAGGAGGCTGTGATCCGCTTGAATAATATTATTTAAGCGGATCACAGCCTCCTTAGCAGAATTTCTATAAGATAAAAGGTCGTACCTATAGAACATATCGTCGTCCTCGCCGCCCCAGCCCCAGTACTTGTTGGAGAAGCCGTTGACCTTCGTGAACTGCTCCTGCGTCACCGCCGACACGCCGCCGAATATGTCCTCGTATGGCAACCTGCAAATTTGTACATAAATCATTTTAAAGAGATTGAGGCCCAGTTTCAGCTTCTTCTGATAAGATTGGGTTAAGTTATTTATAGAATAAATTATTCCAATTTTATTCTTATTTCGAATTCACCTTGATGATAATGCCTATTTATGAGGTGGTGAATCAGAGGGTTTAGACAAATAGCATTTGATCAGCGATATCGCTAAGACAAATAAAGATAATTTATTATGCGGCAATATTAAATGGTCCTGACCGGATCACCAACGCAACACTGCGTTCGGTCGCAATTGACCGGGCAGATAAGTCGAACTGTCTACTTGCGTCGTATTACAAGACACGTGCCTGCAACTGAACTCTGAAGGATAAACTGCACACTAAACGGTCTAATAAGTATCCCACAAAAGAAGAAAGTAGTACCCATCCCAAGAGTTATAAACGCTTACCCATATGCGTATATAGCAGGTGGCCGGTTGGGCAGTACCCACCCCAGTATAGTCCAGTGCCCGTCCCAGAATTGTCGTTACCGATTCAAAATTCTAGATTGGACACATAAGAACCTTCACATCATTGTTTTATGAAGACCCAGGTCCGCCCTGGAAAATAATGCGCTTACCTAAAATGCAGTTTATCAATAGAGGCCGACATATGCCGCGGCTGTCGCGGGCAGGAGTACATGTTCCTCGTGTCCAGCGGCAGCAGGTCGATGTCGTGGAAGATGAAGCACTGCCAACCGCCTGCTTCTAGCTTCTGACTCTCCACGAAGCCCACGTTCATCAGCTTCGCGCGGTTGAAGTCTTTATTACCTGCGGGTTAAGGTTGGAAATTGTATTTCATATAACATAATATTTACTACAATACATTCATTGCTGGTTTCAATATTTGACATATCCATGGATTTGAGAAACATTTTTGACATAAGCTCCATACAAAATATGTCAAACACGTATTCTCGAATCTCCAATTCCATGGACAGATCGAATATTGAATTTGGCGGTATATTTTCGTATAGTGACAGATTATAAATACAATGTGTCACTACCCCCATTTCATTCCGTAGTATCTTTGCGATGAGAGGTAAAACTCGGCATTAAACTTTGTTTCAACCCGTCTGACCAGCGTGGTATAATAAGCAAATTCCTCTTATTGACTCACAAAGCTACAGTTACTGTGAAGCAAATTAGGAGAGGGTTGAGTCCAACAGGTTGAGGATTAAAGGAAAGGAACCAAGAATAATAAAATAAATTAACCACTGGCGAATTAGAATTTTATTTTAGAAGAAAATAGGGGCCCTAGGTCTCTCCCCAAAACCGCCCCTGGATAGAACTAATAATGGCCTCTTTTAGTTAGAGAAACTTATTTAAATTTTGTTGTTCCCTTAAATATGTATTTGCATAAAAAATCACTTGAATTATTCTTGAAAAAACTACGGGAAACTGGAACGTCAGGTTTCTCAATGTTTAAAAAAAGTGTATAAACATTAAACAGACTTGATATACATTACAAACTTACAAACTGTATAATAAGCCATTGCCTAAACACAAACTTACAAACTGTATAATAAGCCATTGCCTAAACAGTTTTGTCTTGTTAGAAAAGGCAAAGAGGTTGGTTGATAAACATAAGGTAATAATAATAATTTTCGTACAGATGAATTTCATTATTTTCACTTCTTTCTTTTATGTAACATCATTGTTCACTTCCCTTTAAAATAATGTTATATCAAATAACTAATTTGAATCCACTAATCCAAATGTGAGTCTACTCGCAGCCAAAGTCGGTGTAAGCCGGTGAGAAAACAGATGTCTACCTATATCCTAATTACGGTTTCAATAAAGTAATAAAATTCTGTTTAAAAAATAACTATAGATCAATTATGATTTATATTCAGATCTTTATATTCTTTATGACCACATTGTGATTTGTAGAATATGCCCGCGTGGACTATAAAATCTAAATTTCGCATATTTCATTGATTCTATTGAAATAATATAACGCTATTGTTGTATAAGTACGTACCTTCCTGTTCGACTATAAATATCCCGTACTCGATTTGCTGCTTCATCAAGAACGGGTGCATGTGGTTCAGGAAAATAGCTAGATGCTGTTGACGATCTCTGTAATGTAGAAAACAAACATGAAAAACATAGTCGTACATCAAATCGTTGATTATCGCCCCGTGTCTCGGAGAACACGGTAAATAAGCCGGCGGTCCCGGCTGTCTTCTCTTATCTTTGACAGTCGCTGTGTGAAAATCTTTGACAGTCGCTGTATGAAGTCAGTACTGTCGGATAAACTGAAAATGGTCTTAGCTTAGAAATAAGGCTATCCCTTTGTGTTGTGGAGGTCAGACGGCAGGGTAAAAGCTGATATTCTATTAATTCGGTCACACTAGTAAGCGGAACTCGGACTGTTGGTAGAAGTCTTGGACGCTTCCGGGGAAGACGCTAGATAAACGGGAAACACCCATGCTAAGACAAATATCCTAGTTTAAACACAAATGTTTGAGTTGAGCGGGAATCGAACGGCAACCTTCGCCCTTGCAATTGGTAGAGTCCCGTTACGACACAGGGGTATCAAAAATTAAGATTAAGAAAAATATTAAATTACCTGTACGGGACTATAATTGCGACTTTGTGTCTGGCGGTGCAGTTCGGAGGCTTGTAGTGTCCACCCCATTGTACCTCCGGGAACTTCTTCTCAACGAATTCTAACTCCAACTCTGTTTTATTCACTGGTATGGGACCTGGAAACATTAAACAAGAATCATTAAATAGTATCTAAGCCACGCGACTGGCGAGGAACTGGTTGGAGGTGGATCACTGTGTAGCCCAATTTCTTACAGGTCATGGCAACTTTAAGAGCAAGTTGTATTCATTTAAGCTAGTTGATTCACCGTTATGTCAATGTTCAACATCTGGCAACAATTATGAACAATCTGCTCATCACATTCTATGGGAGTGTAGTCTTTGGCAAATTGAACGTAATATCATGCTTAACGAATTAGAGGTAACTTCTGGAGTAGTGTACTATACGGATCTTGTGGCAAGTAGGACGAATTTCCGTGCGTTTAGGCGTTTCTGCCATACATATTACTGGAAACAGGCATAGTTCACAATTTAGGCCCCCTTAATGCTCATGTCCGTGGTGCTTATCTTTTCTCATCACTATATCTCTTCGTTGCTTGTCTCCCGCTTTGTTAAGGAGGGAAGTGGATTATTCATTTTCCAACTCCTCCAATATACTTCTGATTAAGTTCGTTGCGGGTTCCAAGACAGTTTAACTTTCCCCGGGCCTTCACGAGTGTCAAAACTCGTTGTCATCAATGGTCACTGCTGCTGAACCTGGCTACACAGGTGACACAGTAGTGGGAATGAGGGTGGGATTAGTCCCAAAAAAAGTATCTAAGCCAATAAATATTAGCTTTATTGGCTTACTATTCATTCGAATGTTTTACACTAGCTTAGCCCGCCGTTACACCTGCGTTGTTTAAGGCTAATGCTCTGCTATTCAACACAAAATGTATGTATCTTCTTGGGTTTACGCGAATGTTACACATTGAAATTAAACTACAGTTTAGACTACATTCACGGCAGACTCTGCCGTGAACATGAGTCCTGTAAAGAATTCGAAACGTCACCTTTAAATCTAGTCGGCTAGTAATAAATTAAAATGTAGTTTCTAGATCATTCGTTTCAAATGTAATAACTTAGTGAAACCAATACATCGCGATAAAATCCGTAAACTCTAGTTTAATTTCAATACAAAGTGTATGATTCAAATCGAATCAGTAGTTCTTGAGATTAACGTGTTTAGCCAACCAAACAAAAAACAAACAAGCTCTTCAGATTTCTAATATTAGTTCAGATTTCTGGATTGGAACATATCATTAATAATGAATATACTTTGCAAGGTGTCCCCTTATAGGTAATGTTCACCTTATATTAGTTCTTAGATTGTCACAGAGATGATAAATAAATCTTTCCTTAAATTACATGCTTATATTGAATATAAGAATATGTATTACTAGCTTTCGCCTGCGGCTTCGCCAGCATGAAATTTTAATAAAGGGTAGCAATTGTACTTCCCCGGGTTTCAGACCGTCCATGACAAATTTCATCACAAACCGCTCTGCAGATTAGCCGTGTAGCATAATAATATATACTTACAAACATACATACATACTTAAAAATGACTTTTGTTTTAATAATCGTCGAACTTCTGGTAAAGATTAGGATATAGGTATATTATTGAAGTTATGAAGAGCTTATATACCATCTGAATATAACAGCAGCAAAAATTAAAACTGAAAGCATTACCACAAAATACATATCAGACCGGCCCTCTACCCCGCTGTGCTTAAGCGCGCCATCTCATAGTTTTATTACAATAAAAATGATAATTCAGTAAGTCCTAGCTACCAGATCGCACCAATCTTCTCATCAACCTGGGGTATTGATCAGACAAATATAAAATCGTTGGGCAAGTGAAATTTCTATCATTATTTTTTCTCCGGCTACGCTACGCCCAAAACAATTTTTTTTAGTTATTTTTATTTTCATAGTGAGGCCTTTTCTACCAATCAAGCCCTGTCATTCGATACCCATATTGAAGTATTTGTGGAAAATAGGTAATCTGCCATCTTATGTTTTTCATAGTAAGTCCTATTCTACCAATCAATCCCTTTCATTCGATACCCATATTGAGTTATTTGTGGAAAATAAGAAATCCGCCATTTTGCGGCGACAGCCATCTTGGATTTTTCATAGTGAGCTTTATTCTACGAATCAAGTCCTTTCATTTGATACCCATATTGAGGTATTTGTGGAAAATAAGTAATCCGCCATTTTGTGGCGGTGGCCATCTTGGATTTATCATAGTGAGCTCCATTCTACCAATCAAACCCATTCATTTGATACCCATATTGAGGTTGTTGTGAAGTAATATGTGATCCGCAATTTTATATCGGCGGCCATCTTGAATTTACAATCATTCAAATATTATCTTTAATCTTGATGACAATATAAGTGTATACCAAATATCAGATCAATCTGTCATCAGGAAGGGGGTAAAATTCCAATTTCTTTTGACCCAAGCAAACAAATAAAAATAATACAATCAGGATTTTTGCCGACTTAGTTGATACTTTTCCTTATATTATGGCAACATTATATAAAATATTTTTAAATTGTAGCCTATGTGTTATTCTGATGTATAAACTATGTTACTCTAAAGTTTCATCCAAATCCGTTCAGTAGTTTTTGCGTGAAAGAGTAACAAACATCCATCCATCCATACATACATCTTCACAAACTTTCACATTTATAATATTAGTAGGATACCATAGCAAAAAAGCCTTACATACCTAAATCAGGCGGATTAGGATCACAAAGTGGCAAATCAGGCTCCACACTCTTCATCCCATCCTCCGTGGTCGCCATATTCTTGACTCCTTCCAGGAGTTTCGTCATCATCGGCGATAAAGGAGTACTGTTATACGCAGGAATCTCTTGCAGAGTCAAGTTCGTCAAAACCGTGGTGTTCTTGGGGAGAGAAATGTTGGCTATGATGCTCTGAGTGTTGTTGGTGAAGTTTATAACCGTCATGTTTTTGGCCTGTGTGCTGTTTGCGTCGAAAATCTGTGCAGGGGATGCAGAGGACTGTGCTTTGGTCCAGCTGGATTGTAACTGTCTTTCGGCGTTTCTGGAATGAAAAATGATGTCAATTAGGGATAGAAGAGTGGATGCTTTGTTTAAAAAGGCAGTGTTTTATACTTTTATTCATGCGTGACTAGGCAGTTCCCAATTGCAGTTTTGGAACTGCAATTGGGAACTGCCTATAAGATAATGGTCCAGTAGTAATCCAATAATGGACCATATGTAAAATTGCACACGTCTGCATCCGCAAACTATTTACAAAGATTTTTCGTCTCGTATTAATTAATATGTAAAGATACGTCTCGAGCTCGACCGTCGGTCACGGTCGCATCATAGCCTAAGACATACCTAAGCGTAGGTTGCGTGGCGTTGTACAGCCGTATATATAAACCTGTCCAGAGCGGAGGTCGCTCGCCATTCGCCCACAGTCGCACCATAACTTAATAAGTCATACCTAAGCGTAAACTCCGTAGGGTTGTACGCGCGTACGGTGTAAAGATAATTCCTGAGTTCGCCTATCGCCCGCAGTCGCACCACTACTCAACACATACCCAAGCGTGGGCTGCGTGGTATTGTACAGCGGCGTGTACAGATAGGTCCTGAGCGGCGAGGCGTCGAGTATGGAGCCGAACAGGTACTCGCTGTCCGCTCGCAGTCGGACCATAACTCAAGACATACCTAAGCGTGGGCTGCGTGGCGTTGTACAGAGGCGTGTACAGATAGGTCCTGAGCGGCGAGGCGTCGAGTATGGAGCCGAACAGGTACTCGCTGTCCGCCCGCAGTCGGACCATAACTCAAGACATACCTAAGCGTGGGCTGCGTGGCGTTGTACAGCGGCGTGTACAGGTAGGTCCTGAGCGGCGAGGCGTCCAGTATGGAGCCGAACAGGTACTCGACGGCCGCCAGCGCCAGCACCAGCAGCAGAAGCAGGCGTAGCGCGCGCGTGGCCCGCCCGCCGCCCGCGGTCGCGCCGCCGCCCATCAACGCATGAAATTCTCGCGCGTGTACGCCGACCTCTGCAACAAAACAATACAAAAAATTAGTAAACCTTCATAAATTGAAGATTGCATGCCCTCTTCTGCAAGAAACAATTTAAAATTTTATTATTTTCATTGAACTTTATAAATTATAGCTGAGAGCCATCTTGGTGAAACAAAAATAATTTTTCAAGCGAATAAGTTAAAGCTACGCGGTCAGATAGACACACAGACAACTTAAACCTATATTACCCGCGTGTTCAGCCCGCGGAATATTCTATAGGTTGCACCGGTGCAAGAAAACCTCAAAGGAAATCGTCTATCGTGGTATGGACATGTGATGAGGAGGGATGAAAATCAAAGTGATGAATATAAGAGTGATAAGGCAAGAGGAAGACCAATCAAATGATGGATAGATTGTGTGAAGGATTACATGAATGAAAACGGAGTGAATAATCAGACGACGACGTCTGATAGGAGACAATGGCAGAAAAACATTCTGCCGACCCCAAGTAATTTGGGAGCAGGTCAGGCAGAAGAAGAAGCTGGTTAATTTCAAGGACTAAAGACTCTGAAGTCTAAGACTATATAGAATATAGCACGCCGCTGCAACCGTTCGAGGTCAATCAACAAGGACTATGTGATGACGTTCTAAGGTTGATAAAAATGCTGATCAATTTCGATCAGAAATTAACCTGGAAAACGGAAAGTCTGAAGCACACAAAGTTGGCAAGCATGTATGAAAAGAGTAATTAATGTAGAGGTGTACATGCGGTTTGTAAGGATAGAGACAAGTAGCATTCTGTTGTCTCTGTCTACCCTGACGGGCAAAAGGCTTAGGTGTATAGTGTATATGTATGTATGTAATCCCGGGTCTCGTACACATTCGTCGAAGTAGAATCATTCAATCGACATCTTAACTTTTCGAGATGTCGATTGAATGACTCCTTCAAAATTGCGGTATATACATATGTAAGTGGTTTGTAGTAATGTGGATACAATTTGAAAGAGTAAGTGCCCAATAGCATAGTCATATGTGATGTGCTAAGTTACTATTACATAAACTTATGAACATAAAACCAACATACATTTAAGAGAAATAAACCTATAGGTAAATATGACTATGTGAAGGGACAAATTTACGAAAAAAAAAACAATCAAAGTCAGTAGACTGATCTATCGGGGTCACATTAAAGTGAGTTTCTTATACGTACTCTGAAAATAACTAAAATGAAGGTCGATTAAGACATGCGGGCCATTTGCTCACTGTTAGAAGGGTCTGAAAGTTCAGATGAAAAAGAAACGAGTCGAAGTTTTTTGAGACATTCTGTTTGATTCAAGTTATATTTGTATGAAATATAAGCATTAGTTTTTCTATTTATGGGTCGTATAAATATTTGGATAATAATAAGCCGATAAGGATAGAAGCAAATGGCGTTCTGTTGTCTGTGCTTAGGTACCCCTACAGGAAAAAGGAGTGAGTATATCGTATGTATGTATAAGTATTTGTGCTAAGAATGTGTGCATGAACATTTTGATAATGTACCTATAAGCTTATAATGTAACCACCACATTTCAACAAATAGGCAATTATATTTCCTAAATTTTATCAGTTTCACCTGAGTAGGAACTAACTTCAGCTTTTTAGATGTATGCAATTTGTTTGTTTGGTTGAACACACTAATCTCAAAAAAGACTGGATGCATTTTAATAATTCTTCATGTGTTGGATATCCCATTTATCCAGGAAGGCTATAGGTTATGCAAAATCACGCTATGAGCCACGGGCTTAGCTAGTTATAATTATAAAAGTGCAATGAAGACAGGACTTACTGATTGGACAGCGGTCTTCGAGAAAGACGAATGCAAACTCAAGAACATCCATCACTGCTGACCAATCAAGGTACATCTAACGCCGTGAAGTTACATTTTGTTATCTTGTAAAGAAACAATAATTAACAAATCACAAAAGCATTATAAAAATAATGTACCTATTAATTTAACATTATGGTCAATTATTGGGCAACTGAAAGATTTTAACAATACCATTGAACAAATTAAAAAAAGCCAATGGTTTATTTTAAATAAAATAAAATAAATAATTGTCCTACATCATACTTTCGATGACCGTGACAAAAAGATATACCAAATGACTTTAACATTTTTCTTAACAAAGTCACAGATTATGTAAAAGATAGCGAAAATAGAAACTCTATTGATTTGAAGAAGGTCTAACTCAATAAAAGGCTTCATAGAAGGAAAACAAGATTTTTACTTTGTCTTTCGGGATACGTTATCACTAAACTTTATTACGACAATCTGTTATTTAAAATTATAATTTTTTTTTTCAGCCTGTCTTTGTGTCCCACTGCTGGGCAAAGGCTCCCTTGGACCGCCATGCATCCCTGTCTTGTGGTAAGCTCGTACAGTCACTGTAAAATGCATCCAGGTCATCCCGCCATCTTCGTTTCGTAATATTATCTATAATAATACATTATTTTACATTAAAGCTTAAAAGCTAGTACCTACAGACACACCATACCGTTTATCAACATATTAGCGCAACAGCAAGAATGCAAAAGGATAAATTGGTCTTATTTGCAAACTAATCAACTACCGACACAAAAATCCACAGGGTCCGCAACAGCACACAAAAAGCCAACCTAACCATACGTCCATCACAAAGCCAGCAATCATAACCTCTAGCCGAAAACCAATTCTTTCAACTTTCAATCATTCACGATTTGCCGGTTTCGAGCGTATCAGATTTGTCCCGGATAAATTCGGATCACCAACGGAAAATAGTCCAGTCCCTGTGTGCACGTGTATAAAAAAGTTACGTGACATCATTCAACGGCACGTCACCTGCCATGTTCAGTCGACGAGGAAATTAACTTGATGTACGACCCTTCCAATGGATTTATCTGAAAGTCTGATTGGAAAGACTCTGCGCCGTCTTGTGTTTTGATAAAGGGATTTGTTTGGTTGATGGCTGGATGGAAAAGGCTAGTGTTTTCTGGACCGTATTATTTTGGGATGTAGTAATTTAACGATGTCTTTTTCAGTGGTGATGTAGTCCTAACTATTCTGTTGTTTTATTAAACGATGATTTAGATTTTTTTCTCATGTGTCTGTGACTGTTTCCTGATGAGTCAATCAGTACTTCTTTAGACGGCGTCGCATACCTGTATCTAGTCTAGTTCTACCTCTACTTGCTTCGTTGCTTTTAAAGAATATTTAGAGAGTATATGTATAAGTAGAAGAACGTAGTAAACATCATTATGTTCGTTCAGAACTAAAACAATAAAGGGTCATTCGATAACGCAGATTGCCATGGAGGTAATAGGAGTGCGAAAGAATCAAAAAATCATAAAATATCTTTGTTGTAATTTTTAGATGACCCCAAGGTCCGTCCGGTGGCCTTCAAGTATTTATTTGGCACAGAAAGATTGATTATTTTTATTTAACTAAAAAAAGGCACTTCCTTCTTTTTGAGTAGCTCCTTTCGATTCGGTTTAATTTTTATGTTTGTTAGTTCAGAACTCCGTCACTTATTAACTTAACCAACATTATTGAGGACTGGAGATCTGTCACACAGGTTTCGAACCTAGCTCAGACTCTAGCTCTCGACAAGGTTTCTGTTTTTACTGTATCTATAAATGTAATAATACCATTGTACCTTTTTGAGAGAAATAAACAATATTTTATTTGCAACGATATAGATTACATACTTTCCGATTGGCCCCATCTATGTTTGTTGAATTACATTTGCGGCCGCTTTTCATATCAAAATTTCATATTAAAGAAAAATCTTAACCTTCACCATCCGATTGCTGATCAATGATGTCCACATTTTCGCTCAGGTCTTCATCATCAGCTGTAGGACCCTCGACACACGTGTATTCAACCTCAACGTTCATTACCCTTGCTTGCTAGTACTTCACGTAATAACTCTTAAATATATGTATATTTCATATAATTACGAATCTGAATATAATACCGTCACCGCTTAAAGAAAACCGTTGACTGACTAAATGCCTACTATTAAATATAAAACCCATGTTTGTTATCACTTAAAAAATATAACAAAGGAAGTGTACGCATATTTCATGTATAAATGAAATAATTATTGCTTTTAGTCATCGGATCTGCTTTTTATCTCTATTAAATTGTTATACGGGGAGTCTGTACACTCAAATAAACTGATACTGGTCTAAACCATGGAATATCGCTATCCCTTAGGGGTTGCGGAGGTCAGACGGCAGTCGCTCTGTGTAAAAGTTGCTATTCTGTCATATCTGGTTAGACCAGTTAGCGAACCTCGGGCTCCAAGGCGTGTAAGTCTTGGATGCAACCGGGATAACGTTATAATTCTTTATAATTCATACAGGTCAGAAGAATCGGGTGCGTGGCACTTTGAAATACTTAATGAATTCGGTAACCCAGTAGAGGTGGGTCCACCACAAGGTGGACCGACGATCTTGTTGGGCTTGCGGGTAGCGGGTGGATGCGGGCGGCTTAATATCGGTCTGTGTAGAGGCTATCCGTTCACCACTGAACGTCTCACAGCTGAGGTGATAATGAATGACAAACTACTTTTATCATTCTTTTATCATTGTGACTCCTCAATATTCTTTTTACTTTATTTTTCGTAATGAAAAATACGCGTTCGCCTGCAGCTTTGCCAGCGTTGTATGTTGATAAAGAGCAAGTCAAATTTGATTTCTTTAGAACTTGTGCACCCGTTTTTGCGTTATTGAGTAACAAATAAGCAAACATCTAAAATATTTGCATATTTGGTTATCAATTTGTTTGTCTTTCTCTTAATTTTCTTATAGCTGAAAAGGATCTGTTCACGATAGAAAGAGATGAAGCATTAAGTAAACTATTTACGTGTTTTCTATTTAATCTTTGTTCCGAAAGAAAACTGCACAGAAATCAAGAGAAACTAAGAACTCTACAGTCTTTTACTAACTTAAGTTTTTAAGTAAAGTCGACGCCGTGTATTTTAAGTCTTAACTTGACCTACTTAGTTCAGGACTCCTATTTTTAAACACAGGGACTTCCAAGACTTCTATTTGATATCAGATTGGACGCTGTACCTACTTAATTTAAAGTCGAGAAAGGAGCCGTTCTAAGTAAGAGTTTAACTTGAAACATCGCAGAGCGCTTAGGAAAACGGGTTTGCGGTAATGTAATATCCTTAGAGTACGAGCTTACAAGACATAAAATTAGTGTAATATACTTAAATCTCTACACTCAGGCAATCCGGCTGCAATCCGATACTTGTATAGTACAATCTCAATTTCTGGTATAAAACAAGAGTTTTGTCGAAAAGGGACATGTATGTAACTATGCAATGCATAGTACATTATTTACAATCTCTTTTCTCCATGATCAACAGAGTAGTTGAGTATAGTCAAAATATCAAAATATTATAGAAATTTCCCATAATAGACATAATTTAACGTAGCAGATCTATGCTACAACGACTATATTCAGATACGTATTGACACTCACTAAAAAACTGTAATGTGATAATTTGTACGAGGAAGCTGTAGATTACCATGAAACCCTATATTTCTTATTAGCAATATTACAATGCTTGTCGTTTGTTTGATAGTGATTATAATATTGTTATCGTTATTCGACAATATAGTTTTTACTCTATTTTGTACTTTGAGATAGTGGTGTTTACTTTCTTCAAATCCTTTCAATAATGGTCGCTTGAATGAGTAACAAACAGACATAATTGATTCTCATAAACATACATACATACATACACTCACGCCTGTTTCCCGGAGGGGTAGGCAGAGACTACGGAACGCCATTTGCAACGATCCTGACATTTCTCTCTTGCTTTCACTCCCATCAAATTCCTCATGCATGTTCTTCTGTTTAGGGTACTTCTAAGTTTTCCTGTTCTAAAGATGTCTCCAATCTGGTCTGGTCTTCCCCTTCGTCCTGTCCCATTCACATACGCGCAACGCATAAACATATGCGTTTATAATTGTAGTGGGAATAACGGTTATATCGCTAAGCTGTAGTAAAGGCTTACCAAACATCTACCCACCCAAACTTACCCATCAGTAGGATTAAGTCGAACTACCATGCGAAAGAGAGACATCAAACATGATGATTACAGCCTAAAAAATACAACTGAATAAAAAAAAAACATACTATGATCAAAAGGCCTGCGAGCAAGGCAACGTTTCGCTAATTTTTTGCATTTCCCAGAGGTATGCAGATGAATCTTATTTGGTGGACGTCGACAAAATGAGAATTATAAGATATATATATTAAAGGATACCGTAAATAGCGCATTAAAGTTTAATTTGCGTGTATTTTAGAGATGACATACGACGTTTTATAAACTACTAGACGTCGTCGCCAACGTCTTCGCCTGCGTCAATTATACATATAAGAAACTTTTCTTGAATCATTCTATCTATTAAAATCCGTTGCGTAGTTTAAGATTTAAGCATACACAGAGACAGACAGACAGAAGACAGACTTTGTTTTAAACTATGTAGTGGTGAAAGTGTGTAAAAATAGTTGAGGAGCTCTTGATGGTGTAGATAAGTTGCTGATGGCACATTTTTTTGTGCTTGTTCTCGCAAGTCGGCGAGTCAGTACGAAATATGTTAATGTAGCTGCAAAGCCTAGCCATAGCATTGTGTCAAGGTTTATTTGTTTTGCTATAAAGCTAAGCACTTCCTGATTGGTGAAATTGTTTAAGTTCACTATTTTTTTTACTTAACTGTCGACATTTTTGAGATTATTTCGATAAATTTTTATTCGCTATGTGCAAAGTACATGGTGGGGGTATAGTAAAGCGATCGCAGCGCTTGCCGTGACAGAAATACGCAAAAAATCGGGAAAGTAAAGTCAATTTGGACGGAGTTCGTAAAAAGAAAATGCTTAATAATAGATGTTGCTGTGTTGTGAACTGCAAAAATAACGGCAAAAATAGTAATAAGTTCTACATAATTATGTATTTCCTACATTGGACTGAAAATTAAAACAAAGAAATAAATGGATAGATGCTATAAAAAGGAACAGGAAAGCGAAATAACCTTTAATTATTATCAAGTTTATTAGCGTTTTTATGTAATATTTATTATTGTCTTTATTATTTTGGTGTGGATGGGTCGCCATGGTATCCCAAACCTGACGACATAATTTGTAGTGAACATTTTATAGGAAACAAAAAATCAAACGAGGAAGAAAGTCCGAAGTTATGCGCCCACGATATTCCCTATAATATATCAAAAGAGGAAGGTTAATGATTCATATAAAATAGCTGGATATACGCGCTTGACAAAACGAAGAACTACAACAGTCTCTGATACCACATCAAGTCAAATAATAATTGAAGAAGGAAGTGAATTAAATCAAACTCAACTTCTTGTGGTCGATCAAGGATGTCAAGTCAATACCTATGTTTTCTGAATCGAAATTAAGAGATACAACCTTTATTTATCATACAAAATAATTGAGCGGGTCTTAATCGCGTAAACTTAACTTATTTAATAAGTTAGATATAAATACCTACTTATTTGTATAATAATAACCGCTAATATACCGCTAAATTATTTTGTATGATGTATACAAATCGCGAAAGTTTAAAACCTTTATTTGCCTTAGATTCATTTACAGAGATCACTGTGATGCTGAAATCCAAGTGAATATAGCAACTACATCAAGAATTGTAATGAAAATTAATTCAAGAAAGAAAGATAAAAGCTATTGCATTGACAACAATTGTATGAGGATCAATCTACTGAAACAAAGAGCCAATAATTTGTTGGTATTTCATCAATAAAAAATATCAAGAACTCCTAGATTTTGCTGGTGTGTCATTTAGAAATTTTAAGTTTTAATTAACAAAATGAACTATGTAAAAATGTACAGTTTTCATTAAAGACCGACTTCCTATTTTTTTGATAAAAATGAAAACGGGCTTGACATTTTCAGCATTATTTGGTGTACACAGAACCACAATCTCACGAATATTTCATTTGATCTTACAAAAACTAGCTTGTGCAACTACTAATTTAATCTTTTGTCAGAATAGAGCCACCGTAGAAGCAACAATGACCGAGTGTTTCAGTCCAGATTACATCAATACAAGAGTTATTATTGACTGTAGGTACTGAATTCCGAATTGAAATACCAACAGCAGTGGATGACCGTTGACAGTAATAATACCACTTCGTTTTTATTTATCTTTAATTTACTATAAGTAATAGAAAGCAATAAAATACTGATATTTCATTATTTAGCGTAATCCCGGATAGTTGCGTATGCTAAGTGGCGCTACTGTCGTGCACATAGCTAATAACCCAATAATGGCTCATAGTTGTGTTCAGTAATTGCTTGTAAATATACCTATCTTTTTCATAGTATAACCGTGAAGGGCAGCGATAGCCTAGTGGAGAGACCGACAGACTGCTACGCAGATGGTCCGGGTTCGAATCCACGGCGCGCACCAATGACTTTTCGGAGTTATGTGCGTATTAAATTTTTAATTATCGCTTGATAAACGATGAAGGAAAACATCGTGAGGAAACCTGCATGTCTGAGAGAGTTCTCCATAATGTTCTCGAAAGACATGTGAAGTCGGCACTAGGCCAGCGTGAAGGACTATGGCCTAACCCTTCTCATAGTGAGAAGAGGACTGGGCCCAGCAGTGGGACAGTATAAAGGGCTGATGATGAAGCCGAAAATTGCAAAAACTTGAACCTTTATAGATTCGCCATGTTTGTCTGTCCGTCCGTAAGTCAGAGCCATTTTCTTTTTGTGGCTATACCTTAGAACTACGTCTTTTATTAAACAATTTGGGGAATATTTTTTTAGTTCGGAAGGATATAATTATGTAGGTAGGTAGGTATACATATCGTGTCCTCTCAACCAATTCTGCGGAAATCATTTTTAAGTCATGTTCTTTTTTTTTAAATAAGTACTTAATATAATATTATGTTATTGTTTTTTGATACTTACCTCAGTGAGTGTGATGTATAAAGAAGGAGCACGGTGGAACTGTCCCATTCTCTTTAGTGGACACTTGTACGGCGACGATTCGATTTTACTTCCATCTTATCTGTAACAATGACACATTACGGGTTAATTGTGTGGCGATTACAATATACGTACAGGAAAGTTGATTAAACACAGATTTCTATTCATTTATTCAGACGATTAATATAAAGAGGTCATTACATAATTATGTTTCGTATTATTGGGTTATTTTCAGCTGCTTATTACTTATTTTCAGATGCTTATCGGAAACGAGGAAATTAACGAGAACGGCCTATTGGAAACGAGACATATTTGTTTTTGCAGATGCAAGAAAATTAAATACTTTCCCGCATTCGCGCAAATGTTTGAGGCAGTGTAGTGGCGAATCGACAAGATAACCATTGCAAGACCGAAATTATTTTCTTGGGTACGTCTAAATAATTTATTGTCTGTGGTGAATTATGATAACGAGATTTCCCCACGGATGGTGACAATTTAGCTGTTTTAATGCTATGGCCGTTGATGATAAATACAAAAGGTCCTCGATGATAAATACTACGGGGCGCTAAATGCAAATAACGCTTAATTGGTTTGGATCCCCCAAGAAATCTTCTTTGAACAAAACAGCCCAATTCTCCTAAATAGATTTGTTCAAAATACAGTTTTGATATAATGTCAGTGTCATACTCATGTCACAAATGGTATTCTAGTAAATTAACCACAATTAACTGATATTTGAATGTCAGTGGAATGATATCGTGACTATAGTCCGTGCCACAAGCATATAGAATTTTTGTAAACAAAGAATTTCTTGATTTCTTTCAGTGACTTGGCGACAGTTCAATCTAAAAAAAATATGTTAAATCCAATGAGCGCAACGGTACATAGATACGTGTCATTGGAAACTAATATGTCAATTGATCGGGGTTTTATCGATATTATGCGCTGTCAACACTGTCCTTTAATGTTTCGTGGTACTGGAACGCGTCTGACACCTGGAACGTCAACCTTTGGCGTTAGTCCATTGAAATATTACGTTCTTGGGCTTAGCGTGATTTATCAGAGGATAAAATTTATTTTTTTACAAATCAATAAGGGGTTAGTGCAAAGATAAATACGAGTATATGGGGTCGCAACGCTTGTCCCGCGGCCGGCATTTCGGAAAAGCGGGTGCAGAATTGCAGACGGCAAACTATTAGTCTCACTAAAAATTCTTTAGAACTAAAATTAAATTTCATTTTCTGACGAAAGTTACCCCAAACGTAATTTTACAATAATTTCGTAATGAATTTTGTTTAAATTTATTCTGACATTTTCATTCATAGCCAACGTACAATCTCCATGCCTAGAAATTTTGAATGCGATGTACTAGCTAGTTGTCTGTAACATTATTCATTTGTGGTCGAATATTTAATATTTGAGCAAATTATTTATTGCCTATGACTAAAAAAATCCACTCAATAATAGTGTATTATTATGTTTTCAATTTTGTGCTTTAGTGAACTTGTATACGTTTTAAACGGTAATTTTATTCAATGCTCATTGCTACTATGTGCCTATTTGCATTTATATTTTCAAAATTTAAATTTTTCGAAAATATATTTGATTTTGTGTTTGATCCGGCAAATTTTACCACTAATGAACCAAATCAAATATGTATACTTTCGAAAAATTTAGCATTGAATCAAAATTACTATCCGAAAAGTTCACTAAAACATAAAATCTAAAACACAACTGTTTGATATAAAGGTTGTGAAGCCCTGAATGTGTGTTTACAAAAAGTCTATCTTCTCGTGGCACCAACTATAGATCGTAAATTGAACTATGTGTCAACGTCGAACTATAGAAGTCAAATTAGACAATAATGACATTAAATTAGAATTAGGAGAATACCGATTCTGTGTCAATTCAAAGTCTAATAAAATACGAGAATTGGCCTTCAGAAGTGTAACTTTTAGAAATCATTATTTTTTTGCTACTTGTACAATTAATAAAATAAAAGAGAGAATATTATCTAGTAATAATAAACTTTTTTTAATTCAGTTAAACATATACCAGTACAGAAGTAAACAAAGGTATAGATATAAATAAACCTAGTTAAAAGAGCATAATGCTTAAAATTTTGGACACAATATTGACTCATTACTGCATATCATACCATTACCAGAACTAGATTCATCATCATCATCAGCCATACACTGATAGATATACACTGTCTCACTGTTGGGCACGGGCCTCTTCTCCCTATGACAAGGGTAAGGCCATAGTCCACCACGCGTTGGCCAAGTGCAGGTTGGCAGACTTCACATGTCTTTCGAGAACATTATGTAGAACTCTCAGACATGCAGGTTTCCTCACGATGTTTTCCTTCACCGTTAGGCAAGCGATAATTAACAATTCAATACACACTTAACTTCGGAAAGTCATTGGTGTGCGCTTTGGATTCGAACCCGAGACCCCCTGCGTAGCAGTCTGTCGGTCTCTCCATGTTAAATATACGAATTAAGTACATAAGAATATTATTTCACATAAGAATAAAGGTTAAAATATTGTGGCTGCTCCTTTCTAGACCTAAAATCACAACGCTTTTAATACATGTGATGCAGCCAAATAAACAATAATGCGCGTGAAAACGTATTTGTAACCATTACTTGGTTTTCTACTGGTAGTTAATAAAAACAGTTTACCTTCAAGCCAAACAGTGATTTAAAAAACAGCTTATGTCCTCTACCAATAGCTCTATAAAAGTATCTTTGATAACACAAATAACGGCCACCCAGTCATACCCTTAATAGCTATGGTAGCCATCAAACATCTTTATAAGCCTCCTTATCTTTTTAATGGCGTTTAAAGGCCCTATGCTCGTCCCTTTGAAAACATTATTACTCGCTCTCTATCGACAGTAGACCAAATCAAAACCGCAATACAAGCAAACATTTATTATGATAGTCCTGAATTTAAACTAGCCCACAGCTGGGCAGAGGCCTCTTCCTACTATTAAAAGGTCTAGGCACAGCTCATCACGCTGGTGAAGTGCAGTTTGACAGATTTCACATGTCTTTCTAAAATATTATGGTGAAATTAAAGACATGCTCACTACCTCACGATGATTTCCGTCAGGGTTCAGCAAGTGTTAAAGTATAAATATAATATATCCACAGCGAAAAGTAATCGGTGCGCGCCGTGGATTCGAACCCGAGACCATCTACGTAGCACTTAGTAGTCTATTAGTCTCGCCACAAGGCTGTCGTTGCTGTTATAACCACAAATAAATAAAAACAAAAATATGTCTTTCATCCTTAGTACGCAGTTAGATTTATAACATTTATTAATATTTATTGTCCCATTAAATACAGTAATAATACTAAACCTGACCTATCTAGACGTTTATAGGGCTATTATTTTTTTATGTTTCTAGCGACCTACTTTGTTTGAGTTTTGAATCTTATCACGCCAAGATGGCGCTCTAACTGACATAATGCCTACTAATATTATAAATTAATGCGAAAGTGTGTTTGTTGGTTTGTTCTTCTTTAACCTCAAAACTGAGTTGCGCAGCATCCTTGTTGTTTATTACGTATATTGTTGAGGTGGATGATTTATCCCCAATATCCATTCGATTAAGGTATTTCTCTCCGCTCTCGATGGCATTAACGAAGATCAATGCTCACTGTTGTTAAACCTGGTTACACAGAGCAAGTACACAGTAGTGGGAAAATGGCTAGTTGGTGCCTACTAGTCCCATTAAATGTTGGAAGTTGACGCGCTGGAGCATGACATAAACTTTTTTGTAAAATTGGACTCACTTTCACGGGCAAAATAATAAAATAAGGCAGATTTACTTTTATTAACATACCTATTTACATATGTGTAAATCCGATTGACATTTCATCTCATGACTGAAGTTCAAACTTTAAACCACTGAAGCTAGAAAGATTATATGACTGCACGGTTGGCGTAGTGGTTTAAGCGGCCGCCTCACTGCTTGACACTGCGCCGAAGTGTTGTGGGTTCGATCCCCACACGAGCCAACACAATGTGTGATTCATAAATTGTTGTTTCGAGTCTGGGTGTTCACTGTCCTCGTTAGTTGTATGTTTGTAAAGTCCCCCGCGACACAGGATTTAGTCCTAATGCGGGACTTGTCTCGTTGTCTTTTAAAAGAAAAAAAATATATATTTGTCACTATGGAAGGCTTTTTTACCATTCCACCCATACGGGGATGAAATAAAGTTTGAAAGTCTAGGGCGAGCGCAACCGCAGGCTACAGCTAGATTTGTACTCGTAATTAATTTCATCAATAAAATATAATTAATTTTCAGTAGCTTATAAATTTTCCGGTCTGAAAATTCTGAAGATTTATTAAATTCGCAAAAGAGATTGACGTATTTTAAATGCGGTTCGAATGATTTATCGGCGACGGGAAATAAAATTGTGTAACAATGTGCATGTGTAATGAGAAAATACATTTTTGTTTTTGAGTGTTTTTATAATACTTGCGTCATCTCAGTTGCTACCCGCAGTCTGGCTACTAGTCTTACCGTATTTGACTAAATATTAACTTTTCCACTGAGCCACTGCCTGTCTGCAAAGGGATAGCGTTTTGCCATGGTTTGGACTTGTGTCAGATTATTCAAAGGTGACTTTTTATAAAGACTGTCTAAGATCTTCATGACAGCGAGGAGCGAGTCACGGCTTAACTTGCACTCCAAGGCATGGGGCAAGCGATAATTAACAATTCATTTAGAGAAAGGAGAAGCTATTGCCCGCGGCCCCAAATAGCGTGTCAGTGCGCGTTCCAAGTTCCATTAACTGACACTCTTGCGATAATATGCAGCTCTGTTTTATTAAAATCTGTTCAATCCTTCTTGCGTAAATAGTAGGATAGGACGAATGAGGGCATAGTACAAGCTCACTTTAGTAGCTAATAATAAAAATAATTCTACTCCTGAGGCCCAATTCTCCTCATCATATTTGTTCAAAATGCAGTTTCAATCCAATTTCGGTGTCATAACTCATGTCACTAATGGTATTCTCCTAAATTAACTGATATTTGAATGTTATTCGAATGTTATCGTGGCTGGATCGTAAATTGAACAATCTGTCAACGTCGAAATATAAGAAGTCAAATTACACCAAGAATTACACGATAATGACCTTATGACATTAAATTTGCAGCATACCGATTCTAAGTCAATTCAAAATCTAATGTCATTTCGTTCCATCGATATATATGTACTAAATTTCGTTCACAATATAGTTTCAATGTCACATAAAATAAGAGAATTGGCATTCTGTTTAATGAAAACTGAAAGCGGAATACAATAACATTAATTCCACCTTTACAATAATAATTATATTCTAACACATGAAACACTGACAATACTTTTTAGGGTTCCGTACCTAAAAGGTAAAAATCGGAACCCTATTACTAAGCCTCCGCTGTCTGTCTGTCTGTGTCTGTCTGTCTGTCTGTCTGTCTGTCACCAGGCTGTATCTCATAAACCGTGATAGCTAGAAAGCTGAGAATTATGTATTTCGGTTGCCGCTATAACAACAAATACTAAAAATAAAAAATAAAAAATAGTAAGGGGGGGTCCCATACAATAAACGTGTTTTTTTTTCGTATTTTTGCTCAAAATTACTAATGGTAACAGGTAGACGCTTAAAATTTTCACGGAATATGTAGTTGTATATTACCTTTAATAAATAAATAATTAAATTAAATAAAGTAAATAATAAAGGGGGCTCCCATACAACAAACGTAATTTTTAAGCAATTTGTTACTCGATCTTAATAAACAAGTAGAAACTTAAAAAATATTTAAGTATAATTATATACAACAAACGTAATTTTCTTTTATAGATGATGGTACGGAACCCTTCGTGCGCGAGTCCAACTCGCACTTGCCCAATTTTTTTAAATACAAATAAATATACATTACCAACATATTCCAACGGACGCATTGAAAATAATGTATGTAAGAGGAAATTACGGCTACAGAACGAGCTTTTATTAAAAATAAAAGAAAGGTTAGAACAAAGAAGTACAATAATTAACGTATTTTAGAGGAGGTCATTATTTCAAATGGGGAAAAACGCCGGTACGTGCGTGGCAACACTAATGACGTCATTGGGTAAGTAGGGAGCCATATTCCGGTGACGTACTGAGTTTTAAGGCTGCCTTACAATGTAGATTGCGATCAGGGACTCTATTATTAGATTATTTATGGAAATTTAATTGGATAAATCTTGCCGTTTGCTTAAATGAAATTATGATAAAACTCTGTAGAATATGAAAATCAGAATTGATTTCTGTTGAACTATGAACGTACATGATATTGTTTTCGTGAGCGCTGCCATATTTTCCACTTGTTTGTTACTTTGTTTTCCGTTTCTCTCTTGAGTATAAGGTCTGTTTTTCGTTTCCAGCCTATATCTTTATCTCCTAATCTTAACGCATCTGATCTCCAATATCATAATAGTTTTCAGCAATGAGATTCACGAAAGTCATACAAATCGAAAGGCCTACACTTTTGTTTTCTATTTGTAGTTTGGAATAATTGTCGGCAAGTTGACTGCACGTAACGAAACTACCTAGAGATTTGTTTTGATTTTCAACTCAGTTACTTACCGAACGAAAAAGATTAACTAGAGTTTCAGATTCTTTTGATAGTACTACTATCAGAATCTAGATAGAATGTTTGTTTCTGACAATTTTATAAGTAATAGTCTAGTCCCTAAGTGAAATACGTAAAATCAAACAAGTCGGCGCTGGACCAGTTTGAAAAAAAATCCCTTGGCTCGCGCATAGAGAACATATACACTAGAATCTGGTTTTGTATACGAGTGTCAGAGTGCGTGTAAAGTAGCACTGGAAGCGACGATGTCTTGCTGAGCAATTCTCGCCCTTATGGTGGTTTAGCGGGAAGTTGTTCGACTGTACATTAGAGTTGAATTTGTATTTGAAAGAGCAACAGCATAGATTTTGCTACTCCATGCCAATTTTATAAGTGTGAAATTGTGTTTGTTTGTTAAAACGACGGATTATTCTGCATATAGATAGTCAGGTGGCTAGAGAGTGACATAGACTACTTTTTACCGCAGTTCTCGACAGCCACGCGGACGGATCCGCTGGCGAAGACTTTTAATATCTATTTTGTTACTAGATAAAGGGAAAAGAGACGCAGAAAAGTGTACTCAAATTCAATATAAACCCTAGACTAAACACACATGAAGATATTGTTTTCTTTATAATTGCTGCCTTGTAATAAATAAAGGACCTTATTCTCTTTAATAACTTGATACAAACCCTATACCAACCTGTTTGGCCAGCGTGGTACAGTAGGCCAATTCCTCCTTTCAAAGGAGAGGCCTAGTTCAGCAGTGGACTGTTAAAGGCTGATAATACATTCTCTTTAATATTATACATTTCTGACAATAGAATACTAGACTTAAGTAAAGTCTAGTAGTCAGAAATTTAAATTTTTCTAAGAAGAAAAATCAGAAATAAAGGGCGTTGAAACGAAGTGCAGTTTTTCATCCATTATTGCTCTTTATTTTCTTTCGTGCAAGAATGAATAATAATCTATTTTAATCCCTTTGATTTTCATTGACTTTCGCCTTTAGTTCTAGAGGGCAATAACCCGGATGGCTAAGGTAGAGGCCGTGGGTTCGATCCTGGTGGGATCATGTTGCTGCCGCCATTATGGATGTCGACGAACACCGCGGTTACGCATATTTTGGGTTTCCACTGTAAACAAAAATAGTGGTCGCGAGTTTAATTCCTACCCACGATGCGACGCTTATTTATATATGTATAGTTTATGAATGCATTTAAGGATAGCTGTGTTAAGTTTGAGTTCGGATGGCCGTTTGTGTGTTGCACCAAGTTAATATGATTCATCGATTGAAATGACTTCAGTGCAATTTACGCATTGAATAATTGATATCGGCGATTGAAAACAGATCGTGTCCGACATGGAATTTGGTCAGGTATAACTCACAAAGTTCTCTGCAGACAGCAGCATTATAAACTGTTACGGCAATTTCCATCTCAGCGTCGGCGTCGATTTGATTTTAACTATTAAGGCGCTGTTATACCTCAGAAGCCGTGAAACACCAAATTTTTCGTCGCGCAACTAGCCATAACGGTACATGTTACAAACTAGCAAAAAATAGAGCTTAAAGTCAAAAATCTGAACAAAAGACTTTTGAAAGAATTTTTCATGTATGTAAAATAGAATCACGGTTAAAAAATCACAAAAACGAGGCAGAAAATAATCTTTCGTCTCACTGTTTGCAATATTTTGATCGTAAGCTGTCATATTTTATTTAATAATATTGTAGGAAACCTAATGAACTAAAGAATTACCTAGTTTATTTTCATATTATACGTGTATATTTTGTAAAATTAAATAAAATCTGCCAAACGTCTATGATTTTGGCGCTCGGTAGATGCCATCAATATCAAACGCTTCGGCAATTTAAACCTTATTAGCATAAGCGGTGTACTGAGTGTCAGTTGCTAGTTTACGCCCCGCCTAGACTTCATCATTCGGCTATGAGCCCTGTGAGAGATAGGTCATGTCGCTTGCGTCTCCGCTGCACGAGATTTTACGTAAACCTGTTTGTTATTGTAATACGCCGATTTGAGTTCGTAATTTCATGTTTTATGTTATAGACTGAATACTTTGAATCAAATAGGCTTTTCATGTGACTATGGGCACAAATAATTAGGACCTAAGTTTATATTCTTGTTGCGTTTAATGTGTTATCCAATGAGGTTAGCCTATAAATATATAATTAGAAGAATAAAATATGGATAGTTAGATAAATAAAATTCTAAAGAATTTGTAAAAGAAAGCGTCGTAATAAAATAGAAATTCATCCATGACCTTTGATGATTATGAATTATTATGTAACATTTTTACACAAATTATTTTCATAAGAGTCTTATGACTGACTATGTAATAGATTATCGATTATGCATAATATAATTATATAAATTATTCTCACAATACATAGTTGACACAGTTTTCAATATTTGAAAGAGTAATAACATAAAATCGAATCATTTTATGTACCTATATTGCAAATTCATTAGCTTGTCAGAGCGCCTGTAGCGCTAAGATGCCGCCACGGCGAACAATAAACAGCGCTAATATGGCGCTCCGCAGTCCGCACACAAGCGGTAACGAATGTTGTATTACATACATACATAGACTCACGCCTGTTTCCCCGAAGGGGTAGGCAGAGGCATATTAAACGCCCACTTTTCGCCAGTGTTTTGATCCCACGTAATAGGTGGCGAGCCTATTGCCGCTTATTGGGACATTTTGTTTGCCAGAGCCTCGTCCGTTGATCGGCAGGTGCACCACTTGCAGGTGAGGTTGGCTTGAGTTGTATTATTGTGTTGTAAATATAAACCTATTTAGGTACATCGGGTAAAACTTTGATTATTCATAAACTATTATGTATGTCTCCGTACATCTAATATCTTTTTTATTTCTAAAATCAATCATTTATAAGTAAGAGAGTGACTTCTCTGTTTGCTATAACACAAGTTATAGTATTTTTTTAAATACTAAAGTACCTAACTAATTATCTTTATTGTAATAACAGTGAAATTAAAAATAACAGTTCTGCAACGTCTTACACACATTTGACTGCAGTAATTCCTAACACGATTTGTTCAAGAGCTAGCCAAGAAATGCCAAACAATTTTTTTTACAAATTTGATTCAACTCCCTAGTGATAAGCAAAAAATTCAAGAGGGATAGCAGTGACTGGTTCGAATTGCGTAAGAATATGTTGACAGATTCAAATTTTGGTATAGTGGTAAAAAGAAGAGATAACAGCAGTAAAGCCAACTTAGTAAAAATTACTTTGTACAAATAAAATAGTTGCAATGTAAAAGCAGTCGCGCATGGAGTCTAAAATGAACAACTGGCTTTGCAACAACTGGCGAAGCTAGAAAATGTAACAATCGAGCCTTGTGGATTATCCGTTTATTGGTGCCACGCCAGATGGATTAATAGGTCCACACGATTGTGAAAATTTAATGTTCTAAAGTTGCCTATAAGAATGGTCTGGAGAATAGTATAAGAGCAAATAAAATACAAATATGGAAACATGATAAAAAAAGTGAACTGACTAGTCTAAACACATATTGTAATTGTTATTACCAAATTCAGGGGCAACGCCACGTTACACGCAAACAAAAATGTTTATTTGCTGTGTGGAGCGGCGAAAGTATACCACTAAAAATAGAAATTATAGAAAGAGATGATTTTTTCTGGGAGACGACAATGAAAGAAAAGCTTGTAGCGTTTTATATGAATTGGCAGCTGCCTGAAATTGTTGATTCTCGTCAAGCTCAAGGAATGGCATTGCGAGATCAGGGAGAGGAAAATGATTCATCATTGCTTGAAATTTCTACAATACCAAGCCTTTAAAGGAAAGTAAATGAAAATGTGCCTCGTGAACAACAGAAAATAATAAGTATTGAAGCCTCATCACCTCACACACTGCCTTTAACATTCGATGAGAATAAAGAAAACCTGCCGGGTTGTAGCAGACAGCTAACTTTT
Organism: Euclidia mi; assembly: GCA_944739405.2. Taxonomy (NCBI): domain Eukaryota; kingdom Metazoa; phylum Arthropoda; class Insecta; order Lepidoptera; family Erebidae; genus Euclidia; species Euclidia mi. Next base: position 45,538,706 of record OX123202.2, read on the forward strand.
GATGAGCTGTAAACTCTGTATTTTGTTAGTAAATGACAAAAAAATATAAATAAATATCTTTTAATATTTATTTTCTTTGAAGCAACACATATTTTAAGCCAAAGATTTTTTTTATATTTTTCCGTACAACCATGTATATTATGTATATGTATGCTAACGAAAAAGCAGTAACTCCAATTTTAATTCTATAATTTTCTAAGCGACATAGTAGTATATCATTAATAAGGTATATCCACATATATTTTTGGTATTTCATCTATTTTGAAAAATAATAATGGGTTGGGTTTCGAAACGAGTCGCCTGAATTTGAGGGTATTGGTGGTGTAGGGGGCTTAAGGGAGTTAGTTTTAATCCCCTAAAAGTAATTTTGGCTGCCGGCGTTGCGTCTAAATATTTTTAAACAATTTCCAAAAATTCTTGAATACTTCGGCAATTATGCAAAACGGAACGTAGTTTATATACTTTAGTACAGTTTGACAAATGTCAGTTTTAGGTTTTATGTGAAAAACGTGAAATGAAACGCAAACCCGCCATCTTGGAATGATCATATTGATAGCTAATGTCAAATTTGCGCGGCATTGCTTTCGAGTGCCTTAGGTGCGACTGTAATAAGTAACTAAATAGGCTATGTAAGGTTCTGTTTTGACCCTTAATCCGAAAATAGGAGCCCTGGGAAGCAGGGCTCCATGAACCTTAGTTTATTAAACTAGTGTGAAGAATGTGGAAGTTGGCAGTGCCATACACACCGGTGTTTGGAGATTTTATTTTTTCAGAGGAAACCAATCACTCACAACCCCTAAAAACGGCGACGTATTTCGAAACCTTTACCACAATAATTATACATATAATAACAATAAAACATCCATAAACAAATAAAATAAATCAACTTTTACTAAACTTCAATTATCTCGTAACTCGCTTTAGTTGAGATACGGCTTTTGCGTTTAGTAGCCGAAAATTTAAAAAACGGAACCCTTATAGATTCGCCATTTCTGTCTGTTTGTCCGCCCGTATGTCACAGACAATTTATTGCAAAACAGATTTGAAAACTGGCAGGAATGGAATTAGATGTAGGTATTCTATGAACTGCTTCACCATTTTTATACAAAAACAAAACAAAAATAATAAGGGCCTCTCCATACATGGAACTGACTTAATTATTTTTATCATCTTACAGCACGTAGGTATTTACCTACTTTTGTCAACTGTTAATACCAATAACGTCTAATGTAAACCACTTTTGCTCATAGCTCCACTGAGAACAAAAATTGTACTATGCCCATATTGTACAAACAGATTGATTTATGTAATATAAATTTTAATATCAGTATCTCAATTCAATATGCTAAAACGTTTTGCTTGCGATTTTGAAACATTGGAATACGGATGTCGCCAGAATACGGCCGCACGCGATGAGAATGAAGGGGGGCGCCCCGCAGCAGACGGAGCTAAGCGCTCTTCACCTCCCCTGCTTCACCCCCTCATTTACTGAAACAGTCGCTTAGGTCAGCGCCTTAAGTAAATACTAGGGAGTGACCTGCCCCGGCGTGGCACGGGTAGTTAATAATGTAATTAGGGTCCACAAAATCTTTACTAATCTATACAATGATGTTACAACAAAAGTAAAATCTAACGCAATTAACCGAATGGCCAAGAACTTTAATAAATAATTATATATTCCTGACAGATTTTTACTATAGAATAAATCGGTATGTTTCAGGGGTTAGCAGATGTGTTTTGAACCCATATTTGTTGTTTGGTATGTTAAAGGTCCGGTTACTGCCTTCTGGCGTTACTTAACACCCTCGAAACATTCTTCATATGTTTTAAGTTCCCATCACACAGGGAGGATTTATTTTTAGTGCGGGAGTTAAAGTTTTGAAACTAAAATAAACCCCTCGCTTGTTAAATTATTCTGTAATGCAACAGTAGTATTATTTTTTAACTTTGTAAAATCAATTGTTTTACTTAGCAGTAAGATAAAAGTGGAATGAGTCTTCTGAAAGTTAAGAAAGCTTTTTAATGTTGTTGTCATGGACCTATTTCGTCATCAACGTTAGAAGACTTGAAATTACTGCGAAGCAAGAAATATTGAGATAGATAAGCAAAAAACGATCTTTCGTCAAAAGAATTGGAATCCTGTCAGTGTTAAACATTGATTTCATGATTCAAGAATACCTTACCCCACAAAGAGTTGAGAATACTTACACATTACATCACTATGACAAAAAATATAGCGCGACACTCAAAGGGTTCATTAGAGGTCCAAACAAAACATTTTACTTTTACAAACAATTGATTTCCTGTTTGAAAACCTGACAGGACAGAAATGATATTATAACACTCGACGGAAGGGTCAAAAAATCTCGTATGAAAAGGCCCAACCCATTTTACGGACAAGGGTTTGGATTCGGGAGCTTATAATGTAGGGACTCTTCTACATGAGCATGATTTATTCGCTGTCGATTTGACGCTAAAAGCCAGTGCCTAGAAAAGGCATTTAGTCCACCGGGTAGCAAGTAGAAATATGTATTTTTTATTCAATTACTTAACAAAATATGCTTATGCATATCAACGGCTTGTCAACGTCAATCTAAGCGTAAAATTTAACGATTTTGCTTATGAGTAATTTGGATGCACTCAAGCCGCTTGTTATGTATTTCCCATTGTATTTTAGGACAAACGCCAGAAAACACGACTGATCCGCAACGACGCCATGGCAAAGAGCTCAGATATTTACATAGAGGCGCATTTCCTATGGGCGCTTTGAAGACAAACTATCTACATAACAACATAACATAACTTCACGCCTTTTATCCTCGAAGGGGTAGGCAGAGGTGTTTTCTGTGACCCAAATTGCCGCTTGTGTGACCCAAATTGCCACTTGGCAGCGTGGCAGTCGCGCTGTGACAGCTGTCTCTAAGAGAGCAAGAGAGACGAACGTTCCTCCTGTGTATCTTAACTACGAAAGCAAGAGAGACGGAGAACGACGCCAGCGCCGCCAACGGCGCCAACTACGAACTAAACTGGAATTGGCACACGAAAACCTTAAGAGATGCGCTTCTATGTAAATCTGTATTCATTTGCCATGGTTAAATTTATTTATTTATTTATAGACTCACGCCTGTATCCCCGAAGGGGTAGGCAGAGGTGTAATATAACACCCACATTTCGCCATGATTTTTTAGATCCCACGTAATAGGGGGCGAGCCTATTGCCGTACCGGGCACATTCCAGACTCCGTGCTGCTACTGAGAATTTCGTAACGGAAAACCCAATAACACTTTGCCCGACCCGGGAATCGAACCCGAGACCTCCCAATCCCACGCGCACATTTATGCCGCGAGACCAACGAGGCAGTCCCATGGTTAAATCGATGACGAAGAAGTCATCTGGCATGATATCATCTAACAAGAACCCGTAAGGATGGACGAACAATCTTGTTGGAATTGCAAGAAGCAGTTGGATATAGGCGACTTAAGATCGGTCTGTTTGCAGAGCCTTTCTTTAGCAGTGTACATATCTAGTCTAAGATGATGATAGAATACCTGACTTTATTCACCGTTTAGTACTCTCAAAGTGTATGCGACAGTTTCGCTGCGTTTTACTTGCGTAGAAGGCGCGTTATCGCAGTGGTTATCTGAACACTCTTTGCTAGTATTGCATGCGCATTTATCAATGATGGTAGATGATCATTTTTATCAGCATCGTTTTAAGCCACAAAATATATAAAATATATCGCTCAACGTTATTGAGTTGGGATGGAATTTGTGTTTGGTATTTGAAGCAACTTGATCAGAAATATTACGTACCTACAATAAGGGATTATTAAAAACTAGAGGACGCCCGCAGCTACGCTCGCACATTTTTTTAAATTTGACTGTTTCTGCCCGTTCCCGTGGGAATTTCGGGCAATCCCTTCTTAGTGCACCCCTATGGTCCCCAAGGAACATACATGCCAAATTTCAGCTTCCTGCGCCCAATAATTTTGGCTGTAGCTTGTCTGTCAGTCAGTCAGTAACGCAAGGATTTTATATATACAGATTACTCGCGTATTTTTTTAGTACTGTACGTCTTATTTTCTGTGTGTACTTGGAAGTTTCTCTAGACAGATAAACCCAAATTTTCCTTTTGCTCGATTTTGGGCATCCAGCTTACAGAGTCGTGGGACCACCAAGATAAAGTTTGAAATTATCAACTGACCTAACTCGTCAAAGTAAATTAAAACAAGTGAAATTTTAAAAGTTTCAAATCTTGATCGTGCATGAAGTTGTACGTGATAATATTAACAACACAGCTAAAAAAAAAACACCACAAAAAAAAAATATACGGTACAAATAAACAAAATACAAACGTATTTAATTGAAGGGTATGAAATTAAAAATAGCACATGTAAACTTAATGGTGTGTAACACGGACCGAGGCTGGGGTTAGGGCCGATGCACATCAGATGCTGGTTGCGAGAAGCCTTGCTAAGCGACAAAATATTAATACGAGAAACATATTTTTTACTGCCTCCGTGGTCCATTGGATACCGTATGCGACTGCTGATCTGGGGTTTGCCGAATTCTCAGTAGTAGCATGGAGTCTCGTAATGTGCCCGGCAACGGCAATAGGCTCGCCCCCTATTTTGTGACACCTAAAAATTCATAGCGAAATGTGGATGTAATATTACGCCTCTGCCTACTCTTTCGGAGATACAGGCGTGAGTCTATAAAAAAATAATATACTGTACTATAATTATTTTTTCGAAAATAACGAAGCGGAGTATGCAATTTGGAATAGTTTAAGTTTATAAGGAGAAGGATAACATGGATGATGTAAACTATGTTGTATAAATGTAAATGTATGTTTATCTTAGTAGAGAGCATTAGGAGAGACCTATGTCCAGCAGTGGACGTTTCTATGAAGATGATGAGTAGAGAAAAATATTTTTACCACAACACTGACATAGACATGCGACTTTAGATTTCTATAACACACAATCGAGACCTATATAATATAAAGTAACGACTCCCATTAAACCTGAATGAAAGTTGGAACACAAATTATGTCGAGATAATCTGATGAAGAAAAATATTAAAACATCTCGGACACGCACTTTTCCACGTTTCAGTTTATTTTACTTCCCTATAACCGGCATTTTGTTGTTATTAACTCAGAAAATCATAGGCCGGTGACACTATGAGATGTGACTGAAACCTTTGTTTGAAACTGTTTACCATGAATCGTAATGCTTATCGTTTCATGTAAAAACATAAATATAGCTTTGCGCGACAATATCGCTTCAGTTCGCATCGTCGTAATGTGTACCGAGCCTTATCGCAAACCGGACCGAATTAAATCCGGATTCTGCAACAGTAAACCCAAATTATTTTTCATATTTATTTTGAAACGTGATGAGCTTTCGTAATGAGATGATAGTCGTAAGGCCAGTCCTTTGGTGTTTCAGTATTTATTATGTAAATCATGCCTACAATGGATAACCCGAGATTTTTATTTGCGAAAAGTGGGAACTTCTACTATGGGACTCGTGTACTAATTAATGTTTGCCTTTTAAAAATAAGGAGCGTACTGTTATTAGTGATCGTTGCGTACATTTATTGAATAGGTTTGATGGGTACCTTAAGAGGATTAAGTTTCTTCGAGATAAAAGTGTGGTTGACGGCATAGAATACAAGTGTCACCACCCCCTATCTTCCCGTGGGTGTCGTAAGAGGCGACTAAGGGATAACACGATGCAAATACCATCTTTGCGTAGAGACGGAAAACTCGACATCAAACCTTATACGACTGCCTCGTTGGTCTCGCGGCATAAATGTGCGCGTGGGATCGGGAGGTCCCGGGTTCGATTCCTGGGTCGGGCAGTGTTATTGGGTTTTTCTGTCACGAAATTCTCAGTAGTCGCACGGAGTCTGGAAATGTGTCCGGTACGGCAATAGGCTCGCCCCTTATTACGTGGGACTAAAGTATATCTGGCGAAAAGTGGGTGTAGAAATACATCTCTGCCTACCCCTTCGGGATAAAAGGCGTGACGTTATGTATGTATGTAAAAATATTTTATTCCCAAATAGGAAAACTGGGGAGTACATGCAGATGGCCGAAGACTTTATCTTTACAAAATAGGCTCCGTCAGTCGCTATCTCTTTAGCTATAAAGACAGCAATGGAAGAATGCTTGGCTCTTCAGCCTTCTCATGTCTATATCAATCCTAAGAGCGTGGTAACATAAGGTCTGTTCTTTCACGTATAACTAACTTTGTTTTGCTACCACTGAAAGTATACAGTTAAACTGTCGTTGCGACCCAAGAACTAAAGGTACATCATCATCATCAGCCTGTATCAATCCACTGCTGGACGTAGGTCTCTCCTATGGCGCGCCAATCAGCTCCGTCTTCAGCTTTCCTCTTCCAGTCCCTGCCCGCTGCCCTACGAATATCATCGCCCCACCTAGCTACAGGTACATAACACCCGAACTGTCTTGAACATAACGCACAAAAATTGGAAACATTTCCTTTCATGTTCACTATATCAACATTATAATATTCGTTGGCCCAACAAGCGTACACAACCCTAGAATCAAATCCGGACTCCAAAGCGCACGACGGCGGGTCCTTTATACAATTTACCCAATTCACTGTACCGGAAATGTTCAACTGCTCGTATCACAAATTCACAAACTCGGTAGAATTAAAGGGCCTATATACGCTACTCAAAGCGGTGGCAACTTGTGCATTTACTTAACTACATTTTGCATTTACCCTAGGAGTAATTCCTAGGTATGCGTGGGAAAACATTGTGACGCAGGGGCTTTTACATTAAAATAAACGGATACAATGAAAATGACACTGACCAACAAATGGGAGCCCATATGCCTCTCAAAATTCGCACCTTCATAGAAATTTGTGTATCTGGACCTCGTCTAATTTGGGAAACATAACACTTAAGGTAATAATTGTGACGTAATTAAAGTCTATATATATGATTCACATTCTGGAGACTTTTCTATCCAGCATCAATTTTGTATGAATATCGATATTACATTGCGTCTTAAAGCATAACATAAGCTGATGATTGCTGTACTAATTAAGTAATCAAATCATCACCTTATCTCTTTTTGTGTGTGGGTGTATTTGGACTGAGTCGTTGGCCGCTGAATGTCCTGACTACTTTGCGACTATGAGCGCAAAAAGATTTCATCCTGAAGATATCATGTCAGCGATTAGGACAAATTTACATTATAAATAAAAGAAAAATGCGGCCTGTTGTATTCAGATGCGACCATTAGCTTTCGTAAAGCTTATAAATCGCCCGCCTCTAATGCTAACTGTAGCTCATGTGCACCCCTTCAGCATCGTAAATGCTACGTGTATAAAACCGAATATGCAAAGGCGAATATTGGCTTTTTGGTCAAGTGCTTACCCATGTGCGGTTAGTCACGCTGCGGTTTTCGGTTTTTAAATCGAAAATACCGATTTTTAATCTGCTTTACGAAGTAAGCTTGTTCGACAGTTGTAATACGATTATATAAATCTACGAACAAAGGACGTTTGATGAGTACAAGCGTATTTGTGGATGTCTAAGCCTTCGCTGGGAAATATATTTCTAAAGCTTATAAAGCTTAAATTAAAGAGTATTTCATAAGGTTTTAATTGACTGTACTGATAAAGATTTATTCTGCTTTCTACAGTCATTCCATAAAATAATACTTTCGTCGGAATCAGCAAGGTCTAAAGGCTTTTTGGACCTATGCAATTTGGAGGGACGAAATTTCCCATAAATATATTTCTATGGCTGAAACCTGAGAGCGACAGGTTATACGTCATGCGAGACTTGTGACGTCACTGAGTCTCAGAAAAGGGTAGAAAAGGGTGCATAAAGTGTTACCGATACTTTTATAATAAAACCAGTTCTCTATAAGGTCAGTAAATCTACAAAGGGAGTTTTAGTTCGAAAGATTGACGAGGATTTTATGTAAGATATTTTATCGATACCCTTTTGATATTTTGGCGTGAGCCCGAATTTTCTTTTTGTTTTATAAGTTTTGGTGGCAAGAGAGTGGGAGGTAACTTCGGTAGTAAAATATACACGAGTTTTGTATTTTAAGGGTCTCGTAAGTCTAGGAAATAAATCAAAACCGTTTCCTATTAGGTAGGTATATTAGAATAAAGGGAACAAATATTTGCTCCAGACCAGGGTTGTTACGGATGCGAAAATTTAGACATCCGCGGATGCAGATGCGGTTGCGGATTATTAGAAGTACACATCCGCGGATGCGGATTCGATGCGGATGCGGATGCGATACGGATGCGGATGCGGATTTTGGGCTTTTACAAGGATAATTATTTAAATTTTAAGTTCATAAATAACTGAAAATCAATTTAATTTTAACTTTTTTTTATTTAATCATATTTTTAGAAAACAAATTGCACAAGTTTTTAGTTTTACTTATGACACATCAAAATTTTGAGCTTCGAGTTTCATTATAAAATATCTTTGTTTAATAATGAAACTTAAAAATTTGTGATTTTTTTTTTTTTATTTATAGCAATATTGCAACCTTCTCAGCTTCCAACCTGTTTCTTAATGGATTATACCTAGTAACCCAGCTCCACTAAATCAGTGGGCACACTGGCTGGTGGAGGTGATAAATATCTGCATGCTAATTTGGAGGAGTATGTGCGGAGTAAGGCTGATAGATAAAGTGAAAAACAGTGTGATACGAGAAAAGTGTGGTCTAAAAGAAGATGTAGTGACAAAGATTGAAAAAGGAATGTTGCGTTGGTTTGAACATTTGGAACGGATGGATGAAAGAAGAAATACGAAAGGAGTGTATCGTGCGAGAATGAATGGAAATGTCGCTAGGCGAACGTACGCCGACCAAATAAGTAACGTATTGAAAAAGGGCCAAAGGACAATGGCAGATCTCCATACATCAAAATGTCTGAAATTAAATTGAAGCGTACAGTAATAAAAAATATATCAAAAAATTTGGCGTATGTAACTGAGTCTACAAATGATTCTATTTTCACTCAGGAAAGGTGGAAAAAGAATATATCGGTGTTTGAATTTTTAGTTAAGAATGAACAATGTAGGTAAAAGGAAAGTTATAGTATGAAAGTTAAACATTGTAGGTAGGTACGTTTGAATTATCAAAAAACATATGTCAGATTGACATCAAAACGCGGAAGTATTTTGTAGCATCCAAACCTATTCGTAATCAATTGGAATGCTTTTTATCATCATAAAATACTCCAGCTTTAACGAGACAAAGTGAAAATATTAAAAATCGTAGAAAAAAAAACAATTTGTTTAGTTCATATGAAGTTTAAGGTCGCCACAACAAACCCAGACCAAATTCTGCCATTGTTCTTTAAAGTACCCATAACCGACGCGCATGCATGATAAGGTTAACGAATGTCGAGGAAGCGAAAGAGGTATGTTTGAACCGAAGCATGTGGCGTTCCATAGTCTCTGCCTACTCCTATGAGAGACAGGCGTGACAATATAGATAGATAGCTAATTTGGAGGGATTTTTTTACAACGGTTAATTTTCCACCAATTAAGTGGATTTTCATCTAAATCCAGTCTTTTCTGGTTACGATAAATAACTAGCATCGTGGCTACTGTTGTCCAGTTCTCCTTCACCTTAATCTTCGCTCGATGAATCTAAGACCATGGCAAGATCGCTTTTTAAGCAAGTCTTCTTACCCGTACAGGACGTTGCTGATTCAGGATCGAGAGAATCTCCCATTCTCATTATTTTTGTTTGTCCGCCGGCGAGTCCGGCGACATAGGAGAATTAGTGACAATGGGGTCATTTACCATCTTTATTATTTAATCTTTTATTTTTCTTCGGTGACTGGTTTGAAAAATTATGCTTATAGCGAGGATCTAAATATGTGGAAATTGCATATACGTTGTTATCTTCCATAGAAGAAAATTTCCCAAACAAACGCGAAGCACGTGCCACACTGGCGCCGCCCACTTTCTTTATATGTAGTTACTTGTTTATGTGAATCTGCATCCGTAAAAACTCCACATCGATTGATGCGGATGTGAATGCGGATGCAGATGTCTGAATTAATGCGGATGTTCCGCATTTGCGGATGCGGATGCGAATATTCGTAACACCCCTGCTCCAGACCCTGCTGCTTAGACGCTCGTTAGATGTCGGGCACTAAATTATTTTGGTTTTAATGCTAACTTCGTTCAATTAAAACTTTGGATGCTGGGAATTCTATTCCATCTCCATATTAGTTTGGTATTGGCATTCTTTACTTAATAACATGTTCTTTATATTACAATAAATATTTGAAAATACTTACTTCAACTCCTTGCCCTTTGACAACAGCACTTCGCAATACGCTGCAGAAGACGTGGATGACAAAAGCCTTTATCCAACACAGTCAGTAGTATTCATCTACCTCTATTCTTTGGTAAGCATTAACTTCATAGAGGTGAACACGTCGGATTCACAAAATAGATCTTCTGGCCTCCTCACGAAGTCATGTAAGCGATATTGAAAATACGTAAGTATGAATTATGTTTTATTGAAGTACTTGTGTCAATGACTTCGATTTTTTATTCGTAGCCAATGTATTTAACTTGTGAAACTTAATTATCGGTTCAGCATAAACCCGTGTCTCGCGACTCCTCTGGAGGAGACAGGATACTTGAGTAGGTATTCAAAATGTTATCTTTAATACTATTTTGATACTGGTACGGCAGTATTAATATTTATGTTCGCTCAACTCTATGAACCAAATAATATAACATAATGATAATAGAAAAAGACTCGTATACATTTTTGTTAGTAATCATAACATCGTTCTAGTACTGACTTTCCCACAACAGTAAGTCGACGTTAATTGCCAGCAAAAGCTGATATATCAATGTATAAGTTTATCATACAGAGCGTAGCGCTCATAGTGAGACTTGGCTTGTCGTTCGTAACAGATCGGCAAAGTTAAGCAACGCTTGCACAGGTCGCCACGTGGATGGGTGACCGTGTGTGGCATTCACATCTGAGCGCTATCTCGGCACGTAAAGCTGCCAGTCCCGGTTCTTGTCTAAGGATAAGGATCGTTAGGCCATGTCGGAGGCCTTCGGGCGGTCTGAAAACTCCGACACCAGAGTTGGCCAGACACTCACACGAAAAACAAAAAAGCAATCATACAGAGCAACTCATAATAGAATATTAGGTATATTCTCATCACAGTATAACCAATAGACTTCCAAAGTATACCTGTAAAATATGTAGTCTTCAGTCTTGGGATTGAAATCAATGAGGTCAGTCTTCCGAACGTGGAGATACAGTAATATTATTGTATTATTGTTCAATGGTGATCAGACGTAGACTCAATCTAATAGAAAGTTGATTTTGTGAAGATATCCAACTTTAGGACATCAATTTATATGTACAATATGTACGTTTTGTGTGTATTCGGTTTCGATAGAAATAATATGATAACTTATCTACTTTTTAATGTATTTGCGCTTCACATAAAGTAATAAGGTAACCACAGCGTTCCTTATATTAAAAGTGGAGCCAGGCAAACAAGAAAGGTTAATTAGGTAAGAGTCGAAAAGCTAAAAACTAAGCCTTTCCAGGGTTTCGTCTCCTGCCTTTGAGCACCATCATCAGACCAGCTCAGTGGTACCATATTATCATTATCACTTTACCTATATCTATGATTACCAATTTTCATGAAGAGACAACAAAAGTATTAATGGACAAAATTCATCTTTTAAAATTTTATTACATAGGGCACCCCAATAGAAGCGTGTTAATGCATCCAAGTGTTAATATATATTCTCAAGTTAATCAAGTCGGTACACAACATAAAAAAAAGGAACATAAATAGGAAGCAAGGGCTCGTCTAAACAAGAAATACTATCTCGACACATCTACCGATCGTAAATAAATGGAGAACGAGCCGACCCCAATATTTCAGGTACACGTCGAAACATTTCGAACCATTGTACCTCACACTTTGATCAACCTTCTCCAATTGGGCCTAATGTCGATATCCGACTGAACGATAAATTGGTTATTATTGTAAGTTATGCGTAAAAGGACGGGTGACGGGACAGGGAAAGGTGATGTTTTAGAATTGGAAGACTAAATTTAGGATTTATTCAAAGGTATTTGCAAATTTTATTGTCCAACAACTAAACCAATATTCGACTTTAGCTGGCGTTTTCAGACACTTGATGTGCGAAAAGGGAAAATACATGTTAAAACATCTATTTTTTATTATAATTTTGTTTGTTATTAACACATTAAGTGTGAATAAGAAACCAAATTTTGCGTTGATGCGGTTGCTTTTTTTTTGCTCGCTCTAGTAAATGACGGTCCTAAGTGACATAAAAGGATAGAAGCGTAGGAAAGTGCAATGCGGTGCTGATAGGTGTAGCTCAACACTTATTGGTACGTCACGTAAAACCACACACTTTATTCAATAATCTGGAACAAGCTGCCTTTGCTCTGGATGTTACGAGTAATTGGATTATTAGTAAATAAATTATAGCTTCACCGTTTATAGTAGGGGAGCCCATGAAGGGATTTCGGGATAAACTCGAGGGTGTCAGATATTGATAGCATCCATGTCCTACGTATTTTTAATAAAGTAGGAATGTGAATCTGATCGTTTGCTTAGTGGAGGTAAGATTTGAAAATGCAAAAAAAGAAACAAAATAGAGCGTGTCAGATTTTCTAAGGCGATGTTAAGTGAACCTAAAAAAGGCTCTTATTGAATAATCTGACGATTTACGTATCACGCAAACTCGTGGCCATTATTAGAAAGTTGCAAATGTGAATTAGTGAATTTACCGTTTTGAAATACTCAAGCGCGTCAGATTAAGATATATATGCTTTATCCTAACGTCCTAGACGTGCCTTCTCATAATCTGACGATTATCTGGAGTGATCCCAATTTAGCATCGTCGTGGGCTCCACTACTATTATTGGTTCCTATTCAAAGGATCTAGAACTTAATTGCCTTATATAGCTCTAGATTGTTTTTACTTATTCTCAGGGCTGCATTTATGCAGGTATTGCACATTTCCAATGATAAAGTACTCTTCTTCAAGTATAACTTTGAAAACGAACCTCAGAATATTACAGCAATGGGCGGGACTTCTAACTAGAGACAAGATCCTCTAACCGGGTTTTGTGACCGTGCCTGGTAAACTCCCAACGGGAGTGGCTGAGCACAGAGTATAAATGGAGTTGCTGAGAACTTGTATTTCTGCGAGAACTTTAATAGCGCGTTTCAGGATTTATTACCTTCGGTATCCGTTAGATGTCGTTAGTGTTGATTATCTCCACCATCGTTTCCAACAAAACGAGAGATTGCATAAGTTTTAAGTTGCTAGCGCTAGAAAGCTAAATACATCCAGTGCAGTGTACGCTCCTAAAATATATGGATCAGATTGCGTTTGAGTTTTCCCAAGATTTTATTTTCCTTTTTATTATTGCATCAGCAAAGCCATTTTAAACAGCGTCTGCAGGCCGAACAAGGCCACCCACGCTTAGTTATATAGCCCGGCTACGCTCGCTTCACCGGAACACAGCATTCTGCAGGATGCTCTCCCATAATTCCGCAATGAATATAGAAAAATGTAGGCGGTGTCCGAGTTAAGGTCTGTTTAAGATGTGGGTTGTTTTGGTTCGCGTGTATCTATTATTTTAAGATGGTGATGCTGTGGCTGGGATTACGCGCTATTGTTTGAATTACATTTGAAGTCAAGGGCTTAGTCTCAAATGCGTCTCAAAAGTTGTTTGTTCTCTAGTCATTTTAAGGGACGGAATAGTATTTGTTTATTTTTATGGTTAAAGATCTTTATTCTCAAAAGAAATTACATTTCACTTAATGAGAAATACAAATGAAACTTATTATAAATGCAAAGTAACAGGTGTGCACCTTTAAACTTATAATAGCATAGGTCATGTATATTTTCACATAAGAAACTTTAGGATCACTTTAAACACTTTTTTTATTACATGTATAGTAATAGTCTGTTTTATATTATAAGTTTTTTATAAATTTGCTGAAGTTGTGTTAATTATATATTGTTTTAATTTATTTTTGAAAATGCTGAATGATTTAGCTTCTTTGATATCGATTGGTAATTTATTAAACAGTTGAGCACCTTCATATTTTATATTTTTAGCACCATAGTTGGTTCTTGGTTTTCTAAGATATAAATTATTAGCTCGTCGCGTGGGATAGACGCCCATTTCTTTGTTACTTTTAAAATCTATATTAGATAAAATCTGCCTATTTAAAATTTTCCATATAAGTATACAAGTTTTAAAATTATATAGCTGTTTAAGATCCATTAATTTTGTTTCTTGATATATACGTGTTGTGGGTGTCAAAAAGTTATAAAAGAAAAGATGTTTTATTATTTTATATTGAGCAATTTTTAAATCTTTTAATACATTGTGAGAGGCGCTACCCCAGATCTCAACCAGATAGTCCAGATGTGGTTTCACAAGAGAATTGTAGATTGTATATCGCACTTTGCGGGGAAGACTTCGCACTATAGGTCTTAGGAGGCCATTTAAAGATTTTTAATTTAGAGGTCACCCTCGCTACGTGATCATTCCAAGTCAGTCCAGAGTCCAATGTCAAGCCTAGATATTTTTCCGAATTTGATTTCTTAATATGTTGGTTATTTATTTGTAAGCTAATATCATGTATTTTCTTATTCTTAGCTTTAAATATGACATAGCTTGTCTTGGCTACATTGATGGTTAAGAGGTTAGATTGGAACCATTTGTTCAACATGTTTAGGTCTTCCTGAGCTTCTTTTTCAATTATATCTAATGAGTTGCCAAAATAAAAAAGACACGTGTCGTCTGCATATAACGTGACCTGACCTTGGAGAGATAGATTACCGATATTATTTACATAAATTAAAAATAATAATGGACCAAGTATGGAGCCCTGGGGCACGCCAACATCTACTGTTGCGGGTCTACTAACACTTTCTTCAATTTTGACAACTTGAACTCGATTTTTAAGATATGATTTTATTGTGTTATATGCTTGGCCAACTACACCAATATTCTCCAGTTTATTTAACAGTATTGTGTGGCTGACGGTGTCGAAAGCCTTTTTTAAATCAATAAACACGCCAACTGCGAGCTTTTTCGAATCTATGTTTGTTTTTATTTGGGTAATTAAATCAATTGTGGCCGATAAAGTATTACTTTTTGAACGGAAGCCATACTGTCGGTCATACAAAAATTTAGTATCTTCTAAGTACGCACTGAGTCTACAATGGATGGCCTTTTCGAAGATTTTCGACATCGTCGGCAACACAGATATGGGGCGATAATTCCCTGGGTCCGTTTTAGATCCCGATTTATGAATTGGAGTAACTTTAGCTATCTTTAAAATATCTGGGAAATCACCATTTTGAAAACATTTATTTATGCAATTTGTTAATTCGTTTGCTATATGATTTTTTATGCATTTAATCGATTTTGTATGTATATCTTCTACCCCAGTACTTGTGTTTGGGTCAAGAGCATCTATTAGTTTACCTATCTCATCTGAAGAACATGGTTTTAAAACGTATAATTTGTTTTGTTTTAAAGAACTGCTAGTACTACATAGAAAATTATGATTAGTTTTAGGAATTTTTGCGGCTAACTTTGCACCTATTGATGAGAAATAGTTATTAAAATACTCACTAATTTGTTTAGTATCAGTGATTGAACCATTTTCGGTAAGAAGTTTGGAGGGGACAAAGCTTTTGTTACCTTTATTAGAGGACAGGGTGTTTATTAAGTGCCACATCTTCTTGGGTGTTTTACATTTCATAAATTGGCCATGGTAAAATAGATTTTTGGTATTAGTTATAAGTTCCGAGACTTTATTTCTTGCTATAATAAACGCTTTTCGTAAGTTTACATTACTTTCATCTTTTTTTAATTTATGCCATAGCTTATTACGGTTATTTATGCTATGTAAGATATTTTTATTTATCCAATCTTTCTTGGGAGAATTTAGTATTTTAGTTTTTTTAACCGCACATGTCTTGATAACACTTTTGATGTTTTTATCTAGATCACCAAAATTGTGATCTTCTGTATCCAAGGGTATCTCCAGCATCTTCCTATACAATGTTTTGTAGTCCACTGCTTCGTATTCTAAACGTTGACTGCGTTCCGGTTTGAGTTTTTTGAGTTCGCAGTATATCTGTTTGTGATCGGATAAGGACGACTCCAGTATAGCCAAATGAAAAAAGTTGTCTTCAAGATTAGATATAACATGGTCAAGTATAGTATTCGTTGTAGAGGTGGTTCGAGTAGAGTAATCCGAGTGTATTTTATTTATTATTTTATATCCATATTCTTGTAATAGGTAGGTATATCTTTTTGCATTTTTGTCAAGTTTTAACAAATCTAAGTTGAAATCACCAAAGATGACAGCTCTTTTTTTAAACTGAATTTGTTGTTCAAAATCTTCAAGAAACTTATTGATATTTGTATTACCAGGCTTATAAATCACTCCAATATCCAACGCTAGTTTCGCTATACGTATCCATAGGTAATTATTTCCATTTGTATACTTTTCTTCTAAAGGTGTATGTTTCAAGTTGTTATGTACAAAGATAGACGCACCTCCTCCTCTGGATTCATGTCTATAGCTATAATAATGAGTATAATTGGGTATATTTAGGCGGATAGCTTCTTCTTCCGATTGTATCCAAGTTTCCGTTAGGAGTATGACATCGATACGTGTGGATATTAGCCTAGATATACAACAAAGTTCATTAAACTTGGCAGTGTTCGTCATGCTCCGTATATTTAGATATAAAAAGTTCAGGGATGATTTATGTATAATTAAATTTCTCTCTCCGAATACATTTCAATCGTTATTTAAATACATGCAAGTGAAGCAGTTTTTTTGTCAATATTATATTTGTACATATTTTAATACTTTTTGCAAGTTTAGCACTGGCTAGTGTGTAGGTACATAACGTACCTGAATTACCTTACCGCGCCATAAACACCGACTCCTGCTATACTTAGTTTTATATTTTACTAAAGTTTATATATATCGTTTATATTCTTAGCCGGGCGAATTACTTAAATAAGACGTTTCCTCCAAGAAATAGGTATAAAAATAATTTCATTAGTTTTTGCGGTATTTTAATATCGCCGGATAAGTTGTAAAACCAAAATGAGATTTTTATGAATAATATTAAATCAGCATATTGGCACAGTGGTTAACAATAGGAATTCGTCAGTCTGAATTTGCACCTTGGTTTCTAGGTATTTGGTATAAAACGGGATCAGAATATTTGATCACTTATTCTGTATAGTATAAAATTTTATTTATAATATTGAGGTCAGCTTCAGAGGTCTATTCGTAACTCAATTTAAGATTGTCCCTTAGCCATTATGTACCATTTTCTGAGTACCTTTACGATATTAAACACTCAATGTTTGCAATACTTCAAATACAATTGTGATCATGATTGCTTGCAACAGCGAAATTTCAGTCAGTGGTACATAATAAAAAATTACCACGAGCGTTCATTCTATGCAGTAATAGTACAATGAAAAAAATAAGGACTCTGGCGTCAAACAAAGCATCTAATCTCTGTAGCCGGATTCCCATGGTGCGTGGTTTTGCAGAACAGCTTTAGAAACTAATCCACAACTTGTGGCTAAAGAAAATGTGTTCTATGACATTTTATACTTAATAATTATTATTTTGTTATTCCTTAATACTTTAAAGCAGTATTGCAATGCGTGTCTTTATGGCTTCTTACTTCCAATTTCACATACTTCACCAATTATTCGTTGTAAAGGTTCAAACAATATATTACCTGAGATATATGAGTTAGTATATCGGCTGCATGATTAATGAGTGACGTCACCGGCACAGCCTCGCTTACGATTGATTACTCTGCGGGCGACAGCGATATCGATGAACATGGCGCGCTTTACTCCGCCGCGGCCAATGTTTCGTCAGATTAGACGCGCCATGTACATCGAAATTGCTGTCGCTGCCTTCTGCCATTGTAGGTCGTGACCAATCTGTTATGATTCATTATACTGCGGCTGAAATCCACCCTCCGACCTCTACAATAACCCGTTATTCACGAACAACAGCGATTTCCATATACTTATGTACATGCCGCAGCTGTAACCTAGTGGAGATACCAACGGACTGCCATGCAGAGAGTATCGGGATCGAATCCACGGCACGCACCAATGAGTTTTCGAAGTTATGTGCGTATTAAATTGTTAATTATCGCTTGCGCCGTGCCACCGAGGGCACGTTAAACCGTCGGTTCCGGCTGTCATGAAGATCTTTGACAGTCGTTATAGGGCGTTAGTACCTTATAAATAAACTGACACTGGTCTAAACCATAGAATCTCGCTATCCCTTAGGGTTGTGGAGGTCAGACGGCAGTCTCTCTGTGGAAAAGCTGATATTCTGTCATATTTGGTTAGACTAGTAACGGACCCCAGGCTTCAAAGCGTGTAGGTCTTGGATGTCACAAGGATGATGCTAGGACGATGATGATGATGACATGTTCTTCTCCGCTCTACTCCGCCGCGGCCGATATCGTTTCAGAGTAGAACGCCCCATAGACATCGCAATCGCTGCACTCGTTAAGCAATATTCTATCGAAATTACGCTACGTTTTGATCGTATTAACATGGTAGGAGGAAAGAGAATGTGTTATAAGGCTTTGAGGAAAATGGACTTAGTTAATAAGAATAGATTATGAAGAACTGAATCCTGGCAAAATCTAAGTATGTTTCAGAGATCCCGTAGAATTAATCGCTTCTTAAGATTAAGGAAATTTGTCACCGTCTGGCATTTTCATGATTGCACTTGCAGGCATTGAGAAGTGTGTGAATCTAAGCAAAATGGTTTAGTTAGAGAGTCGGTTTACGTCGAAAGTGTAACTAGGATGTTTTTAAATATGTAGGTGTTTGTCGGCCCTAGCACGGGTTACATAACTGTGTTATAAATGGTTTTCCAAAGCTAATATTACATCGCGCAGCTTTATCTGCAGAGAACGCCCCGTAACAACGTTCTGGTTTTATACGAGCACATTCCGTATTTGCGAACGAAGCTGCACAAATTACGCTGCCCTCTGATAATATCATACATTAATTAAGCTGACAGTATAGTTAATGAACTGTGGAGATAATAAACACTAATTAAATACATTAGTTAGTATTGGGAATAGAAAAGGAGTGGACTTTGTTGTTTGTAATTTGCTGTTTCTTACATTTTGTACGATCGAACTTGTTAACTGCCCTTCCTTGCTGAGAAGTCGTGGGTTCGATTCCCACCAGAATAATGTATTAGTGTGACGAGCACAATAATTTGTTTTGTGTCTGAGTGTAATTCTACCATCTTAGATAGATGAGTGTTTGTTATTCTGCCACACAAAAATCATTGAACGAGTTTGATGAAATTTACAGTAATGCAGTAATAATGCTTCATTGTGGTCCTAGCGTTATCCTAGTTCCATCTAAGATGGAGCCCGTCTTGCCAGATTTGACTGAAGTAACCAGGGATGGAGGACCATAGGGATAGTGATGTTCTATAGATAAGACCAGTATCGGTATATTCAGGGGTTCTGACTCACTATACAACTGTCAAAGACCTTCATAACATCAGTAGCTGTCAAAGGCGTAAGATATAAGCAAGGTAGTTCTGCTTACCCCTTTTGAAGCATACATCATCAATCCTTCAAATATAATAAATCAACACTTAAGTGGTATATTATTTGAAAGTGCTGGTAAACATATTTAAATTTGCGTTGTAATCGTGAATGTTCGTGTTCACTAAATGAGCACGCAAACGCACGAAAATTTGGTCACAAATTGTACTATTTGTTAGCACGTAGAAAATACGATATGAATGTTATTATTTGTATACTTAGGTGAGCAATAAAGTAATATGTGTATTATAGGCATTGATTTTGATTCATCATGTCAGCCTAGAGACGTTCACTGCTGGACATAGGCGTCCCCCAAGGTTCTCCACACAGACCGATTTTAGGCCGCCCGCATCCAACCGCTTCCCGCGATCTTAACCAGATCGTCGGTCCACCTTGCGGGAGGCCTACCTCTGCTGCGTCGTCCGGTACGTGGTCGCCTCTCCAGAACCCGCCTGCCCCAACGGCTAGTTTAACATGAACTGCTTTTGGAGTTATAAACCTGACAATCTTTAACTGTAATTCTTTTTGAAACATCGAAGTTTGTTTTGATTCCTTTTTTTATTACCCGATGATATACCGAGTTACTATATCTATTATAGTGTTCTAATTGATCATGTAGCGCGATTTAAATTGCCTTTCGTAATAGATTGGCAAAGTTAAGCAATGTTCGCATCGAGTAGCATTTGGATGAGTGACCGTTCGTGTGCCATTTTCATCAGGACGCATACCATTTTCATTCCGCGCTTTGAAGCGCACGAAAAAGCTCTATCGGTTCCGGTTCTTGCTCCAGGACAAGTTCGTTAATCGACTAAATTCCAAAAATATAGCACATTGAACATAAGACCACAGATCTACTAAACTAACTAACAATCTACTAAAACCAAAAAACTAATAAAGAAGCGCAAGCAAACACCTAACGCTTATAACGGCGTTTTTATCGCAAATTGGTTTATAAAACACAGGATAAAATGTTGAGACGGGCCTCTATACCCTGCCTATGTTAGCCATTTTCCTTTTAGCGTTAATTGGAATTTCGAGGGCACTCCATGTTGATGTTTTCATCAATGACACTTTAAACGGTCGTGCGTGGCTCTTAGCAGTTCTAATTACGTAAATTGAAAGTGAATTTGCCGGAAATATAGCGTCTAATGGATATATAAATTGATTAGATTTGTTTACTTAAAGGTGTATTTTTATAGCTGTAGAAAATAGATATAATGGCAGACGTGTGAGAGTGGGACTACTAACCAAATCTCAGTGGTGTCACGCATGCTTGGTATACGTATACCACACCGGTCGACTCGCGTGATGCCGGCACTAAGATAACTCGCATAAACGAAAACCTGTATGAGGACAGTCGGATTGCGGTGCTGATATAAGATACCTTCTTAGATCTAGTTATACTACTGCTTAATAAGTTCCAGTTGAATTAGTTGACAGATAATAATTATCATCATCATAAAGCCTTTCGGAATCCACTGCTGGCTCTACTAATATGCGATACAAAGGCATTGTGTTGTTAAAACTATCGGGAACAAAACCTTCCTCCGAAAACTGCAGACATCTTGAAGTTACTTAGCAGAAGAAACATCAAATATAACACGCATGTTACTAGATATTTGATGGAGCGATATGAGCCTTATATGTTATGTTATAGGGTAATATTATTATGTGGACATAACACGCTTACGGGAAACGTTCCAGGGATAACCACTAGCTCGGCAAGGAAAATTTTCTCCATAACAGGACGGCTGTGTTCTATAACGCCAAACTACGCACAAAACTATTCTACTGCAGATGTTGCCGCACGAAAAGTTTTGCTACCATTTTAGTACAATATTGTTGCTAAAAGTTTTAGTGTTAGTTCTTTAATTAAATTCGACGTGGATTCTCATTTTTAGGGTTCCGTAGTCCACAAGGAACCCTTATAGTTTCGTCATGTCCGTCCGTCTGTCCGTCCGCAGTCTAGCTCAAAGACGCCTGGTGCTAGAAAGCTGATATTTAACATGAATATAGACATAAGATATTGCAACAAAACTGTAGAATAAAATTTAGGAAAATATTTTTTTTAAGGGTATCTCCCCTACATATATAGTGAAGTTGAATTTTTTTTTGGTTGTGTACCCCATTATGTGGGGTATCATTGGATAGGTTTTAAAAAAATATTATTAGCTTGCTCAAATAATTTTTCGATCAAGTGATTGGTTTGTCAAATATCAAGCTTTGAAGTGAAAAAAATGTTTATACTCAAGTGTCCCCCCCCTCTGCCGGCTTTGGAAGAGGTGAAAAAAATCACAAATGTAGTACATATAACGAATTTAAAAGGAAAACTATCACGGCTAAGTAGACATCACTAGTTTACGAGTAATCGTCGTTTAACTTATAAATACCTATTTCTGTAAGTTTACATTGGGAGCGCTGGCTTAATCTTAAAGATATACGTACTTTCGTATGTAATGTACTACGGGGTACAATGTGGGCCCGTTTTTAGTCCCATGTGAAACAGAAGTTATTATCAATAATGACCATTATGGGCAACTACGGAACCCTACACTGCGCGTGGCCCGACACGCACTTGGCCGGTTTTGTTTTAAGTTTCTGGCGAGAATTCTCAAAGGGTCATTTCGTAGAATATTGTTTGTTTATTTTAAACTAGCTTTTGCTCACGTCTTTGCACGCGGATAAAAAATATTTTTATAAGAAAGGACAAACATAAACAAACACATATATAATTATGTATTTGAATGCCAACATTTTATTTCTAGTCACAGATTTATCAAATATGCTTCAGCCGTTTTTACGTGAAACAGATCGTACAAATAGCTTCAAACTTTTTCGGTCAATGTGGACAGGACAATTTTTTGAAAGTCTATTCAAATACTTACTGGGCAATACTGGGTTATAAAGTAACAACTCACACAAATATCCTTTTTTTTTTTTTTTTTTTTGGTATCGGGTTGGAAAATCCTCATGGAGTCCCTCCGCCCCGGGGGGGAAGGACGAAGGGGACTGTCAGACTCTTACTGACTAAAAACCAACCCGTGCTCCTCATGTAGCCATGTGTCGGAGGGTAGGGTTTCACCAAAGCATTCCTCGCTACCCCACGACGGGTATTGGCCCGCCAGATGGTCAGGCGGGCCCCGAACGAAACCCCCTTGGCGGCGGATGAAGGTGTTGGGCTCCGCCGCCAAAACACCCAGCGGCCGCAGAGGATAGGGAGGACGGCAACGCAACACCGCATCTCCTCTTCCTCTGCGGCCCCACCGCGACGCAACGATGGTGCGCCCACATTTGGTCGCGGGAGATAGGGCGCGGGGCAACGCAACACCCACACGCCTCTCCTCCCGCGACCGCACCCGACTGCGAGGGACAGACAGAACTGTCCCCCGCACCCGCACCATGGGACGCATCCTACGCAGGCCTCTATCAAGCCCACGTGGAGCGTCCCTTCCCGGGATCCCGCTTAGCTTCACCGTGGGTGGCTTCTAACCCACGGTTACTGAGCCCCCCCACCACGACAAGGTGGAGATCCTTCGGGGGGGCACACAAATATCCTGAGCGAGTTTTAATCCGTAATAATCCGACATATAAAATATTTGATCTAAAAGTGGGTTAAACCTACAACCGACGTTTTATTTGACCACACCATTCAATAATTTTCTTTGTATTATTTATTGATTGATCTCTGTGTATATTTGTACAGGCAATATTTTTAAGAAATTATTTACGAAATAGTTATTTGGGCAACAAGAGAGCAAAGTTGTTTTTTATATATGCTGATTTTGACTCACGAGCAAGCGAAGGATTCTATGATTGATTCACGAGCGTAGCGATTGATTCAAAGTTAGAAGCCTGAGCGCAGTGAGGAACTCAACAGCACGAGATGTAAAAAACTTTGTTCTCGTGTAGCACATATAACATTTCACCTCAGCACTGAGACGTTTAACACGTTACGCTATACGCTATCAGCGTCAGCAAAATTTTTATAACCGCAATTTTTTTAAATCGGGTTTTGATACGTCGTCCCTGATGTTTATTTTCTGTTGAAATACCAAATAAAAATGTATTGGTTAAATACAAGTTTTATACTATTAATTAGACTTATTTTAATTGAAATCCAATAATAAATTAAATATATAAACAATAACATTAAAAAAAATGTATTTTTTATTACAAATATATTACGCGTTTCCGAACGTGTTTTCTTTGAGGTTGAATACCAAAATCGAATTTCGAAGGGGTTTGTTTTTCACTCTCTTTTTATATGCATGTGAAAGAGACAGAGTACCTACAGTAAAATTCGAATGTTTCAAATTTGTGGCTGAACAATGTCAATTCGTGGCACTAAAGATTGAAAAATTAAAAACTACTTTGCCTCACGCTCGAATCAAAATCGCGTTTTGTTCACTGTTGTCTCGCAGCAAAAGCGGCATGTTTGAGCTGTTGTGGTGAAAAGGTTATTTACTGCTCGCGTGCAGCTGGCACAGAAGATAATAGGAAGAAAATGGCGGAGGAAGAAATAATAGTATTTAGATACATCGTTACAACAAAATGGAACAATGGATTTTATTATAAACATGCGTCTATTATCAGTCAAAAATTACTTTCTATCAACGTTAAACGACGCCTTACTTTCGCCAAATTAATTGATAAAACGAAACATATATATATTTTTATAGACTCACGCCTGTATCCCCGGAGGGGTAGGCAGAGGTTGTTATATTAACCCTACATTTCGTCATGAATTTTTCAGGTCCCACGTAGGTAATAGGGGGCGAGCCTATTGCCGTACCGGGCACATTACCAGACTCCTAATGGAAAAACCCAATAATTCACCACTTTGCCCGACCCGGGAATCGAACCTGAAATCTCCCAATCCCACGCGCACATTTATGCTGCGAAACCAACGAGGCAGTCAACGAAACATATAGTAAAATCTAAATCGGGCCGACAAATTTATTCTAAAATCTACTTCTTGTAGTTTACGTCCGTAGAGTCAAACCACTCTCTGATAAGTTTCGTTTGAATTACATATAACATACATACATACATAGACTCACGCCTGTTTCCAGGGTTGAGGGGTAGGCAGAGACTCCGGAACGCCATTTGCAACGATCCTGACATATCCCTCTTGCTTCATTCGCTCCCATCAAATTTCTCATGCATGCTCTTCGGTTAAGGGTACTTCTAACCTGTCCTTTTTTACTTGTTACAAAATTACTTGTTAGAATATATAATTAGCTAAAGTTCATTTCACATAATACAGGTATCGTAACGGTACCGCTACAGCCCAACGTTTAACTTGTCATTTCACTGCACGTCCGATGCGATGATGTGCCATGACCTTTAGAATCTAACAAGACGCCGCGACGTGTGGAATCACGTGGGTAACTTTGATAACAGTACGTGAACATGTGTCATGACATACAAGGGCAGTCAAAGCGCCTATTGTGTGGACTGCAAAGGGCAGTTTTGACGAACTTTAACTGACAAGTAGGGGAGCGTCACCGTGTTTATGTTGGTTCAACTGTGTGTTTAATTATATTTGAAATAATTTTGCAACAGGTAAAGAGACTTGAGTGCAAGGATGGTGTTGGGATTGGATATTTGTACGACCTAAATACAAGACGTTCTTTGTATGCGTCAGATCTTGTTTTTAAAAGCATGTCACCAAATTGAGGTTAATGCTGGATTGGCTGTGGTGCCAGTACCCAACTAATAATGGTAATGAGCCTTATGATGTTGATCTTGAGTAAAAAATTTAAAGACTTTTAAGATTAATGTTAATAAAAACTCGTACAGATTTTATATAGCATGGTATAGTAGGCCAATTCCTCCTTTCAAAGGAGAGGCCTTGTCCAGCAGTGGACTTCTAAAGGCTGATGATGATGATGATGATGACAGAAGTAATTTCAAGCATAAAGCTTGAAATTACTTTCTTAAAATAAGCTTTACTTATCACAACGTTTGTGATGTTAAGCAGAGTATGAATAATCCAATTTCAAAGCAGAGTATGATGATCAATAAATTGAACACGAAATAATTTGCTTTTAAAGAGTTTAATTAAATTTATTATGATTTTACTCGCAAGTGGATACAATTTGTTAGCAAAGGAATGGTGCTGCAAATATTAAACAATACTAATTCTATTAACTCTGTTGCTTTATTTTAAATTAAAATATTAAACTCAATTATCTTTGTTGCTTTATTAAATTAAATAAGCAAGAACCAAGGACGTGGACTAATAATAGCAAACCGCATGGCCGTCTGCTTAGTACAAACACTAAGGCGAATTTTCAACAAAAGCATGCGCCATTTTGTCAAATGTTTCAATTATTATTCTAGAAGTTTCATGTGCATGCTAAACGGGATGTTTTATTCATAAACACATAGACAAAGGAATAATATGTCCTAGAGCTAGACTTATTTGTGGTCGCCTTGTACTCATAATTGAAAATGCGATGTTATAATTATGGTAATTAGCTATTATTTATTATGGAACGGTAGGTCTGATAATTTTAATGCCAGTTTTCATCCATGTTTTCGCCCGTGTGAGTATCGGTTCTCGCGAAAAAAGTTTACCTTTATACAGTCTATTTTGATGTGTAAGCTATCGTAGGTACCTACCTACTGAAAAGTAGCATCTAAATCCGTTTAGTACTTTTTGTGTTTAAGAGTAAAAATATATTTCATTCTATCCTCAAAACAAATGACTTGATCCATGGTTGCATCCATGCTTTCCCACAAATTTTCGCATTACAAATAGTATAGTATTGCACAGCACTACTAGTGTAGAACTAAACGTCAGTAATTCTATAGGTTTAATTACTCAGCGTGTTTCACGCAAGTGCATAATATACAGTGAAAGATAACCCTTCCTGTGTATTCAAAGAGGTTCACTTTAAACTTGTGCTCATGATAAAAGGCGATTTGATGCGCCAACGAGTTCTCAACTCCGTGCCGAGTTACTACGGAGTTAGAAACGTAATAGTGAAGTTTGATATTAAAATGAATGGCTGAGTTCCGTAAACGAATATGGACAGAATGGGAGTAAGTTGCGCATTGGAATTTTGTTTGTTTTCACTGTAGGTACATTCACAGATGAGCTTTTTTCTGAAAATGCTTGGTTTAAATAATGTATTTACCAGAAAACATACTTGGAAGTAGAAGTACAAAAAAGGCAGTTAAATGCAAGCCTTGTTTATTTTATAATTAGTTTTAAAATTATTTGAAAATTACATGTTTTCTAGCATGATAAAGGCGAACACATCCTCTTTTTTACTGTGGTTGCTCCTGTAGAGTAGTGTAGAGCATTGAAGAAGTCAAACAAAATGTGAATTTGAGATTCGAGTTTCAGTTTCTCTTAGATTACTGCAAACCTAAGCCATAGATAAATATAATACTTTACAGTACAGATGCCGCAAGTCGTCCATAAAAATTGGCCACGTTAGATCCTTAATATTAGACCTTTATTTTTATAAGTACTTGTTAATACCATAAATAATACAACAGATGGCGCTAGCGACGAAAAAAATGGGAGTTGATGGTAGCGACATCTTACGTCTCATTTTGGAAGCAATGTTATTTTAAATTAAAAAGAAGAGATGGCGCTATAATAAAAAAGCATTCTGTTTCTGTCTAAAATGTTAACAATATTATGATATTTCACCTTGTCACCCAAGTGTGCCTCATTTCAAGGTTATAACACGATCAACCGATCTAGTAGGTACCTATTTTACGTATGTACCGGTGGCGTTAAAACATCTAGCGATATTTTTATGACTTCGTGTCTTTCCGTTCAAAATTTGGAATGCACTTTGTACACTGTTCCATAGCTGATATTTGACATACTTACGTAAGTTTGGTGGCTATGTTACGGTAACATTGAAATGGTGCAGTGATGAATGACCTTGTGAATGCACCTTGGTCTGATGATGAAGCCGGGAAGATGGTTACAGGAACTTCTTAACTACATATTATGATAAACTACTCGTGTTTGGGCTCGTTTGAATTGACTTGACAAAACCTATGACCTTGTGAGGTTGCCTTGGTTTGATGATGAAGCCGGAAGATGGTCACAGGAACTCCTAAACTACACGTGATAAACTAGTAGTGTTTGGGCTCGTTTGAATAGACTTGACAAAACCTATGACCTTGTGAGGTTGCCTTGGTCTGATGATGAAACCGGAAGGTAGTCACAAGAACTCCTAAACTACACATGATAAACTAGTAGTGTTTGGGCTCGTTTGACAAGACTTGACAAAACCTATGACCTTGTGAGGTTGCCTTGGTCTGATGATGAAGTCGGAAGGTGGTCACAGGAACTCCTAAACTACACATGATAAACTAGTCGTGTTTGGGCTCGTTTGACAAGACTTGACAAAACCTATGACCTTGTGTGGTTGCCTTGGTCTGATGATGAAGCTGGAAGGTGGTCACAGGAACTCCTAAACTACACATGATAAACTAGTCGTGTTTGGGCTCGTTTGAATAGATTTGACAAAACCTATGACCTTGTGAGGTTGCCTTGGTCTGATGATGAAGCCGGCAGGTGGGCACAGGAACTCCTAAACTACACATGATAAACTAGTCGTGTTTGGGCTCGTTTGACAAGACTTGACAAAACCTATGACCTTGTGAGGTTGCCTTGGTCTGATGATGAAGCCGGAAGGTGGTCACAGGAACTCCTAAACTACACATGATAAACTAGTCGTGTTTGGGCTCGTTTGACAAGACTTGACAAAACCTATGACCTTGTGTGGTTGCCTTGGTCTGATGATGAAGCCGGAAGGTGGTCACAGGAACTCCTTAACTACACATGATAAACTAGTAGTGTTTGGGCTCGTTTGAATAGATTTGACAAAACCTATGACCTTGTGAGGTTGCCTTGGTCTGATGATGAAGCCGGAAGGTGGTCACAGGAACTCCTAAACTACACATGATAAACTAGTCGTGTTTGGGCTCGTTTGACAAGACTTGACAAAACCTATGACCTTGTGTGGTTGTCTTGGTCTGATGATGAAGCCGGAAGGTGGTCACAGGAACTCCTAAACTACACATGATAAACTAGTAGTGTTTGGGCTCGTTTGACAAGACTTGACAAAACCTATGACCTTGTGTGGTTGCCTTGGTCTAATGATGAAGCCGGAAGGTGGTCACAGGAACTCCTAAACTACACATGATAAACTAGTAGTGTTTGGGCTCGTTTGAATAGATTTGACAAAACCTATGACCTTGTGAGACTGCCTTGGTCTGATGATGAAGCCGGAAGGTGGTCACAGGAACTCCTAAACTACACATGATAAACTAGTCGTGTTTGGGCTCGTTTGACAAGACTTGATAAAACCGACAAAACCTATGACCTTGTGAGGTTGCCTTGGTCTGATGATGAAGCCGGCAGGTGGTCACAGAAAGTCCTAAACTACACATGATTAACTATTAGTGTTTGGGCTCGTTTGAATAGATTTGACAAAATCTATGGACCTTGTGAGGTTGCCTTGGTCTGATGATGAAGCCGGCAGGTGGTCACTGAAACTCCTAAACTACACATGAGAAACTAGTAGAGTTTGGGCTAGTTTGAATAGACTTGACAAAACCTATGACCTTGTGAGGTTGCCTTGGTCTGATGGTCGGTGGTCCCAGGGTCTGTGGTGCATGCTACAGATAATATAATAGGTACATTACTATACTAGGTGGTGCTTTCCTTTGAGTTCTGCTTCGTGAAAATTGTTATTCTTTATTTGTATTATTATATTCTTAATTAAATTGGTATTCAGGCGAAATTAATGTAACCTAAATGGCGAACCCCTGGCGAAGCGAACGTCGAGATTGCAAAAGGGGAATAGGTAGGTAAGGGCGCGTTCCCACTGAGTCGTTACGATTAATTTATCGTTGGACGACTGTCGTCTCTTGCTGTTCCCATTAATACGATTGTTTGTCGTCAACATTTTTTATCGTTCAGCGACTATCGTATCTAGCTGTTCCCATTGGATCGCGACGACATTTTATCGTTTCACTACAGTCGCTGTGTCGTTTACACATCATTCGCAAGCTACAAATCTACAGTCGCCTCTACGTTTTCTTGGAGATCAGTAGTGCGTTTAGGCCCCTGAGTTCAATGGACGAAGACGAAATTATAATATTGTATTACTTTTTGAAAAGAAGGAAGATGATTCAAGCAAACAAAAAGAACAAGCACGTGTAAACGACGAGACGATATTTTTATCGTGGCTACGATAGATTTGCGGTAAGGTTTTAGTCGTAACGATTTTCTATCGTTTTACGACTGCCGTGCTAGCCGTTCCCACTATCACGACAATCTGTTGTCACTGCAAAAAATGTCGTAGACGACAGTAAATCGTGTCGTTCTATATGTGAACACTCCCATTTAAACATATAAGCCACGACACTTAAAACTACACGATTATCTGTCGTCACGACTAAGTGGGAACGTACCCTCACTATTAAAATGTAGAAATGAAACAACAGTTCATTTTATTTTTTTATTTATGAAACCATGATACCTCGTCAACTAACAAAAAATCTTGCAAAAACGTTGGAATTTTTTCTCTTCAACTTTCACGGGAACGAAGTCGCGCGCAAAAGCAGGTCATTACAATTGGTTTATTAATTCGGCCTTACAAGCAAGTTATGCAAACGTGCAAGTTAGTTATTTAGATAATTAACTCAAATCCAGATGTTGGCAAATTAATATTTTTAAATTGATAAATTAGTTCGTTTTTTATCCCTCCATTAAAGTGGATAAACAGAATTAGATAAAAAACTAAATTTAACTATTATAAAATCATTTATTTTGTAGGATTCGTAATTTTGAAGCTGATTGTAACGATTCTTTTTTAAATATTTGCAACACTTTCAAAGTATTTCTTACTTGAATTAAACGTACGCGATCGCGTCTCGCGTTTTGCCGATCCACGATCGCAACGGAGTACTTTTACTTTCATGGGATATTATTCCTTACCGCCATACATTTACGGAACTTTGTCGCGCAAAACACTAAAATATTTGCAACACTTTCAAAGTATTTTTTACTTGAACGTACGCGAACACGTTTCACGTATTACCGACTCCCGACAGTAACGTAGTAGGGTAAATACGCTAAATGTCGGCATCCTTACGGTTTTTCTGTTTTGGAATCGGTCTGGCACCATCAATTTGCAACGAAAGGATAGCTTCCGATGCGGTTTTGGATAGTTTGATAAATCTATTTCATGTTTATGGGCATAAGGTTGACATTTCTACTACAAAGAAAAAGTACTAAGGTTTATATGCGTCGAGAACGAAAAATCCCTAAAGTCGGCCATTCACGGGCCATGGTCGGTCGCGTTTTTCCCCAAATATCGGCCGGGTATA
This sequence comes from Euclidia mi, assembly GCA_944739405.2. NCBI lineage: Eukaryota > Metazoa > Arthropoda > Insecta > Lepidoptera > Erebidae > Euclidia > Euclidia mi. Next base: position 45,569,794 of record OX123202.2, read on the forward strand.
GGATGTTTTAAATTAAGACGGATAAATATTATTAATATGATTTATTTTGGCAGGAGTCTCACTAAGTATACGTTATTAATCGTATTTGTTTAATAGTAGGTAAAATATTTTTTTGTTTGCACTTAAATAACGTTAGGTAAGTATTACAATTTATAACAAAGTAAACATCAAAATAATTATAATTAGTTCTGGATATCTTTTCAAAAATAATTCATACCATTTTTGGCCCAGAGTATCATTATTGAATATATTTATATTTTTAAGCTACGTATTTAACATGGGTTAAGGTAGCAAGTTCCAAAGAGCAATTTATATCTTATATTTCCATACCATAATAAGCTAATATTAATGTTTTCAATAATATCAACTCCTACATTTAAACTTAACTCTTTATATTATAAATAAATAAACGTATAATAAATATTTAATTTTGAGAAAATAAGAAAAGTAATCAGCCTGTATAGTTGGGCTCGAATTCGAGGCTGGTCGTCATTACGATCTTTAATGTTTCTAAAGCCAGCCTCTATTTTGTGTACATTATTTCTCGAGATTCAACTAATATCACCCCGGCCGGTATTTGGCGATTAAACGTAAAATAGATTTATTTGCCTATATGCGGTGCAAATTCTCTTTTTAAGGCAATGGAATTAGTACAATTGGAAATTATAAAACAGACTGCATTTACTTTTAGTCGGCCACGGCCGAGAATCCGGTTTTAATTCAAAATTGGTATTCTATTGGCGGCCTCCTATTTTCCCTTAAAACAATACGTTAAACATTGAAAAATCTATCTCAAAATATAGTAAAAATCACTAATTACTAATAATAATGCTTAAAACAATAAAAAAGGAATGTCTGACCGTTCTAATATCAATCCCCGAAGTGTGGGTATTCACAGCAAGTAAGGTACTTTAAATATGAAATTGACGATTCGACGGCGCAATCGCTACTGACGCTGAGTGTGCGAAGAGTGTGTAACGTAATCGGAAAGTAACGGTTGTACATATAGATTATGAACTAAGATTGTAATTCGAGTGGCAAATTTGTAACTTCAATACGTTTTAAATGAACGCAAGCCAAAAATGTGCAGACGGCCGAAGTTTGGGGAGGGGCCGACGTATGGCGTATTTACCCTACAGATACTTTTATGAAATAATATTCCTTACTGCCATACATTGACGGAACTTTATCGCACAAAACACTAAAATACTTGAAAGTATTTTGAGTACTCAGGAATATAAAAATTGCAAGGTTTTGCGCGACAAAGTTCCTTAAATATATGGTAGTAAGGAATAAATTTCCATGAAAGTATTTAGAAAAGTCCATTACCAAATTTTGCGATAAACATCCTTACTCATATTAAGATAAGGTTTATTTTTCAATACAAACTTGCATTACCAGGGCGTCACACGAAGTTTTCTATACTCGAGTGCCCAAAAACTTGCAAGTATATTGATACCTGGTTTTCGACCCTGGTATTTTTATAGAGACGCACTTGGTGTACTTGGTACGCGATTTTGCAATTGTGCGACTCATGAAGTCATGACTATCGGCATAGATAAATTTAATACTATACCTATCGGGAACCAAGCGAATGAGTTCTAGACTTCTAGAGAAGTAGGCTATCAAAGTTTAAAAATGCGTTTTGTTTTTTTCATTAGCTTGATTGACAACATACTCAACATCAACTGTTTATTAGTTGCTATTGTCTGTTCAAGATACCTACGAAAAAAATAAAAGGTAAAAAATATACAGTATCATTTATGAATTGAAAGGATAGGCGTATTTTTGTAAAACTAACTGCATCTTTCGCTTGGAGTATTTAACTTAAATCTACTTTTGTTGCGAAGGCGACATTAAAAGAACCATTTTATGGTTTGTTTACATTTTATTTTTTCGTATCTTGAACAGACTATAGGTAGGTACCTATAAATGTAAGACGCATATTGATTAACATAATTTATGAAAATTTATTATATAATACTACTACAAACACAGTAAGTTATTATTATGTATAAAATTTAAATTACACTACTTTTACGTACTTAAATGTAAAAACAAAACGCAATCGGTCGACTAGGTACCTATACAGGTACTTTTTAAAATAAATGCTCATGGCCGTTCATTGGTTAACATAATATCTTACTTTTTCAAATATTTGATGTTTATTTAATAAATATTTATTTATTTTACCATCTACAGATTAATACCAAATTAAATAAAAATAAATATATACATACGTCAAAGCGCCATCTATGAATGCCGAGTGAAAGTTAACTCATTGTAACGTTTTACTACAAGCTAGTACGTATTTTGGCCACCAGAGCAACGAAGTGCACATCATATTTTTCAAAAATATTCATATTCAATTAAATGTTTCATTTTTTTATTTAATCGTAATAAAGGGATTTTTTAATTAATAAATATCATATTTTAGAACTTTATTTTCTTATTTATCATTTATGCAAGAAAGTCATCAATAACAATCGATACTAGTAAAGCCATCTGTTGACAGAGTTAAGAATGACGGAAAACGTTCTAAGGAATGAGACCCCATGCCTAAGCTAACTTCATCTTCCTAGCGTTATCCCAGTCTCAACCTGGGGTCCGCTTACTAATCTAACCTAATCCAACTAAGCCACAAATTCCGTCGATATTGGCAATGATCTAGCGATATTATTATTCTCAAAGAATTGCTACATCATGCCCATACTAAAATGCATATAACTTTGAATCGCGCGCTAAAGCCTCCAATTCTACCTAACAAGTTACTCGTTTAGGTGGTTACTCTCTAAAAAAACTACCAACTCTTTCCACGAACCATTTCCTCACGAAAATGTTTCTTTTACACAAGTGCGAGCCTTAAACGACGGCTCACTATGGCGATTGTTTACGGCCAGCAAGCCGTATATTTCTCAACCCTACTTTTTCTCGCCTTATATTTCAGATTGTATCTTTATGAAGACGGACAACAATATGTATAAAGTGTGACGAATTTAGCGCCAGAAATCTGAAAGTTAACAAAGGAAACTTAAATGCAACGGGGAATGGCGGTCATTTCAGTTTAACTTTTCTGGCGTCGCGATTTTTACTTTTGCCGTTGGCTGTTTAAGTCAATGTCTTGACCCGTTTACGTGTTTATTAATTTGCCATGGCAATTTCGTAATTGCCACAGCAAATTAATATCGAAGCCAGCGTTTAAAAAGTTGTACGTCCTAATTTTAAACGTTTTATAAATAAATAATTTTCATTTGGTTTGCACTGTATTAATCGGTGTTTGTTTTAAAAGAATTTCAGAGCAGCATCGCAAAAAGTATAAATCGAAGGTTATGTATTCTGCGAAACAACTTCTGGCCTTTAAAACAACGAATATAAAAGCTATCTTGATCCAGGAAAACAATCGCAGTGCCCTTGTTGTCGACCGTTCTAGAAGTAGCCTCTACAATTTTACCAGGGTCACCACTTACCACGGAACTCAATATTCGAACTATACATAGATCTGTAGATTTTAGATTCGTTTAAACGATTGCGCAGTGCAGGCAAACAGTAATTTTGAAGTTTTAATTAAAGTAATACAAATATACTAAAACGCTATTATTTTCTCATTAGAACTACTAAAAACTAACGTCAAAGTGGACAGTTACAGAGCTTCGATTTATCGATTGATTTAGGAATGGAATAGGTCATGCCTCAGGCATAGTAATGGGGGATAGCAAATTACGAGTACATACAGCTAGAAATAGATATTTTCTTGGGTTTACGCGAATGTTACACATTGAAATTAAACTACAGTTTACGGATTTTATCGCGTTATATTGGTTTCACTGGTTATTTGTTATTACATTTAAACCGAAAGATCTAGAAACTACATTTTTATAACTAGCCGACGTTTCGAATTCTTTACAGGATTCATGTTCACGGCAGACTGAGATGATATTTGTCTTTGTCTTGAATTTAAAAGTTATCTCGAAGTACCCGAACATTTTTCAACTATTGGTGTTACTATCTACGCAGAATGTGCTCACTGTGAATTGATGTCTTCTGGTGACTTTGTCCTTCTTGGGTTTCATTAGCCTGATAACAGGGCCCCGACAGATGGTAATAATTGGCTTATCTTAGCTAGATAAGCCAATTATTACCATCTGTCAAGAGTCAGTTACCCTTACAAGAGGCCGGGGTTTACAAGATAGACTGTGAGTGTGAGCTCTCATACATTGGACAAACCAAGAGAAGCATAGGCATTCGACTAAAGGAACATATAGCTGACATTAAACACAAACGCTCGACGAAGTCTGCTGTGTGTGAACATGTAGAACAAGGAACCAATCATTACCTGCGATTTGATAAACCACAGATACTCGCAAAAGAACACCGCTTTATTCCAAGAATGATACGTGAAGCTATTGAAATTAAAAAACATCCTAATTTCAATAGGGAAGATGGTTGGAATGTTCCTCCAGCTTGGGACCCTGTTATCTGGCTAATGAAACCCAAGAAGGACAAAGTCACCAGAAGACATCAGGACACAGTGAGCACATTCTGCGTAGATAGTAACACCAATAGTTGAAAAATGTTCGGGTACTTTGAGATAACTTAGAAATAGATGTTAAGGAACCTAACTACCACAGGCAACCAATAGGTACAATTCATTTGGCAACAATATATACCAACTAGGTACAAACTGGCTCTTGGGAATATTGGTTTAGAATCGTATTCTACATGTATCATAAAATAAATAGGTGTGACTGAATGGGATTTCCTTTAAATTGAGGTCCAAGTTTTAATGTACTTACACCACATATAGGTATATATTATTTTGGTGCCCAATTACGATCTGTACACAGAATAAGGATTTATAATGCGTTCCTAAGTTCCAATGCACTGTGACAAAGAGAGTAAAGACAAAACACATTTAAAAAAAAATCAAAGCATAAAAAGAACGAACTCCAAAGCACTCCGTTAAAAGCCGTAGCTAGATGGCACAGCTACTTCTGAAATCTGAACCTGCAAATTGAAACTCTGTTCACAGTAGTTACGAATCAAAATGAACTGAAAACTATCTAGCAGTTTCTAACAAATAAAACGGCGAGGCTTAAAAACGAGACCGTAATATTCGATTGGAACCTGATTTATTGGAAAAAGCAACATCATGAAGGTTTTAGTACTAGTGAACAGTAACTTTTTTATGATATCCCCGGGGTATTTGGACGAGCTCATGAAAATGAAAGAAAAGGCAAAATGGTCGGTATCAATGTTGAAATTATTTTCCCGCCCATATATTTTAAGTAGAAGATTTATTAACCATAAATTTTAAGGAAAACCACGCCATTTATTTTTTTAAACAAGCTTCTTCCCTTAGGGATATGCGACGGCGAGGTTTGATAGGTTAATGATTGGATGTGTTTCTTGTGTATATAATAAACTTCTTAAAACATCACTGTGAAGAAGGAATACGTCACAAATACGCACACGCACACAATCATACAAACACACGAACAATTTATCTTCCACTAGAGATTCCCCGCAGTTTCGACCGATGTTTTCTAATTTAACCGTTTCTGCTCGATCCCGTGTGTTTCGGGAAATCCCTTCTAAGTGAATCCGAAGAAACATACCTACATGTCAAGTTTCAGGTCAACGCTCATTAGAGCCACCCGGCACCCACTCCGCACGGCGTCCACGAGTGGACGTCGCGCGGTCAACCAGCGGACCGCGCGCCGTCAACGAGTGAACGCCGTGCGGTCAACGCGGCGACGAGTAGTCAACGCGCAGCAAGCATGCGAGCAGCGAGTTGTGAGAGTGAGAGAGAGTGCGCGTTGACGGCTTACGACAGAGGCGAGCCGGTGGCGCTACGGAGTTGATGTAGTGAGCGCATACCCATACAAATCCATATAAAGAATACTAACCGCACGAGGCGAGGCGGTGCGGAGTGGGTGCCGGGTGGCTCTAATGAGCGTTGACCTTTCAGGTTCATGCGCCTAAAAATTTGGCTGTAGCTTGTGTGTCAGTGAGTCAGTAATACAAGCATTTTATATAGGTATACACATAATTGTTAGTTCTAGACCTCAAAACTTTAGGCAGCTATGTTTTTCAGTCCCAGCTATACGAGAATAACTAATTAAGGCTTGCGACCAAAAGAGTCTCCTTGCTGGACGTACGGACACAGCTTGATTCGAGTAGTTTCAACTACCTAAACCAGCTGATTTTACTGCCCAGAAATGTCTGTAGAACATACCTTATGAAGGTCATTACTAAATGAATAAAATACGGTTCAGGACTGTTGTCACCATTAAAAAAGTCCATTGATGGGTCCAATAGGATTCTCAAGTTTATATGGCTCCATTGATAAAAGGACTCGGCAGCCCCATTGGACTTATTTATTGGACGATCAATGGAAATATTTAATGGAGCCAGTCTTGAACCTAAAATACTACATTATGTACAAGCGTTTTACTGCCATATAAAATTCTTAGTCTCATTGAGTTAAGATTGGACAATTATTTCATTGAAGAGAGGTCAGATGTGATTCTCAGGTCAATTGGTACTTAACGAGTAATTTAAAAGTGGCGGTCTACTCATTATGTCCTCGAAGTGGCAGGCAGAGGTATATTGCTACACCCACTTTTCGCCAGCTTCATTTTAGTCCCACGTAATAGGGGGCGAGCCTAATGTAGTACCGGACACATTACCAGACTCCGCGCTGCTACTGAGAATTTCGTAACGGGAAAACAAAATAACACTATGCCCGACCCGGGGATCGAACCCGAGACGTCCCAATCCCTCGCGCACATTTATACCGCGAGACCAACGAGGCAGTCAGTATGCTTACACAAGCTCATGGGTAATTGGTTTATTGGAATAGCTGAGGTAATTAACTTAATTCTATATGTACATAATTATTATATAAGCGACCTTTCTCTATAGAGCAGTGGTCATCATCGTCCTAGCGTTTATTTATTCTAGATTAGGTTTGAGCCGGGGCCAGTTTTTTTATTTAACCTTCTATCTATTTACAAACACTTTTTCTGCTGAAACCTCATCGCGCAGAGCCTAAGCAACTGAAGTTGGCGACACTTAAAACATAAGCCCTAACTAAGGAAGGATTCTTTTAGTACTCCTCCCGTAGCAGTAAAGCAGGAGCTAAAACATCTTTGGCAAAGTCGCAGATTGTGGTAGCTAACACTATAAAAATGCAGAACACGTTACTCAATTATCCTGAAATAACTTCCGTCACTAGGAATACCAGATTTATTAGCTGGTACGAAAAACTAGAAAAAGTACCTTATTCTTCTGCAGTGCTCAGATATGCAGTCGAGCTGAATTAACCTGAAAAAGGGAAATAAATAAATTAATAATAAATAATGATGACCCGGTGGCGTAGCGGGAGTGCATACGACTGTCAAGTCAAACATTTGTATGCGAGAACACAAATGTTTGTCTTCGTTTGGGTGTATCTATAAGTATAATTACAAAAAAAGGTACATATATAATTATGTGTACCGCCTCTTATTTTGTAGGACCTAAAAGTGCATAATGGCGAAATGCGGGTTTGCCTCTCTCATACCTCTGCTTACCCCTTCGGAGAAACAAACGTAAGGAAAAAAACCTTTTCACTGTCTAGTATTCATACTACAGTTCTGCTTCTGTGGTAATGCACTACGGCAAGCGGATGAAGACGATACAATTACCAGCACTTCCTTTATTTTTCTGATACATTACATGCTGTTAATATGCGGCTATATCTATTTGCTACACATATAGTTTTATTTAACGGCTCGTCCTAAACGAGAACGTGTTAAGGTAAATCGGTTATAAAACTGATGGCGTACGTGAAACTATAAGGTGCCAATAACCCATACATAAAAAAACTTGGATACGGTCGGTATCCAAGTTTTTTTTTTTGCACTTGCCCTTTGGGTATCCTTTTACCTTATTTTTATATTATATAACCTTATCGAAGAATTTTCTTGCGAGAATAGTAATATTATGATAGTGTGATTTCACCAGATGGGTAATGGAGTCTCGGAGGGTGCGTCTTAATTATACACCATCTTCCTTTTTACTAAGACAAAGGTCGCGTTACCACTATCTCATAACGATTAATTCATTAGAATCGTTCGTCACTGCAATGAAAAGACTTAGACGTCAATTATCGTGTCGTCATTACGTGGGACCACTTTCATTTATTACTAAGAATAGTTATTTGTGCAACAAGAGAGCAAAGTTGTTTTTTGTTTCGAGTACTGATTTTGAGTCCCGAGCAAGCGAAGGATTCTATGATTGATTCACGAGCGTAGCGAGTGATTCAATGTTAGAATCCTGAGCGTAGTGCGGGACTCAACAGCAGGAGATGCAAAAAACTTTGCTCTCCTGAAGCACACATAACTTTTCACCTCAGCAGTGAGAACACATAATTATTACTTAGGAGACTTGAAAACTTAATTCTGCATTAATCACTTATTGTTTTAATTTTTCTGGTGTTAAAGTACAGTCATCATCGCTAGTTTCGCTCATATTTTTAGATTATTTTATATATTAATATACTAGTAATATAACACGTTACGCTATACGCTATCAGCATCAGTGTCCAGTAGAGATGTGTAACTCCTGAGTGAGTGATACAAAAGATACATATCATTTGAAATGAATCACTCTATCTTTATATCACTCTCAGTTCAAATATATCTTTAACTCATTACGCTCAAGGTTCATTTTAGATCTACTGAATTAGGATATACGTAAAGTGAAACAGAGTATGGCTGATTCCTATGAATCAGAGCGGGAGAGAATAAGCGTTGCACTAAGTAGGCACAGAGTTTCGCCCGGTGACTTATGCATGTGTGTGTAAGCGAAGATTTGGCAGCGTAAAAGTAATCTATATGCTCAAGATATAAAATGCAGTTTAGCATGTACTTATAATGCAAATCTATGATTACTTTATAATTATGTATAGACGCATCCCTAGATGCGTCACAATAATATTTTATTAAAACGCAAAAAGTGACTACACTTTTTGCGTTTTAATAAAATATTATTGTTCATTTTTACTGTAACAAACTTTTTGTGTGCGAATGATACGCTTGAGCGACGGCCGTTCGCATTTTTTTTTGCTATAGATTTACAGAATACCTACGTATTCTATATCAATAAAAATTTCGCACAATCTTTTTTAAGGTAGCCTTAAATACCGTAATTATTCATAAACGTCTTATTTTGAATTCAAATCCTTCACTACTACATACACTGATAGATTAAGATTGATTTAACTCACTATATCAATGCTATATAACATGATTGATGAAACATTGATCTAATGATTTAAATGCTCAACCATTCCATCACAAGTGATATAAAGATATAAAAGAGTGATTCATATCTTTTGATTCAAAAGATATGTATCTCTCTTTTCTTTCAACTGATATAGTTTGCGCATCTCTAGCGTCCAGCGACATTTTTTATTTTATTCCCGCTATTTTTTTAAATCGCGGTTTGATACCGCGTCCCTGATGTTTAATTTTCAAATGTATCGTTGTTCAAATTCGAAATAAAAAGGTATTGGTTAAGTACCAACATTATATACTATTAATTAGACTTATTTTTATTAAAATAAGCCAATAATAATTTATACATATAAACAATAACATTAAAAAAATGTAATTTCTTTATTACAAATATCTTTAAATTATAGGGTATTACGCGTTACGGAACGTGTTTTCTATGAGGTCGAATTCCAAAATCGAATTGCGAAGGGATTTGTTTTTTTTTTCTCTCGCTTTTTTATATGCATGTGAAAGAGACAGAGCTCAGTAAAATTCGAATGGTTCAAATTTAGGGCTGAACAATGTCAATTCGTGGCACTGAAGTTTGAAAAATTAAAAAGCTACTTTGACTCACGTTCGAATCAAAATCGCGTTTTGTTCACTGTTGTCTCGCAGCAAAAGCGACATGTTTTAGCTGCTGTGGTGAAAAACATATTTCATCAGGAGCCAAAAAGGTAATAAATCAATTAAAAGTATTTGAGATACGTGTACCGATGTTAAAGGAATACAAGAGCTCGAACATATTTGATTAAATCAGGCGACCTACGAACTAATGAAATAAAGGTGAAACTCTGTAACTAGCTTACTGATGAAGCCCTAACTATGTAATGGTTGGCGAACATATACCTACTTATCGTCTGGAAAATGGAGCAGCATTGCCTCAACTGGAGACGGCAATAATTACTCTGTGTATGAAATTCCCATGTGGAACGCACACTTATCAGCACCTGAACCAATTAGTGTAGGTGATTGCCTGCAATGAGTTGCCACTGCGGGGGTCTAACAACTCATACCAGAGTCTAGTAGATTCGCGTAACTCTATCGCTTAGGGAAGACGAGGAAACAGTGGTTCGCTTTTAGTAACTAAGCTTCGAACAACCTTATAGTGAGTCCCTCTATAATTCTCAAACAAAATTGAAGAAATTTTATAGAGTGTAGACAATAGCTGTAGTCTAGATAGAGTGTGGACGCCTTGGCAACCATGTTTTCACAACTTCGACAAACTAAAGTAGGTATGTGCCCTAGCTTCGAGTGGCTTCCAGCTAGTACGTGGTGAGAGAGAATGAATAGCGTGAACCTTGGCGAGTGGCAAACCGAAGCTTCTGCTCTCTAAAAATGAATATCTCTCCTGAAACCGAGGATGATTCTATGTATTTATCTAATACAATTATGTTTGTAATACGTTATTGGTGCCAGCACAGAATGAGGCTGCGCATTTCCCTCAATGTTGTGTACGTAATATCGCTTCGCTGTGAAATTTTACTTACTTTTTTCTGAGATTCGCCTTAAGAATATGATTTGGAATTTTAAATGAACAGCTTCGTAGCAATCGTATTACGCCGCGTGTTATATTTGCAACAAAATTACAACAGAAGTGTGCGCGAAAAGATTACTTAGAACGGAGAACATTTTCTTCTATACACGAAGAATTAAAGATAGCTAGGTGCCTAGTAAGTGCTGCCATCAACATATAAATTTTAGAAAATAAACTAACAATATTAAATAATTATTTTATCAAGCCATTTGTACTCACGTCTATAAATATCTTGGTACCTTGTTACACACTTCAGGTGATATTGATATCAACATACAGCACAGTATTGCCGCTGCCTGGTTAAAATGGCGGGAAATAACTGGCGTCATCTGCGATCACAGGATGCCCGTGAAAGTTATAGGTCTTGTGTACAAGAGCATCATCAGACCGGTGCTTACTTACGGGAGTGAGACCTGGACCATGACACAAAGATTTGTACATACCATGCAGGTGGCGGAAATGAAGATGCTGCGGTGGATGTGCGGAGTAACGAGGCTCGACAAAATACGCAACGAATACGTTCGCGGTAGCCTTGGCGTGCGCGACATCGCTGACAAGCTCAAAGAGAGTAGGCTGCGATGGTATGGATATATAAAACAGCGACCTCCTGACTATATAGGAAATACTGTGATCGATATTCATACCACAGGACCCAGAAAAAGAGGGCGGCCGAAAATGAGGTGGACGGATATGATCACAAAAGATATGACCAGCTGCAATGTTTTTGACACTGACACGTCCAACCGAGCAAAGTGGAAGGAGAAAACAAAGAAAGCAGACCCCACAATCAGATGGGAATAATAAATGCTTAGGAGAGAGAGAGAATTTGTACTGCCTCAGAGTAAACGCGCCATGTACATCGCCTCTGCCGCGCCGCTCGCCGCTTAGACCGATCTCATGACCAGGCTGTAAGGCTGAAACGCGCACGTTTTTATCGGCGTGAATGGCTGCTACGAAAAGTAAACATAAATATGTAATATCTATAAAAGAAATAAGTTAATGCACTTACTCTTAAAATATTCCACACCAAACAACAAACGTCACACCACTGCACTGGATCACATCGTCGGTTCTATTCATATTCAACAATCAACAGCCAACAAGCGATTATACTATTTACAAGATTAGTAGTTCCGATTAGTAACGTCATTCGATTATGAAAATAAATTAGTAACTAATTTCATAATCGATTATTATTGTTAGTGCTACTAAGGAAATCGATTATAGTAATCATTCATAATCGCCCACCTCTAATTTAAACTCCGCGCGATCAGCGCGTGCACAGATAATACGTGCGCGTACGCGTCATAGACGGGTGACCATGGTGGAGGTTTGTCAATTGCTCATTTTTGTAAGTTTATCTGGAATCTGAGTTATATTAGTTATGTATATTTTTACTGACTGGTGTCCATTATATATTATTATTTATTTTATTTATTTATTTATATATAAAAACGGTCCCAACAGAATACCAGCGCCACCTTGTGTTGTAAGATGGCATTATGCTGAGTTGGAATCCGAATCTGTTTATGTTAGGTTAAGTTAGTACATAATTAAGTTAGTTCCGGTATTAATCCCGCTATATGTTGTATGTGCCTTCATAAATAGAATAAATGTGTTTTTCTTTTTCCTTTCTTTTTCTACTCAATTATCTCCTCAAAGCATTTTGGCCACCATCGAGGCATCTCAGGACACCCGTAGAAGTATTTTGGCCACTTTCGAGGCTAGGCTTTCAAGCTAAGTACGGGCGCGTAATATTTTCGTTGAAAGAATGGTGATATTTCTATTTATTAAATTAATATTGTATATTAAAAGACGCGTAATTCAATAAGCTTTCGAATGATATAAATTAACACCAAATAATCTACTTGAAGCCCACGCAACAGCGGTATAAAGCACGCCCGGTATAATATTTACCCGCCATTTTCGAGCGCGCTATTATATTTCTAACATATTCATATTTCTCGTCGTTTTTTATATGGGGGGTATATAAGTATTGTACACGGTTAGAAAGGTAATTTAATTTACTTTCAGAGATAATAAATATAATGGAAAGAAACATTTTAATTTTAAACATAAAAAGATATAAAATATAAATTATTGTTAATTGCCGCCAATTTTCGTATTTTATTTTTTAAACATATTTTTTTGGTATATATCAGATCAAACATAGATAAGTTTCTTTTCAACTTGATTTCCAATTTAAAAAACCATATCTGATAAGATTCCGATAAGAATTATTCTTATTGGACGTTGCACAATTGTTTACTTTTTACCGCAAAAATAACCGCCATACCAGCCAAAATTTTCGAAAGCCTATATCTTATGAATTATAGGAGTATTATATAACACATGATAGGTTTATTTATATACTCATAATAAAACAATAATTCATAGCATAAATGTAACCCTACCAATAAAAATTAAATGCCGTTGTTTCGGTAATTGAATGAATATAGCGTTTATTTTTTTGCTGTTATTTTATAACTAATTAGTTCATTTACAATTAAAACATAAAATATCAAATATAATTATATTATTTGTTTACAATGATGTTTTGAATCCATAATTACGCCCCGCGCGCAACATGCAAAGACAGCGAAATATACAAAAATTCAAATGCTGACATTTTTATAATTTTCTAAGCAAGCATTGCTATAATTTTATATTTTTGTAAAGCTTATACCACTGGGTATACAAAATAATAAAAGTAAGCAATTTATAACCCATATTGTTATCATGACAAACAAAAATGGCGAGTAGGTCGTCGATAGACGACATTGTTTACAATAGGATTAAGTTCGGCGGGTAGCATAAACTATACATTCCGTCATTCAGTCACCGTTCAAACTTTACTACAAAGCTTATTTAATCTACTTTCATAAAAACATCATTTCAAATATCAACACCCGAGTGACGAGTCGTAAGTTTAGGTTTGAGGTATCACGGCAAGTGGTCGTGCTTCGCGGGTGGTCAGATAACGACCGCGTGATGCTTTAGCGATAAATGCCAAATTAAAGCGGTTACCTTGAGCGGTTATATGAGTTTTAAAGTAAAAGTTTGACCCAACAGATACATTTATTAAGTCGATAATAGAATGTCGTAGCTATACGAGGGTCAAACTGAAAGTTCTTAGAACTGGCCACTTATAAACAATATAATAAAAAAAATATTCTAAAATTTGAAAATAGAACTCTTTGCCAATATTACTGAGTATATATTTCATTCATTTGTCATTTGTTTTACGATTTGGCGGCAAATTGAAAATTGTCTGTGTCACGTCAACATGAATTTAACACGAGAAAATTTTCGTGCAATGATTTTTTATGACTTTCGATGTCATTTAAGTCAACAAGAAAGTTATGATAGACTACGATTGGCCTTTCACGATGAAGCCCCATCTCGTGCGACTGTTTACAACTGGTTTAATGAGTTTAAACGTGGTCGCACTAATCTCACTGATGATGTACGTGAGGGACGGCCTTCTACGGCGACGACTGAAAATAACGTCTGTGTTGTGCGGCGTATGATAGAGACTGACAAAAGAGTGACCTATCAGCAGATTCGGACAAGCTTAGGCATCGGTATGAGTCAAGTGCACAAAATCCTCCACGAACATTTAGCGGTCAGGAAGCTTTGCGCCCGGTGGATACCTCATAATTTGACTAAGGCTCAAAAACTCCATCGTGTGGCTTGGTGCCGTAAAATGATTGAAAGATTTAACGGAGGTGACTCAAATGCTGTGTTCGACATACTAACAGGTGACGAAAGCTGGATTTACTGTTATGATCCTGAAACCAAAAGACAATCTGCTCAGTGGGTGTTTCCTTTCGAGGAGTTGCCAACTAAAGTGAAGAGAGATCGAAGTGCGCGAAAAAAAATGGTTGCCTCGTTCTTTGGAAGGATAGGTCATTTCGCAACAATTGTGTTAGAGGATCAAAAAACAGTTTCTGCAGAATGGTACACTACCAATTGTTTGCCACTTGTCTTGGAAAAAGTTCGAGAGAAACGACCTCGCAGTAGGATCCTCCTTCACCACGACAACGCCTCGTCGCACACCGCCAAGCGAACGATACGTTGAATTACTGGGTCACCCGCCGTATAGCCCCGACCTCGCACCTTGTGATTTTTATTTATTTCCAAAAATTAAAGAAAAACTTAAAGGAAAGCGGTTTATGAATGCTGAAGAAGCGGTGGCTGCGTATCGCGATGCCATTGAAGAGACCCCTAAGGACGAGTGGGCAAAGTGCTTTTCCCAGTGGTTCCATCGCATGCAGCGGTGTATTGACGTCAATGGACAATATTTTGAAAAGATATAATAAAACTAATAACTGGCTAATGTAATCAGTTTTTGATTTTCTAAGAACTTTCAGTTTGACCCTCGTACATAGACCTTGTAGGCGTATATTGTGACCAGCAGTGCAAGTTGTGAGTGGCATATGTCCTGTGAACGATGGCAACAGGTCAATTATTGATTGAAGCCTGCACAGGAACGATGTGAATAAGCGTACGTGAATTTGCATATTGAAATGAAACTGCTGCTTACGCATGTTTTGCGAAATATTTTAGTTTAAGGCGCTGTTATAACTCAGAAGCCGTGAAACACCAAATTTTTCGTCGCGCTACTAGCCATAACGGTACATGTTACAAACTAGCAAAAAATAGAGCTTAAAGTCAAAAGTCTGAACAAAAGACTTTTGAAAGAATTTTTCATGTATGTAAAAAAGAATCACGGTAAAAAAATCACAAAAACGAGGCAGAAAATAATCTTTCGTCTCACTGTTTGCAATATTTTGATCGTAAGCTGTCATATTTTATTTAATAATATTGTAGGAAACCTAATGAATTAAAGAATTACCTAGTTTATTTTCATATTATACGTGTATATTTTGTAAAATTAAATAAAATCTGCCAAAGGTCTATGATTTTGGCGCTCGGTAGTACCCATCAATATCAAACGCTTCGGCAATTTAAACCTTATTAGCATAAGCGGTGTACTGAGTGTCAGTTGCTAGTTTACGCCGGCGTCAAGACCTCATCATTCGGCTATGAGCCCTGTGAGAGATAGGTCATGTCGCTTGCTTCTCCGCTGCACGAAATTTTACGTAAGCCTGTTTGTTATTGTAATACGCCGATTTGAGTTCGTAATTTCATGTTTTATGTTATAGACTGAATACTTTGCATCAAATAGGCTTTTCATGTGACTATGGGCACATATAATTAGGACCTAAGTTTATATTCTTGTTGCGTTTAATGTGTTATTGTTTCTGTGCTTATAAATATATAATTAGAAGAATAAAATATGGATAGTTAGAGAAATAAATTTCTACGAAGGATTTGTACAAAAAAACGTCGTAATAAAATAGAAATTCATCCATGGCCAACTGTTATCTTATTTATTATGAAATATTATGTAACATTTTTACACAAATTATTTTCATAAGAGTCTTTTATGACTGACTATGTAATAGATTATCGATTATGCATAATATAATTGTATAAATTATTCTCACAATACATATTTGCCACAGTTTTCAATATTTGAAAGAGTAATAACATAAAATTGAATCATTTTATGTACCTTTATTTCAAATTCATTAGCTTGTCAGAGCGCCTGGAGCGCTAAGATGCCGCCACGGCGAACAATAAACAGCGCTAATATGGCGCTCCGCAGTCCGCATACAAGCGGTAACGAATGTTGTATTATTGTGTAGTAAATATAAACCTATTTAGGTACATCGGGTAAAACTTTGATTATTCATAAACTATTAGGTATGTCTCAGTACATCTATTTTTTATTTCTAAAATCAATCATTTATAAGTAAGAGAGTGACTTCTCTGTTTGCTATAACACAAGTTATAATATTTTTTTTAATAATAAAGTACCTAACTAATTATATTTATTGTAATTATAGTGAAATGAAAGATAACAGTTCTGCAACGTCTTACACACATTTGACTGCAGTAATTCCTAACACGATTTGTTCAAGAAATGCCAAACATTTTTTTTAACAAATTTGACTCAACTCCCTAGTGAAAAGCAAAAAAATTAAGAGGGATAGCAGTGACTGGTTCGAATTGCGTAAGAATATGTTGACAGATTCAAATTTTGGTATAGTGGTAAAAAGAAGAGATAACAGCAGTAAAACCAACTTAGTAAAAATTACTTTGTACAAATAAAATATTTGCAATGTAAAAGCAGTTGCGCATGGAGTCTAAAATTAACAACTGGTTTTGCAACAACTGGCGAAGCTAGAAAATGTAACAATCGAGCCTTGTGGATTATCCGTTTATTAGTGCCACGCCAGATGGATTAATAGGTCCAAACGCGATTGTGAAAATTTAATGTTCTAAGGTTGCCTATAAGAATGGCCTGGAGAATAGTATAAGAGCAAATAAAATACAAATATGGAAACATGATAAAAAAGTGAACTGACTAGTCTAATCAAATGTTGTAATTGTTATTACCAAATTCAGGGGCAACGCCACGTTACACGCAAACAAAAATGTTTATTTGCTGTGTGGAGTGGCGAAAGTATACCACTAAAAATAGAAATTATATAGGAAGAGATGATTTTTTCTGGGAGACGACAATGAAAGAAAAGCTTGCGGTGTTTTATACGAATTGGCAGCTGCCTGAAATGGTTGATTCTCGTCAAGCTCAAGGAATAGCATTGCGAGATCACGGAGAGGAAAATGATTCATCAGTGCTTGAAGTTTCTACAATACCAAGCCGTAAAAGGAAAGTAAATGAAAATGTGCCTCGTGAACAATAGCAAATAATAAGTTTTGAAGCCTCATCACCTCACACACTGCCTTTAACTTACGATGAGAATAAAGAAAACCTGCCGGCTTGTAGCAGACAGCTAACTTTTGATGAGCAGTAAAAAGCAGTAACTCAAATTTTAATTCTATAATTTTCTAAGTGACATAGTAGTATCTCATGAATAAGGTATATCCACATATATTTTTGGTATTTCATCTATTTTGAAAAATAATAATGGGTTGGGTTTCGAAACGAGTCGCCTAAATTTGAGGGTATTGGTGGTGTAGGGGGCTCAAGAGAGTTAGTTTTAATCCCCTAAAAGTAATTTTGGCTGCCAGCGTTGCGTCTAAATATTTTTAAACAATTTCCAAAAATTCTTGAATACTTCGGCAATTATGCAAAACGGAACGTAGTTTTTATACTTTAGTACAGTTTGACAAATGTCATTTTTAGGTTTTATGTGAAAAACGTGAAATGAAACGCAAACCCGCCATTTTGGAATGATCATATTGAGAGCTAATGTCAAATTTGTGCGTCATTGCTTTCGAGTGCCTTAGGTGCGACTGTAATAAGTAACTAAATAGGTTATGTAAGGTTCTGTTTTGACCCTTAATCCGAAAATAAGAGCCCTGGGAAGCAGGGCTCCGTCAACCTTAGTTTATTAAACTAGTGTGAAGAATGTGGAAGTTGGCAGTGCCATACACACCGATGTTATACGGCTGAGATACGGCTTTTGCGCTTAGTAGCCGAAAATTTAAAAAACGGAACCCTTATAGATTCGCCATTTCTGTCTGTCTGTCCGCCCGTATGTCACAGACAATTTATTGCAAAACAGATTTGAAAACTGGCAGGAATGGAATTAGATGTAGGTATTCTATGAACCGCTTCACCATTATTATACAAAAACAAAACAAAAATAATAAGGGCCTCTCCCTACATGGAACTGACTTAATTATTTTTATCATCTTACAGCACGTAGGTATTTACCTACTTTCGTCAACTATTAATACCAATAGCGCCTAACGTAAACCACTTTTGCTCATGGCTCCACTGAGAACAAAAATTGCGCTATGCCCATATTGTACAAACAGATTGATTTATGTAATATAAATTTTAATATCAGTATCTCAATTCAATATGCAAAAACGTTTTGCTTGCGATTTTGAAATATTGGAATACGGATGTCGCCAGAATAACGGCCGCACGCGATTAGAATAAAGGGGGGCGCCCCGCAGTAGACGGAGCTAAGCGCCCTTCACCTCCCCTGCTTCACCCCCTCATTTACCGAAACAGTCGCTTAGGACAGCGCCTTAACAGTAATCAAATTCAAAAACACATATTATGAAATATTTTTCATTACTACCCCACGTTCCAGTCGCTTAAAAGAAATCATGGTCACAGAAAATGGCTACTTTAATCTAATAATCTTTAGTGGTTATAAAGCCAAAAATGATCAGAAAGCCAGGAAAAACAGTTCTCAGAAACTGTCCCAACAGAACAGTTTCCAGGAAGTGCTTTTGGTATTCAACAACTTTTAAAGATATACCTTTAGATATACCTTGGTATGTAAATAACTAAGTATACACACAACAAAAGGGTTCTTTTTATCGTTTAATCCTAAACAAATACACAGAATCAAATATATTATAAAGTAAGCTGTTGTATTGCCATGTCAATTGTATTCCTGGAATAAAACCTTATTTGGAAGCGAGCTCTTTTCGGTCTGTAGTATTCTTATAAATATAGCAACAGCCTTTATGTTATAAATGAATACCTTAATATTTGTTTTCTTTTAGATTTTATTCGCTCAAACAGTTTTGGGCAACTTAACGTTAATAAGGTAAACTTAAGTTCACAAGCCCACGACTTCGCACACAAGGTAGAAGTGACTTTATACCAAAGAGCTAAGTATACCTACACACTTTCCAAACACTTCCTAGGCACTGCCCATTTATGTATAGTTGAAATAATACTTCACAAGTTTAATATACTAAGGTATACGTAATTTAAGTTAACCGTTTCATTTCTTAAACCATACCCATATTATCTATAAATGCGGGACCAACAGTGCTTTATTACAAAAATTACAATATAAAACAATTTCAATCAATTTAGTTTATTTTACTAAATTACGATTTAAGGTCTTAACGCACTTACCCGAGTCTGTTCCCACCCAACAAAAAGAATATCATTCTCATATGAGCTTTATGGTTCATACAACCACACCTTACATAAACATAAAAAACACACTCCATTATTCACCGTAGAAAGAGCTATCAGCGACACAAAATGTCAGCCGGTAAACGATTACCGGGGAAATATTAAGCGACTGATATTCCTTAGCGAAGGTCTTGATATTACCCGGGAGGCCCCAGGGACAGATTAGCAAGACTGATGTCTCCGGGACTCTCTGACAAATATCTTTATTTGACGCACAACTATCTTTCATCGGATATTTCTTGAAAATATACAGTACAAAAGGTTTTCTTAGGCGGAAGAAAATTTATGACGTATGGTTTTAAAAAACATGTTGCGATGGTCGTTTGTTGTGTCAGATGGTTTTGTCGTGTTAACGATTGTGTGGAAGTATAAAAAGAATTAAATACGATATGTGTAAGAGAACTGGAATTTATAGACTTTTTGAGTCAAGGAGATGTTTAGTCATCACCATGGATGTCGTGCTTTCATCTGCGCCGAATTTGAGATACCAAAACGTGTTGGGGACATAAATTTTGAAAGTGTTTGAGTGGGGTTAGAAATATGAGGTATTGGTATTTGGGTAAGAAATAAAACAGTGCATTTCGTTGTCAAACGTTTTGTCTAATCAATCAATCCGTTTGAAGACAACACATGTCATACAAATGAATATCATTTGTCGAAAGTGTATTATTAGGTATCTAGAGAAAAAACCGACAATACAGTATGTAAACTGTTTATATTTATAGGTACACTTAAAATATATGACACGCAATATTGTGCTTAAACTAAGTCAACTCAATCGCAATCTATAACTTACAAGAAACAACTAAAATAGTTTCATCGCTGGAGAGTTGCGGGTCACTTTCAAGGCCAAGCAACCCAAGAACTCGCAAACAACATTATACTCGACCCTTCGATGACGTAACATATTCAAGTTCAGTGATCTCAACTCAAAAACAACGTTGGCAACACTTAAAGAAATTAAAGTTACCCGCAAGAGTGGCAAGTTGTTACTTCACTTAGTAATGTCGTAGCCGTAAATATTAGCAATTTGTTGGCAAAGTAAATGTGCTAGCGAAAATTGAGGTATTTACGCAAATTAATAGCCTAGCATTAACCTAAATTATTGCTGTTTGGTGTCTTTATTGTAAGTCTGAAAGTCTTGGCGACCGACATTCAGAGTTCGTTTACCCTTGAAGGTATAGGTAAGTTTCCCCGTATTTACCCCTGTGGTTGGTCGTGAAGTTAGATCGGGTTTTGATTCAGAAAGTTTCCAATAAAATGTACATCTCTATTTTTTACCTCCTGGTAAGAGCAAACTTATTTTAGCTTGTGTTGTTGTATTTTGCAGTTTGTGTTTGTAAGTTTGGTTAGAGCTACTTACAGTAATGAAATGCATACATATTAAGAATGTATCCTCGTGTACAATTAAGCCAAAAAAAATGGTGGAAATATCGAATAGACATGACAAAACCAGATTTTTACCGAGATCCATTGTGTCGTAAACCGCATTACTCCAATCGTCGGGTCGCGACCTATTTGGCACAGTCATTCCGCCAGTCCGGCGAGGTCGCGGCAAAGTAAGTACTTATGCTAACCGTGATTTGTCAACCGGCACCGCGATGGTTTAGGAAAGTAAAGGTGTAAGTCCGAGATGGGCTGCACACTGCAACCGCAGACTGCAAGCGACACCAAAGTTTTTATGAATCTATATAAAATTGATTCTTAGGCCGCCAAAACTGCGGCCGCGGCACGTAGCGACCTCTAGCTACAGCGCCAGTGATGTTGCAGACTGCAGAATTCACACGTATAAAATTGACAACTTTTTCGGAAGATGATGAAGAGAAATTAATTAACATTGCTTCTGGTCATCCAGTCATTTCTGTATGATACATCCAATCCAAGTTATCGCAATATGGTAAGAGATAATGTGGGGAAAGCATGCCCGCCGCGCTTGGAATAGAAGCAACCGAGACCGCATGCAGCACTACGGTCGACCGCAGGCAGCACTACGGTCGACCGCAGGTGCTAGCCGTAGTGTCACCTGCGGTTGTAGTCTGCAGCCCAATTTGGAATTCTACCTTTAGTGATGTCGCGGCCTATACAAAAATTAAAATACAAAAATGTCAACAGCCGCTAGCCGCAGTGTCGCCTGCAGTCCTGCAGACCGCAGTCTGCAGCCCAACTCAAAATTGTACCTTCATACACACCTCTGCCTTCCCCATGCAGCGTAGGCTGTACACGTAATTGTACCATAATAGGATGACATATACGGAAACATTGACTTTATATATTAACTGTTTTTAAGTTGGTAGTATAGTATTCTCCTGTTAATGCCAGAACTGCATGTTTTTATTCGCCACACTTAAATATGTGACACATTATCTGAGACACTTAATAAACAAAATAAAGCTATTTTTTTCGCGCTAATTTGTTTACGAGCAAAACAAAAATAAATTAATTAGTTTGTTCAATCGAAAATAAACAAATTACTCAAGGGAATAAAGAAATCATGCTATAAAACATTTTCACTCCTAATTTCCTTATAAAAAATCCGGGGCCGAATTTATTACAATGAGTGGGCTCTGTCCAATAATAGGGGCCCCTTGCATGCAAAACCGTCCTGTCATTATTCCATACCAATAATTTATAAGAGGTTGGACGCTAAAGTTTTGTTAGGGGCAATACTGCAGTATTATGGCATAATCATGTGCGTAGTTACAGTGGAAGTCACCTTGCGAGGCGCCATCTTATTCAGTACTAAACATTGCATTTCAAAGGAATTGAGGAATCGAAGCGGATCAGCAGATGATTGAAAATCTGCTGTTAAAGAGAAAATGCTGTTTTTTTTTGTAAATAGGTAATATTATTTGTGTGCATTTTCCTTGGTCGCTAGAAAATTTTGATTCACGATTAGACAGTTAGATGTGATTCTTTTAGAATTATCGACATTGTATGTTGATAGATAATGCAAAACTTCAAAAAAAAAACTCTATTTGTAAATCAAAGCACTGAATGGCGGCGCAAGCGAGCCAACGCCTGTATGATAATGGTAATAAACGTTGCCAAAACATAGATAACATGGACATTATCCACTTACGTCCATAAAACAGAGAATACTCCCCATTATTTATTACCAGTAATTTTCATAACGCCATGATAACTCCCATAAAAGTAATGGGACGAAAACATTTGCGGTCTTAGTAAATAACAACAAGATGCTTTGTGTTGCGAGTGTCTTATGAAAGCTGTGTTTAGCTTATATAAAGCTTTACGCAGCTTACATCGATTTAAGAATACTACGGCAGAGCTTGCATGTAAGACATTTTAGGACAATGGCTGTAGTCTCAGCTCTGAAAAATATTTGCACTGTCCTACACAGAAACAACAATTAATTACACCTCATCAGCCTGAAAACATCAAATGTAGCTGATGCTGATGTAGTAGCACAAATAATAAAAGCTGAACATACATTTTTAGGTAAATGTAAGTACAAATGGTAAGTAAATGTAAATACATTTGCCATTACATGATTTTGTTACTACCGTAGTAAACATACATTGTTTCTACTTACCATTAGAAATAGTTATTTGTGCAACAAGAGAGCAAAGTTGTTTTTTGTTTCGAGTGCTGATTTTGAGTCCCGAGCAAGCGAAGGAGTCTATGATTGATTCACGAGCGTAGCGAGTGATTCAAAGTTAGAATCCTGAGCGTAGTGACTGGGACTCAACAGCACGGGATGCAAAAAACTTTGCTCTCGTGTAGCACACATAACTTTTCACCTCAGCAGTGAGAACACATATTACTTAGGAGACATAGAAATTAACATGAAAAGATTAAAATAACGTTTAATACGTTACGCTATACGCTATCAGCATCTGAAATCTTAAATTTTTATTCCCGCCAATTTCTTTAAATTGCGTATTGATACCGCGTCCCTGATTTTTATTTTTCAAATGTATCATTGTTGAAATGCCAAATAAAAATGTATTGGTTAAATACCAATTTTATACTATTGATTAGACTTATTTTAATTAAAATCCAATAATAAATTAAACAGATAAACAATAACATTAAAAATAGGTAATTTCTTCATTACAAATATCTTTAAACTTTAGGGTATTACGTGTTTCCGAACGTGTTTTCTTTGAGGTCGAATTCTAAAATCGAATTTCGAAGGGGTTTGTTTTTTTCACTCGCTTTTTATATGCATGTGAAAGAGACAGAGCACAGTAAAATTCGAATGTTTCAAATTTATGGCTGAGCAATGTCAATTTGTGGCACTGAAGATTGAAAATTAAAAAGCTACTTTGACCCACGCTCGAATCAAAATCGCGTTTTGTTCACTGTTGTCTCGCAGCAAAAGTGGCATGTTGAGCTGCTGAGATGAAAAATATATTTACGCTGTCACCGACAAGCTAAAGTATGAATGCTATTTAGATTCTTTGGTGGCAGATTTTATTCGCGTACATACAATGAATACTTTAAAAGTTTGAAACTTTTACTTTAAAATTCAGTCACATTCAGAAATTGGTTTTATGTTTCAAGAAAATTGAGATGGGGTAGTGCGAGACAGTTTTAACGAATAACTAATGAAACCAGTGTAATAGAAAAGCACAGAAAAAGCATTGCTGAAAGCAACGTTTTGTCCAGAAGTCAGAATTCACATACGTATTGACATTTAGTACTGTTTGTATCATGGGAAGACTAGGTTTCCTGGATACGACAAATGAAATGATAACTTACAATATACTGGATGCAGTCTTCCAAATATACTTAGTGTGAAATAAGTTACAAATTAGTCATTCTTAGCATTACGTAGGCAGTAAACATTAAAATTGTCTATGCACATAATAACCTCTGAGTTTAGCAATAAACATAAAACTACCCGCATTTCCACCTAATAAAAATGCAGCCCGCCTAAACCGCAAAGATAATTAAACTATTTTCCTCCACAATAGTTTCAACGTTTCCAACTGCATTACTCTTGCATTTTAACTAGGTTAACGGTTTTGTGGCGAGCATTTATTACTAAGTACGGACCCGTAGAAAAAAGGTCAATCAAGGTGCAGGATTTTCTCTAATCCAAGCTTGTCTACACAGAGAATTTATTGTGGATTAGTCCACACCAACGCAGATATAACGTTTAGTTATTCCACGCTAGCGAATCCCTTATTACTAGAATTAAAGAAAAGCTTGTGCAATAAAATGGGACCAGAACAAATCTTTTTATAAAAATGTTGCATAAATATACAGTCTGTATTTATTCGCTGAAAATGTTTATAGCTTTATTTAATGTACAATCGGGAGGCATTGGTCGCAGAGTTTGGAAAAATAAGCGGAGAAACTTCTCATGAAGACTTTTACCTTGGAGAAAAGCGTCCTAACAGTTATGCTACTGCTACACCTGCGTTAGCGTTAATTGTAATGGCTAACTTCGCGTTAATTACCGCGTTAAAAATACGCGTCGAAATTTTGTAATTTAACGCGTTAAAACGTGGCCACATCTACGTAGTGCCTAAATTAAGGCACTACTTGACGCGTGTAGCAGGAGCATTATACTTTAAATTTGATCACAGCTTCTATATATAGTTAATCAGTAAGAAGAGCTTACATTGTCATGATTCAAAACACGCCAAACGCAGTACACCCATATATCATCATAGAGCACTTTACAAATACGAATCCTCAAAACACAAAGAAGATACAAACTCTGTGTTTACGAGCTGTTATTGTTCCATGCGACGATCGAACTCAACGTACTGTGCATTCATACGTACTTGTTATCACAATAAAAACACAATAACTGTTCATTCAAATAGAAATCTCTCTGCCTGCCCTCTACCAGTATCAAAATTGAAAATAGACATCCAAATTACAATTCCATTAGCCCGCAGTATGACAGACACTTTCTTGTTATAATTAATCTTTCGCAAACCTAATATAAAAATGTTCTATTGAACACAATCACACAGCTGACGAGTATATTTATCAAAGTTGGAGAGGAAATTATCTGAATATTCACGCCGCAGTGTATTGTGAGGTCGGAAGGAATTAGATTGATCCCTGTTGATTTCTGTTTTGATTTATTTCGACCTCGGAACGTGCCGCTCAACACCTGTGATCTACAACATTAGAACTCTACGCTTCAACAATTTCGACACTCCAATTTCACACAGGTTAATTTTGCTTGTATGTAGTTCGCGCTGCTGTCGAGAAATTACAGTGTGTCGATTTTATATCAGCCTGTATTTTCATTCGTAAAATGTGAAACATCGCGAAAATAAAGGTATATTTTGGTTATTTGTTACTTCATGGTGACTTTTATTATACATACTACATACATACATAGACTCACGCCTGTTTCCCGGAGGGTAGGCAGAGACTACGGAACGCCATTTGCAACGGATCCTGACATATCTCTCTTGCTTCATTCAGTCCCATCCAATTTCTCATACATGCTATTCGGTTAAGGAAACTTCTAACCAGTCCTTTTTTTAGGATGTCTCCAATCTGGTCAGATAACGTCCGTCTAGGTCTTCCCCTTCCTCCTGTCCCATTCACACTTGAATTATATAACTTCTTGATTTCATCATCCATCCTCTCCATGTGTCCAAACCATCTTAGCATACACTTCTCAATGGTTGTAACTACATCTTTTAATCTTTTTTCTGTTTTCAGTAATGTCACAAAATGTCGCAATTCATATTAATAAAATGCATGTAAATCACTAATATACCGTATCAATTCCTTGCCCAATATTTAAGTTAGTTTTCATTTAACTGTTGTTCCTTAAAATTGTGTTTGAAAGTGCCTCCCTTTATCAGCCTTAAAAAATCACGAATAAATGTTTCACCAAAATTAGGTCAAAGCACTTATTAAAAGGAGTAGATCCCATAAAATCCATCACGATTATTTTTCAACAACATCTAAATAAGGAAGAGAAAATATGAAAGCTATAACAGTAAATAACAGAACGCGCTGCATGTAAAGAAGGAAGAAAACTCGTGTTTATCCAAAGCAAACTTTTCTCTCACAGTTTAGCATTAAGTGAGAGAAAACGAATACAAACTATACTGACCCAAACTCCGAATAACGAAATAGAAACGCTTTTAGTCCAGTTGATGCAGTTTCAGAAATCGTCTACAAACAGCTCGGATAAGTGTAGTACATATAACGAAAAGGTTTTCGACATAATATATGTAGTCACAGCATAAAGGTCTCCTTCGGCCATCGTTTTTGACGCACAATTTATATTACCGCTTAGCCTACCTGAATAAAGTAGAAAATTTATTTCAGTAATCGAACGAACGACCCTCTAAATTACGCAATCTGTTTTAACTACCTATTTTCGAAAGGATATCTGTATATAAAATAAGACTGTTCTTATTTTAAATAAAAAAATCTTTTGGTCAACTGAAAATGTTGTGAAAGCTGTAAATTTTTGCTTCTGGCAACAATAAAATAAAGTACCAGATGAAATTAAATATGTTGTTGATTTTAAATTTATTTATGTGATTACGGACAAAAATGTATCATAATGGTTTGTTAATTCTATTTGTTAAGATTAAGAGATTGTACATTGTACAAGCATAAACCTAATACAATTATTTAATATCATGTACATTTATAATCGTTAGATATTCGGAAATTAGACCAACACAAATACCCGTGCTTAATGAAGTGTTTTCGATGAATGCAGTAAGCAACATTGTAGTCCAATGAAAAATATAGGCAGAATATGATGTCTTAATCAAACAATATTATTATGCAGATCATTCTGTTTTGTTAAATTACTGCAGTGTCTAAAATGTCGAAATGTCTCTCCACAATTATAATTATCATCGTGACGTTCTATCCATGCAGTCCTCTAATATTTACGACTATTTGGTAAGGTACATACTAATGCTACATATCACCGTGTTATCTACATAATAAATTAACCTGTGTGTGCATCCGAAATGTCAACAGACTAGTAAGTCATTAGCTTAATCGATCAGCACAAGTTTGTCGAGTCAATATGATTCCACGTCCTTCAAGCATGCGGCTCGTGACGCATGACATAAGTAGATGTGACCGAACACCGTCTAGGTAATTTCCCTTGACAATGGATTGAGGTTGCCCGGTGTAAATTATAGACGGGACAGGTACCACGTTGGACGCCAATAACCTGATCGAAATTATATTACAATAGTGTCACCAAACTACCAGTTATTCAGTAAAGGCCAGAATTTGAAAGTATGTATGTCGTATTCCAAATACATATTTTAAGTTGGCACAAGTCCCATGGTGGGGCGCCAATATCAAATATAATACATTACGTCACATTACCTTCTAACCTTGTACAAATATCGACGTAATGAAACAATCGTTTGCTGTTTCTCGCTTATGACTCGCACCAAATGCTCATATGTCAGCCATTAGAGGGCGTGATAGCATCACGGCCTGTTGATTACACGACTACAAACAATCAAGCATCGACACCTTACATAAACTTCTTCTAAAAACTAATAAAAATAAATTACTACCCTCATTTCCTCGGCACCTCACTTTACTCGTATTTTCTCACTTTAAGATACCGTATATATTTATAAGTCGCTAATGAAAATGGACCGTGCAGGCTTCGGCCATGAATATTTAAAAAGGTTAAATAGGTTTTTAGGAAGCTTTTTTATGGTAATAAGATAGGTCGGCCTGCTGACGTGTGATAGATCGGTCCTAAGTCTACGAAGTGAATGGTGATTGAAGAGTCGTTGAGAGGTAATTGGTTCTCGCCAGCTGGTTAAACATAAAAGGCTTTAGTAGAGGTTTTAAAAGTTTCTAAGGTAAACGAAGCGTACTTGTGAGATAAAAGCGTAATGTTTAGTCTTGTTTCAGGTCATGTTGTTTTATTTTATGTACTACGTGGGCGAGGCTTTTACATGTCTGGAGCGTTTACCTACAGAGCTGAATTAACTTGATGTGTTTTAAGTGGTGAAAACATTTAAGCTAATGAGGGGGAGGATGTTTAAACCAACGATGTCGAGCTTGGGTTGCCTACTGAATGTATGAAAGTAGAGTTCAATTTATTATAATTGGCGCATAGTAACTTGTACTTTACACGCACATACATTTTGTTAATCAATGTTGAAATGTTTCCATTTAATAATAAATAACAATTGTACCGCTATTTCTATGTTTACCGTGGAAAGAAATTTCAAATATATGTATAATGTTTGTACTGAGAGAATTTACAAAAACATTACGGTGTTTTGATTTACCTACAGTGTGTGTTTATTGGTAGATGATATTTATACATAGGTACCGCTATGTTAATACATAAAAATTTTGTAATACAGGCGGTCATAATCTCCTGCGTCTACCTGCGGACGACTTTCGGCTGAGATGATGATGATGAACATTAAACTTGACTGTTCGGTTGGTGCAGTGGTTTAAGCGGCGTCCTCGTCGCTTGGCACTGTGTTTATTGTTGTTGGTTCGATTCCCACACGAGACAAAACTTTGTGTGATCCATAAATTGTAGTTTCGAGTTGTTTGTATGTAGAGTTGTCAAAAAAAACTTGTCGTAGCTCTTATGTCCCATTATTGTAATGTATTTTTATTCCCGCGCGCGACAAAC
The DNA here is from genome assembly GCA_944739405.2 of Euclidia mi. Lineage (NCBI taxonomy): Eukaryota > Metazoa > Arthropoda > Insecta > Lepidoptera > Erebidae > Euclidia > Euclidia mi. The sequence goes on from OX123202.2 coordinate 45,599,232, forward strand.
AAAACTTCCCGTTCATCATATTAGTATAACAAATTGCAAATATGCTGAGATATTTTCCTCGTGCACCAAAGAAAACAGTTTTAATCGCTTTGAAGATTTTATCTAACAAAAAGGTTTATCCTTCGTCTCTGTACTATATCTCTCCCTTTTTTCTCTTAACACATATAAGGATAGAAAATGTTATGTCATCTATACTCCAATATCAATGAAAAGTAGAAGCCCTCTTTTATGTTCTTATATTGGCGTTTTTTGTTGACGATAGGTAAGTAAGCTGCTTGCAAAATAACGAAATATTTTATGATTATATCGCACGCTTAAACCAATACTGTCACTATCCAAAAATCTTAACTTTTCAGTAGAGCGAAAAAACGTTTTTTGCGAACGAATATGCATGATACTTTAGAATTCATGCACAATTTAGTCATTCTTTGATATAGATAATATGGGTAAATATTGTATCTCAAATATGAAAACATAAAAGAATTGATTTAGTTGTATATAATTTATATGTTTTCGTTATTTATTTTAAAGTGTCACTTTGACTTTTATAATTTTATTTTATTTCGTCTTAGTGACACTGCACACTTACTTTTTAATAAAAATAAATAAATAAGAAAAGCATTAAAACTATATTTAATTACTAAAAATGGTTTTATTTACTTTTACAGTGATTTTATTTACTTTTATAGTGATAAGAAATATATACTTAATGTCACAAGTTAATAAAAAGAAACATTTTGTTCAGATACAAATTTATTTGAATAAATCTGGAATATGCTGGCTGCCTCCGTGGTCCAATGGATAGCGTATGCGACTGCTGATCGTAGGTCCTGGGTTCGATTCCCGGGTCGGGCAAAAGTGTAACAGGGGTTTTCCGAATTCTCAGTAGCAACACGAAGTCTGGTGATGTGCCCGGTAACGGCAATAGGCTCGCACCCTATTACGTGGGACTTAAAAATTCATGGCGAAATGTGGGTGTAATATTACGCCTCTGCCTATCCCTTCGGGTATACAGGCGTGAGTCTATGAATAAAAAAAAAAAAAAAAAATATCAGACTTAACTCCAGTAAGCATTTTAACACATTGACTGCTGGCCTAAGATTCGTAGACGGCCTTTTGCTATGCGGCCAGTACCTACGCATATCTTGCGTGTATCCGCACCCGCAGAGCGTGCCCAGCCTCTCGTGCTTAACGACACGCAACGCGCGTGCAGGTCGAGCGTGTGTCTGTGCTGACGCGACACGCGACGTACGAGTTGCTATACAAAAAAACACACATGAGTGGTCGTCAGCACATGTGTGGTATGGGTATGATTCACGCGTCGCGTGTTTCGGCAGCACGCTTGTATATTTTTCCCTAAACACGACTCTTGTGGGCTAGCCGCATCGCAGGATCCGACACTTGGGACACACCATATACGTTTCCAGCAGTCAATGTGTTAAATTTATTCTAAAAAATAATAACGTCATCATCATCCGGGGAAAAATCACCTGCTTCTTGAAGATGCTATAGAAGATCTGAATTTGGATGAACAAGAACTTGATGATCTTGCTCTAGATACCTGAACAGAACTTTGCAAATTAGCTGTGCTCGGTAGATTCTCGCCCGGTTGTGTAAAATAGTGAGCACTAATATTGAATTCCTTAGACTGGATTGAATCTGAAATATGTGTCCCAGTGCTAGATGAAGATGAACTGTTCGAAGAGGAAGAGCTGCATGAAGAAGATGAACTACTGCTGCTTAAGCTACGTAACTTCTGATTGTTTCCAAACGAAATCTGTAGTGGCTCTACTTGAGTAAAAGTATGAAACACTGGTAGAAATGAGTTTGATTTTTCATCACTACAGTCATTTTCTCTATTTTCAAGTGAAGCTTCAGTAATTTATCACGCCGCTGCATTCTTTTGCACACCGTAAAATATGAAAGCCATAAATTAATGTTTGTGTAGGTAGTAAGAATACCGAAAGTATAAATAATGGAATCGTCCTAAATAATATTTTGAAACTTTACTCTAGTACGTAGTTACTAGAGTAAAGTTTCAAAATATTACGTTAGGGATTACTGTAGAGGAATCCCTAACGTAATTCATCATCGTCATTATCAGCCTTTAATAGTCCACTGCTGGAATAGGCCTCTCCTTTGAAAGGAGGAATTGGCCTACTATACCACGCTGGCCAAGCGGGTTGGTATAGGGTTTGTATCAAGTTTTCCTTCTCTTACAGTGCTGTTCTCTGCATAATATGCTCCCTCTGTCGGCTCTTACGACACCCATGGGATGATATGGGGTGGTGACCATTCGTATTCTTAATCCGTCACCACACGGACAAGTTATCGTAATTGATCAATTTTAAATGCCAACCGTCGGTAAAAGTCATCGTATAAGTACGATAAAATGACACTTTGCGTTAATTATTGCCATAATCCTGATGGCAAAATGACACTTTATGAAATAAAATATTTTATCAATGAGCTTAATACAATTTTTAAGAAAATGATGACAGCGAAAATGACATAAAAAGTAATATGACGATTATGCTGTAGCAAACAAACTGACAAATAACTAATGATTTTAAAGCTAAACTGACACTAAACTGAAAGTGTCATTATGACATCAAATGATTGAATTAATAATGTGGTAACTTTAATGCAAAGTTGACACTAAGCAAAAAATGTCAATATGGCGTCAAACCCATGATATAAATAAGAGAAAAACTTAATGCAAATATGAACTTAAACGCAAAATGTCACTGTTTAAATTACAATAATGCATTACTTACCAAAAAATATCACTAGTAAGCCGGTTTAATCGCTAAAATGACACTTTTGCACTCAAAAATCGTTAATTTTGCCCTTGGCGACATGTACTTTTTCGTTGAAGGTCAGTGTTCCACTAAGGGAAGAGGAATATTTTGTTTAGTGACGAAGCGAACCACTGCCATCTAGCGCGTTTTCTTCTTACTTTTTGACTAGTGTCAGTGCGATTACGCGTAGGTCCACGTTTCCCAACAGATGACATTAAAAAGTCGTTTTGGCAAAATTTTGGATAGTGACAGTATTGGATTAAGTGTGCGATATATTGAGTCTCTGAAATAACTTGTCAAAATATAAACTATTTATAGTTGCGGTCATTTAAACTTATTTTAAATTGTCTTTCGGGACGTGGTATAAATCACGAAAGACAATTTAAAATAAGTATATTTATAGTCGCATTGAGAATGTTTAATTCGTTGTTTTTTAAGCGATAATTTGTATAAGGCAGCTGCAGATGCATATTAAGATAGCAATGGTTACGCTATAGCCTGCTATCTTTGCCATATTAGCAATATGAAATTCTTAATTGAAATAATATTTTCGGCCTTCGATATAGTTTTACTCTATTTTACATGGCTGACACAAAAATAATTAGCCTACGTTGATGAAGGATTGTGCACTTTACTAAACTAGGATGGTAAGCAGGACCAGTCTGGTCAGATTGCTAAAAAATCTTGTCTTTCCTGCTGATCCAATAGTATGTGTATGTGATATCTGTCGTATTCATGTGTGAACATTGTTACAACCAATGTCATTACAGTGATTGTAGTCTGAATAGTTTAGTCGGCATTGCGCCCTCGTACTGCAGAATAATGTATTTAAGAGATCGTTACATGGATGTGGTCGGCTTCCCAAGCCTCCAGGATTATTGGAATGATACGATAGTTGGCTCTATGCCAGGTCGTCGGGGTATAGCTGGAGGCTACAAATTTTCATAAGCAATGATGCTGACCGATCTCTTTAGCTGCCATAATATTAGTATACATGTTTCTGGTTAGTTACAAAATGACACTAATCTGGTTTAAGAACGTCCATTTTCGACAATAATCTTGACAAGAAGAAATGGGTAGGACTATTTATACTTAAAAATCTTTTGGCAATTCCAAACTAGTTTATAGTCAACCTAAGTCGATATAAGAGGAACCTAAAATTTCGTATGATCGGAAACCTTGGTGCACGAGTCGGACCCACGCTTGTTTTTATTATTAGGAAATACTTTGTGGCATGGTCCAGCTACTTTGTCATAAGCCAAAAAATAGCTAACACGTTATTATGTCACTTCTAAAAGCACACTACCACATTATAACTGGAACACACATATTCCTACTCACACGTAGCTCGACCTAGTGTTTCTAAAGACCACTTAAGCAAGCCAAAGGCCGTTGAATACAAAAGAACTTTGAACCACAAAGGGGTACGTAAAAGATATTATCGTAACTATATGTAGCTGTAAAAAATAAAAATGGCCGCTTAGCGCAAAGTTATTTCCAACACGCTATTAATCAAGGTGGCTAAAGTTTGCGAATGGCTTTGTAAATATTAAATAAATTTTATTTCTTGGGCAAAGTTGCCAAGTCGGCCATACAAGTTAATGTATGTATGTAAGCATTTATGTACATAAGCTATGCGAATGATCGACGGCGATGCTAGCCTAGCCTTCGGCTCTGTAATAAGCCAGTAGAAAAGAAAAGGAAATTAAATAACTTCTAATATATCGGCAATTTCAGCGAAATTGTTCGTGAGTAGTTCAATATTTAAGTTAAACATTATTATGTATGTTGTACTAACATATTGAATAAATATAATAATGAAGAACATTTTGTTACGATATTAACATATGATAACATGGAGGCTTTGAGTTTTTGGTTTAGTAAAGTATTTGAACTATCAAAATTATCTATAAATAGAAGATGAAAAAAGTGAACATGTGCACTTCGGTTACAATATAACGCTTTTAACCGTAAAAATTGAATTAACTGATTTTCTTTCATAAGTAATTATTTTCTGCAAAAATCAACTCATGATTAAAAGATCCATCTAGTTGGCTTTGATTTTCTAAACCATAACACGTACAAACCTTGAGATAAATGTTCACGCTATCTGCTTATCTATGTACAAAAGGTCTTATATTCAATCTGTCTCAAAAGTTTATCTTTTTAATTTGTAACAGTGTTGCAGACAAGCTGTTATCTTGCCTTTGTCGAATGTAAATTTGGTTTGAATGAAGTTGGCGCAGGTAAAAAGTTGAATTGGCCGCCGGCGAAGAGGACGGAGGGCCGAAGGGAGAGTGAATATAATTATGTGCAGACTTTTAGATGGGGCTTGCCCCATTCACTTCGAAGGAATTTGTAGTGTGACACATACAAATTAGACTGTTGAGAGGGAAGTCAAAGGGGTACATATCAATTAGACTGACGTTTGGCTATTCATATCGGTGACTGGCTATCGAGTGATGCTGGATTTATTTTTATTATATCATTGACGGTTTTGTAGGTTTTCATTCTGCCATGTGCCGAAGTCTTGGCTATGTGTCAGTATTACATCTATTCCAATTCACGAGCTTTAGGAATGTTCTTTCAAAATTCGGTTTAGAGGATTAATCTCTAAAATAGTCATGGTAGTTGAATATCAATTAGGTATGTCTTGTTCTTTATACCAGCCAGAAATATCTCCGCGCCATTTTACTTCAATTCATATTGCTAGAACAATTTTAGGACTGAAAATAAAAACACAATTTCTTCCACAGACGCTAAATCATGGGTACAAAGTTTTCACAAACATCTACCGTTGTTCTATTAAAACAAGTGCAGCTGGTACCAGCTTGCATTAGGCTGCGAGTCCATTAAAGCTGAGCGATGCTAGGAAAATAAAGAGTAACTATTTGTGAACAGTGTTTTCAAGCACTTTCAGTTGTAAATATTGTACAAAAACACTGACCAAATTTAAAAATGAATAAAATTTTGTTATGAATGTTGTGATCGATTGGAATATGGTGAAATACAATTTGTGGATACTTGGATTAGATTTTGGTTTAGAAAATTGGGAGTGCTTAGCAATTTCTACGTTATCATCGCTACTATTTTCTACATAAATCTTATAATAGTCTGTTACCCAGGTCAAGCCATCATACAGTTTTCGCAAGATCAATATTACGTGAACATTGTCTTCACTTAGCGTTGAGCTGTCTTGCTAATCTCGCTCATCTCTTATGAATCCGCAGTCTGTCTAATGCAACCAGTTTGTGGTACAATTAACATGCAAGGTGCTACCGTTTACCGTCTCTTGGGCTCAGAATAAACGGTCTTTGTACAAATATTAACATTTCAGCTGGTTTAAAGGAATACGTGCACTGAAAATATGAGCTTATATTTAGAAATTAAGTATGTTAACTAAACATTGTTGCCTGCACGTATGATAAAATTTTATGAAAATGAAAAAATAATTTATTCTCATTACCATCGGACTTTTTATTATATTTTTACAGGCATAGAGGTTTAGGCCTCTTCGCTTGACACAGCACTGAGCTCGATCGCACTATTATGGGTTCAATCCCCACAAAAAGCAACACTATGTGATAATATATTGTATTGAATCTGAGTGTACACCATGTTCGCTGGTTGTATGTTTGTAAAGCCCCCGAGAAACAGGATTTATTCATAATGCGAGAGCCTTCTTTAACCAATGAAAAATAGAATTTTCAGAATAACAAGTATAATCTGTCGTCAAGCAATATCTAGTATTTTCGTTAGATTGATCTGTCTGACATAGTTTTGATATAAACATGACATACGCACATCTGTATCAAAATTGCTCGTCATCGCTAAAATAGTTTAAGTTTTCCAGAATTATTTATTGCATGTTGTCGTCTCGAATGTCGATTTTTTTAGCAATACGCCAACATGCCGCGAAAATGGTGATCACAAAACTGGCAAATAAAATCAATAATCGACGTTCACAGTTGAAGGTCGTTTATAATTAGAAAGAAAGATTTGGCACATAAGTTCAGTTTTTTAAACATGCGGATGTGGCTCTTAATGTAACTATAGAATAATACCTAAGTAATATTAATTGATCACTTTTGGTACTGAGATAATTCATACTATTATTTAAATTCCGTAAAAATAAAACCTTGTAATAAACTTTAATTAAACTCTAATTAACGTTTCTTCCCGATCATGTGGGAATTTCGGGAAATCCTTTCTTAGTGCACCCTTACGGTCCTCAAGGAACATACCTACATGATAAATGTCAGCTTAAGTATCGTCGCAAGAATTTTATATATACTGAGTAAAAACGAGAATGGACTAGTGATCTCAGTTCAGAATGTCTGTACACCTTAAAATGTTGTACCTATGTAGTTAACAAGCTATAAAGTAGGTACCTGTGTAGGCCCCCCCCGTGGGAGCTCCACCTTGTCTTGGTGGGGGGGCTTAGTAACCGTGAATTTGATTATCACCCACGGTGAAGCTAAGCGGGATCCCGGGAGGGGACGCTCCACGTGGGCTTGCGTAGGATGCGTCCATAGGTGCGGGTGCGGGGGACAGTTCTGTCTGTCCCTCGCAGTCGGGTGCGGTCGCGGGAGGAGAGGCGTGTCGGTGTTGCGTTGCCGCGCGCCCTATCTCCCGCGACCAAATGGTAGCGCACCATCGTTGCGTCGCGGTGGGGCCGCAGAGGAAGAGGAGATGCGGTGTTGCGTTGCCGTCCTCCCTATCCTCTGCGGCCGCTGGGTGTTTTGGCGGCGGAGCCCAACACCTTCATCCGCCGCCAAGGGGATTTCGTTCGGGGCCCGCCTGACCATCTGGCGGGCCAATACCCGTCGGGAGGTAGCGAGGAATGCTTCGGTGAAACCCTACCCTCCGACACAGGGGTACATGAGGAGCACGGGTTGGTTTTTAGTCAGTAAGAGTCTGACAGTCCCCTTCGTCCTTCCCCCCCAAGGCGAAGGGACTCCATGAGGATTTTCCAACCCGACACCACCACTGTGTAGTTATATAGTTGTAGTTTCTTGTTCTAAGCTTCAATTTTACTTTACCGTTTGTTTACAAAACTTGGGCATAGTCTTGGCAATTATATTTCATCTTGCACTTACCGATACGTCGGTAGTTGTTGAGCAGAGAAGCTTGCTTGTTAAGAGGTCTGGCTTACCTGTAAACAAAAGAGATTGCTTATGAATTTCAGAACAAAATTAAGATGACCTATACTTACATCTGAACAGACAACATTGATCAATGAAGTTATTTTGAAAACAAAAGAACACTCAAGTGAAAGTAATATCCGCACACAACCGATAAGGAATATCGTACGGATCGTACCCTCTTGTGTATCTTAATGCATGCTTTTTAATCAAAAAGTTGAAGAGGAAACAATGTCAATATTTAAGCAGCGCCAAATTTAATAATCTTCATATATTCATTGTTCTATAATAATATACAAAGTGGTCTAAAATTTCGAAAATGTATTACATTTTTCGAAAGCCAATAATTTAATATATGAATACCCGGTTTTCCTCTTAGGTAATAGTTACGCAAAACTTTAATCAAAACGTTGAGCGCAGTCTTCAAAAATTAGTCAAGCAACACTGCCTACGTCCCCAAATGAAATAACAGCGACGAGTGGTACCGTCAGAGCCTTCTCAATTTAGACAGGATATTTAATAATTTGTGTTTCATTACAGCCGGGGGTGAAAGAATTCCTACCCAAACTTCCAGAGCGCTTTACAACTTTAATGAAGGAGATTTTAATCTACCAGTAAATTTGGAAATTCGAAACTTTCTGCCGACAAAGTAACGGTTTTCGGTTTTTATCGGAACTCGATTTGAACTACGAGCTTACTTTTAATTATTATAAGATTTTAACTTTGTATCTGTTGCGATGGTATATCTGTTAATTTGCGTTTTGAACGCCACTGGCATGTATAGTCATATGTAAAGATGACGATTGTGACAAAATAAAGCCAACACCTAGTGTGCTTCGTCATTTTGGCTTGTCATCTATATATGTGACCTGTGGTGTACAATAAAGGATTATCTATCTATCTACCTATACATAGCTATGGTGGTAAAAATTTAATTGATCATTCAATGATCAGGTGTGGGAATAGCAGGTGTGATCTTTATCAGACACCTGCACATTCTGCACAACACTTGCTACGAATACGACTATTATCACATGACATATGACCAGCTCATTAGTGTTACAAGTTTTAAGAAAATAAATCATTTGACTCAATATTTTCCTACCTACATCTATAATAATATTATAAAGCTGAAGAGTTTGTTTGTTTGTTTGCTTGAACGTGTTTGCTTGACCGCGCTATTCTCAGTAACTACTGGTCCTATCTGAAATTCTTTCAGTGTTAGATAGCCCATTTATCGAGGAAGGCTATAGGCTATATAACATCACGCTATGAGCCACGGCAGTTGACTGGGGGGGCAGAAATTCTAAATAACGCGAGTGTAACCGCGGGCTCATCTAGTAGTAGATATAGAAACAATCCGTTACGTTATTTGTAATAACAGGAATCATTATGTTTATGGTGTATGGTTTTGTCAATTAGTAATCTAACTCACAAGTTCGTTAGCAAGTTTGTTAGGTTTCTTGTGATCACAAAATTAGAAGTGGAAGCACGGTGAAGCGAGAAGGTGTCGAAGTGTCGACACAGAGGGAAATACGTACTAATTAATCAAAACCACAGGTTGATGGTTATATTATTCATGCACTAACATATTTGAGTATTAAATAATACTGAAATATTTTTATTTATTTATTTTCTTTAAGTAACATGGATGACTTACAGCTAAAATATACATGTAATACATACATAATACAATGTACAGATTGGTAAACATAAAGCCAATAACAAGTCATCACGCATAGGAATAGTTTAAAGAAAGTACCTAGTGAACATGCGTAGATCAGCTTTGGATGCTTTATATGCTAGAGAGATATGTCAGAATCGTTGCAAATGGCTTTCCGTAGTCTCTGCCTACCCCTCCGGGAAACAGGCGTGAGTCTATGTATGTATGAAATATGTTACCTACTTCTGTAGGTATTTTTGTATTTACTGTGTATGTGTAACTATAAAAGCTGTATATTAGGTTTTACCAAACATGTGCTTGGCACTGTACGAATGCTATAAAAAAGAGTTAATATTTCGGGCATCACCAGTAGTATTTGGCACATCCTAGATGTTACCAAAAACGGTAGGTAAATGTTGGTATTGGATATAAAACGAGTCTATTTTATAGAAACAAAAATTATGTAACACACGAAATCAGATAACAATTTAAGTGTTTGTCATACTGAGTTAAAGTTATTGAGTTAACTGTTACTAACTTTTTTACTGGTAAAACTACTATCAATTAAAAGTTTGCAGTATTTTGACCTCACTGAAAATCTGTCAAGACTATGAATGAAACGTGTCCACCACATATCCCGAAACTCATTTCATACAAGCAATACAAAAGAAAACTAAAATAATACCAACAATAATTTTAATATGCTCATACTGTTAAATATCGTACCTAAATGAAAACCGGTTCATAACACGCGCAGTTTAATTATAAAGCGTCGACACAAAGGCGTTCAATCAAATCTATCTATGCAGGTATTTAGGTGACGAGATATTTCATAAAATGGCGCGAATAATAGCGGGCGTCGAAATGTCAAAATTGACAAAGTGCCACTTTGGCGATGGCGCCATTTTTATCAAGGCATTTAAATATGTTCAATATTTGATAGCTAATGAAGGTTTTGATGGCGTAGCTTTTGTTTTATGGTTTTTTCATGGGTGATAGGAATATTATTAATGAAAAATGTGCAGGTTAAATTGAAATCATACAATTCAGTGACTATGGAAGCTTCAGAAATACGAATGACATTTCAATTGTAGTACTGTTAATTGCAATGCATTGTTTGTAAATTAATTGGCGAAGGTATATAGTGGAATTTCCAGACCAATTTCACTCCAATAAATAAAGTATAAAACATTAAACTCATTACATACATAATTCTCTCGTGATCTTAACTACTGTTTTAGCCTCCGTGACACCTGCCCAGATTGGCATGCAAAAAGGGTTAACACCTCCACGGAAATTATGTTCACTATTAAAAATATTTGATGTTAACGAGGGTGCTAATAGCTCTATGCGTACCAAGTGGCTTTTAACTAATTTACTCGTAAGTAGTCAAGCAATGTCATTAGTCCATGATCCATGTCATTGGGCGTCTCAAACATATGATGAAGCTGCTTCATTTTTTTATATACCTTCCCAAATATGGGGTTCTTCTTTGGGCAAGTGTGAAAAGCCGCGAGACTTGCTCTTATTTGGAGGTTCCTTCTTTTTAATTTCTTTGTAAGTAACAGCACCGAGTTACATATAGAGAACTGACATAAACAAGTATGTACCAACATATGATTTACTTTATTTGTTGCTATTTTAAACTAGCACATAACATTGATTTAGGTTAGGTTGATAACGAGTCTTAACCGCGTTGGTGTTATTTAAAAATAAGGGTTAAAAACCTTCCTCATTTTCTCCCGAATCTATGTGTAGTGATTTCGAAAGTTAGAAATTATTAATTCGTTATCAAGTAACAACGACATGAATATAAAAACATGTAGATAAAACTAGGTAAGACAGACTATTAATTCAGCGAGTATATTTACATCTGAATCAGCTTTTGACAATTAATATTTTACCGTAAACCGAACAAATACAGATAAAAATACAACCATATAGAAAAATAAATTCAATAATAAATTATTTATAACAATACAGAATCTGATTGTCAGTCTGTTCATCACGTCGAATTCGATGGAACAACAAATAAAGATAATTTAGACGATTTTTATGCTCGATTTCATTTCGTTTTATCGATAAACGTTTAATAAACCAAACTGAACACAATCGTTACGGTTGATTTTCTCCTATCCCTATCTTGAAATTCGATCTGAAAATTTTCAAATGATTTTATTGGAAAAACATCTTTAAATTAATTTGTTGTTAGGTTAACTAATATTATTTATTATTTTATAACGATGGGATTGATTAGGCAATGGGGCTTGAAATGGGAGAATCCTCAATAATGTTCATCGCTGGTTGGGTGCATAGGGTTCCCACCAAGAACTTAGGGTCCCAAGCCAACCTCACCTGCAAGTGGTGCACCTGCCGATCAACGGACGAGGCTCTGGCAAACAAAATGTCCCAATAAGCGGCAATAGGCTCGCCACCTATTACGTGGGATCAAAACACTGGCGAAAAGTGGGCGTTTAATATGCCTCTGCCTACCCCTTCGGGGAAACAGGCGTGAGTCTATGTATGTATGTATGTTCATCGCTCAATAAAATGGGTACAATTTGAGTACTCTGCGTACTAAGTGTACTCTGTGACCCATTTTTTTAAATTACTGCGCATATTATGAGCGAGATTCAATTGAACTATCGTATCGAATATTTCTTCTCATATAAAGTAATAAAAACACCCAAACCACTCGTAGATCACAAATAACACATTCTAAAACCCAATCTAACTTTAAAATAATATCGGCAAAGTCAGCAAACTCGAAAAGCCATTTTATCTCACAGATTAACCGGAATATCACTTTATAACTAACGTTTGACATCACCCAAATACAACAGCGAATAATTAGACGGTGATGAAAATGTTAATTTCGATTCGCCTCCAAGGCAAATCCAGGGCCATCGGCTAATCGAATAAGAAACTTTACTAAGCGGTCTTTAATTCTAAACTCGTGTCTATGAAACGGTAAGAAGAAATTTTCAGGCTCCGCTGAAATATTCATAGAGACACTTAGACGCTTCAAAACTTCAAAAACAGACACTAAACTTATTTGGTCTATCGTCGATGTCTCTACAAAATTAATAAAACATTTTAAGTCTTTTTCTAAATATTTTGATAACATTTTAGCATTTTAATTTGCAATTTATTTTCGTTGAGTTTATAGGTTAGATTATGGACCAGACTTATAAATTACTGTAATTTATTATGATTGTAGCGCTTAGAGCTTGACGACACTTTTTGTTCATAATATAGATAAGCATAGTTAAGCAACTGTTTTCGTGGTCCAGTGAATAGCGTATGCGTCTGCTGATCGGAGGTCCCGGGTTCGATTCCCGGGTCGGGCGCAAAAGTGTTACTGGGTTCTTCCAAATTCTCAGTAGCAGGACGGAGTCTGGTGATGTGCCCGGTAATGGCAATAGGTTCACCCCCTATTACGTGGGACCTAAAAAATGATGGCGAAATGTGGGTGTAATATACACCTCTGCCTACCCCTTCGGGGATACAGGTGTGAGTCGATATATATGGTTAAGCAACTTTGCCGAGGCAACATCTAGGATGGGTAGCCACTTTTTGAGTAATTCGCATAGGCATGTTCTTGTCTGTAAACGATAAAATCTTGTTAGGTTGGATGTTATTAGATTCCAAATAGTAAAGTTTATAAAATAGTCACTTCTAACTCAACAAAGTAGTAAACCATTTTAATTTTATGATCTTATAATTTCGTACTTATTTATTTTTAAATAACTAACAATTCACTTGAATTATAAATGCAAAGCTTATTACTATGCCGCAACAAAATTATTCTGTACACCTTTCATATTAAATTTTAATCAAATTACTTACAATTAAAATATCCTAATGAATAATATTACTACATAATTGATGAGTTTATTAATTTAATACAGTATTAAAGATTCTTAGAATAAGCCTCGTCAGTAAGTAATTAGCTAAGATTGCTTACTTAAGATTGTATACTAATTTAAACTGATTAATTTACTTACTTTGCTGTATAGGTAAATAATTAATAAAATCGTACGCCTTTTTCTAATGTTTTCACAAAAGGAGTATAATTTAAACAAAATTAATGTAAATAAAAATATTTCACCCCGGCTCCGTCCGCGTGGAACTTTTTAACACCTAAAAAAGAGACTTTAAAAAAATATTTCTCAGTGCTCGCCTATATACATACACTAGGCGACTAAACACTTTGTGTAATCGAAGAATTGTTATTTCGTGCATGAATGTCCAATTTTGAAAAGCTTGTAACTAATTTATCATCTCAGTAAATGCCATGTGTTTACGCGATCTGGATAAAGATTTTAGTCTAATATAGGAATTTAAACTTTCGTGGTCATTTAAACTTATTTTAAATTGTCTTGTTTATATACCTACCAAGTACCTTTGTTTACTCCAAAAGTATCGGTTACTCCAAAAGTACCGGTTACTCCAAACAAAGGTAAGAACGTGGTATATATCCCGAAAGACAATTTAAAATAAGATTTTAGTCTAGTTTATATTTAGTAGAACAAAGATAAATTGGTCAAACGCTCTATTACAGACTTAAAAAAAAACGCTAGATAGGGAGTTATGGCCTAAACTGTTTAAATGTATATATTTGAGACACATTTAAACAGTTTAGACGCAATAATTCTGCGGCGGGATTGGTTTACCATTACTACGTGACTCAGGTGTACATTGTGTACAATCAGATAATTATAACCAAACTCATACGTTTACACGCGACGCATACACGGAACACGCAATTATGCGCTGTATCCGATCTCAGCGTGATTTGTGTGTAAGCCGAGCACATCCATTTATATGACAGAAGTAATTTGTAACATTGTATGTCATACTAGCTGTTTCCCGCGAGATCCTAAGCAAATTAAGGTACCTAATATGTATATCAAATACTATACCAAAATTGAAAGATGATAATTTCACTGTAACTATCAGTATTTTAACCTGCAGGACTTATCCAACAGTCGCTTTTTGATTGCTCCATGCTTCCAAACGTTTTACACGCAACACTTATTCAAACGCCCTCTATTAAATTCTTTTAACCATTGAGATAAGTAGATAGGAAATACTTTATTGTACACCAGCAATACAGGACTACAATAGCTTGAATAACTCCTTAAATACTAGTGTTACACGGATTACCCGGACGGTCTTATAATAAAAGGCGATTTCTTCCAGATAACCAATTGAGTTTAATAAGTAAGCAGGAAACAAGTTTTAAAATGACTAGCTTTTCGTTTCTTAATATACCATAACAAAATCAATTAACTTGTTAAGAATTTTCGCATGATTGAATACATTGTACCAGCCATTACTTTTCGAAAAGCCATTTCAAAATAATACTTGGGGGAAATAATCCACGCACTTTCGGATTGCCCACCCCAACGATTGCAATTCAGAAAGGCCCCAGGGCCGTAACCCGATTTGCAGCATGTTTTCAAAACAAATACTATGTATGCTGCGACAGCAGCGGCGTGTTTCAGGGCGATAGTTAATACGAGTCATCCTCAGGGCAGGGAAAAAGCGCAGTGACTGCAAAGATAGTGAAGGTTGAGCAAAGGTTTTAGTTTATTTGTACTTATTTTTAAAATGCATCAAATTATGTTTGCATCAAATTGTGTTGGTGTGCAATGTTAAATTAGCATCCTAATATCAGCACTGCAACGCACGGACACAGCAAAATGTACAATTGTTAGTACAATTATCTTCTTAATATATAAAATCCTTGCGTTACTGACTGACTGACAGGCACGCTACAGCCGATACTATTGGGCGCAGGAAGCTGAAATTTGGCATGTATGTTCCTTGGGGACCGTAGGGGTGCACTAAGAAGGGATTTCCCGAAATTCCCACGGGATCGGCGAAAACGGGTAAATTAAAAAAAAATGCAGGCGTAGCTGCTGGCGTCCTCTAGTATATATATAAATACAGATACATAAGTTAAAAGTATAATTTGATTTCATTGGCTCACTCTTGCATAATTTAATAGTACTAGACTACGTTCGTACAATCAAATCAAAAGGCAGGTTACAGCTTTTAATCAAGCAGGAATGAATATTAATTCAAGTTCATTGTAACATAAAAAGGAAGAAGGTAAGATCAATCATACTAGGTATGGGTAAGCCCTTTTCCCTAAAATAGTTCTTGTTTTTTTATTTTTCAAATTAGATTAGGCACTTGGTACCGCGATCATGCTTGCTCTCGAACAGTTATATTTTTAATCAAACAATTTAGAAACAGGGCGGCAATTGACAATGACAAAAAGAATTGCCACGGAACCCGTCTCATATCTCATTTTAATATTTGAATATTAAAACAAGCTGTCAAACAATTTTGGGGATGAAACCCACTGAGAAGTGAATGACAAGATTCGGATGACTTGGGGTGATTTATGAAATGAATTCCTTTGGTTTTTCGGTTCAATGAGATTTCTCAGCTACAGATGTATCTATTTTATGTAATAACTAAATGTTTGCTTAAAAATATCACTGCACACGTGTACACTCGGATAAATGTATACAGCCGCAGATATTCAACATATTGCGTGCGTATTCTAATTAATACTTTTATTTTATTCATGGGGATGTTTCTCTGGTTGAATAAATTGATATTGATTCGAATATTTCTGCTGACAGATAAATATTGTAAGAAAATCTCACCACTCTTGTCTCTTACATACATACAGTCAATTACATACAGCCTATGTTTCGTTTACTCATGTGTTAGTCTAGCTTAGATTCGTAAAATTTATAAAAGCACAGTACCTATAGCATCACAGTCGGCAAAAATGCTATAACCTCTACTCAAAAAGATAATAGTAAGTTTTTGAAGACAATAGCACTAGTATCTAATAAATCTTGTTTAGCAGAGGACTTTCCAATCATTTCATCAACAGACACAAAGTACACCAAGTTAGTTTCTGTTTAGCTGTAATCCTAGTACTGTAACACAAGTACAAAAACGAAAAGCCTGATATTTCCTTCCATGCTTCGGCTAGCTCGCCACAGACTATCAAACGAGCATTTAATTTCAATCCGAGCTTTTATAATCAGCGCCATGCTTGCAATGTTCCGTTGGAAAAAATCAACAGCATGCTGAAAACAAGCATTCATTTCCCTTATAAACATCCACAGTTACCATTTTCTTGTTAGTTTGTGTTCGTTTTTAAGGATTGATTCTTAAGTTATGAATTCAGGTACGAATTGATAGCAGGCGATAAATTTATTTACTTATTATAAGTTTTCCCTAAATCACGATAAAAGTTGTATCAAACTGTTCTTCAACAATACTCTCTCTGATATTCTGTTATTGTTAACCAGTACTTACATTACTGATAAACGAGTCATTAGCATGTCTAAAACGCATGTAACTATTCTATTAGGGCCTGTTCACGAGATCGGTCTAAGCGGCGCGCGTCGCGGCGGGCGGCGCGGCAGAGCGTCGTGCACGCCACGACCCTACAGCAGCGGTAAACGCAGCGGCAAATGTGGACGTATTTGGGCCGACGGAGTTACCCATAAATATGGCGATAACCAAAATATCTTTATGTAACTATACGGTATACCTACAAAATTGTCGACATTGGATCTTCATTTCTTACAAGTATTTTATATCAAAGGAATAATGCATATTCGCAATTAATGAGGCGTTGAATAGGTACCTACACAACGTAGATTACGTTAAGTAGGTAGGTAAATCACCTTTTAACTTTCATAGTAGCTGTGTCTGTACCTAAATAGGTACATATGTACATTACTCAATGTTTTAATGTTTGCGATTTATATTAAAACCTACCATTACATTCTGTAAAACATTGTTTCATTACATCTCGCAACGTTTTATTAACATTTTTGTATTTATACAGCGGATGTGTTGCTATCCACACACGCGACCGTTTAAAAATTTCGACTTTAAATGTCTCCGTATTCATTACTGCCACAAAATATTTAACAAATAGTTTAACCGCCTAGTTCGTCCCTCGCGTAACGCTGTCTGTGCCGCTCGGAGTCGTGGCGTCGGACTCGGTCGCAGTACATTTGTTCCCGCCGCTCGCCGTACCGCACGCCGCGCCGCTCGCCGCGCAGCCAATCGCGCCAAAAAAAACGCGCGCGTTATCGCTGTGCGCGGCGGCTCGTGGCGTGCTTCGAACGTCTTCATACATTTGATCTTGCCGCTAGACGCCCCGCGCTAAGCCGCCGCTCAGAGCGGCAAGGTCGTGACAGGGCCGTTACCGTTTCAACTCGTCCAACGTATAATAGTCAGCCGAACATTTCACAACAGTATACTAAATACACGCATCGTTGAAATCGCTAAAATGAACGCTATCGGCTCATCACGAAGCCCACTTTATTGGCATACACATTCACCGGCTTTATCAGCCAGTTTCAATTCCCTATTATTTTGACAAACCAATGTTTTGTTTATCCCGATTTATTGCCAACAAATTTTATGTTTGCTAATGCGGCGTATTGTATGTCCCCGGTTATACCTACTAACAAAAAATCATACTTTCCGTCTTACAAGATAATCTCGAATATCCAAATTGACTTCTGTAACTAACAACGTACGCGCAAAAACTACTTTCTATCACATACGTATAAGACAGATTTTCCTACTCCCAATATGATATAAGAAATATATTTTCTCCTAAAGACGATATTATAGGAGTACCGTCGTCAAAAACAAGAGCGTACAAATATTTTAGCGCAAAGTAACCTGTCTTACTATTCAATTTGTCAACAAGGTACCATTATCGGATAAATTCCCCTTCGGATTAATCTATCTACAAATTTTTGTTCGATTAAGACAGTTGGGAAAGCTCGCTTTCTTCTAAAGGTGCTGATGGATATGTTGCGAAGGAAAAGAAATAGTTAGCTTTCGTTATGCTAACAAAGGGGCATTTTTCTTGCGTCACTGGATGCATGAGATACAGTAATAAAGATTTAGTATACAATTCAGTTTAATTGTTTGAATTTATAAATATTGAACATTTCAGTTTCTGCTGGATACGTTGTTCCACATTTAAGGACACTCACACTAAGATCAATTCTTTGTAGATAATATACTTTTTGACCTCTGTAATGTTGGCATTTACAACATTCGGTGTGTTTATCCCATCCACAAAATGTGTAAAGTCAAGCAAAATTTCGGTTGCCGTAGTTGCCCTTTGAAGGACAGCAGGATTTTATCGTCTACAAACAAATCTCCAAGTCAATCGCCTTCTACACTACTAAAAGTTAACTAACATACGCGTTCCTTTTGATTTTATGCAAACCGGTCTTAACATTTTAAGTGACTATGAAAACAATAAGGTCAGCCAATAAAAATGCAAATTATTTCGTCCCGGGGCAGGAAAAACAAGTTCAGACAAGGTTGTCCTCAAATACCGTTACATCAGAGTAAATATTAGCAAGTAATTTATATTTCCATGAATAACAACCCGCCTCTGAATTATTTAGGGACTGTTTTTCGCCAGGAAAATGAATTTTACACCCTGCCTCTGTAGACTTGCGGTGGTGAATGTTGCCGGCGAATATTAAATTAGGATTTTGGTGGAAATTCTAGATACTGCGGAGAGCGGGATCAGGTATTAATTGGAATTTTCTATGTACTTAATAGGTGGGTTGGTTGGATATTTTCGTAGAATTACTTTTAAATTGTCTTTCGGTATAAAACAGGCATTTGCTCTAACGAATTACCGAGAAAATTTTACAATAGTGTGCCTTTAGTCTACGTACGGGTTCATATCAGAGGACATTTATAGCTAAGCCAGACACGTTGGAACTCTTCGGGCTGTCTATAAACACTGACAACAGAGGTGGCCACACACTTTTCCGAAACGAATGAATTAGTGTATGTATGTATAATATAAAGCTTGTACACAACCTACGACTAAACTTACTATTTAGCCTACATTTTATAATAAAGCGATGTAAATCACAAACAAAACTCGCTCACCAACTTTCAGGTTCATTACAAATAACCAACGAAGAGCAGACATAATGAGTTTTGCTTTCATAGCACTTTTCGACAATTCCAAAAGTCACTCCAAAAACCAGTTTTTCCTCTCACACTGCAACATACACATTTAAAAAGTTATTTTTATAGCAAATGTCCCTCGATACAATCTACTTTACGATGACGGTCGTACTTATAATGGCGGTTAAAGTTTCAGAATTGCTTGGCGACTGAGAAAGGGTCATGATCTGTTTTCTACGAACAGTCGAAAAGTAAAATGCTTCGAGGTGAAAAATGCTCTAGCTGAATTTATTGGTATTTGGTCGAATATTTCAAAGTCTTGGTTATTTACATATTGGTTTCAGGAAGCGAAATAGGAATACGAAACGTTTCTGGAATACGTATTTTGGACTTGGATTTTAAAGAAAATAGTATTTGGTATTTGAATTCTTAGAGGTTAAAAATTCGTAGAAGTTAGTTTCGAGATTACCCACTTTTGCTGCAAAAGCACCCATCAGTCGCAATTAGTACAGCATTATCTATTTATTTTGCTTGCCTTGTGTTGTAATCTAGCTGCTGGTCTCTGTGACCAGGCAAATGCTGATCTGAAGTTCTAATTGCTGCAGCTGTATATAATGATGATGAGGATGATACTGAATTATCTATGTTTAATATTGTTAGGTATATGTTTCCACTATTTCTTCTAGCTGTTATTATAAAATTAACTGAGTTGATAAAGTGAAGCAAACAAAGTAGTTATAAACTAACCAAAACATCATAACACTTTAGCATTTATGGCCTCGTAAGCAATCATAAATACATAGCGATAAGACCACCAAAGCTCGTTGGTACTAAAATTACCTCTATCCTCACAAGTGTATTTGCGGAGGTCCAAATGTAATCGCCCCATGTAAATACTCGTAATTAGTCACATTGAGTTAACAGGAAGCCGACCTTAACACGGTCGGGATAGGATCATAAATTCCACGTAAATTATGCATTTACAAGTTGAAATGACTTTGGAAGGATATATGGGCCACGGCGCTGATGTCTTCGGGAGAAGAGGGGTGTGGCAATCCTTGACAGTAAAATTCGATGACGAATGCCACCGCTGTCTAGTAGATATATTTTAAGTAGGAGTTTAGGAACTGTGCCATTTTATGTGCAGTTGAAAAACTGAATCGAAAATAAACAGCCAAAATAATAATATTGCAACTACGGAAGATTGGATGAAATTGAACAAACGTCCAAAAAGACTTAACTAATCAGTGAAAGTGCTGCCGATCGGTAGAACCGAAATATCTGAAAAAGATCCTTTAGTGTATTCCCCTGTAAACTGGTATCCAAATATGAATTCTCGTTCGATTTTTGATGAATACATCTTAGATGTAACTTCGTAACCTGGACAAGATTGCCACAGCGCTCAATAGACACAACTCCATAAGACTCTTTACATCTGGGGGCACGGCAGTGCCTCCACCAAGTCGAGCAAAAAAGCGGAAAAGCCGTACCATCCTTTTCTCGAAGCAATTCAGGCCATTTTCGACCCCCTATAACTTTGTTGTGGATAAAACTAGAAGCCTGATTTTTTAATAACCATGCAGGCATTGTATAAACATGATGTATTTCAAATTTCATTCAATTTGAACCAGTAGTTAAAGAATTATAACGAGTAAAAATTTTTAATTTTGTCACTCACTGACCGATCATCAAAAGTCTAAGGCACTTCTAGCAGACATAGAAGCTTCAAATTTAGAATACGATTAGTGCTTAGTATATGAATCAAGGAAAAATTAAAATATTTTTCAATTTCTGCTCAGTTTTCGAGATACATGAACTGCATAAATAACTTTGTAATCCGGTATAAATATAAAGGATTACAAAATTACATTTGCAGGTAGGGCTTTAATTTAGAAAATTCGTTGTATGTGTACAAGAAGTAGAAGGTACCGAAAAGGACAAAAGTAAGACTATCTACAAAAAGAAATGAGATCCCATAAAAACAATACTTGTCAAAAATACCAAGCCTCGCGACCGTAAAAATTTATGAGATCCATGTAATTCCAAGTCGGTTAATTAAAGATTTTTAATGTTTTAAATAAATATATTGACTTGGCAATCGCATTAAACAATCTAATGTATATATGTATTACTTATGAGATATATTGTGTTTTCATGCGATAACCGAGTCAATCTATTTATTTAAAACATTAAAGATTTTTAATTAACCGACTTGGTATTACATGGATCTCATAAATTTTTACGGTCGCGAGGCTTGGTATTTTTGACAAGTATTGTTTTTATGGGATTAAATTGACAGCTGCTTCGATACATTACGTTTACGATGAAAATTTAACAGTGTCACAAACCGTATCCTCAGAAAGCAATAACACCTACGACGAATATCATAATTCGCGTCAAGTTTTACTGTACAAAGTGTACATCAGTATTTATTGCATGCCATCAAAATTCACAAGTAATGAGTACTTAAAGCTTCAGCTCCATCAAACTGTACGTCAGTAATCAGTAAGTATCAACCCACGCGCCTTTTGTAGGTGCGCCTCGTAAATGAACATCGTAAAACTGCGTGCATATCATTCAAAGATGTGTGAGTTAACTGAGCGATAAGAAGAATATATCCTCTTGTTATATTACTTTATTTTGCGAACTTTATTCCGGGTAGAAGAGCGACGGTAGTTAGATTACGGTTGGGTCGTTACAATCACAGAGTTTTACCGTTTCACAAGCGTAAGCTGAAAACTAGCCGGAAGCCTAGTAGCCTGGCATACTGTGAGTTGGGAACGTGGTTGCTGCAACTGTGAGACACAATTAGTGTAGGTTGAAGTAACGTTTTTTGGTGTGTAACGATTACTTGTTTTTTTTTTTCAGTCATTGTATTGTATAAGTAGGCTAATTTTTCACATTCTAAAGCACAGTAACAGTCTTATTAATCTTTTAATTACATGGCGTCTTACTTCAATTCGATCGACAATCTGCTCACTTCGTTCCGAAATGTTTAAAAAAGCGGGACAATCGGCTTTGCCATAGCTTAACTATTTCAAAGAGACCCAACCGTATATGCCATGGGCACAGTTTACTATACACGGTGGACAGCAGATGGAAAACCAATAAATCACCTCGCTCAAAATGATAATACTGAAGAAATTTTCCCTTATACACCGCTCATTTTCGCTCATCTCTTATGGATATGCAGTGTAAAGTGAACGAGGCAATATAACCAACTCCAATGACTTCGGATGCGGCCATTTCTCCACGTGCTAACGATAATTATGTTGGATAATTTAAACTGAACGAGTTTTCTGAGAAGTGAACCTCTCGGTAACTGAGATATTTTGTTGGTATCTCAATTATTAACAGATTATGATGCGATCGTGTTGGGATGAGTTTAAAGACTGCTTGAAAATGCTTCTATTGAGGGAGTCTACGTGTAAACAAGGCATGGACTTCATGGTTATATTAGAGTTGGATTTGTGGCTCAACCACTTTTATAGTTTAGGTATATAGGTATATAAAATTTACTTCAAGGTTTAGAGAGTTTGGTATAATGTAATTAGGTACATCTATAAAGAACAACTTATCTTTCTATGATTTGCTAATATTAATTCTCTTTAATATTGCTAGGTAGAACAACTTATACGAACACTACTTTTGATCTGTTAAATAATATAATCTTATCAAAAGTACTGTTAGGTTTATCAGTTCAAATGGAGAGACCGTAATAATTAACTTTCTTCTAAAATACTCACTCTGATGCCATATCATACCTCTAATTAGCAACGTCACGTACACAGCCCAAGATAACAATATTCATATGAGAACTAAGACATAGCTAGCTAATAAAAGTAAGTAGGCACCTACTACACCATTGGGACAATTCTCATTTCTCATTTTCGCATTTTTTTAAAAGACAACACCCGCACTAGGAAGAAATTCCTGTGTCGCGGGGGACTTTACAAACATACAACTAACTGACACAAGAAGAAAAGAAAGAACACCCAGACTCGAAACAACAATTTATGAATCACACAAAGTGTTGTTTCGTGTGGTGGAGCCCACAACACTTCGGCGCAGTGTCAAGCGTCGAGGCGACCGCTTAAACCACTACGCCAACCGTGCAGTCAATTCAAATTGCAACTATATGAGCAGTGTCGCAGCAATAATACTGGCTCCAAAGAATAGTAACATCCTATGTCCCCAAGAGAGTCATTCCACGAGATTAACGGATAAGCCACCGGTTAAAATATTGTACAAGAATACTTTTTTTAATTCCTTTTGAAGTAAAACCTTGTCACTTGAAAATACACTTTATTACGTAAGTAGTAGAGTATGTTTTGGCTTCTGAATGTGTGGATTGGCGTCTCTTGGGGATTGATGAATTGCGATGTATGAAGTTTATTTAAATGGGTAATTTGTATGGGTTGGCTGGTCCTGAGGCGCAAATAGTGTAATTGACGATTTTACGATACTGGAGGAAACATATTATTAGGGTGTTTCTATGTATAATATGTATGTATTTACAAAAAATAAGTATAAATGCATGTTTGTCTATTGTCTAGTACCCATAGTACAAGCTCTGCTTCGTTTGGGACTAGATGGTGATGTGTGTATGTGGTAGAATATTATATATTATTATGGCGGCTCCACATTAGTGCCGTGAAGCTCCGTGAACAGGCGTGAACGTGAATGTGGATGGTTTTCGCGTTGTTCACGCGCGTTCGCGCCTGTTCCCCGACCAGAGTCGGTATTTTGTCCCGCGACAAAGGATTCGCGCCCCCTTCGCGCGGCGTTCACGCGTACATATCCACATTCACGGAACCGTGCCAGTTTCCTCCGGACTACACAGGCGCTAGGCGTACGGACGTGTGCAGTGCGCTAATAAAATGGAGTCGCGTGTGAACATTTGGGTTCAATGAAACTGAAATGCGTTTTTTAGAACATTACAACATGGAGAGTGTACTGTGGGATGCAAAATAACCGCATTATAAGGACAAAAAAGGGTGTTACGAGGGTCAAACTGAAAGTTCTTAGAACTAGCCACTTATAAACAATATAATAAAAAAAATATTCTAAAATTTGAAAATAGAACTCTTTGCCAATATTACTGAGTATATATTTCATTCATTTGTCATTTGTTTTACGATTTGGCGGCAAATTGAAAATTGTCTGTGTCACGTCAACATGAATTTAACACGAGAAAATTTTCGTGCAATGATTTTTTATGACTTTCGATGTCATTTAAGTCAACAAGAAAGTTATGATAGACTACGATTGGCCTTTCACGATGAAGCCCCATCTCGTGCGACTGTTTACAACTGGTTTAATGAGTTTAAACGTGGTCGCACTAATCTCACTGATGATGTACGTGAGGGACGGCCTTCTACGGCGACGACTGAAAATAACATCTGTGTTGTGCGGCGTATGATAGAGACTGACAAAAGAGTGACCTATCAGCAGATTCGGACAAGCTTAGGCATCGGTATGAGTCAAGTGCACAAAATCCTCCACGAACATTTAGCGGTCAGGAAGCTTTGCGCCCGGTGGATACCTCATAATTTGACTAAGGCTCAAAAACTCCATCGTGTGGATTGGTGCCGTAAAATGATTGAAAGATTTAACGGAGGTGACTCAAATGCTGTGTTCGACATACTAACAGGTGACGAAAGCTGGATTTACTGTTATGATCCTGAAACCAAAAGACAATCTGCTCAGTGGGTGTTTCCTTTCGAGGAGTTGCCAACTAAAGTGAAGAGAGATCGAAGTGCGGGAAAAAAAATGGTGGCCTCGTTCTTTGGAAGGATAGGTAATTTCGCAACAATTGTGTTAGAGGATCAAAAAACAGTTTCTGCAGAATGGTACACTACCAATTGTTTGCCACTTGTCTTGGAAAAAGTTCGAGAGAAACGACCTCGCAGTAGGATCCTCCTTCACCACGACAACGCCTCGTCGCACACCGCCAAGCGAACGATCGACTATTTGGCGACATCAAACGTTGAATTACTGGGTCACCCGCCGTATAGCCCCGACCTCGCGCCTTGTGATTTTTATTTATTTCCAAAAATTAAAGAAAAACTTAAAGGAAAGCGGTTTATGAATGCTGAAGAAGCGGTGGCTGCGTATCGCGATGCCATTGAAGAGACCCCTAAGGACGAGTGGGCAAAGTGCTTTTCCCAGTGGTTCCATCGCATGCAGCGGTGTATTGACGTCAATGGACAATATTTTGAAAAGATATAATAAAACTAATAACTGGCTAATGTAATCAGTTTTTGATTTTCTAAGAACTTTCAGTTTGACCCTCGTATGATGCCTGAACGCGGATCAGTATTAAAATACCATAATTAAAAAAGAAAAAAGACTTTTTGCTGTCCAGTTATTTCTAATAACTCTCTTGTCTTGTACGTGTAAATAGTAATATGTTGCCACAGCAAACATAGTAGCGGTCATAGTGGAATTGGCTTGTAATTCGTAGTAAATCGGCAAAGTTAATCAACGTTTGCACAGGTTGCTACTAGGATGGGTGACCACATGTGGCATTTGTATCAGAGCGTTACCGTGCACCGGTGGGCACGTTCCGCACGTTAAGCTGTCGGTCCCGGTTCTTGTCTCAGGACAAGGATTCTTAGGCCAACTCGGAGGCCTTTGGGCGGACTGAAAACTCCGACACCAGAGTTGGCCACACACTCACACCAAACAGAAGAAAGAAAGAACAGCAAACATAGTTATTGCGGCAGCAGCTTCTACGTCCATTTCGCGGCGAGTTTAACGAAAGACTGCGAACATCCCATGAATGTGGACGACACAACTTATGCCGTGAATTCGCGGCGTGAATTTGCGCGTGAATACACGGCACTAATGTGGAGCCGCCATTATATTGGACGGTCATTTTAGAATATATTTCTTTTCTAATTTAGGCATAACCGTTTTATCCATTATACCTACTAGTCTTATTAGATATTGAACTGCACTAGCTAATTTCATACGTTGTAAGTTAATTTGAGAAATTATTATAATATTTTTATCTCTCTGAGATCAGGAGAGGCAAAACTACCTAAGCATTATCTTTATAAGTACATATAGTTCAAATCATACTACACGCCTAATTCTCTCTGCAGCAATCTAGGTAACCTAGGAGATAATGTCTATAGTAATAAGACCGCCTAAGTACTCAGCATCTAAAAATAAACATACACAGTTGGACTTTCAATAAACTAAATACAATTAACCGAAAGTACAGAATCGAGTACGATAACCAACAGATAATTGAGTGTTTATTTGTAAACTAGCTGTGCCCGCGGCTTCGCCCACGTGGAAGTCGGTATCCTTTAAGTACCTATCCCTTTCTGTGGCCTTGACAATGTAAAATAACATAATGATCGGTTGATGAAACTCACACTCATATTAAAGTTTCTTACTTACTGTATTAGAAAAGTATTAACCTATAGGTACCCGCCACCTAAATTCTTAGCTCTTTCTTTTAATAAATACTATCTGGCCGGATTACATAATTGTTAGTTAATTTGAAATCTTTGCACTCAAAAAGTAACACTTGAATAGTAAGTCTACGATGCTCTACTATGTAATATAAGCTGTAATGGTGTGCAATAAAGAATACCTATTCGACTCTACCGACCAGTCCCGGATGCATTTAAAGAAATTATAAATTCTATTGGATATTTGGTGGCTTCGTCTTGGTCAACTACTCTGTTAATAGATATAATACATATATATTCTATAGATTCGCCACTAACACGCTCTATAATTCAATAAATTTAATAGACTTGAATTCAAGCAACACGTCAGGTGTCATTGGTTAATATTTAGTCTTTAATTTATCAGAATCAGAATCCGTTTATTCTATCAAAAGTTATCGCAATTTAAAATACATACATATATCCACATTGATTATAAAGTGCTTTGGACTCAATTTGGGCAAAAATTTTAGTCACTTCTCTTCTAATATTTATATTGTCAGCGCTGGATCTTAACACCGACTTTGAATTTTGCCAGTGGTGCCATCTAGAGGCAAAAGTACCGCTAAAATTATAATTTTAAGCAATACCAGATGGCACCACTGGCAAAATTAAAAGTCGGTGTTAAGATCCAGCGCTGACAATATAAATATTAGAAAATAAATTATGAACAGTTTCGCCCAAATTGAGTCCGAAGCACTTGATAACCTATGCGGATATATGTATATTTTAAATTGCGATAACTTTTGATAGAATAAACGGATTCTGATAAACTAAAGACTAAATGTTAACCAAAGACACAAACTATGCGTTTGTCATTATCTCGATACAAACAATTTAGTACGTTCCTTGAATTCAAGTCTATTAAATTAATTGAATGACACTGCTAGGCTTCCATAGGTGATAGCGTGATGATTGTTGTCCAAGATTGTAATCGGGTGTTCAGGCAATATGTTGGTGAAAACCGCATCAAAATCCGTTTACTGGTTATTGCGTGATGATTTAACAAACATACAGACAGACAGACAGACAGACAATAATTCCAAAAAAAATTGTTTTGTGTTCTATATCGATTACATGTCACAATCCAATTGAAATTTCGCAAAAATATTCAATGTACAGACAAAGTGCTCTTTGAGTTTTATTATAGTATAGCAGATAAAGATATAGACGATGAAATCAGATAATGTCGAATCGAAAATAAACATCCGTTCGTTATTTCTATATTAATTGTCGTTCAAAACGAAACAAACACATTCCGAGCTTTGAATTATATTACTGTTAATTACAATTCAATGTATTGGATATACCTACAAATGGGAAAAATTTTAGCTATAATATTAATTATGCCAAAGGAAATTAACAATATATTCACAAATTTCTTGATAAAAATATATTGAATTCCGATTAATATGAAAATTTTGTAATGCATTTATTTGCCGACGGATAGAATTATCATTTTAATAATCCGATTGAAACTCCATCAGGATTATCGTCAGAACAATCAGACCAATGCAAATGGCGCATATCGTTACAATAAAATGGTCACTTCTAAAATTTCGCGTCTTGTATACATACTAGAGTATATAATTATGTAACGTGTCTACATCGCTTAATTATTTAAAAAATAAGGGGAAATATCATACTGGCTTGGACATTTCAGTCATACCGTAATTACGACACGTGTTAGCTATGCTGAAACTTCTGAACCTAAATTTAAAGTATTTCAGCTTTATTAATCTGTATATATAAAATTATTGCGTCACTGACTGACAGACAAGCCACGGCCAAAACTAGGTGGCGCGAGAAGCTAAAAATGGGTTTTAAAATTGAAGCTCGAAGAACTAATGGCCGTTGGGGCAGGAGGGTTCTGGAGTGGTGTACGGGACGACGCAGCAGGGGTCCCGCAAGATGGACCGACGATCTGGTTAAGATCGCGGGAAGCGGTTGGATGCGGGCGGTTTCTAAATCGGTCTGTGTGTAGAACCTTGGGAGAGGCCTATGTCCAGCAGTGGACGTCTCTAGGCTGTCATGATGATGTTCCTTCTGGACCGTAGGAGTGACCTAAGAAGGGATTTTCCGAAATTCCCACGAGATCAGGAGGAAAAGGTAAAATTACAAAAAAATGTGCGGTCGTAGCTACGGGCATTCTCTAGTATTAATAATATTTAATGGGCATTGGACTTCAAATTGCATACAATCTTAGTAAAATTTAGTTTGTGATGTTGATCACTCAGTTTGTATGTACCTAATGTCAGAAATACCAATAAAAATATCGCGATAGAATCCATAAACCGTAGTTTGATTTCAAAATTATTCTATCAAGAACATCACAGTGCTGAACAAAATGTACGTTGCATAAAGGAGACAGTCTGACGTATGCTAAAATAAACAAGAGCATCGTGTTCGGTAACGTTTCGGAATAATATAGACCAGTGCAGTGCAACTTATTTGAGTTTATATGCGCATCTTATTTGATTAGCGAAATCCGAGTGGAGTGTAACAGACTGTCATGGGTTTAGGACCGAATCCATTGTGACATTACTGACTTTTCATATTTATGCTACTTGTTCGCCCATACCGTGCCTTCGGTACTATAATATTTTGATACTAGTCAACTATTCTGCTATAACCCAGCATTACGTATACTAGTAATAAATCATACGTGTGATAGTCTCTTTGTCATGCTTCGGCGGCTAATCCACTATACTGATATCGATGTTTATCATAGAGGGTCAACTCTAGGCGGGCTATAGAGGGTCAACATTAAATAAAACTCTTAAAGTTCTGAAATGCTTGTGCAAACCCTAATTTTCCCAGTCATCGACTATGGTGATGTATGTTATCTCGACTTGAATGCAGATCTGCTCAATAAACTGGACCGACTTCTCAACAATTGCATTCGATTCATTTTCAATCTCCGTAAATATGACCACATATCCGTTCATCGTTCACAATTGCGATGGTTGCCTATCCGTCAACGACGTAATCTGCGGACGCTGACTACTCTCTATTCTCTTTTAAATTCTTCAAACGCTCCCACTTATCTTACACCTCAATTCCAATATCTATGCAGCAGTCATAATAGGGACCTTCGCTCTACCAATAATCTCCTTCTACTTTGTCCGTCCCATAGCTCTACTCTTGTTCATTCCTCCTTCAATATACAGTCAATCCTTCTCTGGAATGCACTCCCTCTTGAAATCAGGATGTCTTCTTCTCGTGAACTTTTCAAGGCCAGAGTCCGTCGGCAGTATATTGAACAGTTGGCAGAATGTTCATAGTGTATTTGTATAATCGTAATTACTAGGTATATACATTTATGAATATCTATACGTATATATATTTTTATTGTTATTATTAGAATATTATATTCACATACTTATATTTTTATATATAAGTATTAATATGTATTATATTATATAGGTATATATATATATATATATATATATATATATATATATATATATATTGTGATATTTAGGTATATATTATATTTTCAGTTATTATTCACTTCATGTTTAGTAATAGCTATATGTGGTTTTGCTCTCGGATTACGGCTCTCTTACGCACCTACCTTGAATTCTCTCTGCACCACCCAAAGGTTGACTGGCAGAGAATGCCACAGGCATTAAGTCCGCCTTTGTGCATTATTTTGTAATATTGTGCAAGAAGTTTTAAAATAAAAAATAAAATAAAAATAGAACACGGTAGATTGCATAATATGTGGCATTCACCCATTGGTTATCTGGTTTTACAAATAGTGTAATATTTTTATCAATCCACGAAAGGAAGGCCGCGGAAAAAAGGTAGTCCTACTAATTTTATAATCGAGAAAGTTTGTGAGGCCAGGTGAATTTTCGTGTACGGAGCTTTGTTACTCTCTCACACAAAACCTCCAAAAATGATGTTGTTGAAACTATGCGGTAACGTAACTTACACAATACATCAGAATAGCATATCGGCATTTATCCCGAGAACCGACCCCGGGCGAAGCCGCGGGCACAAATAAGTATTAAATACACGTGTAAATCACAACAAACTTATGACGCACTGCGGCACATGTCGCGTTATATTACGCCCACACACACATCAATAACACAAGCTAATCGCAATAAGATTCAACATCGCTACGTGGCAAAACAATATCATCTTAGGTATTTTATCTTCAACATTATTTGTATCTAGAACTAGAAACAAGCAATGTCACTTTCTTAGAAGATATGATATTTGAAGAGTTTAGTTTGTGGTTAGGTTATCGGGACAAAAATAAGGTAGCCTATGTATTAAGTTATTCTGATATTTCTTATTCAAAATAATTCAAATAATTTATTTGTCAAAATGTGGTTGTACAATGATGGTAAATTATAGATAAGTCCAGCACATTAGCCATCTCAGTTCATGACATACAAATATATGAACATACAAAAATATCAAGTTCCAAATTAAATGACTACACTGAAGTTACAAAAAACACAATAAATATGGAAAAGCCTTGCAAAGAAAAATAGATCAACATTTATAATTTAAATATTCCTTAACAGAGTAGAACCCTCTTTCGATAAGCCTTTTAGACAATTGCCCTTTAAATCTATTGAGAGGCTTACGTGTCATAAAGGAAACTCCTCCACCACTGTTCATCTGTCTAATCGCTCACTTAAACCTACCGAACGGATTTTCATGCAGTGTTCACTTGTCCACGGAGTGATTTATGGGGCAAGGGCGTATAATTTACCGCA
Source organism: Euclidia mi (assembly GCA_944739405.2). Lineage (NCBI taxonomy): Eukaryota > Metazoa > Arthropoda > Insecta > Lepidoptera > Erebidae > Euclidia > Euclidia mi. The sequence continues at coordinate 45,631,050 of OX123202.2, forward strand.
ACCTAAGATGTTTTATCAAATTCCTTTGGTAGTTTTCGTGTGAAAGACTAACAAAATTTCCATCCATCCGTGCTCAAATACTTTTGCGTTTATATTAGTAGTAGGCTCGAAAATAGACATTATAATAAGACCCCAATAACAGCTTTGAAGTTTATTAAAAGGAATTTAGTTACGATACTTTTTCTTTTGACATTTAAAATTACTTAAGTAATATATTATTATTCATAAATTGACATTCAATAGTATTTTCTGACATTTTATTGTTTAAATTTTTATAATTTTTACTTATTGTTTGCAACATGTATTTTACTGTGTATTAGCATGTAAAGTTGTGAGTACGATGTGGGCATTATTAAACATATAAACAAATAGTTGTGGCAACCTGTCTGATGGCTTAGGCTGACATGCACCTTCTGATGGCGTGGAGGCATAGTGATACAGATCGTGCTGGCTCCCTCAATTAAGGTTGAGCCGTACGATTGCTGTTGAATGCGGGCCATCAGTGGGCCTAGTCAGTCAAAAGCGTCAGATAATTTCCTGCATTGTACTTGCATACTAAACCCTTTTTTTGTCTGGACTTTAAAAGATGAAGAAAAGACTAAAGAAATTGAAGTAACAAAAAAAAACAATGACTCTGAGTTTGTTTCGGCCTTTCTTCTCAAGAAGTCATTTAGCTAGGAAAAGCCGGCATCATCTAGAATAGGGTTTTGACATGTATAAGTGTTGTAAACAACCAAAATGCAGAAATAAATATGTCTTTATGTCTTTATACTCTTGCATAAGCTCCGACAACGCGTGAAAAATGGCGTCTGTCGTTTCTCGTGAATAAAACTGAGACATTAAGTGCGGACACTAGTAGGTATACTTTTAATATCACATGGTTACTCTGTATTTTTTTAATTAAAAATTAGATGTTCTAAGTAAGTACCAAATTTTTGTGTTAGATCATCTTAAATTGCTTGTTTTCTTCAAAGTTCTTCAAATTTCTCAATACTGTATGATGTATTTTACGTTAAGGCTAAATTTAAATAGTTCTTGAGATGCAAAATATATTTCAAATGTGACAAGTGTCAAAATTTCAACAACCTATCTCGACAAACAGGCGATCAAAAACCAACGCCATTATTCCATTATTCCATATCTCTCAAACTTTATAATAATAGCGTTTTGTGTAGCCTCAATTGCAAATATTATTCTAGATCGTAAATCAGAACAAGCAAAGCATAGCCTGAACACTATTCGAGTACAACAATCGTTAAAACAATCCAATTACAATATATTGTTGTGCTCTACAAGTTTTCAATTAGCTGCGTGCATAAATCACAGAGTTACTCAAACAATAAAACGATATACTGTAATAATTTTCTACCATTTGTTAAAGATAATATCTAAAGTAAACAATATCCTGACGCATGTAAATTGTGGGCAAACATTGACCGTGTGAAACAAAGAACGTCAGTACATGTAATGACAACCCTGTTATACATAACCACAGGGTTAGCACACGGAAAAAAGGTAAATTTTATTCCACTAAATCGTTATCATAAATCAAGTTGAAATAAAAGAAATGGCCTTTAGGGTCTAGTCAATAAGGTTTGGAATAAATTTTAACGATTTGTGATCTTTATTCATTGTCCGGTGTTAAAAAGGGTGGGCTGGGTTTAGAAGATTTATTAAGTTAAGCGCGATCAGCCCCCAGTGGCTGAGTAATTGCTGCGGACTGCGCTCGAGTAGAGCGTTTTGTGCCAACCCTGTAATAGCATTAGGGGTGACACTTGCGGACGTTTAGAGCTTTGGCTTTTGAAACGAGAGGCTGTTTGTAATGTTTGTTTTTTATGGTGTTTGCACGGTTCGGTATTATTGACCTCACATGCACAGTTATATTTGCTAACTTTGTTTTTCCGATGAATGTCACATAGCATGGGTATATTTCGTTAAATTAAATTTGTGACAGTATTTTTTAAGATTGTTTAATTATACCTACTTGCGGCATATGAATTATCCTTAAGGCGAAACTTTCAATAAGTAATAAAATTATCTCATAACAATTACAGAATATAAACGACAAAATTATGCTGGTTGAAACGTCATACATTGGTTAACAGGATTTAGAAGTTGTATAGAATCGTGAAAGTCTGAATTTTTATATTTCGTAACTATTCAATATGTATTCAATGCCCATACAAATATTATAAATGCTAAATTGCATTTCTTTGTACTTCTTTCACGTCGCCACGGAGCGATTATGGTATGAGTTTTGTGTTCAGAAATAGTTTGAAATATGCTGGCGTGTCATAAGCTAACATTTGACCCCTGGGGAAAGATTGGCAATGTTAAACATTACGGTATTGAAACTCTTTTACAAATGTAACACCCCTGGGTCCGTAGCAGAGGCCATTTGCTGCCTCCCGGGCATTTCGCCCGAATGTTACATTTCCGCAATGGAATATAAACATGGTTCCACGTACTAATACTGCGATTAAAACAGATACAGACCTCTTGAGATTATGACATGGCACGTTTCCTTAATCTCACAAATGTATTCAAGTCGATTCGATCGTATTGAATGTCTGAGTTACAAATATATACTGTATTTCCTGGTAATTGTATGCAATCTTTTATGCTATTACAAAATTCATTGTTTTTGAAGAGAATGTTAGATTCGAAGTCAAAATTACAAATTTTTAAGCACATAGTATACAAGTTAGGTGGCACTGGCTGTCCTGTCGTTTTCGAAGTTAATGTTACGGTTATTTGTTGGACACATTTATAGCACAGTCAAATAATCCATACAGTCGTTCGACGAACGCGTCTAGACGGGTCAATCGTGCGGGGGACAAGAGGTGAGACGCGGGAAGAGCGGTACCTACTTACGTATATCACTTTAGTTCCTAACTAGGTACATGTTTTTGGGGGCTGGCGCGTGCTTGTTTTTTGTTCGTTAGTTATTTATTTGCTTATGAATATTAACCTTTCAAGTACCGCGCCCTCTAAAACGTCAATTTGGCTATACGACCGCGCCGTACGACATCATCGCGAGCGCGGTACTAGACATTGAATGTTATCGCTCTGAGAGGTCTTTGTTTATGTTTTCAAGAGTTCGAGTTATAATTTCTTGAAACCCACTTATATAGCCAATATTAAAAAAATATAATAATAACATTTGAGTGTATATTTAGTTTTGTATAGCTCTCTGTTTTGAACGGATCTTAGAATACCGGTTCTATCGACAATTGTAGCGTATTATAATCAAAAATAAAATATCTTTTTGTTTATTTTTGTATTTTTATATTCTGTATAATATGTGTTTTCCAATTAAAACTAAAAATATGCATGTATCCATTATAATAATTCCCCCTTTTCAATAGCAAACATTTGCTAAAATTCACAGTTTCGCGCGCATTGAAATGAAATGTCCTTTTACTTTTTAATTTGACATCAAATTGGATCAGAAGAAGGTTTCATAGCTGTCTGTGATTCGTAAAAATGCAATGCCATTTGAAATAATTGATAAAATGTACTAGGGCAGTGTAAAAAACATCATAGATTGAAGGACGGAATCTGGACATGAATTCATGTCGTCGGTAAACAAGGGGACTTTTTTGTAGGACATGAATTCATGTCCTCGGTCGTCGAAAGGTTAATTAAGATGGTACATACGACTTGTGCTGTGAGACATTGCAATTCTTCATGCTTCATTTAAAGTTAAAAAATAAGCATTTAAAAAATCTGCGATTTCATCAATTTACTTACAAAAAAAATTAAAATTTCATTAATTTTAATTATTTATATTATTTTGAAACGTATGTATATACCTGTATCCACTTAAAATAATGTGCACGTACCCACTAATCTACTAACTTTTTACAATATCTCATGTCTGGCCAAATCTAATACTAATATATAAAACTGAATAGTTTGTTTGTTTGTTAGAAAGCGCTAATCTCAGTAACTACTGGTCCGACTTGAAAAATTCTTTCAGTGTTAGATAGCACATTTATCGGAGAAGGCTATAGGTTACATAACATCACGCTATGAGCGACGGGAGCGGAGCAATAGCCTTAAATAACGCGGGTGTAACCGCGGGCATCCTCTTGTCACAGAATAAAGTAGTAATTACTGTACGTAAACAACACGGCAGACGTAAGAAAATAAGCGTTGTAAGGTAATATTCGATTCAAGCGTAATTTTAATTTCATGCAATAAGTACCTAACCTAGTACCTTCGTATTAGGTAAGTGTACCTATCAAATATTAATATGTATCTTGGTAACGGTGCGTCCTAGCTAAAAAATAACCATATTTTTGGCCCCCTTTTACTAACCCCACACATGTTCTCAGTAATCTTATTGCCTGGTCACCCATCCATAAAATGACCTTGATGTCTATTGCTTTACCTTAACGTAGTTTGCTCGAAAATAGATCTTCAAAATACTTCATATCGATAACATAGACTCTGCAAGCTGATCCCATGGTTGCCCATCCATTAAACGAGCGCTATATCAATCGCTTTATTTTAACTAGGTTTGTACGATAACCACCTAGTATATCTGAAAAAATGCTTCATATCCTTAAACGCCTCCTACGACACTAGCGGTATGAAATAGGTGCTGAACTGCTGACTGACACTTTGTATGCAAAGCTGTCACCGCAAGTGCAAACTAAATGCAAACTGTTTTATAATAATTATTCATCGTTAATTATTTTCATATAATAAATAAGTGATTTACACTATAATATTCATGTAGCGTAGCAATTGTTATATTTTTCTAAAATAAATAGACGGTGTTTGAATAAGTAGGTATTGTTTAAATGTGGCAGCCCTAGCCTCCTTACCCTTGTCTAGACGTTGTCGGCTTTTTCTTCGAGATCAAAGGCGTCAAACTACTGTATGTCTTTATATACTGTGTTTATAGCCTTGTGACTGTACGTATGAAGCGGCCGTCTCGCCGTTTGAATTGCGCAAAGTGGGTGAGTTTGATCCCCAGTCCAAACAGTATCTACTAACATCCTATCCCTCGAATTGTTGTTTCGAGTTCTTCGGCAGTTTGTGCTTAGTAAATAGTAAAGCAATATACAGAATTAGCTTCTGTTCTCTAATAGGTCACAACAAAATGATGAGAGTATTCATATGCAACCAGGGACGAAATGGAGCAATTTTCACTAACGTGTATAATTCAGCTAACACACTACTATTATCAATACCGGTGTAACAACATCAATAAATTGAACACAGATACACAAATATTGGTTGGTGTTGCCAACATCGAAATTGAATGCGATTTTAACGGGATGCGCAGATGTTGCGGGGAGATTTGATTAGAACGATGCGACTGGCAACACCGGGTAGTCCCGTATGGATTATGCTGATTGTTTAGCAAATATTATACTGTTAGCGTAATATTGAATTTAGTGGTATATTTGTTGAATTTAAAGCTTATGTTATTATTGTTATGTTGGTTGACTAGCATAAAATATGTTTGTGTTTATATTGCGGTTGTGATTTCGAGTTCTCTTTGTAATGATAGTAGGTATACATACTAAACCTTTTTTTTTGTTTTAAAACAATAGAAGTGTGGAATAGCGATAGCCAAGTTTAGAGACTTAAAGACGGCTATATACATAAATACAGGGTCTCGGGTTCAGACTCACGACGCGCACCCCTAACTTTTGAAGTCAAGTAAGTATACATTTTTAGTTTCTTTGGTCAAACAGTGATGCAAACAACTTATGTCTAGTTTACACTCTCGCGCGAGTGGCGAGGCGAGCGACGAGGTGCGCGAGTGTAAACGCTCGCTCGTGGCTCGCCTCGTAGCTCGCCTCGCCACTCGTGGCGCTCGCGTCGGAGGCGGTTTTTTAGGCACGAGTCAAAGGGCCTCGCGAGGGACGCGAGCGTTGTGTTTACACTTGCGCTCTCGTTTCAGTTTGTTTACGGCGCCCTTCCTTGCAGGTTGTGTTCTTCGATTTAAATTAAAAATGGACTGGTTCCAAAAATAACGCTGCAGTTCTTGGAACTCTATCAGGCCGAGCGAATAATTTGGGATCCAAAACATAAGATGCATAAAAATACCCAAAATGTAAATGATGCGAGGCAAAGATTTTCTGAGGTTATGTGCAGACCGCTAACAGAGTTCTGTTCAAAGTAAAAAAAAAATATTTTTCTTTTTAAGATGGTAAAAACTTGTTAAGGCTAGAGCTAATGCCGCTATTACTTCGACATCTTCCATCGTTGCTGGCTCAACGCAAACTGAACGCATCGCGAGAGTGTAAACAGGCACTCGCTACCTCGCAACAACACGCGAGCTGCGAGGCGAGGTACGAGACGAGACGCGAGGCGAGAGTGTAAACTAGGTATAAGAGGAATCCTGCATGACCTAAGAGTTCTCTGTAATGTTCTCCAAATACCTACGTGTGAAGTCTGTCAAACCACATTTGACTAGCGTCGACTATGGTCTACCCGAGGCTTAAAGGTTGCTTATTGTTATCAGAGTTTGCGGTTCTATGGGCCTGTGAATATTATAATGTAAGTATTATAGAAAAATAAACATTAAACATTCCAAAGCCTCGTACATAATAAAACGACGAAAAATAATTGCGACCAAAAAGTTTTATACTTAACGTAAATAAAGATTATCCCTGCTAACAATTTTGAAAACAAATAGATTCAATTCTTTAAATATTTTTGTATGTAAACCTTACAAAATATCGTGCATGTAATTGACGCTAAATATATTAGGAGCATGGAACACGCATGCCTATAAAATAATTAGATACTACACGTTAGTGGAGTCGGGCTGTCTATTAATTACTCAATTACATTATAATTGTGTTGATATTCACTCACGCGCTCCAATTTACGCCAATTAAAATTATATTAAAAATATTTAAAAAAAATCTGATAAATCTGGTAAGACTGGCAAGCGGACCCCGGGCACTAACGCAAAAGTTTTCGACGCGACCGAGATAGCGCGAAGATGGTGAAGAATAATAATTATATTCTTTAAAGATTTTCTTATATTATCAACCTTGAAAGAGCAATTATTAATAATATATATAGTGCACATGGCATTCATCCTATCCACCGGGTACGTAAAAAAGGATCAGAATATTCGCTGGTAAATTAAAAGTGGTAAGGCCGCTGCTTACGGTCACCGGACGACACGCATAATACCTAATAAGTCGTTTCTGTTTTACATACTAGAAAACTTAGTTTAGGTATCCCCCCGCAAACATCTAGGCAAAAGTTGATATTTTGGATATAAAGAAAATATCCACATTTTGGAACTAAATTAGATTGCACATATATTTTCACGTGAAAGTAATCAAAAACTAGACGCATTCTCTTTTAATTTATCTATTAATTTATTTCTTAGCACATATTCATATTCATGCCGAGTTAAGTATCTATGAAACCAAATTTTATCACCAACTTAAATCAAAATTAACACGGTATCCGTTTACCTAACTGCCTCACATTACACACATACGAATATCGTAGGCCCTTTTAAAAGCTGGCAACATTTCATCATTGACAAAGGTCAGAAGGTTAATTTATGTGTCGGTGTTGCCATAAATCGTGGTGTTTTGGTAGCTTTAATTACCAGCCGTGTCGCGGCCAAATAATGGCTCTTGGTACTAAGTAATTAATTGTGTCATTATAGGCCTAACGCATAATTTTTATCTTTTGTCCGAAGCTCTATGTATAAGGCTGGCAATGTGGTTAATTAAACCTGTTTGTAATTAACAAGATTTAATGTGAGGAGTCCGATTTGTTTAATTTATGGGTAGACTTATTTTTAATGTCGTTATTTGTATACAACCTACATGTTTATATAACGGGTTTCAATCACGTCATCTAACCAATTTAAGGTAAGAATGTTCCTATTTTCTTCGACCGTGGTCGCAGATTGTCTGCATTCGCGACGACTACGACTGATGTACTTATTAATTAAGGTTAATGATGATGAAATGATTTTATAAACGATAAAGCGTAAAACTGCAACATGAAATTAAAAAAGACTTTTATTCGGATGAATTTTGTCGACCTAGGTACTCGACAATCCCATGTAATAATACGGATTTTTTTCAACAATTTAAGCAACTGTTTGTTATGCGCACATTTTTTATATGCTCAGTTTAAGCAAACATCAGTCTACGACTCTTCATATATATTCAGAAGCATGTAATATTCCTGGGGTACCTGCAGTGGTGATAGGCCAAATAAATCATTATACTACTATAGCGCAAATCACTATCATTTATTAATACTGAAGGTGCTTTTATTAGCATCAGTGGACCCCAGGTCCAACCGAGATCACTCTAGGACCATGACCAGATGTAAATAAATTTGATGCTTAAACGCCCGAAAAATTTAAAAAAAGATACCTGATTCTTCAGCAGTGATCAGACTTGCAGTCGAATATTAGGATCTTTACCTGAAAAAGAAAAAAAAAACAATTAACATGACTGGCCTGGGCTTAAGACAATGGTTGCCAAGGCCTATAATAAGTAAGTCTATGAATTGAAGAATATACATATAACTATGTATCAGTGAAGAATATACATATGACTGCCTTCGTGGTCCAGTGGATAGCGTATGCGACTGCTGCTCGGAGGTCCCTGGTTCGATTCCCGGGTCGGGCAAAAGTGTTACTGGTTTTTTTCCGAATTCTTAGCAGCAGCACGGGGTCTGGTGATGTGCCCGATAACGGCAATAGGCTCGCCCACTATTACGTGGGACCTACAATTTCATGGCGATATATGGGTGTATTCCTTCCCCTTCGGGGACACAGGCGTGAGTCGATAAAAAAAATACTGTGCATCAGTTATCTTCTGGTTCTGCTTAGTTTGAGCTCAGATTCGTGTTGAAGTTGTGCGAGGATAGGTATGACATAGGAAATTATATTAAAAGCTATTCACAACAATAGTCATACATACTCCAAGCCTCAGAAACTCTGCTTTGTTTTGTATTAACAATTTTCACTACACAGTAAAACAGTTAAACAAATGTACACATACAGAAACACCTCAATTGGCAATATTTTACCATCAACATATTATTCCGATTCGCCGATAGCACTAATCGATAACTTGTCGACGAGTAGCACCAAGTAGATTTTATAACCGAGTCTACTCGGGCCGCTCGGTCGAGCCAATCGCTCAATGCCAGTTCATTGAGCGATCGATCAAATCACTACACTAGATATTAATAGCTAGTCGGCAATATATGACGAAATTTAGGTGGATATTCACACATGAAAAAATTTTCAACACATACGAATTTCAATTTTACAAGTCAGTTGTAGATTTCGATCTTCCCGTGTGGTTGTACACCTACCTCGAAATCCAGTGCTGCTCAGCAGGAACTCCCGTGTTAGTGTAACGCTGATGAAGACCAAAATACCGATATACCTGAGATTGACTTCTTCCCGCTTGCAACATCCATACAGTTCTTTACATTTCATCTGCGATCAAATGACGTCGCTCCATGACGTAAAAATGTCTCAAAATCCAAATTTGTTCAAAACTTTTTCAAATTATTGTTTAAATCATAAATTTGATACAGAATACTAAATTTTAATAAGCAAAGAAAACGCTATAAAATTCGAACAAATGCATTCACTTTTGAATTTGTGAAAAACAAACATATATGATACTCGATTTTTTTTTACAACCAGCCAGTATGTCCTCTCGATCAAAAAAGTTTACATAGATATTACATACTTGGTAAGAAATGATTTAATAATTGATTAATAATTATAAATAGTATGTGTTGCTTAGACTTTTTTGATGTGTGTATTATCTTCAGCAAGGGTTATGGGATTTTACATCTCTGATGTTCGGTAAGTAGGTTCTTATTACCTCCAAATGGGGCTTGTAGGTGACTAATTAGCGCTCTAGAGTAATAATGTAGCTAGAAAAGCCCTAGGGCGGTAAGTAATTTAAAAAAAACACTTCTTTCTTTCAAAAAGTTCGCGTACATCTAACCATCATACTGGCAATAGACATCATGCATTCAGCCCAATGACCAAAGAGGTCGCTTTGCTATTCAGCCTTGTCTTCGTGTGAGTATATGTAGTCATCAATTTTAAATAACGGCGAAGCTCAATTTCGTTCTTGAAAAAAAAATTAAAAATTTCTTTACTTGATTCTTTTTTTTATGAAAAAAGGCGGGAATAGAAAACTTTTACTTTAAATATTGTTTGTTTTTGGGATTTTTTTTATAATTACGTGCTAATTAGGAAAAAACATGAATTATTCAAGTGATGAATATTATATGCTGCACTCCCAATTCAATAAAAATGGAAGCTGAAGCAGCAATTGACTATAAATTTCAACAAATAAAATGTTTTATTCTTGTAATGCCGGTTTTTTTCTAATTACCTCACAATCGAGATGTAAAGCAGAATAGTTAGCTCGGGTGTAAGCACCAATTGCACCCTCGAGCTATAGGCGCCCTCGCTGCGCTCGTGCGCCTAAATATCTCGGGCTGCAATTGATGCCTTACAGCCCTTGGCTACTAATCTACTATTACCGTGATATAAGTTACTATAGATATAAGCACTCCAAAAAGCTGTGAGATGACTCTCACTGTAATTTTGGTTTTGCATAATGTAGGTATTTAATCCAAATTATTCTAGTGCTGCATAGCTCTTAGTTTTAAGCAAAACTTTTTTATACTACACGTATAGTTTTTGGAACGAAGTTAATCATCGCGCGTTGCGAAAGGGGCATAGACGGAAAAATTAAGACGAAAAGTTGTAACGACACTTTTTGCTATAGGTAGTAAGCTATTGTAAGCCGTGCGGCGTGCGTATGTTTCTCTGTCTGTCTCTCTCTCTTATAGAAAGCAAGCATCATGTTCATGCTTTCTGATCACGACATCTATTTGGAAAGCCAAGATGGCGGACGGGACTTTTTTAAAAAAATTAATATGGGTATCATTTTCGGGGTTTTTATGGATTCTGGTGACGAAAATGACATCTATTTGGGAATCCAAGATGGCGGACGGGACATTTTTAATAAAATTAATATGGGTATCATTTTCGGGGTTTTTATGGATTCTGGGCACGAAAATTGGGAATCCAAGATGGCGGACGGAACATTTTTAATAAAATTAATATGGGTATCATTTTCGAGGTTTTTATGGATTCTTGTCACGAAAATGACATCTATTTGGGAATCCAAGATGGCGGACGTGACATTTTTAATAAAATTAATATGGGTAACATTTTCGGGGTTTCCATGCTTACTGTTCACGAAAATAACTTCTATTTGGGAGTCCAAGATGGCGGACGGGACATTTTTATTAAAATTAATATGGGTATCATTTTCGGGGATTTTATGGATTCTGGTCACGAAAATGACATCTATTTGGGAATACAAGATGGCGGACGGGACATTTTTATTAAAATTAATATGGGTATCATTTTCGGGGATTTTATGGATTCTGGTCACGAAAATGACATTTATTTGGGGATCCAAGATGGGGAACGGGACATTTTTTGTAAAATTAACAATTATTACTAAAATTGAACCTACTGATTAAGTATATATTACATTATATTTGTTAACAATAAAACAAAAATTATGATAAATTAAAAAATATATATTACGATTCCTTCACTAATTAATCGAAAGGAACTTCGTTCCATCCGGGTGTCCCTTGACACCTCTCAAGCAGTTTTTTTGGATTTGAATTAATGGTACGAGTTTCTCTCGACTTCTTCTTATAGCCCTATTATGAATATAATGAAGCAAGACATTTTAGTCTTTCAAAATTTTTAATAAATTACGTTCAATACGTCTATCCTCGGTTTAAATCGTAAACTAAAAAGCATTAGGCGCTAAAAGGCACGATTAAAAATGTTGGTATCTAATATATTCTCACCTGACGAGAAGCAATTAGTGTGATTACCGGCGCCCATGGACACAAGCAACACCAAAAGAGTCACAGTGCGTTGCCGCCATTGGGATGCGAAAAGGAACAGGAAGATGAGCGGGATGAGGGAGAAGGAAGAGTTGTAGGATGTGGGAGAAGGAGAAAAAGTGGGAAAAGGGATGGGCCCTTCGCCAGTTTCACACACCGAACAAAACGTAACTCTAAAGACACTGTCACTTCGATTGAATATTCTGTGAGAGGGTAGTACTTCCCCGCCTGAGCCCATGCATGCTGTAATCAGCCAGGCTGTATAACCTACTAACGTAAACAAAGGATAGTCCCATATTTATTGTAGGTAGCCATAAAATAAAATTGTGAGCCAACTCTTGCGATGTCCCGGCTCTTTGACGCAGCGAGAGGCGACGTCTTGATTTAAGATCAAGCACGCTTGTCTAGTGAAAGCCTATTCAATTTTCCTTTGTCGTTGTGAAAGTTATCACAGTCGCGAACTATCCTAAAATCCAACGCAATAGCAATATAAAATCTGAGAAAAAGAATATCTGGATCAGTTAAAGCTGTGGCTGCTAGTGACATGCATTCTTCGATTACCTGCCCAAAGTTTACTAGGATACTACTACAGTATCCCGATTAAGTTTGCTGAACGCGATTCGAGTGAAGCCGCCACCGCTATAAAATGGAGATGGCGTTGGTTTTGGTGCGTAGGTCGTAAATATCTTTAAGTTACCCTTAAGTCGAAAATAAATACAGAAGACCCATTTAATCACTTTTCGTGCCAAAAAGCCAGTACCAGCCAGAGAAAGAAGAAAACCGAGTACCGTCTCTTAAAACATGTCCCGCTCGCTATAATTTATTTCACGATACAACAAATATATTATGGAAATTGTAAGGCGAATCAAAAGCAGGTAAAATTTGTTATCACAGGTTTGCTACCATGTGTCTCCTCACCGCTAATTACGCTGAAATCTATATATTGCAATGGAACAGTTGCCGGGAATGAGCTTAATTATTCTGTACTGAACAAGTGATGCGTCTCGTGGTGATCAACAATGCTTGTCACATAAAATGAACGCTGCATGTAACAGTGTTCTCATATGTTTTAGTTTTCGTGTATATTATGAATTCAATTACTAAAGCGTATGTAAATATACAGCAAATAAAATTAAACAGTCATTTTCACTTCATTTTCATTAGTGTGATTTCATTGCATAAGACAAGCTTATACATAAAATAGCCTGCGATAAACGTATGTATGTAATTACTTAACATGTTCCCTAAATAGCCAACACAAGGCGGCGCGGCAGTAATATCGCGTTCATAACTTTACAAACTCGCTGTGCAAACTTCATTAACGCGATTAAGAATCTGTCTTCTTAGTTCCACCGTCATCCGATAGATGTCTCCGATCCGATTGAAAATCAGCAAGTCGTATCGCGGCCAACGTCACGAACGGCGCGACGCTGAATGCCTGCCTCTTTGTCACATCGGCGGCGTACAGTTAAATCTTATATTTCTGAATTTGGGTAGGGTAGAAAATTGTCTTGGGTATTGTGAACCCGTACTATTAAATTAAGTTTATGTACGTACCTACCTACCTACTCACATAAAGGGCTATACTTGTTCATGTATCTATTTGTTTATTATGTACCTACTTAATAATTGTACGCTGTTGTAATGTGTCAATGAATGCTTTTTATTTAAGAAAAAAAATGTCACTACCCTCTTATAGATGTTCACATAACGACTTCATCTTCTCTGGCAAGACTGAGGAGGACTTCAACTCTAAAATCACCAATCAATCTTTAAACTTGTTTATCTAGTTTCATTAAAGTTTGTCAGCATCGATACAGTGTTACGGCACGTTTACCTACGGGGACAGTTTTCAGCGCGAGTTTCTGGCGAGACGCCAGATCGCGCTTACAATAATTACACTTGTTTGAAAGCACTCGGCGGCTGTACATTATCGGGACTCGAACTTATCAACGGTTTATGACGTTCGTTTCTTGTTGCAGGTGCTTTGATCTTAGATGTAGAGATGGTTGAGACACGTTTTGTTGGGTAGAACTGAGTTTAAGATGGTTTTCTTGAGCCACCGTATATAAGTATGCGTTTTGTGTAAAAGGAATTCAATTCCTTCAATATTTGTGGAGTGGAGAAGAGCATTATTGATTAATCTAAGCAGACTTGTAGCAGACTTGTACGTAAGTTGGTGTTGCTGCATTGCTGGTTAAAAAAAGAAAATATCAATGATAAAGATGCTATTTTCCTGAAGAATAATGTCTCTAAGATTCGTAGGAACAAATGATGAATCGAAATAATTAACGACCTGCGTCAAAAATATTTTTGCATAGATACTTCTGGTGTTATAATTTGTCCTTGTTTTCTAGCCAACAATTTGGACACAAATTTTATGCGATTACGTAATTAATTTGCAGCTAACCTACTTTGACATCCATGCAGAAAAGTAAACGATTCAATCCATGAATTTCAGACAAACAAACACATTCATAAAGTAAATTGGTCTGGATGCGATTCTGGAGCTAAGTTGATAACTGAATACGGATTTAACTTAGTCGTGTTGGCACAGGTAGCTTAAGCTCCTACTACTACTATTGAAAATACCCACAAACTTTTAAAAGTTTGTGGGTATTTTCAATTGGCCTAGTGCGAAGTGCATTTAAAAAGGAATTTATTGCTATACTTTTTTGCCAGGTATTGGGTAGGTCACGTTTTACTCAGCTAACGATATAGCCTAGCGTTACTCTTGATTTATACAAAGCTTTTATTTGTCTTGAATTACCGACTACCTTATGCCTTTTTGTATAAGCTCGAACCATAGATATGATAAACAAGAAGATATGCCCTATAGACGAAAATGTATCGGATATCTGTGTCGCCAGTTTGCCACTTTCACGCGGCTACACATGCCGTTCACTAAAAGCAATATAAAAACGCAGTCGCGCACACAGTCGCATTTTTTAAATCAAAACTTCCAAAAACAAAATTATAAACCTTACCCTATCGAATATAGAGTGTATTTACCAAGCAATGTTCAACTTCATCATCAGCCTTTAACAGTCCACTGCTGGACTAGGCCTCTCCTTTGAAAGGAGGAATTGGCCTACAATACCACGCTAGCCAAACATGTTGGTATAGGGTTTGTATCAAGTTTTCCTTCTCTTACAGTGTTGTTCTCTGCATGATATGCTCCCTCTGTCGGCTATTACGACACCCATGGGATGATATGGGGTGGTGACATTTCGTATTCTTAATCCGTCACCACACGGATTTTCAACTTGCTCACACAAAAACATCGGCCACTATCGTTGTGCTATGCACAGCGGCCGTACTACGCAATGCATTCCCTTAATAAAGTATCGCTAGGTCAAAATTACATTGCTTGTCCAGTTACTTCGCGACAAATTTAGGTAGTATTTAAAGAGCAACGTATTTATTAAAAAATAATACAGTCATTGTGATATTTGAAAACAATATTATCATAATAACGGCCATTTGCTTGCGATATGATCACTTTGGGACACCGACACGCCCCCTTGGCACTTCTCCTCTTATTTATATTTCTATGGCTCGAACCGATTTGATACTAATGAAGGTTACGTAACGACTGTCATATACCTTCATGACAGTTGGCTCTATGATTTTAGGAGCTAGCTTTAATTTTGTCATACCCCTCACAATAAAAATAAAATTTCACTTAGGTTAAGATGCGTGGCAAAATAAGCAATTTTGTAGTTTACCTAAAAATATACCTTAAACTTCTACCTTTCCGGTTGTTGATAATGGAAGATAGACATATTACTTTTTCTTATCATATTATATACTCGGTGTCATCTTATAGAACGCAGGAAGTCTTCGCGATAATCTGATGTAAGCGTTATAATTGGTTATAACTGGATTGCCTGAGGCATATACGGTTAAGTAAAATACCCTTGCAAGGACGACCCACCCAAAATGGTCCCTATTTGATTTAAAACGTTGAACGTAAAGATTAAGCTGATCCCAAACTGACACATTTAGTAAACGGTACTTTTTTGTTAGATGAACGGGGCAGGGCTGAGAAGATTTTGGTCGGGAATTACAGTTTTCTTAGAAAATAATTCTTTCCTTCATAGATCAGGGCGGTTTCTAACTACTGCATACTTAAACCCAAGGCACGTAAATACAATAAGAAAGTCTTTTCACGATGACTCTAATCATTACAGTATTTAATATTTTATTTATTCATGTATCTTAAAAAACACTAGAGCAACAGATCAGTGAATGATTAGCATGAACTTGTTGATTCATCCTTACATATTTATTAAATAGCCATCGACAATATCTCAAATAAGATGCAATAATAGGCGAAATTTATACTTAAAGCATTTTCAACTGATTTTCTTACAATCAATGCAGTGAAGAAATAAGAGTCGTTTTACATTTATTTTCATTTAATCACACGATAGAGATTTGTTAACGGTTAAATAAATAAGCATTAGTAATAATGCAGAGATTGTCTGGGTGTAGGATATTATCGATTGAATTTTGTAGTTAATATATTTAATTGATATTGAAACATTACACTATTCCACCACTCAAATCACCACTACCCAATCACTAGAAATTCATCCGAAACTTGATGTTTACTTACTGAATAGTTAGAACAGAATCGTAGTTCAAACACTAACAGCCGTAGTTAGTATTGATAGTGCTAACTGTGGCTATCAGGAACTTCGGAAACTGCCTTCAAACTCTGCCGAACAGACGGTGCTGAAATGTGATCTAAATTATATTGTTGCCGATTCTGATTGCTAATGTACTACAGTAGGAACTTATGGTAAAGGTGTTCTTAGTATTTGTATAAGTTAATTGAATTATTACAACTATCGTATGGTTTTAATATGTTTTCCATAATATTATCATAAGTATAAGTTTATGAAACTGTGCAGTTAAGTTGATTACAGATCAGTTCAAGTAGATATCACCTTCTTGCAGTAGATTGAGGTTCCATAAGAGTTGAAGGTTGAGAAACTTTAAATATTCTCTTCCTTTTCTAAAAATAAAAGCACATTGAACGACAAGCAGGATGGTGATTTCGGGCAGAGTACCAAGATAATTTCCTTACAGTTTGTAACTAGCAACTTATGCCCAGATGGTATTATTTGATGGTTAAAATGTGCAATGCAATGCCAAAGAGCTTGATATTTTTTCTGATAGTCACGGGGAATACTTGTCAATTAATGAATGAATTTGTCAATCGTTCAAATATGTTATGATTTGTTTAATTTTATTTCAATTTGTTATATCTATTATATTTTAACTTTTTCAATTATGTTTTGCTTTGATTAATTTTAATTTACTTATTTCTTTTAATTATGTTTTGATTTGATTTAATTAATTTAAATTCTTTCTATTTTTATGTTTTGAATTGTTTAATTGTATTTAATGTTCATTCCAATTTGTTTAATTTTATTTAATTTGTATAATCTCATTTATTTTCACAATTAGTTCGACTATTCTTTATCCTCCTCTCAAAGGAGAGGCCTAGTCCAGCAGTGGACTGTTAAAGGCTGATGATGATGATGATTCTTTATTCTTACTTTATAGTTAGCCCTTAATTACCTACTATTTTGACAACAAATGCTGTACTCAAACTTAAGCGGACTTCAAATTCACATTATACCTATATCTATACTATCTAATTACTATCACAATTCAATATTGTAATTTGTTCTTTGTAGTTGTGCCTATTATTAAATAAATAAATAAAATACTGTAAATTGCAGGTCAGGTAATATAGTTTGTTTTTCATTTGATTCATCGCTACCGTAATTATTTTGTAAAGTCCCATTGTCAAAATTAAGCTCTACCGCCATAAGCGCTTAGTCGCCGCTACTGGTGTTTTTAGCTTTGCGTATAGGTAAGAATAAATGACTACGTATTTGCTTACCCAAACCTTTATAATATTTTATGGTAGCACTCTAGGCGACAAGTTTATAGCAAGCCGAAACCACTAGAAGGTAGTAAAATCGATCCCATCTTAGCACTATCCTTTATAGATGGAATATCCTACGAGATTGGCTCTGTTGGTCCTTGGACCTTTGTACTACAAATATGAAATATTCGTATTGGCAAGGAAATTGCACCTGATTAAGTATACTATCTATATGACTACAGAGAAAGCTAGCGTACCTATACGGCGAAATAAATATTTCCAAAGCACGGACACGGGCGGCATTTTTTTATTTGCCACTTCTATGAATAAATCATATTTCGGGCAAAGCCACAGAATTAACTAGATTAAATAAAAAGGTAAGGGTTCGCTTCTCTGCTGACAGTATTCGTTTAAGATAACTTTTTCTGACAGAAACAACACAACTCTATATCTTTCTCAAAAAGTATCAAAAGTACAACAAGATTGTCTGTCACGCTCTTAGATAAAAAAGAACTTGACTGTATTAATATACCTGAAGGTACTTATTTTAATCTACCCGTCACAAGCGAAAAAAAAGTAATTCATCAAGCAACATAAGTGTTTATAAGAGCGAGTAAAATGCGACATTAAAAAGTACCTACTCGCGATACAACGATGGAAGCCCCAATGGTGTCTTCCTCTTAAGACCAGCAGATTGATACGGCAAGCAAAGTTGGAAGTGTGAAAATGTCTCCCAATATCCTTCCTTTGTGAAAAAATATTACAGCAGAGATAAAAGACTTGTGTAGAAACCATAAACAACGCTTTACTTCCAAGACTGGTTTATGATGCTCTAGTTTAAAATCTGTGGCAAAGAGTAAGTGAAATGCGATTAAGTACGGCCTAAAATTGAATATCTACTTATAAAGTAAGGATTCAACTTTTATTGATTTGCATGACAGGCGTAGTGGCAGGCCACTATAGTACCTATTAACATATGTAGGTACTAAACATTGCCTCAAGGATAGAACAATGATAAAAGATCAAGTAATCAAACTAAGATAAATGTTTGATCTCGCTGCGGTCGAGCGCAGTGAGACCAATTATTTATATAAGTAATCAAACTATAGCATACCTTGAGAATAATAATATCTCAATAAACATTATTTAAATAGGGAGTGTTATTCATTATATATCCTTTCACAAGCTGTAACTACGCGGTCACCCAGTTTACCCGTTACAAGTTTTGGGCGCTTAAAAGACTTCTTTATATTTGGTATGTATACATTTCTTTAGAGTTTAGTTACAGTGTACACGTACTTTGTCAATTAACTAACTGAGGTTACATGCTTTTAGGACGCAAAAAAGATATATATATATTTCGTGTGTATGCATGTAGAAGTTTCTTTACAGTTTAGTTGCCGTACTTTGTCATTTTATTGCACAACTCGAAGAACTGCTTATAATGGACCCCGCGTATCTCTTTGA
The DNA here is from genome assembly GCA_944739405.2 of Euclidia mi. Taxonomy (NCBI): domain Eukaryota; kingdom Metazoa; phylum Arthropoda; class Insecta; order Lepidoptera; family Erebidae; genus Euclidia; species Euclidia mi. Next base: position 45,650,350 of record OX123202.2, read on the forward strand.
ACGTTATAGCGTAGCTATTATTTTTAAGTATCATCTCTTCAAACTGGTGTATTTCTAGCAATTTTATGGTAAATTGTCTTTTATTTCGCAATGTTTGTTATATGCATATAAAATGTGTATAGCATCTACAAAATTCTTAGTAATTTCTCTTCACGCTAGGACCTGACTGGACTCGAGCAAAAACCGAAAGACAAAGATACTATTTACTTTATCTTTACATTTAAAAATATTTAGGAACAAGGCTAAAGAAATGTTAGTAAAAAGTGTTAACGACTTTTTAGATGACACTTTTTAATTTAATTATTATTGCACTGGTGACTTTTGTTTTTTTTTTTTTTAATATTTTATTGACATTTTGTACATCTGGACATAATTTTTATGACATGTCATTAATCGACATTACTTTAGCTTTCAGTTTAGTAAGTTTTTTAATTGTTTAACATTAATGTAATTAATTTATCACTGTAAACTATTTCTTCTTTTATTAATATTTGAATTTATTAATATAATTGCTTGCATTATAGTTCTTATATTTAACGTAATAATTAAATTTGTACGCCGGCATGGCAAAACATGTTGATACACGCTCTAATAAAAAACAATTTAACTCATGTAAAGGATATATCCTGTTATACTATATATGTTTAAAGCAAATAAATGTAATTTTATCTTTACTATTGATAACTGCGAAAGTTTGTGAGGATGTGTATAGTTGTTGGTTACCCTTTATACTTAAACTACCGAACTTTTTTTGATTTTTTGATGAAACTTTTGAATAACTGCACCAGTGAGTACCCACAAGCAGAGCGGTGGGCAGAATCTAGTCTATAATAAACTTATGTGCACCTACTAGTAGTAATCTCATTTGCATGAAATGTGCATACAGATGGTACAAGTCAAAGTTTAGCACGCTTATTTGATTAAGACAGTTAGAACAGTTAATTGAATTAATCCAATGAAATGTGCCCGCCAATCCGCCAAATTAGCTGGCTTGGCCACAGATTCATTATGCAACTTCACAATCTTATTGGCGGTCATTATTTTAACTAAGTTAAAGTTTAGACGTATGCGCATTAGGTTATAAGCTGATCTCTGGCCGGTAACGGTAGGCAATGAGAAGTCAAATTGAGTTGATATTCTATTCATTAAAACAAACCGACTTTGAGCTATATCTACGCTAAACATATAAAAATAAAAGTCGATTCCCGCATGCCTTATTATTCCCATTCCAGTAATGATTGGTTAGAGCTGAGCTAATATATTACTAGTAGTTTAAGCTAAAAACGCAACCGGCGTCGTTAAGTCGCTTATGACGTTTATCATTATGAAATTAGTGAATTAATAAGGCTTAATATTAAGGCGCTGTTATACCACAGAAGCCGTGAAACACCTAATTTTTCGTCGCGCATCTAGCCATAACGGTACATATTACAAACTAGCAAAAATTAGAGCTTAAAGTCAAAAGTCTGAACAAAAGACTTTTGAAAGAATTTTTCATTTACGTAAAACAGAATCACGGTAAAAAAATCATAAAATTGAGGCAGAAAATAATCTTTCGTCTCACTGTTTGCAATATTTTGATCGTAAGCTGTCATATTTTTTTGATAATATTGTAGGAACTCTAATGAACTAAAGAATTACCCTATTTATTTTCATATTATACGTGTATATTTTGTAAAATTAAATAAAATCTGCCAAACGTCTATGATTTTGACGCTCGGTAGATCCCATCAATATCAAACGCTTCAGCAATTTAAACCTTATTAGCACAAGCGGTGTACTGAGTGTCCGTTGCTAGTTTACGCCCCGCCCAGACCTCATCATTCGGCTATGAGCCCTGTGAGAGATAGGTCATGTCGCTTGCGTCTCCGCTGCACGAAATTTTACGTAAACCTGTTTGTTATTATAATACACCGATTTGAGTTCGTAATTTCATGTTTTATGTTATAGACTGCATACTTTGAATCAAATAGGCTTTTCATGTAACTATGGGCACATATAATTAGGACCTAAGTTTATACTCTTGTTGCGTTTAATGTGTTATGTTTCTGTGCTTATAAATATATAATTAGAAGAATAAAATATGGACAATTAGAGAAATGAAATTCTACGAAGGATTTGTACAAGAAAGCGTCGTAATAAAATAGAAATTCATCCATGGCCAAGTGATTATGAAATATGTAACATTTTTACACAAATTATTTTAATAAGAGTATTTTATGACTAACTATGTTACTTATATATTATCGATTATGCATAATATAATTATATAAATTATTCTCACAATACATAGCTGCCACAGTTTTCAATTTTTGAAAGAGTAATAACATAAAATCGAATCATTTTATGTACCTATATTTCAAATTCATTAGCTTGTCAGAGCGCCTGGAGCGCTAAGATGCCGCCACGACGAACAATAATGATGACAGCGCTAATATGGCGCTTCGCAATCCGCACACAAGCGGTAACGAATGTTGTATTATTGTGTTTTGAACATAAACCTTTTTAGGTACATCGGGTAAAACTTTGATTATTCATAAACTATTAGGTATGTCTCAGTACATCTAATATCTTTTTAATTTCTAAAATCAATAATTTATAAGTAAGAAGGTAACTTCTCTGTTTGCTATAACACAAGATATAGTATTTTTTTAATAATAAAGTACGTAACTAATTATCATTATTGTAATTACAGTGAAGTTAAAGATAACAGTTCTGCAACGTCTTACACACATTTGACTTCAGCCATTCCTAACACGATCTCTTCAAGAGCTAGCCAAGAAATGCCAAACAATTTTTTTAACAAATTTGACTCAAATTCCGTAGTGATAAGCAAAAATTACAAGAGGGATAGCAGTGACTGGTTCGAGTTGTAAGAATATGTTGACAGATTGAAATTTTTGTATAGTGGTAAAAAGAAGAGATAACAGCAGTAAAGCCAACTTAGTAAAAAATATTTTGTACAAATAAAATATTTGCAATGTAAAATCAGTTGCGCATGGAATCTAAAATGAACAACTGGCTTTGCAACAACTGGCGAAGCAAGAAAATGTAACAATCGAGCCTTGTGGATTATTCGATTATTGGTGCCACGCCAGATGGATTAATAGGTCCAAACACGATTGTGGAAATTTAATGTTCTAAAGTTGCCTATAAGAATGGCCTGGAGAATAGTATAAGAGTAAATAAAATACAAATATGGAAACATGATGAAAAATTAAACTGACTAGTCTAAACAAATATTGTAATTGTTATTACCAAATTCAGGGGCAACGCCACGTGACACGCAAACAAAAGTGTTTATTTGCTGTGTGGAGTGGCGAAAGTATACCACTAAAAATAGAAATTATAGAAAGAGATGATGTTTTCTGGGAGAAGCTTGTGGCGTTTTATATGAATTGGCAGTTGCCTGAAATTGTTGATTCTCGTCAAGCTCAAGGGATGGCATTGCGAGATCACGGAGAGGAAAATGTTTCATCAGTGCTTGAAATTTCTACAATACCAAGCCGTAAAAGGAAAGTAAATGAAACTGTGCCTCGTGAACAACAGCAAATAATAAGTATTGAAGCCTTATCACCTCACACACTGCTTTTAACATTCGATGAGAATAAAGAAAACCTGCCAGGTTGTAGCAGACAGCTAACTTTTGATGAGCTGTAAACTCTGTATTTCGTTAATAAATTATAAATGAATATAAATAAATATCTTTTAATATTAATTTTCTTTGAAACAATACATATTTGAAGCGAAAGAAATTTTTTATATTTTTCCATACAAACATGTATGACAAGAGCTAACGAAAAAGCAGTAACTCAAATTCTAATTCTATAATTTTCTAAGCGCCATAGCAGTATCTCATGAATAAGGTATATCCACATATATTTTTGATGTTTCATCTATTTTGAAAAATAATAATGGGTTGGGTTTCGAAACGAGTCGCCTGAATTTGAGGGTATTGGTAGTGTAGAGGGCTTAAGGTAGTTCGTTTTAATCCCCTGAAAGTAATTTTGGCTGCCGGAGTTGCGTCTAAATATTTTTAAACACTTTCCAAAATTTCATAAATACTTCGGCAATTATGCAAAACGGTACAGTTTTACAAATGTAATTTTTAGGTTTTATGTGAAAAACGTGAAACGAAACGCAAAACTTCCATCTTGGAATGATCATATTGACAGCTAATGTCAAATTTGTGCGTCATTACTTTCGAGTGCCTTGGATTAGGTGCGACTGTAATAAGTAAATAAATAGGTTATGTTAGGTTCTCTTTTGACCCTTAATCCGAAAATAGGAGCCCTTCGCAGGGCTCCGACAACCTTAGTTTATTAAACTAGTGTGATGAATGTGGAAGTTGGCAGTACCATACACACCGATGTTTGGAGAGTTTTTTTTTCAGAGGAAACCAAGTATTTCCGGCAAGTGAAAATGGTGAGGGGGTTTCAAGACCTCCCCTGCTCCCTCTCCAATCACTCACAACCCCTAAAAACGGCGATGTATTTCGAAACCTTTGCCATAATAATTATACCTATAATAACAATAAACATCCATAAATAAATAAAAGAAATCAACTTTTACTAAACTTCAATTATCTCGTAACTCGCTTTAGTTGAGATACGGCTTTTGCGCTTAGTAGAGCAGTATTGTGCTTTTTAGGGTACCGTAGCCAAAAATTGTAAAAACGGAACCCTTATAGATTCGCAATGTCTGTCTGTCTGTCCGTCTGTATGTCACAGCCAATTTATTGCAAAACAGATTTGAAAACTGGCAGAAATGGAATTAGATGTAGGTATTCTATGAACTGCTTCACTATTTTTATACAAAACAAACATAATAATGGCCTCTCCATATATGGAACTGACTTAATTATTTTTATCATCTTACGGCACGTAGGTATTTACCTACTTTCGTCAACATTTAATACCTATAACGTCTAATGTAAACCAGTTTTGCTCATGGCTGCACTGAGAACAAAAATTGCGCTATGCCTATATTGTACAAACAGATTAATGTATGTAATATAAATTTTAATATCAGTATCTCAATTCAATATGCTAAAACGTTTTGCTTGCGATTTTGAAATATTGGAATACGGATGTCGCCAGAATACGGCCGCACGCGACGAGAATGAAGGGGGGCGCCCCGCAGTAGACGGAGCTAAGCTCCCTTCACCTCCCCTGCTTCACCCCCTCATTTACCAAAACAGTCGCTTAGGACAGCGCCTTAAGATGAATGCAGAACTTAGAAAACAGCAGTAGAAATATGTTTATCAAATCGTTGTAGACACGAACTTTGACGAGGTTTAGGTTTAGGTTTGAGGGATATCCGAAGGGTCATTTGGTACAAATCGGGTTAGCACTAAGGTCCTAAGTAGAACACGCTTGCACTCCAAAGTTATATTGAATAGCGCAGCTGGTATCGTCGCATACTGCCTACGTGCATCGGGACATTCTGGCAATTTGGACACTCATTGTACTTCGTTTTTATGTTTAAGTTAGCTAGAGCAATCACTTCAATTCTTGAGGAAAGTGAAGAGTAAACGCGTGCCTTAAGTTTGTTTTTGTTTTCTGTATAAAATACAAAATTCATAATGGAAAATATAATTCAAAGACTAAGACTGGAATTCTTACTGAAAATTTTATCGACCGGATATGTTATAAGTATGGGTAACGAACTAATAATGTTGCAACATATTGTTAGTTACAAGTATAACAAAAAGTTACAGTTTCGCGTCGAAGGTAAGGCTCACCTGTTTTATTTTAAAAACACCTTATTTTCTTGTACCTACTATTCATAATCGACAACGCGCTAGTAATATTTAAGAAGATCTCTCAAGTGCCTATATATAGACTAAGACATATTTGTTTGTTTGGCATGTTAAGCTAAAAGTATGACCATAGCATATGGTCTTCATGGACCTTTGGGTTACAGGGGGACAAAGTCAATCGCGCTGCGAGATATTTCAGAATGTTGGAAAAGCTAATTTTCAGACAAGGTTTTAGTAGAAAGCTACCCCTGGGCCCAAGGTGGTAGTGTGGGGATTTAACTGAAATAACGCTAGCGTGATGTAATAAATCATACACCCAATCACCAAGTTAACAACATATCGTTTTAATATTACCGCAATATTACTTAATTAACGGGTGACAGAGGTGCGGTGCAGTCAAAATGAAGGATCCGAGTAATGTTGCTACACTGAATAATATGTCGAGTTTGGTAGAATGGTGGCGCACTGTGAGCTTTTATTGTTTATATTTGTGTTCATAATGGCTTTGTTGCTTACATAATTAAGTATACATGTAAATTATGCGGCTGTTAACCGCTCAAGGTACCGCTTTAATTTGACATTTATCGCTAAAGCATCACGCGGTCGTTATCTGACCACCCGCGAAGCAAGGCCACTTGCCGTGCTACCTTAAACCTAAACTTACGACTCGTCACTCAGGTATTGATATTTGAAATGATGTTTTTATGAAAGCAGATTAAATAAGCTTTGTAGTTATGTTTGAATGGTGACTGAATGACGGAATGTTTAGTTTATGCGACCCGCCGAACTTGATCCTATTGTAAACAATGTCGTCTATCGATGACCTTCTCGCCATTTTTGTTTGTCATGATAACAATATGGGTAATTGCTTACTTTTATTATTTTGTATACCTGGTGGTATTAGCTTTACAAAAATATAAAATTAAAGCAATGCTTGCTTAGCAAATTATTTAAATGTCAGCATTTGAAATTTTTGTATATTTCACTGTCTTTGCATGTTGCGCGCGGGGCATAATTATGGATCCAAAACATCATTGTAAACAAATAATATAATTATATTTGATATTTTTATGTTTTAATTGTGAATGGACTAATTAGTTATAAAATAACAGCAAAAAAATAAACAAATATTGTGTAATAATTTTATTCAAGAGGCTATATTCATTCAATTACCGAAACAACGGCATTTATTTTTTATTGAATGAAAATATATAGATAACGTTACATTTATGCTATGAATTATTGTTTTATTATGAGTATATAAATAAACCTATCATGTGATACATAATACTCCTATAATTCATGAGATATAGGCTTTCGAAAATGTTGGCGGGTATGGCGGTTATTTTTGCGGGCAAAAGTAAACAATTGTGCAAAGTCCAATAAGAATAATTCTTATCGGAATCTTATCAGATATGGTTTTTTAAATTGGTAATCTAGTTGAAAAGAAACTTATCTAGGTTTGAATCTGATATATATCAAAAAAATATGTTTAAAAAAATAAAATACGAATATTGGCGGCAATTAACAATCATTTATATTTTATATTTTTTTATGTTTAAAATTAAAATGTTTCTTTCCATTATATTTATTATCTCTGAAAGTAAATTAAATTACCTTTCTAACCGTGTACAATACTTATATACCTCCCATAATAAAAACGACGAGAAATATGAATATGTTAGAAATATAATAGCGCGCTCGAAAATGGCGGGAAAATATTATACCGGGCGCGCTTTATACCGCTCTTGCGTGGGCTTCAAGTATATTATTTGGTGTTAATTAATATCATTCGAAAGCTTATTTAATTACGCGTCTTTTGATATACAATATTAACTTAATAAATATAAATATCACCATTCTTTCAACGAAAATATTACGCGCCGTACTTAGCTTGAAAGCCTAGCCTCGATATTGGCCAAAATACTTCTACGGGTGTCCTGAGATGCCTCGATGGTGGCCAAAATGTTTTGAGGGGTTAAACGAGGCACAGATAAAAATTGAATATGGCTGCTCATTTTCTGGCATTATGTTCATTGTCTATGATAGACTGCCACCAGAAGGATGATAAATTTTATGTTTTATCTATAAAAACATATTATTATTTAATGTGGAATGTTAATACCGTAGGTATACATTTATTTTTGCGTCTGTGTGTGTTAATTAAAATATTTAATTGATTTAAATTGAAAAAAAAATCATATTGGAAAGAAGTATAAAACTTTATAAAAACTGACTACTTACTTGAAACGTCATCATCTACGTAAGCGAAACTTCGAAGAAATATTATAAAGTAACTGAGATTTTTTACTTAAGAACTGCTAGGTATAAGAAAAATATCCTGCAAGGAAAATTATATTTTACCGCAGAAACTGAGAAAAGCTTCAATATTATACTTTTAAAATAAAACTGCCTCATATAAACGTACGTATACTGATTTTATTATCTCGATGTTAATACATAAGTAGGCATCCTTTTCTGGTCCTTCTACTAATAATAGTCAAGCAACGGATGTATAACTATGTTTTCACCAACGTTTGTACCAATGATATTGGTCGGGGTCGTGTCTACTGTATTATTAGTAACTAATCAATTACTTAATAGCCAGTACAATGCCAGACCAAAACTAGCGAATATTATGGAGGGAATATCAAGATCATAGAGGCACCTATACCTATCCCGCAACGGAGAAAGCCAGACTATGATAATGACAATCTACTCTGTCGACAAACGCTATTTTCTACTCACATATAAAGGCGATAAACTAAACACTAAGCGGACAAAGCTGCATACTCAGTCTGTAATTACTAACATTACTGTAAACGCAGACTTGCTAAGCTCAGGGCATTACCCAAGGATCCTAGGATATCACAGATTAAATCTAGGCTCAGAACTGTCGGCATCAGCCCGCTAACTAACGCGCTTGTTGCGCGCCATTCAGCTGATCTGACAACGAGTACGTAACGAGTATCTAGCTTTCGGAAATGCCTATGCCTTGTTGATGCTGTAGTATTGTAAATGAATTGCAAGATATCCTAGAAAGTAAATATAATTAAGCCATCGGTTGTGTTCCAGAAATCTAATTTACTCTACGGCATAATTAACAGAAGATAATGACAAATTGACAGTAATTCAAATTTGAAAACAATGTTACCATGCTAGTAATAGAATATGATCTGTGGTTACCATAACACAAAATTCAAATTATTATTTTGTTCCGCACGTCAAATTGAGCGGAGTACTAAATTATTCAAACATTGCATACACATTTCAATTTCCAATAATAGCATCCTATTCTAAATTCGGAGCATTATAATTCAATTTCTAATGCCAAATGTTGTTAAATTGAAACCAATTTATTGAAGTTGCCAAATAAATGATATTTGGATGATAGCTGATGAAGAGTCCAATCATAATAACAGATTTGATTTGTATTTAGGTTTGAAACATTGATGCGACATCGCATTGAAAGTAATCGACGAGTAATAGCTACGTATATTAAGTGAGTGTTGGTGACGTGACATTATATCTATTTACGAACTTTAGTTGTCTTAAAATATTTATCATTTTATTGATACGAGCTTAGCTTACCTATCCGTATAAGCGCCACTCTTTCAGGACGATCAGCCCTGAAAGGTCTACGATCCTCAAATAAAAGAGTTTATAGAGCTTTGAAATAAGATCATTCGAATTTAATATAAACATTAAATGTTGACTCGTCCAAATTGACTTGATTTCAAACTTGGATATTGATGGCAAATTAATCTCTAAATTAAGAACAAAATGCTTCAAAGGAAACAATGCAGATGGAGGGATGACGTCATAAGAAATCAATTTACTTTGCATTCATTATGTCTGTTGTATAGTACTTTTAAATTATACGGTTGATGTCTGACCAGAAGCAAACTCCTGCCGAGCAAACAATATCTTTACATACAGAAGCTTCAAATTTTCACCGTTTATTTTTTACCGAATGCAGTCCGATAGACCAGCCGTTTACTTATCCTCAACAGGCCGGCGGATTTATTTTCAGAATGTAAAGATAAGCCTGTCAAATGCTTTTAGTACCCCGATCAATAATTGCTTTTTACTGCCTGCTACTTACTGTTACCTAAACCATCAACATGTCATATTATTCTAGAAATAGTGTGCAGTAAAATAAGTACGAAAGTAAAAGCAATTAATGAGTTATAAAGATTTTATCGTCTGCGAACGCGTGTTATCTAAGTCCACAGGTTAAACTCGTCGCTACCCACTTATCGCTGAATTCAATATTCGATCTAACTCTATTTTTTTGAGATTTTAGATTCGTTTTTCAAAATATGTCAAACACTGATCTCGAATCTCAATATCCATGTATAGATCGAATATTGAAACCGACCGTTAGACGACAATGGGTATTTCATATCAAAATCTTTAATTTGTATGGGTTTGGTAGCCTCATCTGTCTTTATCCTGGTTTTGTATATTCAACAAAGCAAAACCGAACAGTATGTTCAACAGTATGTTCACCACAATATTATTGCCATTAAGCTTTACTGTTGGTGCTTTCCAACGAAAAGTGCTTTAGTTAAAATTTTAATCACACTCGCATTCTGCTGAATTAATAATTCACCTGTTAAGTACCAGATTTCGGATATTAATAATTGCCGAGTGAATGCAATATCTGGGAGTATTGAGAGATTCATATTATGATTGACAAAATTATATTTTTTATTCTCGTTGCGTTACGATACAGCTCATTAACTTTTAGTAATGTGAAATAAAATGTGGAGCGGGTCAACCAAATTTAAGGTTACTCTCAATATACTATGCACCTACTTATTTAAATAAGGGTAAAAATTTATTGTACAAGACATGGTCATTGGGACCAGTACTACATATACACTATTTCGTAGATCAGGCGTACGAAATAAGCTATACGTACTACTATAAGACCGTGTGTAGGTTGTGAACTATTGTGAAGTCGTTGGATTTGATTCCCAAGTCATGTAAGATGTTACCAAGCATTTCGGATTTGTAACATACAAACATTTTAATGGAAGAAATAACTAAAAATAGAGCTGCTCAATTATTCCAATAGCTCATTATTTATGATAGGCTGGTCGTAAATAGCTCCTATTTGTTATTCGGATATATATATATATAAGTTACAAGCCTTTCGGGATTAAGTGATAGTCGCTGAATTTATTATAAGGGAAAAAGTATTTTTAGATCGCGTAGGCTGTATTGTTAAGGGAAAGTTGTTGTTGCTGAAGAAGAGAATTCGAGAACGTCTTGTGTGTATATTTTCAGAAACTTTGTCGTCGAGTTCCTTGAATAGGTACATTTACCTTGTTTTAAGAGGTGAATTAATTCTTGGAGTTATGAAACGTTTCGAGTTATGAATACGGCGTCTTGAGATATAAATTAAGCTTGTTTTCGGAAAGCTTTTATATGCTAGCCAGTGTAGTTGAAGTTGTCTATGCAGTAAAAAAACAGTGGATTGGCTATCGAAAATGACAATATATCATTGCCATGTATTGCGTTTCACATCGGACATATTATTTTTGAATGAGTTGATATGCATATTGAGCCGCTTCTAATCAGGATTTGGAATCCCTACGGGCTGTATCTGAAGGCTCATGAACTGCCATCCAGTGTGAGTGTGTGTATTATAATTGGTTATCGTAATTTTTTTTGGCCATGGTCACTCAGAAGGCGATTGAGAGAATTTTTTTACTCAGAATTTCCTTGCTAGATCAAATCAGAAATGAGGAGACCAGCTGTATAAACAAAGTGGCCAACAAGCTGAAGCGGCATTCCGCAGAGCATCATAGCTGCTATAACCGATCCCGTATGGGTAGGAAGGCTTTGGAGCGGATATAAAATTTTAAAATATGTGATCAAACGTAGTATCCTTCAGACCACGAAGACAGTTTCGTTAGAAACATAAATCTATTTTACTTTGACAAAACGATTTTTATATCTCATTGATTGAATGTACATAAATATGTAACTTTTAACTAATGTACGTCGAACAAAATTGTCATAATTATATCCCATAAAAAACAATACAACTTGTCAAAAAACCAAGTCTCGCAACTCAGTTCTCCTACCGTAAAAAGTTGTGAGATCCATGTAATACCAAGTCGGTTAATTAAAAATATTTAATCTTATACTAATATATATAAAGCTGAAGAGTTTGTTTGTTTGGTTGAACGCGCTAATCTCAGGAACTACTGGTCCGATTTGAAAATTTCTTTCAGTGTTAGATAGCCAACCTATCGAGGAAGGCTATAGGCTATATAAGATCACGCTATGAGCTACGTGAGCGGAGCAGTAGCCTTAAATAACGCATGTGTAACTGCGGGCTCATCTAGTGTTTTAAATAAATACATTGACTCGGCCATCGCATAAAAACACAATATACCTCATAAGTAATATATGTATAGATTAGATTGTTTAGTGACGTAGGAAAATATTGTATCGTCTTGCCGACAAAACGATTACATTCCAGAACAAGATCCATGACTTCACTTCTATTATCTTATTTGCATAGAAATTAATGACCTTTTTCCATATAGCACGCTGATGCTTGCTAAGTTAGCAGCCATAATATAATGACGTAATAATAATATACACATAATACATACGTACATATGTATATTATAAGCTATGGCCGAAATGAAAACGAAAAAAGAACGAAAACAGATGGCATTAAATATATTTATAAGAGGCAGATAAACCTTAGGTAGAGAAATATGTGTTTTCATATATTGTTATACATTTGCTCTATACTTTGACTAGTCTTCGCTAATGGCTTTCCCCGCATTCATACCATAAGATTCCTACGTTTACTCATTTATAATATTAGTAAAGATAACCAGTTTTGCTGCCTCGTTGCAAATCTGGCGGAGTTTTTATGCTTACCGGACTTCTAATTTCGAATAATGAATCAAAATCAATTCATGCTATACACAAAGTGAAGCGAACTAGAACATACCGTCCGAATCATCCATAAATAAAAAAGGAAAAATAACTGACCCGTATCTCTATAGTTCCAGTCTTCAAAGACATCATCATTACTATTTTGATAGGTATATCAAAAATGTGAATTAGGTACTTCTTTATGTCCAGTTCCAATACTACTGGTCTATGAATATTTTTCAGAGTCCATCTATATTTATGAAGTACGCGGTTTTTATCTTTGCTTGCGGTAGCAATTTATAGTTTCACTTGGTGAAAAATTCACCGGGGATGGAAAATGTTTCTAGAAAAATGTACTTATAGACGATTTTTCGCGTTAAAACCTGTTTACTGTCTTCATAAACTTGAAGTAATGCTTACATGCTGCTTACATATCTAATAAATGTTTTTTATGACATAGCTTTCACATACATATTGCGAATTTTCACCATAGAAGGTAGTAGAAAAGGACGTAAAAAAATACGTTTAAATCATATACTGTATCGGTTTTTAGGTTAGAACGCACATCTGTTTTTCTTATTTTGGTACTTTGATAATGTCATGCTCGACTGGAGAGCTCGTGTTTCTTACCCTATCGTTGTAAGCGAACACTAGTTTCTTGTAAGGCTTTTTTATCTCAGTTTATGATATAGCTTCTTTAATGCGCAGAGGAGTCATGTTTCCACAACTACTTTATGACAAACTTAGCTTGTATTAGAGATACCGTCAGATTCTGATGACCTATTGACGACAATAAAGAAAATTGAATGAGTATTCAGTGCCCTTCTTTATCCATAACATGGCAAGTCAGCTGTCGTTTCCATCATATCAACAACGCCTTAGACACCATCAAACTCATTAACCCTTAACGCCTTAGACACCATCAAACTCATAAACCCTTCCAAACTACCTCTATAATATACCCAGTTACATTTAACAACATAATAAATACTTTCCCACCGTTATAGGTCTATTCAACCGAGTAATGCCACTAAAAGTTTGTGTTCGAAGCGGTCATTACAGAGAAGCTGATATTCTTAGTATCAATATTGAATCTTCTTAAGTGTTATGAGACAATTGGGTTGATATACTGCCTTTGTCTAAAAAGTCACGGTGTTTTTATGATGTTTTAGCAAGGCTTATATGGAGATTGGTGAGGATAGAAAGTGATGTCTGGGTTATAAAGTTTGGTTCGTTGGTCCCGTGAACTTTTCTCTTTTTATTTGATGCGTGACAAATTTACTGCCAGCTATTTGGTAAGGAGATAATACCGCAGGTAAAATTTGTAACTGCTATGTTGAAATTCTTTTGCTTTGTGGTTGCAGCTCATTGAGAATGGATAAACAAAATAAATATTTTATTTGCATTATACATTATTGGTGTATTGTTGGAATTATCATCGATGTATTTATTTTTAAACGAATATGTTTCGATCAGCTCAAATCAGTCATAAAGACAAAAATATGGTAAAAATTACCGTGTATTATGTTACTTACAGTATCTTGCGAGACTTTAAGAGTCTACTAACAAAATCAATAACAAACACTTAGGTTGAAAGCAGAAATTGGAAATTAATATGCTTTTAAGCAAGAGCTTTGCCATCTATCAACGACAAAAATATAAGGTATAGCAAATATACATACATAATTATGTATTTTATGTAATATACACAGTACACTCAATCAAGACACATATTTAATGTGTAAAGGGGTAACATTGACACGTTGAATGGAGTCGAGATTAATCTGGTGGGGTAAGCTTATGGGATAACCATAACACATCGCATAAATATCGATCACAACGCGACCAGATCAAAGGTAACATAAATTACGTAATAAATGTTTCGACAGTTCTGCGCATCGTTTACCTATTACATTTTGTGAAACTGTGAAACATATTATTATAAGGTTATTAATAGTAAAGTTTTCATACTTTAATGATGTTCGGCCTACTTTTGGAACGTTCTCTAAATATAGTACGAAGTATAATTCTGTAATTTCTCATAGTGAGAAGAGGTCCGTGCCTAGTAGTGGGACAGTTTTTATATCCCTTTACACCCGGCCTGAAACGAGCGTGAGTTTCACTTTTAAAAAATTCTGGCGCCAAACCGTTTACTTTTTGCGAACGCAACCGCCACCGATCGAGCGTGAGGATATGGCTCGATAGGCTAAAGAAATTGCGGGGCGGGAGCGGGTGACCAGTGTCTTGTGAGCCTCGGTGAGAGATGGCGGCGTTTTTTGACCCCCGCAGTGTCACAGATAAGTACTTGTTGCGCGTATTATTTGTTTAGTAAGGTATTATGTTCTTTGGTGAATTACAAGTTAAATTAACACTTAATACGTAATAAATTTTAGTTTGAACGTTTTCTTTGTAATTTTGATAGAATTTCGTCATAAAGTTCGACTGCTACGATCGTGTGGCTTCGGTTGTGCGTGCCAGGAATGAATTTAAAACAACGTACCTGTCGTTTATTGATTTTTTCCTGGATCTAAATTAAAATAATATGTTTTTTTTGGTTTTTAGGACGGGACTTAAATGACGATCAAGTTGTGCAAATCTTGGGCGATGGAAACCTTTCCGAAATTGACGATTTTGATGAAGATGATGATAATTTCCAACCATATGTCTTGGAGGAACTGAATTTTGACGAAATATTTTCCGGAATAGAAAACTATGAAGAATCTGAGTTGGATCCTGAGCCAAGCCCTCGCTTTGTCACTCCTGCACCTTCAACAGCTGAGTGCCGAAGAACTACGCGTCCAGCACCTCGCAAGCGTGTCTGAAAACAGGTACCATTCCAAGATTCTTCTCATGATTAGTCCTTCACTGCCAGTATATACTGTGAGGACCCCAAATGGAATATTTTTCTGACTACTTTGATAAAGATTTTTTTGAAGAGATATCTTGATGCACAAACTTGTATCATCTAAGAAAAACGGACCGGGAACCAAAAACTACTGCAGTTGACATAGCCAAAGTGTTCTCGATTCATATTATCATTGGATGTATACATTACCCTCGAATCCCAATGTACTGGCTAGCAGGGTTAAGATTGGATGTTATTAGTAAGCAAATGGCTCATGACCAATTTTTAATCCTCCGCAATGCACTACACGTCGTTGATTCAGACGAAGCTCCACCAAGTGAAAAAACCAATAATTTGTGGAAGTTACAGCCCATGATAAATAGATTAAAAGCTACTTGCAACAAACTAGAAAGAGTCCCCGGGTTTTACTCGATTCATAAACAAATGATGCCATTTACTGGTAGATGAAGTCTTCGTCAAGTAGTTAGAAACACGCCCCTTTGGTCTAAAAAACTTCGTACTGACCACAAATGAAGGCTTGATGCTCGATTTTGATATTTATCAGGGAGCTAAAACCATGTTTGGGGACTCACCACTCGGGCTAGGGCCTTCTGTGGTTCTCCATTTGAGCAAGAGTGTCCCACCTGAAAGCTGTATCTACCATGATAGATATTTTACTGCTGTGGCAATGATTGAAGAGATACACAAGAGAAATCTTCACAGCACTGAAACGATAATGATCAATAGAACCCCTGATCGTGCTAAAATTAAATTTAAAACTGACGCTAGGATTTCTCGAGGGGAAAGTCAGCAGTTGACGAAATAAAAGCCCCAAGGATGTGTAGACACGAAAGTTGTGGTAGCCGCACGAAGATACGATGCGAAAAATGTGATACATATTTATGCATTTCATGTGGAAAATACTGTTTTAAATCTTATCACCTAAAACCATAATTATAAGATCCTTTTCCTTTTAAAAGAATATAAATTGGTTAAGTTGTAGAAGATTTTTTGTTTCTGTTACGAATGATAAAGAAAAATTATGACCTTTGTTATAAATGTTGATTTTTTAAGAATTAAGAATTAGATAGTAAGTTTTATAATGTAGACTGATACTAAAATTACTGATTAAAGTATTAAGCTTCTAAACAATTGAATATTGGTTTTATTTCCTATTAAACTTTCAAAACAAACGTTCAATTTAAAGTACCCTCACGATCGTGAGTAGTCAAGTTGTTAATTCCTGGATTAACTGTAAACCTGAGATTTTTTTCAGTATTTTTTTGTAACTCTTTAAACTGCCCAGAAAGCTATAAAAGCCATGACATAGATGATTCCGAAAAAACAAACCGTCGGGTGTAAAGGGATATACAGCTCTGTCTGTTTGTTCATTTATAAATAAGATTAGGATCGGACCAGCTTTATCCTTTGAGACGCTAGACGTATGGAAATGTAAAAGATATAATTCAAACCCAAAGATTAAATCTTATTGTCAACCAACAAGAAGTTCATGTCAGCAGAAGAAATTTTCAACTACTAGAACTAATACAACTGATAACTAAGAGAACTAAGCGTTCCCAACTTACCCGGAGCAATCACAACTTTATTCTTATGGGAATTAAGTCTTTATTCAAACCGACGCGACAACCCGTTTCTATTATTAACATGATCATATGTATGGCGTAACTATCTATATGAGAGTAGTTTCGCCAACAAACAAGTCTATCATCTCCCATGTGTGTTGTGAGAATTGGAACGAGAAACTTTTGCTACAAGATAGACACATTAACATTTGAACAACTGTAGTGCAACTGGGATCAATAAACTTAATGAAAAAACTTGTTTGAAAAGAATTTCGTTCGGTGATACGTGAAGTTTTATGGCAGTTGGTCATAATAAAAAAGAGGTACAGGCCAACTTAATTGTAAGTAGAAAGGTCGCGCGTATCTTAGACTTATAGACAAGGACTGCGTGACAATTTCAGGACATTGATTATATTGCTAATAAATAAAGAGCCTAGCCGTGAGTTTAAACAGCGACAAAATAAATCTTTATTGTCATAAGGTTGCTAGGAAATAGTTTTCTCTATTCATAACAATCTCTCTTTACCAATTGACCTCTCTGAAACATAATCAAACTACTAATAACAGTTAAGACAGACACTGTCAACCATAACAATTTTAGAGTTTGCAGTACAGACGTAATTTTCAATATGGTTTTAAAAACCGACGGTCAAACACGCCCAGTATCAGCCCCTTCATTAATGAGGGTTACTGGACCACCATTAATTCATCTATTTGTGGGCCCTATTCGTTCGATTCGAATTTCATCCTGCCATAACGGTATACGACCTTCAGGTCTTGCGCAATCGAAGCTTTACCAGGTCTTATTCCACTATTCTGAGAGCAATTTCTGTATAAAAGCAAATAACTATAAGTAGTTCAGCGAATCTCTTGAACTATCAGATTCAGATTGCTCTACGAATATCAGAAAACGACTGTAAGCTTTGAATTTCAGTCAAAGCTTTTTATGGATTTTTTAGTTAAAACCTTCTTCATGAAAGCTGTATTTTGTACAGTCGACGAGTAATAAATGTCAATGACCCCAGAGTCCCTGACATCGTAATCGTAATTAGATTGACGACATCAAGGTGCGATTCCTTTGAGAAAGCAAGTTTTAATTAAGCTTTAATGGAGTAGGTATTACGGCGGAGTTATTGAGCAGAAAATAGCTCAGTTGTTGATAACTACATATCTTCTTGTATATTTTGAGATAACCAATACTTTCAACAAGTGTGGAAGTTTTTATCGCCCGTGCTACGGTTTTCTTATTGCTGTTTTCGTATCGTTAAATCGGTAAAAGATTTTGGACGTCCTTGGGGACATCACAGTTATTTTTGGGTTCATACTCGTAAAAGAGATTGCTTTTATGAACATTTTCTTTCTGAGAGCGCTGATCTTGCACTTACATATTTTGTAATAATGTTGTTTTCATAGTAAGATTGTACAGTTAACAAATGTTGCATAGGTACACAGTTAGGTACAAAATTTATGTGTATAAGAGCCATAAACGACATTTCCATTTTATTTTTGGATTGCCTAGGTATAGTCAAAATGTGTAACCACACTAAATTACAGCTGTTTGTTTCATATTTTAACCGCAGACGGAAGGAAGGACGGAAGGAGGGACGGACGAACGGATATGGTGAAACTGTAGGATCTGAATACTTAATGAAGAACTTTAAGAAATCCTTCTACTATTATAAACGGACAAGTTTGTGAGGGCCAGCTGGTGTTACTCTTGAATGCAAAAAAAAGAGTAAAACTCTACTACACTCTTGAATGAAAAATTAGAAAACGGATTTTAATGAAATTTTGCTTACACCTTCATGAAAATTGCTCATAGGCTTGCTTTAGTCACAAAAACAGTGGTTGAGCCGCGGGCAGAAGCGGGTATTATACGAAAAGTGGTGGCAAATATACGACATGTTGTGTCAGACTCCCACATCTTAATCAAACAGCAACTCAGTTAGTGTAGTAAAAGATTCCCAGAGAAAATTACAATTTGACGTTTCTAGCTTCAGTGGTTTAGGCTCTATGATGTCATGTCAGTTAGAACGAGTAATTTTATATGTATATGACTAGAGTACAATACCTTTAAATATTGACCCTTTCGCCCTTTCAGACTTCGCAAATTTTAGCTTCATGCGCCCAATAGTTACGGCTGTGCCTTGTCAGTCAGTCAGTCAATAACGCAAGAATTTTATATACCTATACAAACTTTTACATATAACACCCGTTTTCAGTTCTCACATCATAACATACATGTGATGTCTTCTGTACTCTATAAATATAGAATGCAAAGAATAAAACGAGTTGACACGAGTGTTTACCCAAACCTGTTGTACCCGTCAACACGGTCGCTTTTATCACAAATATTGGAATCCGGAACGTATCCCATCGACGGTGACAACGACAAAAGATTTAGTAAATTTTGGAACGGGTGAAATTGTGGGAAACTGTTCAATGCGGGCTTAAGATCGGTCCGTGTGGAGAGCCTTGGGAAGGCCTATGTCCAGCAGTGGACGTTTATAGGCTGTTATGATGACAAAATGTAGGAGATTTTAACTGCCAGATGTCATATGAGGCAAATGTGGCGGACCCCGGACGCCAATGCGAGGGTATTGAACTGCAACCGGGATAACGGTAAGATGATATAAGTGTGTGACAAACGTAGCTCTTCGGTGTAAGGTAACACACGTAAAAATAAATTTATACGGTAAGGGCTAGCCCTATTTCGGATTTCCTTCTTGTGACTACCTACCTGTGGGAGATATTACATCTCACAAATACTCGCTCTCTCTTACCCACTAACAATTAGAGTGAGTGATAGTTTGTTTTATATTTTAGAAATTAATAACTAGTACCTATATCTAAAAGGTTCTTTACCTGCTACAGCATCTTAAAATAATCTTCATTATTATTAATACCTTTTCAAAATAACCTCATCCAATAAAATAAGGAATTTAATATACGAAAGGTGAACGCCACGTGGCAGTGTTGTCGTGATGTCAGTCCGCGACGCCTACGCAACATTAGACGCACGTCAGGTAGACGTTGATAAGACACGTCTTAAGTAATTAAACACCCGCCCTTGGTTTTAATACTAACTTAATAATGGTGAAAGAAAATCTATAAGGTGTGTTTTCATTTACCAGCAGCAGTTTCGCTTACCTCATAAACTGAAATGATAATAAGCATACTATTCTGTTGCACAACCAGCAAGTTTCCAAAGACAATGAAATAGAAAAATCTAAAGAAAGGAAAATGTGAAGATCCTGTGTCACTGCGAACTATAGTAACATTCAACCAACGGACAAAAAGAACAGCTAGACTCTCAAAAACACTTTGTGACAAAGCGTTGTCCTGTTTGGGGTTCGAACTCACAATACTCAGCGCAGTGTTGGCCGGGCAGCTGCTTAAATTGTTACGCCAATCGTGCAGTAAAACTTTTAGCTAATCGCACATATTTTTCAAAATGGCCATCCTTGAATAAATAATGGCCGGTATACTTTTTTTTTATAGAAATAGGTGGCAAACGAGCAGACGGATTGCCTGATGGTAAGCAATTACCGCCGCCCATGGACACAAGCAACACCACAGGAGTCACAAGTGCGTTGCTGCCCTTTGGAATTAGGAAAAGGGATAGGATGAGGGAGAAGGAATAGGGGATAGGGCCTCCGGAACTCTCACTCACCGAACGAAACGCAACACCTTAGGTACTGTTACTTTACGTCGATTTTCTGTGAGAGGGTAGTACTTCCCCGGTCGAGCCGCCCCATTCATGCTGAAATCAGCAAGGCTCTACTACCTGGGAAGAATATGAACCTTGTTGCGATCTATACCTGACCATTAATATAATTATATTTTACCTTAAAAGACCAGAAATTGTAATTTTAGAATCTGTAATGTGGGACTGAATCAATATATAAAACCATAGAATGATAGAATTGATTCTAATTCAACTTGCAATCTTTGATCCACAAATATTACAAACAAAGCAAGTTTTACAGAAGCTTGTATTAAGAATATACAGAGATTTATCTGGATTGAAATTGCATCACATAAGATAGATCAGTATCGTGACAAGGATGGATAAGGTAACGAATTAACTTATTAGAGGAAGCATGAAATTGGCTTCAACGGAAAAGTTGGGTGTAATCGTTTATCCGAGTGTGTATTCTAACATTTGGTTGTAACTGAATGAGCAATGCGTTTACAAAGTAAGGTAAGCATTTGTAAAATCCTATGTCTATATTGCTAATTGAGCAACAGTCACATACATTTTGCATAAAATTAAGTGTTTTGTACATTGGTTCATGTGATAAAAGTGCATTATAGAAAATAAGATGCTAAAAATATCTTCAAAATAAATGCCTCTTTTTCCAAGAATATCGATAAATTTTCCACATGACTTGAATGTCCGTTCAAAATACGATAAGGGCTGTATTTTCTAACTCTGACAACCTTTATCAACAAAATAATGGCCGAAATATATTCTGTTACCTTTATAAAATAAGATCATCTCAATTACCTCTCCAACGTACTTTCCTAAACACAAAAATATCTACACCATGGTCTTCCAAGCACAAAAACAATATCAAGTCAACACATTCATGCCTCATTAGTCTCGGATATATCACCCGACAAGACAGTCAACAAGGAAAAACCAATATGGCGACTATGGCTTCGGACGCCGCCGTAATTGATTTTCCGAAGGGAATCAGTAATTTAAATATCCCAGATAGTGCAAATAGAAATTGATTTTCTTTGCCAACCCTACCTAGTTTTCTGATTGAATTTGTAGCTGTCCTTCTGTAGATTCACTTTGGAGATCGCGGTGATTCGCTGATAGAAATCATGGGGGCGGAAAATTATGTATCCTAACTGTAATATCTGATGTTCGATTTTTCCTTTGACCCAGCTAACTAAGCTACCTTTATTTGAAATTATAATATTTTTTATACGATATTAGTTTCGACTTTGTGTTCGCTTAATATTGAGTAATGATATGGCTGACTATAGAGATAGCCTAGAAAGATGTTAATGATTCTTAGTTTGTTATACTAATATTAATTACTAGAAATATTTATTAAAGCTTAAAGTCCAGCTACGAAATCCTAAGTTCTTGGTTCGTTCTGGAACAACGTTACAATCATGATGATGACTTCTATTTGTACGACTATATTTCGTACACACAATTCTTTGGTATGAACCACCTGATTCCTACCGATGATACGGAATAAGTTGCTTTGACAAGAAGTTTATAAGTTCTATGATATTGATGGCAGTTAAAAGTTTTAAAGAGATATCGTATTATCACGACTCCCCAAGCAAAGAAATAATTCATGAATGAACTCAAGATGTATATCACCAAATTGCTTCAAGATAAGAACCTCATTGCTTCAGAGACGATCACAGTCCAAGACTTAAAGTAGTCCAAGATTGGTATTGGATTTACGATACGTTGTTGTTAGATTTACAGACTCTGGACAACAGCTTGCCAGACCTGTTAGTCTAATGGTAAGCCTGGTTGCAAAGCCGGGCAGTTTAAAATAGCATGATTATTTTGTGTCTGGGTGTAGAAACTAGTGAATGGTGACTTCCGCAAAGATTGAGGGTACTGACTTATTCCTGCATTTCAATCATTGATCAAGATCTTACTAAGTTTCATCCACTATACTTGTATAGGCGTATATATTTATAGTGAAAATAGTTTGTGTTATTGACAATATCTTTGAAATAGCCAACATCACTGACGCCCACGTACCCCGCACAGACTGATATGATTTACCGTCGCCTCCTATCAGAGTACGAAGCCATGAAAATGCAAATACACTCACTTTCGCCCGAAATTGGCGCGAATACCGCAAACAGTCGATAGACTCATTAGCAAGTCAAACGTACCTATCAATGGTATCGAATAATTTAGACCGAAATTATCGAAGAGTATTTGATATCGAATGGCGGAATACAATTACGTATCGCCTGTTGAAGCAGAGCACTGCTACATTCGTTAGTGACGCACAAACGCCATATTGTATCTGGGTTGCCAGTGTGAAAAAATGACACTTCGTTCTACGACTGTGATTGGTGACATGATTTGCTCTTTCGTTAAAGAAAATCGTGTAGAGATTATTTGATTAAGTTTTATTAGATTTCCTTTCTTTTTATTCTGTTTGCGGGATTTTCTTTTTACTTTTATTTGTTTGGTTAAGAGTACCTACCAATAAAATTGCTTGATAATTTTATATACCTTTCGCTCCTATCGTTCAAACATAAACGTATATAAGCCAAAACAAACGGAGCGAAAGCAAATATATATTCTTCGCTTGAATCAACTTTTCGTAGAAGCGATAACAAATCAACCTAATGTATCGATGCTCATTAGAACGTAAAACAAACTCGAGCTAACGAAACGAAGAATCCTCACAGAGAACAACAAAGTATCTCTGGAGAAATTGCAATCTCAGAGCAAACAATTGCTAGCACACGATTCATTTCAGACGAGATAAGGCGATGGTCCATCGTTAGACAAATACGAACAAACGTTGGCCCTAACTCCGCCCAACAATGGGTTTATTAGACAAAATGCAATTACTCGGACTTGTACGTACATTGTCGAAATAGCCATTCGACTTCGTAGTCTGTTTGCGATTCAAATGAACCATTGTGTGAAAGAGTTGGCTATTGCTCACTCCTCGTTCCGTTCGCTTCGAGTTTTTCTTTTCGCTTTTCACAAAGTTGATGGAGGGACAATTTCGGGCCTTTTGTCGGCATAGACAACGGAATTATTCCGAATGAAACAAGGTTTTGTTCGTAATGTGGAGTTTTGCGAGTTGTTACTAATGATAGGCGAGGCTTTCAGATTTCAGTTTTGTAAAGGTTTGTCTTTATGAATGCTCCCCGAGTTATAAACTTTGAGGTTACCTTATTCGTCAATTGCTGAGCTGGCAGTTTAAGCTTTGTTGTTTACCTGTAACAATAAAGATATAAATTTAATTTACGGGAAGGTATGAGAAAACGAGATAAAGATTATAGATCTAATAATAAATAAAATGATTTAAAACTTTCATGACTTGTTCATATTATACAATATATATAACGTTAACGATCGAAAACCTTAATTCTGTAAATAAAGTTTTCGATCTCTACTAAGACGCGTCAATAAATATATTGACGCGTCTATAGAGATATATATAGATAATTAATGTCGTTTTTAAAAATATCCTTTGACGTTGGAGTTGCAAGTACACTAGTAATAACTACATACAATGTAGGTTATATAAAGGCTGAGAAATAAAAGCTTTTCGTAACAGGGGCATACCTACTATAATACATTTTATAGCATGTTATAAAACTTAGCAGCAGGTGCTGGCCAATAAATCGTAAATAAAGTATATTTTACGATGGCTTAGCGAAATCGCACAAAACAGGCAAACAAGTAATAGTAGGTACAACTCAAACACCATCGTCTGATTCGGTAAGCAGATTACCGGGAAGCATAACAATGTACTTGTTTTTTCTTAACTCTATAAATAGTCATACTTCTAGCGTTATTCCAGTTTCATCCCGGGGTCAACGTACTAGTCTATCCGAATTTGACTGAATATTAACTTTTTCACAGAGCAACTGCCTGTCTGACCACCGCAACGCAAAAGAATAGTAATATTCTAATTCATATTATTATTACAGACAAATTACACCCAGATACAAAACATTAATTCATCTAACACTCAGTCAAGTTTTATTCAAATTGCAACTAGAAGGAAACGAGAATAAAATAATAAATTTCTTATTAACTGAGTGGGGAACACAGCTGTCGTATAACAGATTGCGCCGCTAACTAACTGGTACTATACTATCTGATCGTCAACTTGGAGAGTTGGATTGTCCCCTAATTGCGAATAGATGGCTCTTTGACAAAGAGTCTTTGTTGACTGCAAAATTACCGAATAGCGACCAAAAACTAGCAGTGTATATTTACACTGTAATGAAGAAATTAGCCCTATTGTAAACTGTGATACTTAGAAGAGGCTCGTGCCCAACAGTAGACAGATGATGATGAAATAAACGTCTCTCTGCTGGGTGGGCTCGGTAAACTTAGGCCACAGTTCGCCATGGACAAGTGCGGGGTGGCAGAGTTCACATGTCCTCAGAGAATATTGTGGAGAACTAACGGGCGGTTTCAATATTCGATCTCTCCGTGGATTTAATTACTAGAGACACATATTAGACATAAGCTCCATACAAATTATGTATCCATAAGCCATGGATAGATTGAATCCGACCTTAAGAAATGAAGGTTTCCTTAAGATATTTTCTTTTACTGACAAAGCGACACTTGAGAAGATTAGACCATGAGAGGTCAGTCTGCTATAAATAGGTACTACTTATTGAAGGCTAAATAATTAAAGCAGCAAGCGTCCCTTATGACCTTATTTTATAGTTTTATATACACAATGCTTTTAAACTAGACAAGCAACAACTTATACAACATAAAAAACTCCTTAATGCGTCGACGTCGCTCCAAATTTTCCCAACGTCCATTGCACAGATATGATAGAATAATTAGAATATAATTTTATATTCTAAATATTCACAACTTTGCCTTGTAAGTGAAAAGGGCAGTGGAATACGTAAATGATTTTTAATTGGCTACGAAGCTTAAAGCGTTCTACTTAGTGTAGGAAATAATTAAGTCGCCTTTTGCAAATGTAATGTTGATACAATTTGGGCGCAGCGCTTTGGCGCGCTAATGGAAATTTTCTATAAGTAAAATGCGTTTTACATAATCAATTACAGTATGTAGCTACTGTGTTGTTGGTTATATGGACTTGATTTCTGCGTGTATTAGCAAAAAATCTGAGCGTTTATTTTAGGACATTCCATGAGATATTCTCCATAATTTAGAGACATCAGGGACAAGAATTTAAGTGTAATACTTACATAACCCGTTTATTGTAATGTATAAGTAGTTACAAGTATATCTAAGTACTTATGATGTCTTCGTGTTGGAAAACCAAAATACCTACCTATTTCCGTTAAAAGGGAATAATTTACAAGTTATTAGACACGATCTAACTCGAGGATAAACCTCTACTGTAATATCCATAGCTCCAACACAATAGATTAATAACGCACACACTACTGCGTTTGTTCAAAAGATTTCGTACATATAACAAGCTTAACCGCAACTTATTTTGTGCTATTCGATTCGGTTTTTTACTGCGAATAGAGGCAGAGTATGTATATTCCATTCTAAGGGAAATAACCACGGTTAATTGGCAGGCAATTATAGCCAGACTAACAGATTGCTACGAGTCTGGGGTTCAAACCCGAGACGCGCAGCTATTTTTGACGTTGTTTGTTAAAATTTATTAAATTATCCCTTGCTGTGAATTAAAACACGGAACAACACTTTGTGATATTCATAAATACACCGTTGTTTCGAGTTTGAATGCCCATTGTGTCCTTTGGGTAAAAGGAACGGTTGGAGGCGTTTGGTGGTTGTAGGTAGATATTATAAGCTAATTTATTTAAGCTAATTTATTAACTTAAATTTAAACGTCATTTAGTGCTTGAATACAGCTCAACGCACGAAGTATAACTAGACGGCTATACAGAATGATCCTGAACAGTCTTACATTATTATTTAGCGGGTCTTAGTCGCGATAACTTACTTATTTCAAGGCGTAAATACCTCTGTTATTCTCCTACGTTTCTACCGGCTTGCAACGGTCTTGGTCGCGGAGGGATCAGTCCCTTGCGAGCGAAAGTTTAAAATCGATGATTGCAAACCTAAACAGTCTATCAGTTTAAACTTCAGTTTGTGTTCCTAAATAACTTTTTCTGACGATAAATGAAGCTCATTTAGTAAGTATTTTTTAAACAGATGAATAAAAACTTGATGAATAAAAAAGCCTTTGTATACCTATGTATAAACCGTTACTCGATTTATGACTGTAGTATTTCTCGAGATATAGGTATATTCCAAGTGGAATTATAATATTTTAGACATATTCCATAACTTAGTACGATATTACGGTAATGTTTCAAGCGTCATTATCATGTATGAACTCACTATTAGTGCTTCCACTATATTGTTTATTAAGCGAATAGTATTCTAACAACAACAATAAAAATTCCAACATTCAAAACTAAATTGTTTAAAATATTCACTGTTAAGTAACTTAACAAAACAATCCGCAAAGCCATTAATTTGTACCTATATATATACAATTAAATGAAACAAAAACCAAGTCCAATAGCAACCCACATAACTCGAGATAAGCCTTCAAAGAACAGAATACTTACTGAATTAGGTTAGCAGAATTGTAAACGTTGTGGCCGGCACAGGTAAACTTACCCTATTCAGATGACGGTCAAACAAAAACTCAGAGGCGGACAAAAAGTCCGCCGGGACAAAAAGTCCGCTGCGGTCAGAAACTCCACGTATCACTGTTTACACGTTAAATTATTCATTGCTCTTCACTCATTCAGCTTTCGTCGCGATATGTCATATTTACGTAACATAAATAAATATTTACAACATTTTATGTTGTTTATGAGAGAATGGAGAGATTAGTATGATAATGTCGGACATGAAACATTTACAGCTTGTTTATAATTTTGGTTGCGGCGATACGTAAAGCCTGTGCAAGTAGGTAAGCTTTGCTTAGTTTCTACAGGATTAAAAGTTGGTAGAAGCGGACAAAAAATGATTAGGTAGATAGTAAGTATTGGTTAAACAGCAGCAGACCCAGCAGACGACAGTTCTGTCATAAATGTCCAACGAACGTAATATGTAGCAATCAATCAACAATCTCTTTTGGTAACCCGTTTTGTTTAATCCCTTAATGAGTCGCTCAAGATCAAATCAAAGAATACAACCACACTTAGTTGAAGTCTTCAGTGACCCTGTATCCAAAACATCCAAAGGTGAGAATTCGATAAGAAACCTTAAGGATACACTTTAAAAATATATCAAATCGGTCGACCAATATTGGACATTTTGTCAAACAACGTATTGCAATTGATTATTGTATATACAGATACTAATAAAAAATAGATGGAAGGCAGATTAGGTGGATTTGATGAGGCTTTTATCTCACGAGTTGACCACCCACATCACACCCTATAAGCACCAGTACATAAACAATGTAAAAATAGCCACTTAAGCCACAATACCGTATAATCCAGTACATACACATAATATTTAATTACGCCGTTCTAATACCAAAGTATGGCGCTGATCCTGCGACACAAAGCGCCGGAGAGTGTAGGTAGAATATTGTGCGCGTTTATTGCCACTTTTCAATCCCGCGCCTCAACCCTTAGAATGATACAGTAGATAATGCCATACAATCAAGTTGTACTATACTACTACTTATAGCGTAATTAAAGAAAAATGAATTTTATTTGCCACGACTTTTCCGCATGGGTTAGCGGTTCCATCGCCGAAGTTTAAAAATTAAACAGCTTTACTGATCGTTCATAGAAGCCGAACTTAGACCTCCTTGTAGTATTTCGGCCTTGTTATGTGTGTGTACCTTTTAAGTTTAAAGCCTAAATAAGGAGTATTTTTTTTTAGCTAAATTAATCTAATTCTGATACAGAATTACATAAAAATATTAGGTTTCTGTATTCCTTTTTTGTATTATAAACTTTAATTGTGTGTAATTAAGTTTTATGTGAGGTGAGGTATACCTAACCTACTACCTAACGTGCTGTGCTTCACTAATTAATAAACGTAGATTTTCTTTCTCGTAAAAAAATATGTCATTAAATACAGTGCATAAGTTACTAAGGTTACCTATATATAAATAATAAAGTGTGCCATTAGCAATATTGAGTGCTCTTTAATTAAAAAGTGCTCGCGATTGTGCCATGAACATGATGGCAGTTCGTTTTAATTTACTTTTTTCTAGTTTAATTAGGCATGCGGTTTAGACTGCGAAGTTGGTCAGACGGTATGTCAATGTAACTTTTGTTCTACTTTAATAAAAGTATTACTTGGTTTCCCTCCGGACCACTGTTATTATTGCAGCCATAGATATCCGAAACATGTGTTTTTACTGAGTTATACCTTAGTAATTAGGCTACCTCCGTGATCAAGTGGATAGCGTACCTATGCGTGTGCTGATCCCGGGAGGACCCTGAGGGAGGTCCCGGGTCCGATTCCCTGGTCTGATAAAAGTGTTACCGAGTTTTTCTGAATTATCAGTAGCAGCACAGGGTCTTGCAAAGTGCCCAGTAACGACAATAGGCTCGCCCTTAATTAGGTCCTACTAATTCATGGCGACTAGTGGGTGTAATATTACACCTCTACCTACAGAGGTACGGGGCGTGAGGTTATAATAGCATGGTATACAGGTATTATAATTTGCCCATAATTGTAAGTGACGACAAATTCTGTTGCAAAGTAACTAACGAAGCGTTACTGTACATAGGCCATTACTTGCTTACACACGTTTCAATGCTTTGAAGTCCAATATTTGGTCATAAGTGCACGTTTAATGCCTGCAAGGCATAATATCTTCCAATTTCCGTGATGACAACTTCGCAATGATATTATAATGCACATGTGTGGGACGATAATCCGACACGACTGGAGAGAGATAGGGCGCAGGTTTAATAGCTATAAGGGTCGATCCATACTTATGATGTCGCTTGCAGTTCGTTCACGGCCTGTTTTCGGTCAAAATTTATTACAACTACGATCTTTCATACCCCTCACGTTCGTACTTCGAGGTCCAGTTACACGCTTTATTTGGGCTCCAATTTTTATCATTTCCCGTGAGCAAGAAGGCTATTTATCTTAAACATTAAGTGTTCTCATAAGGCCCTTTAAGATGACCATGTACCACATCTGCCGGGTGACCGTTATTCATCTGCTAGGCACATATGAAACCTCCTTTCGAGTCGATCCCGCGTGAAATTTCTTAGATAGTCGTTATAAATCTCATATATTTATTGAGGAAAGTGAAAACATGATAATAATAAGTGTTGGGGCCTTTAGAAGTATTTTCTAACAGTAAGTACACTACATATTGTTCCGGTTTCGTTGGTACATTTTAAGTATTTAGAGTTGCTGCTGCGTTATTGCATCAAATATTAAAGCAGCGATAGCCTAGTCGCGAAACCAAATGTCTCAAGATGTCATTTGTGTACATGTCAAGTCTGCCAACCCACATTTGACCAGCGTGGCGTACTGTAGCCTAATGGTATTGGTAGTGAGAAACCAACCGTGCCCCGTAGTGGTACAGTTTGAATACAGGCCTGATATTTATAAGAGCTGCTGAATGGCTTTAAATCTATCTTCGTAGGTATATCGTATATTTGTCTTTTGTGGATGAACTGTAAAAAATAAAAGTATTTGGTTACAAAATTGTAAAAAAGTGTTGGCTATCGTACGGGTCTATTCATAGCTATATTAAGTCCAAATCCAGCCAATAACGAATGAATGGAGCCTGTAAATACAAAAAATATTCGAATCGTCTTCGGAATTAAAAACTCAACGTAACGTTTTTACACTTTATCCTATTAACTGAGTCAACATACTCAAAAGATAAAAGTACGATCAAAACGCCCATTTCTCATTCACACCGTCTTTATCTTTACGAGGGAATCATTTGAACATTGTTTGAACTTGTTATCTATACTAATATAATAAAGCGGAAGAGTTTGTTTGTTTGTTTGTTTATTTGTTTGTTTGTTTGTTTGTTTGAACGCGCTAATCTCAGGAACTACTGGTCGGATCTCAAAAATTCTTTTTGTATAATATAGCTTAGTTATTCCGGAAGGCTATAGGCTATATAACATAACGCTTCGACCCTTTGGGGCCGGGCAAAAGGCTAAAAAGGCTAAAAGATAATGTCGGCAAATCTCAGGAACTAGCAGTCGGATTTTGAAAATTGTTATTGCCTATGATAGCCCAATTATTCCGAAAGGCTATAGGCTATATAAAATTACGCCGCAACTTTTAGGGGCCAGACAAAAATAATAAAATGGTCAAACGAGAAGGGGGAGGGTTGGGTCAAAGGCAAAAAAAGGCTAAACGAATAGGATACAACCTACCTATATGGGTATCGTTTTCGAGATTTCCGGGGCGCTGATTAATAATATGAAATTTATTTTGTGATCCAAGATGGCGGACGGGAAATCAAAGATGGCGGATGAGAAAATTTTAAAAATCAATATGGGTATCGCCTTCGATATTTTAAGGGGTGGGGAATCGAAATACACCATCTATTTCGTGATCAAAGATGGCGGAATGGAAATCAAAGATGGCGGATGGGAAAATTTAACAAAATCAGTATTGGTATCGTCTGCGATGTTAAAAGGGATGGGGAATCCAAATACAACATCTGTTTCGTGATTCAAGATGGTGGATGGGAAATCAAAGATGGTGGATAGGAAAAAATTTTAAAAATCAAAATGGCTATCGTCTCTGATGATTTAAGGGATGGAGAATCTAAATACAACATCTATTTCGTGATCAAAGATGGCGGATAGGAAATCAAAGATGGCGGACGAGATTTTTTTAAAGTCGATATGGCTATCGTCTCCGATATTTTATGGAATGGGGAATTCAAAAACACCATCTATTTCGTGATCAAAGATGGCGGATGGGAAATTAAAAAAAAATCAATATGGGTATCGTCTCCGATGTTTAAAGGGATGTGGAATCCAAATACAACATCTATTTCGTGATTCAAGATGGCGGATGGGAAATCAAAGATGGCGGATGGGAAAAATAAAAAAAAAAACAATATGGGTATCGTCTCTGATGATTAAAGGGATGGTGAATCCAAATACAACATCTATTTCGTGATGAAAGATGGCGGATAGGAAATCAAAGATGGCGGACGGGTTTTTTTTAAGTCGATATGGGTATCGTCTCCGATTTTTTAAGGAATGCGGAATTCAAAAACACCATCTATTTCGTGATCAAAGATGGCGGTCGGGAAATCAAAGATGGCGGATGAGAAAATTTTAAAAATCAATATGGGTATCGTCTCCAATATTTAAAGGGATGGGGAATCCAAATCCATCATCTATTTCGTGATCAAATATGGCAGATGGGAAATCAAAGATGGCGGATGGGAAAGTTTTAAAAAATCAATATGGTAATCGTCTCCGATGTTTTAAGGGATGGCGACTCCAATTCAAACATCTATTTCGTGATCAAAGATGGCGGATGGAAAATCAAAGATGGTGGATGAAAAAATTTTTAAGTCAATATGGGTATCCTCTCCGATGTTTTAAGCTATGAGGAATGCAAATACAACATCTACTTCGTAATCAAAGATGGCAAATGGGAAATCGAAGATGGCGGATGGAAAATCAAAGGTGAAAAGAAAAGATGGGCAAATTCAATTAAATCAATATGCGTATCGGCTCCGCCGTTATAACGCATGTGGCATTCGTATATAACATCTGTTTCGTGATCGAATATGGCAGATGGAAAATCAATATATTATTTTATTGAAATTATTATTATTAGGTATTTGATGTTCGATGCAGATAATGGCTACGTTAAGCGGATACGTCTACTACGGAACCCTTCATGGGCGAGTCAGACTTGCAATTTATTTAATTATTTAATAGCCCAATGAGTAATTTTATCATATCACTAGATCAGTTATCTGCCCCTATCACTAATATACCACGTCCGCATCTTCAGTTAGTTTTTCTACCCTAGAAATAATTTATATGGCAAAACAACTTTGCCTGGCAATTAATAGATTAAACACCGATCTTCTTGGTAACTTTGTTCTGAATTCTTTGGAAAAGAGTTAAGTAAGAAAATGAAAAAGAAAAATACTTTCAAAAAGCGAGACGGAGTTCGCCGGGACAGCTAGTGAGTGATAAACGCCAAGATTCCTGGGCTAATGTAACATCAAAGGACGGTGGACACAGTGCAAACTTCGTATATTATACGTCAACGGCAGCAGCCTCTAATGGCCGATTTCCAAGCCACCATATTGCTTTTGTAATAAAGTTGAACCGGTCTTGGATGTATACTGTATAGCCAAAAGTGAAGGTAAAGTTTCATACATACATACATACATACATAGACTCACGCCTGTTTCCCGGAGGGGTAGGCAGAGACTACGGAACGCCATTTGCAACGATCCTGACATACCTCACTTGCTTCACTCACTCCCATCAAGTTTCTCATGCATGCTCTTCTGTTAAGGGTACTTCTGACTTGTCCTTTTTTCAGGATGTCTCCAATCTGGTCAGAGAACGTTCTCCTAGGTCTTCCCCTTTGTCCTGTCCCATTCACACTAGCCTGATATATCTTCTTTGTCAGTCTATCGTCATCCATCCTCTCCATGTGCCCAAACCATCTTAACATGCCTTTCTCAATGCTTGTCACTACATCTTCTTTTACCCCACACCACTCTCGTATCACACAATTCTTTACTCTGTCGGTCAAAGACACACCACACATACTTCTCAGTGCTCTAATTTCTACAGCATTTATTCTACTTTCAAATCTCTTCTGCCATACCCAACTTTCACTACCATACATAAGGGTAGGCACTAACACACCTCTATGTACAGCCAAACGTGCCTTTTTGGACACGTTTTGACTTCAGAGCTCCATTCACACAATTACCTGCATTAACTCTCCTTTCAATATCTGCTTCATTCTTACCATCTCTTGTAAACAACGTACCTAAGTAAACAAACTCATTCACTTGTTCCACTCGCTGTCCATCGATCAAAACATTACAAGCCGTAAAGCATTCCTCCTTTTCAAAAACCATAACTTTCGTTTTACTTACATTCACTTTCATTCCTTTCCTTTCTAACGCACGATGCATGATTGTTACCATCTTCTGCAACTCCTCCGTTGAAGATGCAAGTATAACCTGATCATCAGCATAAAGGAGGCATTTGACGAGTAACCCATTCATCCTTAATCCGCAGTCACTATGTTTTAAATCTTGCAAACAACTGTCCATGAAGAGGTTAAACAGCCACGGCGACGCTACACATCCCTGTCTAACACCTTTATCGATGGTAAACCAGTCAGTGTGTGCCCCGTTTATCCTCACACAAGCTCTAGAATCCTCATAAAGGGATTTCAGAGCTCGAATGAGGCTGCTGTCCACCCCATTCATTGACAGCACCGACCACATTTCATTCCTCACCACTTTATCGTAAGCCTTTTCCAAATCCACGAATGCGCAATAGACCTTTTGACCTTTGGCCAAAAATTTTCCGGCTATGCTTCGCAAGGAAAAAACCTGATCCGTGCATCCCATACCCTTTCGGAATCCCGCTTGTACATCCCATATTTTCTTGTCGGTCACTTCCATAACTCTTTCAATAAGTACCTTTGCATACAATTTGCCAACAATGCTGAGAAGGCTAATGCCTCTATAGTTTTTGCAGTCTTGTTGCGAGCCTTTTCCTTTATATAGAGGCATAACTAAGTTTCACTCTTCGAATAAATTGAAGGGTTAAACAATTACGGGGGTGAGGTATTCTTGGATGTCTCAACTCTCGACCGCAGAGGGTGTGCGGGTGTGCAGTGTTGGTTTGACAACATATGGTCCAAAAAGCTTGTTTCTATGTTCCATAAATTGCTCTTATGTGTCACTTATTGCCAATGAATTATTGCTGGAGCGAAAGAATTGATATAGGTATTATAACAATTATTCTCCGACAAACTTAGTCGTCTAATAGTGTGATCCGTGGTGTGTAATGGGTCAGTGAGTGAGAATAAAGAATTTAAGACGTAGGAGGTCTAAGAATGCCTAGTCTTATACTGTAAAAGTATAAGTAAAGTAAACAATATGAGTTTATAACACAGTCCGATGAACTTCCATATTTAAAATGCGGTATTTTACACATCTAGCCTTTATAATTATTAGATACCAGACTTCACCCTTCCCTGGGAATCATATCATTGGTGAAAACGGTACTAAAAGCCAATCTGTAGTTTTTGGGTTTATTCATACCGACATTCAGGACAAAAAGGGGGACATCATTATATAATAAGTATAGATACGATGAGACCGTATTATACTTAAATTATGCCAAATAAGCCACATCGCACCAGGACAGGCAAAATCTGTATCGCCCCATCAAATAAACTGCATTATTTTGCAACTACACATCGCACAAACACATAGGTATATACGCATTTATCTCAATTCTCCGTAACAAAAAACAAACCCCGACGTTTCGTGCATAATTATTAATGTGTCCCCATCGGGTCCGCGAGTGTCGAGTAGGCCACATTCAGCAAGTGTCCCTAATGTCGGGACGCGGCATAACCTGAACGTGGTTTGTCGAGGCCGACCATTTGAATATTTTAGTTGAGCGAGCATAGCATGAAGCGGAAATTAATCTTGCTCTGTGGTTTTCGTAAGATGATATGTACATTTTTAAACGCATGTCGTCCTTTATTTTAGTATTGTTATATTGTGTAAGCACCAAAATAAATTGTTAAAAAAACTATAATTGTTTATTTGAGTTGCTACTTGTAAACTTAGTAATTCGTGTGGCTTCGCTGGTAGGAAAGGAAACAACTTTTGATCTCGTAATAATAGATTAGCTGTTCCATTCTAAAGTGAACTGTAATTAACCTTGGCAAAATGTATGAAATAGCTCATTCATGTTGACAATAGGCTAGTTGACGAAAAAAATTTTATAAGTCCATCCTTTAGATTATTCAAAAATAGGTGACACGTATTTTATTTGTAAATTAAACCAAAACTGACCAAGATATAGCTCATTAAAGTTACGTATAACGTCACACCGTGCTACATTTTTTCGCACTAGATGACGTCACACGTAACTTTAATGGGCTATATCTTTGTTATTTTTTATTTAATCGAAAAAAGATAAAATACGTGTCCAATACTTTTTTATAATCTAAAATACGGACTAAATAAAATGTAATTATTTTTACCCTTGAAACTACCCTATTTGAGCGATGTCTCCGCACAAAAGTTGTTTATAATAACGACTGCGCAATGCAATCACCCGAAGAGGTTTGCACTGCACTGTACTAAACATAACCTGTACAATATTATGTATTACCAATCATATAACGAGACGTTCCAAGTGATTTCGCATGCAGTTGTAGTTTCGCATATATGTTACTCGTATATGCACTGAACTAGTGTCTACTACAAAGTTCGACTGCTGTGAGAATTCCAAACACATTTGGTGCAGTGCGCCGTGCTTGCGCCTCACTTTACATTTTCCATATGCTCTATTATAAAATGGGCTATAGAATTTCGATTTGTTTGACTGCTTTGAGCGAAGTTTGACCGAAACGTAAACATACACACACAGACTCTAAACATAACAAACCTATACAAGTTCTAGCAAAGCATAAGACACGTGTTTCAAAAACACTATGTTCACGTGTTTCAAAGAGACTAACCTATTGATGTAGGATGTATTATTAATAGGCCGTGATCCCTCTTTCAGTAGGTACAGTAATCATGTATAATGTAGTGTGTGTGTTACCTTATATGTATTAAACTAGTAAGTAGCTACCTTTATAGTATTAGTGTCAGCATTTACCAAGGTATTCAATATGTATTAGTATTTTATATTTTTCGAGCAATAAAAACTTGACTTTTGAACTGTACGGACGTGTTGCGTTTTTATTAAAACTCTCCCTAACCGTGCCTCGGCACGTGGGCACACCACACCACACCACAATAAAACCGACTTTGTATTCTAAGGGCGTATTGTTTGATACAAGGTCTACTACAAGCCGTATTTCAAACAACGATCAAAATACGCCTATACATTCTAGTAGATGTTATTTCTGTGGTACACCTACATTCAAACCTTTCTTACCAACCATAAGGTGGAGGCTGAAAAATGTACTCCTTTCTTACCCATCCTGGTTGCCGACCTGTGCATTTATGGCTCCTCTGATGTTGCAGGTGTCTATGAGCGCTGGTAATCGCTTACCAACAGGAGACCAGACAGCTCGTTTGGCTCCTTTCATAATTATAAAATAAAATATATATTAATATATTATAAAATATATTTAGCCATAATTAATCCTACACTTCGATGACACAAGTATATTTTGATAGGTGGCAAACAACCGTGCAGAAAACGGTTTTATAACGACATAAAGCCGAACCACTACATTTAGCATGGCTGTCGTATAGCGCGCCAATTCTCTGCAGAATAAGGGGCACGAGAAGAGAGATTCGCGTACATCACTCGAACGTAGGGCTGTCAAACTCTAACCCTATTGTGTTAATAAAACTGATATAGGTATGGAGTACAATCCATATTAATTATTGTAAATGTGAAAGCGTGTTTGTTTTTACGTCTATACGATGACATAGTAGATTTTTGTTGTGTTATAGTTAGGAAGCTATAGAGTGGCATGGGCTAAATTTTACCGCAGTTACTGATGTTTACGCGGGCGAAGCCGCGTGATGTCTGGTAATAAAAAAACCAAACAGTTCTGTATATAAACTATCCGACTGTTAGGCAAAAGCCTTTTCAAAGAGAAGTGTAGAACTATAGTCGACAACACAGGCCTTGTACAGGATGGCATACTTCACATATCTTTGCGAACATGCCGAGAACTTTCAGAGATGCAAGTTTCCTCACGAAGTTTTCTTTTTGTCGTTGAGCGAGCGGTAATTAATTAACAATTTAATACGCACATAATATACTTCAAAAAGACGGCCGTACGCGCCATGAGTTTGAAGTTGAGATTCGTACGCGTACTAGCCTGCTAGTCTCCATATAAACGCAAATTCCTACAAGAATTAAACATGCAACGCCAACTTATGCATGTAATATTACTTATAATTCCCTAATTATCTGCCCCAGCGTCCTCCCAGTTGCATCCAAGACTTTCCTCTTGTAGCCTGGGGTCAGCTAACTTGTCTCACCAAATTTGCTAGAATATTAGCTGTAACATCTATATAGATGAGTATCATCATCATCATCATCATCAGCCTGCCTCAGTCCACTGCTGGATATAGGCCTCTCCAATGGCACGCCACTGAGCCCGATTTTCGGCTCTTCATGTCCAGCCGCTGCCAGCCACTTTCGTATATCGTCACTCCACCTAGCCGGAGGGCATCCTCCACTACGTTTGCCAAGGCGCGGTCTCAACTCTAAAACACGACTACTCCATACTCCACAGCTTATTCCGACTAAACGGAATTGTGGAAAATAGTGTACGCTTCAACCAGATAACACATTTATTTATAAAGAATATTTATGGGACGTGTATTGTATATACCTACGTGTGCAGTCGTGTGTGGCAAATCGAAAATCAAATGGTAACACATTAACTTAATATGTGGACAACATTGACTTATAATGGTTTTTTATAAGACAACTCCCGCTCTAGGAATAAATCCTGTGACGCGGGGGACTTTACAAACATACAACCAACGGACATAACGAACACCCAGACTCGAAACAACAATTCATGGTTCACACAAAGTGTTGTCTCGTGTGGGAATCGTACCCACAACATTCGATGCAGTGTCAAGCGGCGAGGCAGCCGCTTAAACCACAACGCCAACCGTGCATTCATACCGGTTAAGAAACCCATAGAAAAATGAAATTTGCGTTTTGAATTTATTATTTTTATCATCTAAGTACAATCTGTCCGCCATCTGTTTTTCGATGTCAGATTAAATAATATACGAAATATTTTACCGGTGTGATTCAATTAGATAAAGGCATTTTTAAGCGTAAGTTAATTTTATTTTGTTACAAGTAATATTTTTATTCTGAGCAACTGCCTACTTACCCTGCAACTACCCTTCATAACTAGATCACACTTATATTAAATGACGCACTACTCGTCACTATCTTGTCACATGTAATATCCTATTACTGTGTTCTTTAGACACAATGACGACAAATAAGACCGTCCACGCGTCTCGAGCTGTTTATTAATTAACAATATTAACTCAGTACGGAAGCAACAATCATAATATAGTGACTAATTAACACAAAACAATTATACATCTATTCTGTATACATAGGAACATTAATTGCGCGACACCATCTCAAAATTGTCCATACAGTGGAATAGAGAAAGCGAGTAATTGTGACGTATGATTGAAAGTATTTAAACATTCTGTACACAAAGACAAAATGTAAGATATTTGACCTACCGTCGATTTTAGGGCTCCGTAGTATTTGGTCTATGATTTTCAGAAGTTTAATAAAAAAAAAAAAACCATTGAAACGACCTAATAGACAGACATTGGCGTACTTCGAAATTACAATAAGTGATTTCTCCAGTTAAGCGCACTCTGTTGCGGATGTTATGCAACGCGGTTGCCGCGGCCCCGCCGTAAATGGGATAGGTTAGAACACCATGGTGGTTTTATTGGGTAATCCCGAAGCTTCTCACCGGGGAGTCCCACACTCCCCCTAGACTCACACCTCGGTCCCAGTCTAGGGGGGTAAGCCCGTAAAGAGTTCTGTTTGCACCATGCGTCAAAAAAAAGGTAAGCGCACTCTAAACCAAACTTTAGACTATACGACTATACGTATATCCTTAAGCTTGTAATGCCCTGAGCTGCATTTTATTATGTGGTTGCATTGCAGTTTTTGTATACAAACAGCGAACCCAGAAAAACTTTACACGAAACAAGCATGCATTTTCAGAAAATATTCACGTTACATTATTTTTTATTACAAAAAAGCTCACAAAAAGCACTGAGCAACATTTTTAGTTAAGTTGCCTCGCGAAAAAAATAACCCAAAATGTTGCTACAGCCAAATAGGGCAGTAAAATTAATTCCTAGCTCCTAATTTATCTTTTATGGTTCCTAATTTATCTTTTATCTTATTTAGCTGTTAAAGCAAGCGAGAGGAGTGAAAACGAGAGATAAGGGGACTTTTATGAAACGTTATCAAATATAAATCTCGTTCACAAAGGAAGAGCTAAACTAGGAAATATAAAATAACTTTTATCTCGCAATTTTTACTTACATTAATTGCTTTCAGCCCTGACTTGTTTTTCAACTTGCTATCAGAGGCGAATCAAGTGCTTTCCAACAAAGACAACATAGTGTTATGAAAATACATTTTTGGATTTCGACGAAAAAGCATTTTTGGGTATGAAAAAGGTAGTCTGGTGTTTTTAGTTAGAATGAATAGAGTCAAAGCGAATTCCATACGTATGTTACGAGACCTCGATGGTTTTACCCGTGGTGGTTTTAGTGGGTAAGCAACGAACGCCTGTAAAGGAGACTTACATAAGAGTATACCCAGCAAGCTATAGAGGAAGAGCCCGTGGTTTAAGGTCCCGTAATCGTAAGTGTGATAGGCTTTTTAGGCTTTTCACATTCCTACAACATACAGCCTACAAGTTTGCTATCCCTTCTTTACCTTTAAGAAAACCAAATAACCAGCACCAAATAACATCACAATACAACGCAGAAACAATTTAATCCTCGATTTAATATTCATAAATTAATAGACTCAAGTGCACTCGCTCAGCTCGGGAACTCGGCGACAGTTATAACTGAGAACTAGTAGATTTACAGAGATATTACCTAGTGGCTCGGTTCCTTAAGATTAGGGTATGATCATACGTCCAAACACCTACACCTCAAAGTTTCAGGGTTTTCAAGCATGCTTTTTACGCATGCGGGCCACAGCAAAAGGAAAAAATTGACCTTCCTAGCTCTGTGATCAATATAGTTTTTATTCGATTTTCTATTGTAGGATATAACAATTTTCAGTATAAAATCCTATTAAATTATTGAGCGTCTAAGCTGTGACAAAGCAAATTTAAATCTGTTAATTTATTATTATAATCTGTTAATATATTTTTGTCTTGTACTCTAGCCGTAAGTCGTATTTAAATAGCTTAGTGGAAAAGCAAACAGAATAATGAATTTAATTACGTATTCATCTGCCGCACCGCTAATGACTTAGTCGCAACGACATAAGTGAATCACACGAAAAAGCTGCTTAAGTTCCACATATTGTTTAAGTAATTTTTAAGTACAGGGACTTGGTACGCAGTTGTCGACTTATATGTAGAAAGTATTGGGTTTATTTTTCAATTTTGTATTGGAATAAAGTATGCATGAGGGATATAAGTTTGTGCGTTTGGTAGTTTCTGCACGTCGCGTACTTTGAAACGAATCGTCACGATGTTTTTGCAGTTGGATTTTGTCGCTCTAGCTGTCCGTAGCGGTACTTTTAGTTAGCTGTGATATTAGCCTTAGCTTAGACTGTTTGCCGAGTGCTAAAGGATAGATCCACGCAGACAACATATTGTCAGTTATTAATTTTTTTGTGATAAAATTGGTATAAAAGGCAGTTTGTCTGTGAAGATAGATGGATGTACGAATGTCTCTTACTATTCCGCAGAAGCTATTGAACGGATTTTAATTAGCCTTTGCTGTAATATTACATATTCATTAGAACAGCACATGAACCACCTTTACCCGAAGGCAGACGCTAGTTACACACAAAATAGTAAATACAATTTTCACCAAGATTTTAGCGGATTACCGAAGAGTTGTGGTTGCTTCTCGGTGCAAAGTTTCAAACACGATTTATAAGTACGCCATTCTACGCGTCTTGCGTCTTATTTATTTATGAAATTGCCTACATTGTCGGTAGTAAGTAGTTGAAGAGCGGTGAGCATGCACTCTCGAAGCGCTATTACGAAATGTAGCCGTGAATTGTTAGATGAGGCTAGATGTTCTACATCTAGAATGTAAGATGATACTCGCTTGTGTTCAAATTGTAAGTACAATATTTGTTAGATTGAATATGAGTGCACTGTTGTTTAGTAGATATGTACTAAAAAAGCAGTGGCGAGATTAACAGACTGTGACAAAGAGGGTCTCGGTTCCAGACTACATCACTGACTTTTTAAAAGTAAGTGCATGGAGAATGCTAATATCGTTTGCTAAACAGTGAAGGAAAACATCGTAAAAAAAATTGCATGTCTACATGCAATATTGTAGAATTCACAAATAGTGAGGAAACCTACATAGGTTTCCTCACTATTTGTGAATTCTACTCACCTGCATTTGACCATGGACTCTGGCTTAAGCTTTCTCATAATGAGAAGAGGTCTGCGCCCGGCAGTAGGTCAGATCTTAAACGAGGCTGATGATGAATTTGAGAGCATAAAACGTCTCTTTACAAAATGTTAAAATACACTACACATTTAAGCAATTCGCCTTCTGTGCGGTTATTATAAATCAAACTTACCACATTACTTGCATAAAATAACAAATTTCCCTAATATTACAATACCAAAGTTTTAAATAACAGTCAAAGGATATCACAGTGACGGACATTGAGTATAAAAAGTTCAAGAGTAAACCCTGTTAAAGTAAAACGCTTTGAACAAACTTGTAATTTGTATTACTCAACTAGATAATAATCTTTTAAAATATGATACTGATATTCATTGCCTGCAGACAGAGATTGATCGCTTACAGGATTCTTTACTTAATATGACAAAGAAATATCAATTATCACAAAGTCAAATTAATGAACATATCTTGGCGATGGATGACTTAGTGGATTTGTGTAAATACAATGAGCAAAGACTCCTATCACTTACTACTAATAATCAGATCAGTGAACCTAGCTTGAAACCACAAAGTTGTTCTCAGCCTACCATTTTGAATGATAGTTCTGCAATGTTATCTCAGTCAGCGGTGATGAGTAACAGCTTCATTAATGATAGCACCTCCTTCTCACATCACAATACAAAGACAAACACCAACAATTTAGTAATATTTAGTGATGAGATAGGTAGGAACATGAGCCAATTGTTGAGACAAAGGACAGGTCAAACCGTTACCAACTTTTGTATGCCTGGAGCAAGTTTTTCACATATTTTACAAAACATCTTGAGTAGAACATACTGTCCTAATTCAACAATAATCATATTTATTGGGAGAAGGGGTAATACAAATCTTAATACTATTAAAAGGTATTTTGACCAATTATTACACCTAAAAGTTAGAAAAATTATTTTACTTGCATTTCCCTACAGTAAGTTGTTGCCACAGGCCGAAAATGACTATAGATATAAATTAAATTGTAAATTACATACATTGACATTATACAATGATTTTATTGACTTTATTGACTCTAATGCTTTCATTAGAAGTTTTTATTTGACATGTGATAGTTGCTATCTATCTCAATATATTCAAAGACAAATAGCATCATCGCTAGCATATTATATTAATAACACAGCCAAAAATTTGGCTAATAACACTGCTTTTATTGAGCAGTCTAACTTGACATTGAATATAAGCTTGGAATCTGTTCCAAATCCTTTAAATTAAGTTATGAGACAATAGAGTCAATCTCTGGCAATAACATAGACAAGACATTGATAAATTTTAATATAAGTAATAAAAACACTCTTTCATCAACCACACATTGTACAAAAAATAATTTAAAAAATTGTATTAACCTGGTGCATCAAAATATACAAGGGTTGATGGGTAAGGAGTTAGAGTTGGAATTGTTCATGAACTGTAACAATATTGACATTTTATGTATTACAGAACATTGGCTAAAAAGCCACCAGTTCATTTTCAATTTCAACAACCACCAGGTTGCAAGCTCATTCAGCAGAGAAAAATTTATTCGAGGAGGCTCGTTAATTATAATAAATAAACTTTTAAAATTTAAAGAAAGGTCTGATATTGTGCTACCTGTATTGATAATATATTTATTAACACTAAGCCTTTACAAAAATCCTTAATTAATATGTTACAGTCTGATCACTGTGGGCAGTTGGTCTGTTGTCCAAGAAAAAGCCCTAAGATTCAGAGTAAAATTATTAATTTTATACCTATAAATGAAAACCGATTAGAACTTTTTTTAAATAATCTATCAAATAAAATTCGTTGGTTGCCTATTCATGACCATCCGGATCAGTTATATAATTCATTATTTAAATTGATTAGTGATGAATTTTCTACTGTATTTAAACCTAAAAAATTTAATGTAACTGACCGTCTGATGTTTAGTGATTGGGCAACTGAAGGCATTCATAAAAGTCGGATTAGGTTATATGAACTTTATAATGAAAAAACTTTTAATAATAGTCCAGCCTTTATTAATTATGTAAAAAAATACTCAAAAACATTTAGACAAGCTTGTTATGCTGCAAAATCAATTTATTTGAAAAATAAAATAAAAAGCGCTGAAAATACCATAAAAGCAACTTGGAATGTGATCAATAGCGAAACTGGTAGAGCCAAAACACGTAGTCGCGACTACCTACTAAATATCAATAATGTGAGTATTGCAGTGGACTTGGAAGTAGCGACGGAATTTGAAAAGTTTTTTGCTAATATACCCATTGTAACTACAGCGTCACTCAAATCGTCTTCCATGTCTGCTGAAATGCTGCTTAAAGACTGCGTGCCGGAATGTGTTACGGCCTTTGAATTTGTTGCTGTTACTACAGATGATGTTCTTAAACAATTTAAAACTATTAATATGAAAAAGACAAAGGATCTGTGGGGATTGTCAGTAAAGACTGTTTCGT
The DNA here is from genome assembly GCA_944739405.2 of Euclidia mi. Lineage (NCBI taxonomy): Eukaryota > Metazoa > Arthropoda > Insecta > Lepidoptera > Erebidae > Euclidia > Euclidia mi. The sequence continues at coordinate 45,694,959 of OX123202.2, forward strand.
CTATTATTACATTAATTGCTCCACATCTTGCAACAGTGTTCAATGGTTGTGTCACTTCTGGAACATTTCCTGATTTAATGAAGTATAGCAAAATAACACCTTTATTTAAATCTGGTGACACATCAGACCCTTCAAATTTTCGACCTATTTCTGTATTGCCAACACTTAGCAAAATTTTTGAGAAACGAATTCTTAGTCAGCTACTTAGTCATTTCAATAGACATAATCTTCTTCACAAGAAACAGTTCGGATTTACGAGGGGTTGTTCAACTACTGACGCAGCAGTTGAGTTACTGAAAAGTATTTTTGCAGCTTGGGAGAAGTCGCAAGATGCGTTAGGTATATTTTGCGACTTGTCTAAAGCCTTTGATTGTGTTCATCATGATACTCTTATCAGGAAACTATATCATTACGGCATTAAAAATAAAGCTCTCGATCTCCTGACTTCTTATTTGGGCAACAGAATCCAGAAGGTCGAGGTTAATGGTAAGACATCTCCAGGTTCTGCTTTGAAAATGGGTGTCCCGCAGGGTTCAATTCTCGGACCATTTCTATTCTTGATATATATTAACGATTTACCTTATTACATTAAGAATAATCATGAGATTGTATTGTTCGCTGATGATACCTCTTTGATTTTTAATATTAAACGACGACAGAGTAACTTTGACGAAGTAAACAATGCACTTTCTAAAGTTGTCAATTGGTTTAATGTTAATAATCTATTACTTAATAATAAGAAAACTAAACTTTTAAAATTTTCAATGCCCAATGTTAAACATATGCCAACCAATGTACAACTTAATGAATCTAGGATTGAGCCCGTCGAGACAACCATGTTTTTAGGTATTATGCTGGACACCAAACTACAATGGGGTCCACATATAGAAAGGCTTTCGGGCAAACTCAGTTCTGCAGCTTATGCAGTTAAGACAATTAGACGCCTCACAGATTTAGAAACAGCTAGAATGGTTTATTTCAGTTACTTTCATAGCTTAATGTCGTATGGGATTCTTCTCTGGGGGAATGCTGCAGACCTAAATACAATATTTGTTCTGCAGAAAAGAGCTGTAAGGGGAATTTATAACCTCAGTCCAAGAGTTTCTCTAAGAGAAAAGTTCAAAGAAATAAACATTCTAACTGTTGTATCACAATATATTTATGAAAATCTGCTATATGTACATAAAAATATTGACAAATTTTGTAAAAAATGTGATATACATTCTGTGAATACAAGACACAGAAATAATCTCGTAGTTCATAGCACTCGTCTCCACAAAATAAGTAGCTGTTTTATGGGGCAATGTATACGCTTTTATAACAAGCTCCCTTATAATAAGTTCAAAATTATTGTAAAAGCGAAATTATGTTCAAAAGCCTATTATAAAATATCTGACTATAAAGACGACCAAAACGCTTGGGACTGAGCTGTTCTAATTCGACACACAAAAATAATTGTATTAAATATTTCTTTTTAATGACGTTTCGTAAGTACTTTCAAAGTTTACACGAAATAAAGAAGTATTTCATTTCATTTCATTTCATTTCATTTCTTGTTCTACGTAGCTATCGTTCAGGTGGATTGTAAACTTTGACATCGACAAGTAAAGTTTGGCGGACAAACTAGGTTACGATTTACACAATTTTCAAATCATTGCATAAAGATTTTCTATTTAATGAAATTTGTTAACAATTGCGTAGCAGTTTAGGTATAGAGTGTGTAAAAGAGTTTCTGTGTTATTGCATTTTTGACGTAGAGGTAAAGATTTGTTTTTAGGGTGCCGAAGCCGAAGAGTGACAAAAGCGTTTTAATTGCATTGATAAGTCTTAATTCTATTGCCAAACTTTTTAAATTAAATGTTTAAAAGTAGATTTGGCATTTCAATTTATTTGAGTAAAATTATTATGAATTGTCTATACTTAAAATGAATTAACTGATTTACTCTTTAAAAACTTTATCAGCAATGGAGAAATCAGCTTAAACTATCAGCTGAACTAAAACTAAACATACGCTATTTAAACAGAGGTTAATTACATAAATAACCGCACATAACTTATTATAATTATCATATTTATTGAATGGGCTGTTGGTCCAGTTAGTGGTCCTGACCGCTGAGACAAAGGTTGTGGGTTCGATTCTCAGGGTAAAGCGTTGTGTGGTGACCACGATGATATATATAAAAATCTCATGTCACAGTGTTTGTTACCGAACTGCTCTAAAACGGCTTAACAGATTTTTATGACAATTTTGCAAATACTTGTCACGTTAAGAATAGGTCGTAAGCTATTAGGTGTGTTTTTCGGACAGCTTTTTATGGTTTGACATCAAAAGTACTTATAACCCAACGTTTGCCCAGTTAGCTATAATACATATTCCTGACCATATCCGTACCTACTAAATATACTCACTAATGAATTCAAATGTTTAACATGTTATATGTATATCCAATCGCTCTTACAATCTTTCGATTGTAAGAGCGATTGGATATATTACTAAATGAATAATTAGGTATTGTTTATATTTGACGCATTATAAGCGATTATTATGTGATGCTATGTTTTCCTGGTATTTTAATGAAAACTTTTGTTTATTATGATAAACTGAAGTAGCGAGAGCTTAATGGAGATACTCACTGTCTGTCATGCAGAAGATATCGGATTTAAACCTAGCGTGCACCACTGACTTTTCGAAGTGATATGCGTATTAGATTGATAATTATTATAACTTTACACGTGCCTCAGAAAGAACTTGCCTAAACTAAGTAGAATGCTAGTAGTAGTAATTTAATTTTAAAATAATTTGAATGAAAAGAGTGGCCGTGAGTTTCCTGCCTGCTTCTTCTAAAGAAGGCACTTCTTAAGAAGAAGTAGAACTCCTTGAAAAGACAAGTATCTTTTTCAATATACAATTAAATAATGACGCATTAAAAATGATTATGATGATGAATGATGATGTCATTTACGTACTACATGTTCAATTTAAACATATTAATGGAAATAAATATATTTGTTTATCTTCGATGTAATATCGCGTGAGACAATAGTTACACAAGAAACTGTGATTGTAAACCAACCTGGCGGTATTTCCAATTGATTTTATCAGGACCTTGGTGAAAGCTCGTTAATATTAATAGCAATTATAGCATAGGGCATTATATGGACCCACGTAAGTAATATGAGGATAGAAACGCACACGGTCACGGAAGGCTTGGTTTTACATTTGAATAGAAAACGATGTACCTATGGGTTTCCGTCCACAATATCTATACTATAATAAAACTGTAGAGGTGGAAAAGTCTGTACATTAAAGATATTTTGACGAAAATTAGCTAAAAAATCTAGGAAAATGCTAAAAAGCAATACTTGATAATTTTTTGAATTCATGTCTGTCTGTCTGTCCGACGTCTTTCCCTATATTGCTAAAGATCTCTAAAATGGCGAAATTGATTTCAATAAAACTTACACTCATGTACAAAGGATACTCAAACCTATAAAATAGAATATGTTACATCACAATCGGTTGAGTGGTTTTCGGTGTACAGCTTGACCTCTCCTTTGTACGTAGTCCCAAACAAAACAGGGATCATCCAAAACTGGTTATATATATATGGTGCCATCTATGATCATTATAAGTTTGTTTTTTATGTTCGCGTTTCAAGTCTGTTTTCTCTGTTTTACCGATTTGTAGCGGCTTGCGATTGCGTTAGGTTGGTAGGACAATAACACGCCTTGCGTATTGTAAATGAAAACAGACATGCTCCAAAAAAAAAAAAGTTTCGTCTAATCAAAAGAAAGTTCCCGCGTCGCTGTGCGTGTCCTGTCGCAATAATAAATTTTGATACCAAAAAAACGCTGCAGCATCAGTAAGAAGCAATTTAATCATGCCTTAGTAAGTATTTTTCGTTTTATGTTTAAGTTGATAATATTCGTAGTGTAATTTAAGATTAAAGACACTTTTCCTTAGGTAAGAACCAATTCGCCCCGCACCCGTATATTTCATATGATTTTACGTATTGTTTCTGCACTTGTTGGTATTTTTTTTGTTGTATTGTTTGAATAATTTCATAAATAAATAGTATATAATATGCAGAAGTCCTTAAATTCATGTACTTTCTAAATATTCACGAAAAATATAATGCAGGTAACAGTCGGTCATTTTATGACCGGCTGTCAGGCCGAGTCATTGTCCTTTGTTACTGCAATTTATATTTAATTAATAATTATTTACAATAACTATAAGATTGTCCTTTGTTGAAATTTAAAGCTCCTTTTATGTTCTTTAAGACTCATAAGTCTTTATTTTGTATTTTGGTTTGATTTTGTTATAATGAGCATAGTTTTAAATATGCCCTGCATTGGACCGCCTAAAACGAGGGTCTTGTTAATTTACCTTTTGTTTAAAATTAATGCAATTCTGTCGCCTAAATTTATTGTGATTCTTTTAACCATCTAACAAGCTTTCTAAATATATATATATCTCATGAGTTAAATGAAATATGTTAAACAAAGTAAAGGTGCAAAGTTTAGACATTTTTATGCAGTTTTTACGGGTACGGTATGAAAACGACAAAAACCGCTTATGGAATTTGTTGATTTACGTTAGATATTATTATGAAAAGGTGTAAATGTTTTTCAATATGCTTTTTCCTTTATAATAGCAGGTTAAATAAGAAGGGAAGAGAAAACTACAATTTGTTTATTTTTTTATATATTTCATCAGAAAGTCAGAATTTACCCAATTTCATTACATTTTTATTTTTCTCTTGAATACAGTACGGTCACAGTACGATATAATGTTACCGTTGTACTGTAACATTGTAGATAAATAATTTATCAAGGATTCCATCAATATATAATGTGTCAGGTATTTATAAACAGAAAGGCCATAAAATGCTAAATATGTGACCCACTCAAATCGCGCCGCGGCGCGTCTCAATTCGGCGATCAAATTACGGCAACATAGCCGCCGCGACCGTATCAGGTGAGGGGATAAGAACCTTCAAAGTGTTTTATGGCTATTTACCGACCGATAGATAGATGTCACTATTTTCAAATAATTTTCTAGCAAAATAAATGTTTGTTGCAAAAAAGACAATAATTATGTGTCGGGTATCTTTCTGTTACTAAAAATAATAGAGTAGATATAATATTCGGCACTTTCATAAACAAAAAGTCTCTGTGTCAAAATTTATTACAATGTCCACTTAATTTAAACGGTCAATCTCATGTATTTCAAATTATTATGTTTATGTAATAGTTATATAATCTAGTTGTCCGTGTGGTGACGGATTAAGAATACGAATTGTCACCACCCCATATCATCCCATGGGTGTCGTAAGAGCCGACAGAGGGAGCATATTATGCAGAGAACAGCACTGTAAGAGAAGGAAAACTTGACACAAACCCTATACCAACCCGTTTGGCTAGCGTGGTATAGTAGGCCAATTCCTCCTTTCAAAGGAGAGGCCTAGTCCAGCAGTGGACTATTAAAGGCTGATGAGAAGAAGAAGAAGAAGATATAATCATTTCATTATTATTTATTTTAAATGATAAATACAATGACTATAGATCATTTTTTCAATAAATTGTCGATTAGTACATAATTATTCTCTTTCTGTTACTAAAAAATAATAGAGTAGATATAATATTTGGCACTTTCATAAACAAAAAGTCTCTGTGTCAAAATTTATTACAACTATCTATAGGTACTATAATAAAACTGTAGAGGTGAAAATGTCTGTAGTCAGTACATTCAAGATATTTTGACGAAAATTAGCTAAAAAATCTAGAAAAATGCTAAAAAGCAATACTTGATAATTTTTTGAATGTATGTCTGTCTGTCTGTCTGTCTGTTTCTTTCGTTCGATCGTGTTCTGTACTTATACAGGTGACTCATTATACCCAAATTCCCACACCTCACGTACGTGGGAATCCGTGGGTGGGAGACTGAGGCCTGAGTTCAGATACCTCTTGAGTAACTCAAAGGGGCCATCTTACTTTCGGCAGGGCTGGATATTCGTAGTCCTGTGTGTATTTTCTAAATAAATTGCAGTGACAGACTTGAAACAGCTGGAATCGACTCCCGAACATGTTGTTTTTCACATGGTCAGTTATATTATGTGGCATGTTCACGAGTAAGCGGTAAAAATAATTTACATGTTCTATGTGAAGGTAGTAAAACAGATAATGTTGTGTATAAAGAAATTAGGCAATAGGCTTGCCCCCTATTACGTGGGACCTAAAAATTCAAGGCGAAATGTGGGTGTAATATTACACCTCTGCCTACCCCTTCGCGGATACAGGCGTGAGTCTATAAAAAATAAAATAAAGACATTCTCTAATGATATGTATTATATAATCTATACATATATATAAAAGAAAGTCGTGTTAGTTACACTATTTATAACTCAAGAACGGCATAACCGACTTGGCTGAAAATTGGTGGGGAGGTAGCTCAGAACCAGGAAAAACACATAGGATACAATATCTGCATAAAATAATCTGGGAGGGATTTTAGAGAGGGTCGAAGTTTGTAGGGACAAACCTACTACCTATTGACAGTAAGAACGCTTGCGCTATAATATGTGCAATCGTATATCTGTCAGTACTGTCACATTATACATTGTCCTATGGTGCTCTGTCATTACTTCGTTCGCTTATATATATTAACTAATAATTATTGTAACAGCTTTGCCTAATTCAGGTGCTTAACCTTTTGGTAGATAATGTAATGAATTCTGACCAAGTTACTTCAAGGTACCCTATAGAGTTTTTGAACTCCTTACAATTATCAGGAGTACCTTCACGCAACTTGAGACCGAACGTTGGTGTTCCAGTCCTGTTAATGCGGAATCTTAATGCACTAAAGTTTTGTAATGGCAAACGGCTACAAGTAACACCAGTGATGAAACATTATAAAAGCTATTCGCTATTGAGAGTCAGACTCGCTCATGAAGGGTTCCGTAGTGGAGGTATCCACTTACCATAGCCATTATCTTCGACTTACTATTTTAGTAGTATAGTATTTGAATAAACGACAAAACTATATTTGCCGTTTTTAAGATGTGCTCTATTTCAAAAACTGTTGACTACATATCGTTCAAACCAATTTTCGTTGGAAGTTTTTATAACGATCTACAGCATATATTTTTTATAGATTTGTCACTCTCTTACTTTGAAAGTAAGAGGGACCCTCACACCCATTTTACCACTTTGGAACCGTATATCTTTCAAACGATTGACTTTGAGAAACAATGGTTTTAGGAACCTCAAAGTAATTTTTAACAATCCATTTTCCACTTCAGTTCCATGTATGAAGAAATTATCTTATATATCCTTAATATTCAATATTTTTTATTTTCTATAACGTCGTAAAGTGGTTCACAGAATACGTCTACCTACTAATTTTCAAATGTGTAAACTGAATAGTTTCGGCATAAAGTGGCTGTGACATACGGACTGACGGACATAGCGCGTCTATAAGGATTCCGTGTTTAGCCATTTTTGACTACGGAACTCTAAAAATACTGTTTACAGAAATGTTTTAAATACTTCTTGCGGTTATATTTCTTATCAGTCCCTATGACTAGAATTAAAATGAAAATTACTATCGGACGATGAAGGAGTTTTGTGCTACCCCGAATTTAAGGTGAGCGAAGCCGCGGGCAAAAGCTAGTTTTAAATACAAACGTGTGGGTGTTCGTGTCTAATCAGTTAAACAAAATAAATGTAAAACAGTGGGCATAGGACTAACTGAAAGCCTTTGCAGATTGAGGTTACTGTTTTCATGAATACTTTCCTCCAGAAAGCAAATGAAGAAATGGGATTCAAGAAATAAAATCTATGTTGACTCTACGATTTTAAGCTACAGTAATAGAAATGAGGGTAGGACGGATTCCAAAAAATACGTGTGTAGCATTGCGTGCATTCGAACTATGGTGAGACGCAGTACCGTTATGCCGCACAAGCGTTTATCACACTTCCCTTTGTCGAACTTAAATACACCCCAGACATATTATACATTGTCAGAAGCTGTCCTATAGGTTCAACATATAGCCAAACAATTTAAGCTATGCACCGCAGCATATGTTCGGCAACGCTACGAAATAAACTTGCACCACCACTAAGCCGGATCAACATAAGTTATTCCCAAACAGCATCCAACCACAAATCAGTACACACGCAGGGCAGTTAACCACGAAATGTGGCTACCTGTGCCGATACACGACGGAAAGTAGTTACCATGTCGCCGGCGTACGGCCGGCCTTAGGCGCTGGCCACATAGATGGCGTTTCGGCAATGGCGTCGAGTCTGTATGGCGTTTATATCCACGCCATGTGAACGCCATACAGATGGCGTAGCGAACGTCTGTATGCACGCCATACGGATGGCGAGGCGAACGTTTGCAGGGATAGGGCGCGGACTTGATCCGTGAAAACATCGTTTATCTCTTTCATAAGGAGCAATTTTGCAAGGCGCAGGAATGGATATGGGGCAAATCTTTAAGTTGTTCATTCATGTTAAGGCGTGAGATGGATAAGGGATAAATCCTTAAGTAGTTGATTCATGATAAATTGGCTGACCATCTCTTACGTATCTGCGATATATAGCACATATATCTTACCTAAGTGTGCAATTTCATCGCATTTCACCATACTTAGGTACCTCACACTCTATATAGTGGTGCGTATTAGTAATCGTCTGGGTCTACGTGTTGATTTTCCACGACTATATATCAATACCGGGCATTCCGATTTATGCCTGGCTAAACGAGCTTCATAGCCATGCCTTACGCCCGCCATCCAATCGCCATACGCCGTTTCTATGTGCGTCTAGCCTTGCAATATATCAACGCCAACGGCGAACACCCATGCGTTCGGTACATCAAGTCACCGGCCCTACATTACCATAGGAAACAGTTAAATAAACCAGAAATGGCAAAACACACCGGGAAATTAGGATTTATTCCGGCGTGTTTATTTCAATTGGGGTACGTGTAAGACACGGGTAAGAAGATTGTGGATAAGAGTAATGTGTAAGCTTGCTGTTCATTTTGAAGGTGCTTAGTCATATTTTACTGGTTCTTACTGTTTTTAGCGCCCACGTTACGAAGAGAAATGTAGAGGGTTTTAAACTGCCGCGATTTGTATATATTATTCTAGTTTATTAAAAAGTTCTTTGCGTCAACTTACCTATTTAAGGTATGAAATAGGAATGAAGATAAATAAATAAAATAAAAAATATTTTTTATTTTATTTATTTATAGACTCACGCATGTATCCTCGAAGGGGTAGGCAGAGGTGTAATACTACACCCACATTTCGCCAGGAATTTTTAGGTCCCACGTAATAGAGCGAGCCTATTGCCGTACCGGGCACATTACCAGACTCCGTGCTACTACTGAGAATTTCCTAACGGAAAAACCCAATAACACTTTGTCCGACCCGGGAATCGAACCCGAGACCTCCCAATCCCACGCGCACATTTATGCCGCGAGACCAACGAGACAGTCAAGGTATGAATACCTCTTTATTAAATATCAATCAATGTCAATCTTTAATGTACATCGACTGAAAATATATATTAAGTAGGTACCTCTACCAACTTAGCTAATAACAGCTTCTTTTCCGTTGACTTTAGGCAGTTTTTAAAGTTCACAAAGAAGGTTTCGAATTAGTAAACAATGTCGACAAGGGCAAACAGAATGATAAAATCATGTTATCGAATAAGTTAATATCGAAAGTATTGGTTTTTAAGCAGACTTTTTCAGACGCTTGCATAAAGATTATTGTTCCTTTCTATAGTATACTTAACGAACCCAAATACTCAAATCATAAAAAAACGCAAATAAAGTACATTCATACGTAACCTTGTGTAATAAATATGAAAAACGCTTTGCAAAAATTACGTTCGTCCGCCAAGGGCGACTCTGACTCATAACTTAGGTCCCAGACTTATGTTACAAAACTTTTCCGTAGCAGTTCGAGTCAAAATCCCCCCCGTGGGATCTCCACCTTGTCGTGGTGGGGGGGCTCAGTAATCGAGAATTGGTCACCCGCGGTGAAGCTAAGAGGGATCCAGGAGGGGACGCTCCGCGTGGGCTTGAAGGGGCCTGCGCAGGATGCGTCCAACGGTGCGGGTGCGGGGGACAGTTCTGTCTGTCCCTCGCAGTCGGGTGCGGTCGCGGGAGGAGAGGCGTGTCGGTATTCCGTTGCCGCGCGCCCTATCTCCCGCGCCCAAATGGGGCGCACCATTCGATGCGTCGCGGTGGGGCCGCAGAGGAAGAGGAGATGCGGTTTTGCGTTGCCGTCCTCCCTATCCTCTGCGGCCGCTGGGCGTTTTGGCGGCGGAGTCCAACACCTTAATCCGTCGCCAAGGGGGTTTTGTTCGGGGCCCGCCTGACCATCTGGCGGGCCAATACCCGTCGGAGTGTGGCGACGAGTGCTTAGGTGATGCCCCACCCTCCGACACACGGGTACATGGCGGCAGTCGAGGTGGTTTTTAGTGGAACACCACATACTCCGGCTCTTATTTCCCCCAAGAGTCGGAGATCCGAAGGGATTTTCCACCTCGTTAAACAAAAAAAAAAAAAAAAAGTTTGAGTCAAAATGTAAGTCCCCAGACCGCACTGAAAGACATTTAAATAAATTAAAGAAAATAATTTATTTTCAGAGTTACTGTGCTCTTGTTACGGACCGGTCTAGACTTATCTTTTAATTTAAAAAGTCGACCGTTTAAGCCTACTGCTACGTCATTCTGTCGAAAATTCCCTCTTGATTAACGAGGCTGTGTTATTTAAAACTCTCCATGCCTAGAGAGTGTGTTGATGTGGATTCTCATTAGTATTGCAATTTATAAAGTCTAGAGACATAGGTACATTTTTGAGAGTTGGAAGAAATTGAACCCAGGTTATCTTGAAGATCTTTAACAGTCGTTACAGGGCGTCAGTAACTTCTAAATAAACTGACATTAGTCTAAACCATGAAATATCGCTATCGCTTCAGGTTGCGGAGGTCAGACAGGCAGTCGCTCTGTGGGAAAGACATATTTAGCCAAATCCAGTTAGACTAGTAAAAACAGTATTAGTTTCGTAGTAATATGTAAAGAGACATAAGTTATTATTTCATTACTAGCTAACGTGGGTGTATCTAATTAGGTGGGATTTTTGTAAGGTTTTTAAGAAGCTGTACTAGATTGATTTACCAAATTAGATAGAGCTTGTAATCAGACAATTGATAATTATGTATATCTACTCAATATAATAATATACATAGATCAATTACCTACACTCATACCTAGAACAAATAATCATATTCATAACACAAAGATTTGTCACGGGTGGGAATTGAATCCACGACCTACGGCTGTCTGGGTCAATTACTTGACTAACAGTCAATGAGTAGCACTCATAGCATGACTTCGCTTGCCGTTCGTAAAGAGTCTGCAAGGCAAGCAAATCTTGCGGAGGTGTTTATATTTGCGACATTTACATTTTCACGATACGAAAGGTGGCCATTTTGAATGTTGGCGTGTGATTGGGACGTAAAGAGTGGTCACTAAAGTACGTGGCAAGCGTTTAATCTCTGCAATCTGTGGGATAATAGGCATCGGTCTGACTCCTGGAAACGTACTGAAGGGTAACACGCGACAGTAAAAATTCATTCTAAAGTATTTCGACAAGTAAGCTTGTTTAAACTTGCTGTGGTGCCCTGTGACCAACTTAGTACACATTAAGCCTGGCCGCACACATCCGTTTTCAGGCCCGTTTTTCAGGTCCGATTTTCAGAACCGTTTTCAGTTCATTCCGTGAGCAAAGCGATTTTCATTTATTTTCCTTTGGCTTAGACATGGGCTAAATAGGTAATTAAAATATTAGGTATTACATGACTGTGATTTAAATGTTTGTGTGAAAATTACCTGTGACAAAATATTAGGTACCTACTAAAAATCCGGACAAATGTATATCGAGCCACGCACAATGTAGGGTCCCGTATTAGCCTTTATCTAGTGTCCTAAGGATAAAATAAGTCAAGCACAATTATTAATTTAATCACTTAATTGCGTAAGTTTAAGTTAATCGAATATTAGGTACTAGTTAATTGTAAAGCCTAATGAGCCCTTATAATTTTCATTTAAAGTGCATTAAGTATGATTAATTATTCATGACACGGGAATAAACGCGATCTTTTATACGTATTTACATACCATGAAAGGCTTGACGTTTCGGAATGATTGCAAGTCCCATGGTCACAAGCTGATTGGCGCTGCGATGTTACTACGAAACTTTTATTGCTTTCACCGTTGGCAGACGAGCCAATGGCCCACTTGATATGGTAAGTGGTATCCGTGGCTCATACTTAGCTGTGTTTACTTAGCATTACAGGAGCAATGTCAAGTAAGTACAGCCAAGTTGCTGCCTACCCGAAGGAAGAGGAGAAGGGAAAGCGATCAGGATGGGGACCGGGAGAGGAAAGGTGACTGGGCCTCAGGCGTTCTCACTCACTGAACAAAACACAAAATAACAGATACTGTTACTTTACATCGATCTTCTGTGAGAGGGTAATACTTCTTCGGTCGACCCAACCCATTTATGCTGAAATCAACATGCCTCTATTACCGACAATTTTCGAGCTGTGCCTATTTTCAGTAATATGCATGGCAGAGACGCCTAAACGCACTGATATTCGATTGCTTGCCGCAAGAGCCGCATAATACGCTAGACCAGAAGTGATTAATTATGAAAATCACTAGGCATATTGTTAATGTCAGATTGGCAAAGACCACACTCACACATAAAATGTGATGTGCAGATTACTCACATTTGTTGTCAGAGCTTGAATAATGGTGAATAAACTAATTAAAAACCAAAGCAACTTGCTCCAAAAATTACCATGCCCCGTACGAAATTGAGCAACACAGTGATCCCCCTCTAACCAGGTCCGGCCAGTCACTCACGAACGTTTGGAAAGAATTGGTCGAGGTGACGGCCCTTGGTTGATGTATTCCAACGAAACTGCTATTCGTTGACAAGGTCTACGTAGACATCGGCGTGCTGGTTGAACAACCTAAGCAGTTTATTTCTATTACGAGGTGCTAGGAAATTTTGGATTCATGCTTTCTCGTATGGTATAATACATTGATGCACGTCTTTGGACCTCAACATCAACCGAAAGTACACCTGCCAGTATTGATAAAGCTTCAGTGCTAACTGAGCTTTGCACAAAAATTTTAAAATATCAACGCAAGACGTTGACTCCTGTAGTGATTGCCGACGTACAGTACCAATAGTAGGCCTATCGGCTCATACAGGCGCACACATATAATCTAAATAGGTTGCATCAATTATTTTTAAAATTGTGAAATTATAGGTCTGAACGGCAGTCTCCATGTCGCAGTTGACATCATAGACAGAGCGTAAAAGGTTTTTTTTTATTCACCTAGGTACCATTTATTACGTGTTCAACAAAAGAAAATTCCTCCCTTAAACTAATCCGAAGTAAAAAACAGATTCTTTATGTTATTGTCTTTATGTATTGTTGTTAATAGTGACCGTGTGGTGACGGATTAAGAAGATGAAATGTCACCACGTCATATCATCCCATGGGTGTCGTAAGAGCCGACAGAGGAAGCATATTATGCAGAGAACAGCACTGTAAGAGAAGGAAAACTTGCTACAAACCCTATACCAACCCGTTTGGCCAGCGTGGTATAGTAGGCCAATTCCTCCTTTCAAAGGAGAGGCCTAGTCTAGCAGTGGACTGTTAAAGGCTGCTGATGATCATAAATAATGACGTTATTGAATATGATACGAGGCGCTGTCTTTAAATTTTCTTTTAAAAGTAACTGAAATGTCTTCTGAGGAGCAAAAGATAAACGATAGGTAAGTTTCACCACAATTGTTGATCATCCTTAAACATGTATACTAACCTTTCAAGTCCAACTCTTGTATTTGATTAAATAAGGAATATACCGTCATCTGCATAACCTGTCAAGGTACATTCAGACGCTAGAGGCTTTCTAAGAAAGTCAACAATTACGTCCTAGCAGTGAGCTCTGAGGACAACTCATCGTCGGCGTCTTCGACACAGCATAATGCCCTAACTGTAACTTTGTTGTTCCATGTTGAAATTACGAGTAAGCAAACATAGCATTGGCCCACATTGGCCACTATACGCTGTCAAAGTCGCTGGATATATCTTAAAATATGCCCAGCACATATTGGAATTCTGCTGACGTTACTATTCTCCTAACCGATATTTATCATTTAGAGGTCTTTTTACGAAATATTTAGCAAAAAAACAATCGCAAAGTGAACCTCTCTTTATCTTCTAAACCGTAGAACTACTGAATCAAATCAAATTACCGGAGACTAATAAGATTTTAGGAAAACGGATAAGTGTTTGACCGGTTACATTTCGTGGTCAATTAATTTTGCACCATAATCGAATTTAACGAAATTGGGTAGAATTTAATTGATAGTTACTGCAGCAGCATATACAGAGGAAGACTTTATTCTGAAGAGCCAAGGTGTCAAATGTCATTCATAAAATGAGTATTTATTACGTATCAGATATATATGACATATATCTGGTACGTAATGCCCGCAACATATGTATAATAACTGTCACAGGTATGGGTGAAACCTCGTCGCTGTGACACTCGTTACTTTTTGTATATAGTATTTTACCTGTAACTATGTCAGTATTATTCTACCAGTACAAGTAGTGATAGCCTAGTGAACGGACACAATGGAGGACGACGATCTAATTGCAATCGCATTTTTACCATCAATGAAAAAGAAAAGGAATCATCGGTATTGGGTACACCCATTAAATACTCAAAGAATCAACGAGAGTCAATTTTATTTAAAGCAAGTTAAGTAACGGGCACACCCAGACAAATTCTTTGAATTCTATAGGATGTCTATCAAATCTTTTGATGAACTTCATAATGGAATACGTGATAAATTAAGGCAACAAAATACCTGGATGAGATTGTCTTTGAATACCGAAGAAAAATATAGACATAAGATATTGCAACAAAACTGTAGAATAAAATTTAGGAAAATATTTTATTAAGGGTATCTCCCCTACATATATAGTGGGGTCGAATTTTTTTTTGGTTGAGTACCGCATTATGTGGGGTATCATTGGATAGGTTTTAAAAAAATATTATTAGCTTGCTCAAATCATTTTTCGATCAAGTGATTGGTTTGTCAAATATCAAGCTTTGAAGTGAAAAGATTCTTTATACTCAAGTGTCCCCCCCCCCACCTCTGCCGGCTAAACTACTAATTTGGAAGAGGTGAAAAAAATCACAAATAAAAAAACATATAACGAATTTACAAGGAAAACTATCACGGCTAAGTAGACATCACTAGTTTACGAGTAATCGTCGTTTAACTTATAAATACCTATTTCTGTGAGTTTACATTGGGAGCGCTGGCTTAATCTTAAAGATATACGTACTTTGGTGTGTAATGTACTACGGGGGGTACAAAGTGGGCCCGTTTTTAGTCCCATGTGAAACAGAAGTTATTATCAATAATGGCCATTATGGGCAACTACGGAACCCTACATTGCGCGTGGCCCGACACGCACTTGGCCGGTTTTTTGTATATAATATAATTAATCTGAAGGTAGTATTTTCACTCTTCGGGCGCCTGGTGGGTCTGAGAGACCCGTCACTTCGACAAATCGACAATACCTTTTTAAATTATTGTCCGAGACTCCCTTGCTTACGTGTACTACCGTGCCATTAAGTACTTATTGAGTAAAAGCATTGAGTGGAAAGTATCCAGTACAAAGTTATGGATATCGAAAGGAAAAATACTCGATACCACAGAGTATCGATATTTTTCCGTGCATTGGTTAGTATAGTCAACGGAGGAGAGGACGTGTTCGGCTTGAGCATCGGTTGCATAAAGCAGTATACAGCCACTACGATAGCCCCATTTAATTAAAAATACAAAACCTTTTTGCTACCTTGTTATTAAAAACATTTTAAAGGGTTATATTGACAAAGTAGATTATTACCTATTTATAAAAAATATGCAAGTAGGGTATAGTCTGCGTAAAAACCTGTCACGTATACGTCAGAGGTCTATAAAGCCTGGCGTCGACTACATTCGAACCGCGTCGAATCGCGCCGAAGAATCGAAATTCGTCAGACGAATCGAATCGAAGCCAGCAGTCGGCGACTAGTTGCTGTAGGTTTTGCTTGTGTTTGTTTCTTGTTTCAAATTCTTTCATTATTCCCGCTACTTCTTTCCATATATTTTGTCTACGCTGCTCGTCATGATAATGAGTATCTTCATTATCATAATTTTTTTTTAGACTCACGCCTGTAGGTATCCCCGAAGGGGTAGGCAAAGGTGTAATATTACACCCACATTTCGCCATGAATTTTCAGGTCCCACGCAATAAGGGGCGAGCCTATTGCCGTACCGGACATTACCAGATTCCGTGCTACTACTAAGAATTTCCTAACAGAAAAACCCAATAACACTTTACCCGACCGGGGAATCGAACCCGAGACCTCCCAATCCCACGCGCACATTTATGCCGTAAGACTACTGAGGCAGTCATGGTCATTAAGTTCAGTATATTTCTAAATTAGGGAAATTAACAGCTCTTCATTTCGTCTACGCTCATCCGCTGAACCGCGTTCACTAAGGTGCGCCGAGTCGAGTCGAAACGCGTTGCCGCAGAAATTCGCCTGACGAGCGATGCGCGCGGTAGATTCGATTCGGCGCGCCGCGGCTCGTCGCTTATGAACGCAGGTTCATAGAAATATATAGGAGGCGACTTTCTGCGTTTCGATTCGGCTCGGCTCGGCGAGCCTAGTGGACGCTAGCCTTAATAGAGAATTTTAGTTGGACAACTGTAATAAAAATTTTCATTACCCATTTTTTTAATATTTAGGCCCTATATTTGGTGTTTTGGTGGATTCTATGATAAGTTTTATAATTTTTGTATGGCGACGGCGTCGCAACCCTGTCCATCAGAAACAGCCACGACCACTCTAACAAGTGTCTGATTTATGCAGAATAAGTTTTATGATAATTGTGTGAATGTGAATGCATCATACAATTTCAAAGCAAACTATACAATTTGAGGAGTATGATTTGTTTTACGTTCTTTAATTGTTTTCATCTCGCATAGAGTATATATGTAGATATAAATCATTATATTATTCCCTCTACCACTTTTATACAGGATACCAATCTTCAAAAACCTAGTTGCATAACGGGTCTCAGACCAACTTTTTTGTATGACTGAAATTGCCATTGTGTACATTCCATAATAATATTCTTGGACAACTTACACCCAATCGTGTGATCCCAAAATAGGCGGAGCCTATAGTATGGTAACCAGACACCTGATAAATATATACTTCTAAACATATAGGTACATATTATAGATAAATTTATATCCAGACACTGAACAAATATCATCGTGCCTATCACACAAAGATTATCTAGTATCCATGGCCTCCGGCGTAGAAGTCAAGGTCATTAACCATTAGACCAATAGGCTAGTCATATGGAAAGACAAAGTTTAAGCAGAGTGGTATTCAGTAGCCAATATAAACCTTTCACGTCACACATTATGATGATCTGACGAAAATGCTAAAATAACTTATATTATTATATTATCCTATTGTCCGTAGGTATGTGATTTTTGCGTAAATTTGAAGACCCCAGACAAGAGTTTATACACGTCTACTACGCATACATTGTCGTGTGATTCTGACTCTCTGGTTATAGGTATATCATCTATGATTCTGACAAAATAAAATTCAAACCAATGCTATATATCGATCTATATCGATACATGACTAGATGTACGCATGCGCTAAATTCAGTTATGACGTCACGAACCGTTCCGCGCGCGCTTGATTTTCATTTCTTTCAGTCCACGGAATGTTTTCTGTTCAGAGCAAAATCAAACGTTCGTGGTAGACAGTAAGCTCTTTTTTTATTAATTAGATGACTTTGAGAACCTGAAAATATTACAAACCTGAAAAGTCGTCCCTGAAAACGGGCACTGAATTTTTTCAGTCCGGAACGGAATGAAACTTTTGCGTGCTTTCCGATCAAAGCAAAATCTATCGTTTGCGGTGGTAAGTACGTTTATTTTACAAAATACATTTGATACAGTCGACAAATGAAGCTCGCTAGTCTCACTGAATTCCGCCATGAAAAATCGGTCCTGAAAATCGGATGTCTGCGGCCAGGCTTAAGGTCGTTACCATAGTTGACCATACAGTAACGGTATCGCTCCAATGCAGCTAGATTAAGTTTAATTTGACCATTAAATCGCATCGTGTAGTATATTTTATCACGGCAATAGACAATTCCAACGGCCAGATTTGTCAGCCCGCCGTTACGGTGCCAGTACAGTTATAGCAGAAGGCTATTGTATATATATATTACATATAGACTTTAAAATCCTCATAAATTAAATAGAAATGTGATAAATTTGGCAGATGGATAATTTGCAGACTTTGTCGCTATTGAACTTTCAGGTTAGCCAATAAGTAAAAATTAATAAATAACCTAATAGGCTGACTGCTTAATATCATGTGTGTAGCAGTTTGCTCATAATGGTGACATCAAGTAAACCATGCCAGTTGATGAAAGAGATAATTTTTAAATACTGTAAAAGTAAAATAAAACTTACAGTTCTTGATGGCCGATAATAATTTCTCAGCTTACCTGTAACAATAATAAAATGCATATTAATAATATTAATAAAGTTTTGATACATAAGTAACTCGCTATAATATGATTGCCATTTAATTGAAGGAACCGAAACCATGTCTTCGACCATTGCCTTGCACTTTTAAAAGACAACAAAAATTACTTTAATGTGCGTGTAAACAAAACTAGAGCCTTATTATAATAAGGCTCTAGTTTTGTTTACACGCACATTAAAAGTAATATATTACTTACAGCAAAATCTCGATAAATCTCTACGAAGGTAATTCGTTGGGAGCTCATAAGTCTAAGTTGGGCCAACAGTCCTCTCGTTCGCATTTTTCGGGACTTTTCGACTTCTAGTTATATTTGTCTGGCGACAGGATATCTAAGTGAATGCTTTTCGAAGGACTAGTTATTTCCTTTGTTATAAATTATTTGGAAGGACATGAGAATTCTGAAGTACTTACATAGGAGATTGTGCCCAGCAGTGGGACAGTTTATTTACTTATGGGGCTGACGATAATGATAATGGTGACTAATTAAAATACCAATAATATGTCAAACGATAGTAGTTACACTAGAAACAGACTGCTGAACAAAACGAAAGTTTTGGATGCAACGGTGACAACGCTGGCATGTCAGCTACGATATGTAAATGAAGTCAGTTTACTACATACCCGCCATATCTCAACAAAACACAAAACTAACAATTCACAATCAACGTAATAAAACCGCGACATGACAAAACTTCGTCAATCAAACCACTATAATAATATGACATCACTACTCACTCAACAAACTCTCAACTAATCTCCTCCATACCCCATAGTGACGTAATTATCCAACGTAAGTCAAATATTCTAATTAACTAGGAACACTTACGTAAAGACAGTTACGTTTTGTTCCAAACTAGAACTTTGTTGAGTTGAATTTCAAACCGGAACATAAATCAAAATTGTGTTTCAGCGAGAAATATACACTTTTAGTTCGTTAACTGCATGGAGGGTATTTTGAAACGCTTCGTGAGTATAATATTATACGGCTAGTTTTGGGATTTGGTTCACGTTATATTAGAGGTTTTAAGGTTATTTTATTTACACTAATAGGTATTTATGTATTTATATCGCGTTATTGTTCGAAAATAGAGGTTAAAACCTTGCTTTTGCAACTAAGTTTCACAAGCCGGGATCACGGGTAAGTCAACCTATGCCCACTCTATTGAGATTCCCTCCTAAATATTGGTAAGTGATCAAATCGCGAAAGTTTGAATGGTGTTATGAAGTAACATTGAACATAGGCAAAAAAAAAAACGCTAAAATCTTGCCATTTGACAGTGTAAGTGACACTGTAAGTTATATACCGTCGGAAATATATTGAAATTGTAGTCGTTTAAAACGATTTCGATTCGGATATGAATAAATAATACATATTGATTGACGCAGGCGGCTTCTCTGACACTATTTTTAATATTATTAATAGAATATTTTTTACACTCTTTATTTGGCAATTTTGATACTTGTTTTAATATATTTTCTTTGTTGTTAAGCGTACGCTACCAATTTTGTAAGTATTACATTATCCAGTTAACCATCCATAAATTTATACCAGCGCTACGTAGTTGGCTCATGCAGAAAAACTTTTATTCTATTCAAGAATATTTATCAAACAATTATGATTCGGTGTAATGAATGCCTAATTGACCTATTAATAAATATGTATATGACATTAATACTATTAAATATGATTGTTACCTATTCTCTTCACCTTGCATGTTCCTACATTTGCATGCTATTTAAAATTGGCAAAACGGGCTTGCACCTTTATATCATTATATTATCATGACATCCCTGTTTACAGTATATAAAGATATTCTATTTTATTACGTTCTATCCTCTTTTATACAAAGAACACAGAGGACTGTAAAATGGTTATATTGTTCTTTGTGAAGTGATTTCAAAAGCCTAACATTCGTTTATTATTTGAAACTTGGTCAACTCGGTCGGTGTACCTAATTTGTTTAGTTAAGTAGGGCGTTGCTAATCCGTTCTTATTCATTGTTCAGAAGTGCTTTTAAAATGTCATTCATTCAAGGTTCATTGACCGAGTCCAAGGCATTTTAATAGTGGTATTAAGAAAAACGTATTTTAAATAGGTCCAGCAAAATTTTATAAATATCCGTCTTACTGTTTTCTCAACCATATAAACTGTCTCGCAGTTTCAGGGGATATCTTATTCAACTAAATTAATCTTTATTTCATACTAGAGGACACCAGCAGCTACGCCTGCATTTTTTTTAAATTTATCCGTTTTGGCCGATCCCGTGGGAATTTCGGGAAATCCCTTCTTAGTGCACCCCTACGGTCCCCAATGAACATACATGCCAAATTTCAGCTTCCTACGCCCAATAGTTTCGGCTGTAGCGTGTCTGTCAGTCAGTCAGTAACGCAAGGATTTTATATATTAAGATAAACATTAACACCTTCCCTACGTGAAAGCTTACGAAATGTCATTTTAAATTTCAACAGATGTACAATGTACATATATAGGCTTCCCTCAATCTCTCAAGGATCTCCATACAGACCGATCTTGAGCTACCCGCATGCACCCGCTTATTTAGTTTCTACCGCAGTAAGTTATTCGCTACTATGTATAACGCAGTAAGCTATTGCACGGTTCTTCCAATACTCGCTTCTACTTACCACCTCCTTCCATACCATCTTCTCCCCAGCATCGCAGGACTACCTAATTTTATCTCCACGCAGATTACCTCGACGAAAGCGCACCGACTCACTGCGCATATTGAAAGCATTTGTCATGAAAACGACCGGATTCTGGCCATTTATCCCCAACGAAAGGACTGGACTAAGTTCCATACAAATCGGAGACAGTTTGGACGATCAAACTTTATCCGTTGACTCGACTGGTGACTGATGTGTGCCGAGTTTGAAACTGTTTGCTGCAGTCAGGATTTTGAGATGAGGTAGTATGGTAATAGTTTTCGTGCGACTGAATTATTTATTGAATAAGTATTGAAGACTCTGGTATTCACGTGTGTCAGCTTTGGTTAGAGAACCGCAGGGTTTTGTTGTAATGCAATTTTAATAAAGTAATTTTGTTTTGACGAGCCTCTTAATATTATGTGACCTCTGTATAGTAATTGTAAACTGTAAGGAACCTGAGGTAAGTGGGACGAATTACCATGCGTTTTCCGTTTATATTACTGTACATAGGTAAACTTTACAATATAAGCGTTTACGCGTATCGATACATATACACCCCTACTGCTCATGTCCAAAGGGTTTAACTCTTCTAACCATTTAGCTCTTTGTTTTTTTTTCTGCTTTGCTGAAGAGAGAAAAGTGGGTTAATTACTTCTAACATCTACAATAATACCTATTTCTGATTCAATGTGCTGATGAAGATGCCAAAATAGTGGAAATGCAGGGACTAGTTTTAGCAGAGAAGAAATTCTTATAAATGGAGTGAAGGAAGCAAGGGAGATACATACATATGTCAGGATCGTTGCAAATGGCGTTCGGTAGTCTCTGCCTGGAGGGGTCTCCGGGAAACAGGCGTGAACCTATGGATGTATGTAATTAATACGGCGGATAGTAAAGTCTCGTAAAAAATATACAATGTGATACAGACATGGTCTACGCTTCTTCCACGGAACGTCTTTAGTATCCCACGCCAATCGTATCTACAGTCGCCTCGCACACGTCTTAATTTTACAGAAAAATTAATTAGAAAGTCGCATCTTTACACAAAAAGATAGCAGAGCCCTTGCATATAAATACAAGTGGCACTAAAGATAACTAATTTAAATATTCAACCAAGTGTCGCGAATTCACTCGCTCCAAGTATTTCGTGCACTCAACAACATTTATTCAGAGCCGTACATTTGAAACATCTCTCGCAACATATGTAATTTAATTTAAAAAAAAACAAGGGCAGCTTGATTTGGACTGACGTTTTGGAGATTCCGTAGGCCTATTTTAGGTAGGACCTTTTCTTTTTTAAATTGAAGTGGCCTTTACTTTTGAAATGTATAGTCAATTAGTACTAAATAATTATCTCAAAAACGAAGTAATTGTAGACTACTACATGTAGTTACAATTCCTTCAGTAATTCAAAGTAGTTTTCGTTGAACCAATGAAGGTAAGTTAAGTATTATTCTATTGCAGAACAGCTTGCAAGAAAAAGCAAATGTGTCCCTTGCAATTTTTGCATTAATAACCAAGTAATATTATATCAATAACAATAGTAAATTTTACATAAAAACGTATGAGTTTGACTATAGCCTTACGCTTTTAATGTCATGTACCCAGCAGTGGAACGGTTTATATACAAAGCTGATGATGATGATATTGATGAATAGAATATATAAAAAGAGTGGTGGAATTATTTTCTATTATATTTGGATACTATTTTTTTCTTATATGTTCTTCTATATCCCATTTTCGTTTCGTATTTTGATGCAATATTATCAGTATTTCCTGCATGGTGAAAATGATTTAACGCGGCCTTATCGATGAATCAGTATTGTGGAACGGGAATTCTGCACCATACATAACAGATAAGGACTATTTCTGGCACAGCGTACACATAAATATCATATTTTGTAAATCGTTTGTTCGTCTGATTGCAGTTATTGATGTAATAATAAATAAATATTAAATAATGGAGATATTAAGTTATAAGAATTTCTTTCATGTTTATTGTTTTTATATATACGAGGCTTTTCAAACTTCAGATATCTTATTGTGACCACTACCTACTGCTTCATGTCGGTCGAAATGTCGTGCCAAAAATAAAATTGTGCGACTGTATTACTCATTTCTTGGTGTTCTTATTACATAATCTTGCTTATCTTTACAGCTGGTCTTTGAGTCCTAAGTTCTATTGCAGAGTCGAACAAATTGATTTTTTTTGTTACGGCAGAATACAATTGACCTGTATTGCTATATCTATAGAACAGAAGATACCAGTTTGTTTTAATTCGACAACTATATAGAAGATATAAAAAAATACGCATTGACAGACAGTAATGCTAAAGGTGCATTGCCGAGCATCGCGGCTGACGGCTGACGTAGTCAGTCAGGCACCCAGGCATGAGCAGTCGGCCACGCGCGTCTGTTCCAGACCTCGGAGTCAGCACTATACATTTTCATGCTCAGACTATTGTCGCATCAGCTGCACGTGATCTATTACCGCAGACGCTCATAGGCCCAATTCTCCTAATTATGTTTGTTCAAATTCAGTTTCGATATAGGTAATGTCAGTGTCATACTCATGTCACAAATTATATTCTTCTAAATTAACTAATATTTGAATGTTATTAGAATGTTATCGTGACTAGATCGTAAATTGAACAATGTGCCAACGTCGAACTATAGAAGTCAAATTAGACGATAATGACATTAAATTAGCAGAATACCGATTTTGATTCAATTCAAAATCTAATCTCATTTCGTTCAAAATATAGTTTAAATGTCGCATAAAATACGAGAATTGGCTTTCATGGCTGTGATCAGCCGTGAGACACAGAAAAACGCCTATCACGTCTCCCTCAATTCCAAAGCTAAGGATCCCTAAAAAAGCGTAGGTACACAAAGTCGTGCCGTAAGATAAATTAATACCAACGTCATCCATTCCTTCTTCACGCTTATTTAAATTCGGTGAATAAGCAGAGGTCTTTCATTGTCACCTATCCGTAGTATAAGTACGAGTAGAAATGAAAAAGTTTGTATCGTTAATATTTGAATCTTTTGTATGCCAAGTTTGGAATAAGTAATGGAAGGATTTTTGAGATTAGATGTACGGTTTTGAATATCTCACTTATAAATGTATTTCATTTATTTCAAGAAAAAAATATACTTAGTAGGTATACACGGATACCTAGTACCTAGTATAGATAGGATGAAACGGAAACAGATCTAGGATGATGTATTACGTAGAAGAATAAGGCTTAACTTCTAGGTGGGTACAAGTACAATTTAGTAAGTCAATACTTACAATACAATTTAGTCAGGTAATGTTATAGTTTTTTGAGAACACACAATATAGGTTCACTCGTCTACTTAGATTATGAAATCTTAGCAGTAGACATGTATAAGCAATGCATTTAACCTACGCCTAGGAAATCTAAACTCTGAAAATGCCGACATATGCAGACTGGGAAACTTTATATCATGATCATACTGAACCATACTCGTGTCCGTAATATATTTATTTTATTTATTATTAATTTATTAATAAAAACGGTCCCAACAGAATACCAGCGCCATCTTGTGTCACAAGATGGCAATATGCTGAGTTGGGCACCGATTCAGTTTAGACACAGAATAATTAATAGTACTAAGTTTAGATTAAGTTATCTTTTAAGTTTTTATGTTACTTTCTGTTACAAACCTAAACAGAATAAACAAGTTTCTTTCTTTCAATCATACGAATTCCGACGAAATAACCGTAAACATATCCCCGTAACAAATTTTCAACTATTTAATATAAAACGTACCAATTCCAAAAGTATTAACCCGGCTATTGGAATAAATTTTAGTTCATAATCCATCGAGCGACCCATAAATATTTTAGTGTGTACATTACGGTAATCCGTTCCAATCGGGACTTATCACACACGGGTTTAACCCATCTATAACTTAACCTCGGTCACGTTCCTGCGTTTATAAGTTTAATTATCACGACATTTACAAAGACAAACCCCAACAGAGGTGAATCGTATTTGCAGAGGGTAAATTTTAGAGTAGGGTTGTATTTGAAAAGGATGTACATCCTTATTGGTAGTATATATTTTGTATGTGCAACTCTGTCATATCTCTGTACAAATTCGGCACATACAATATTGGATTAATAATATAGCTTTGAATATTCTAACAAACAATTTTGCACTCACAATGTCGACTTCTCATAAGTGCAAAAATATGTACCCAAAATGCCTTATAAAAAATATGTACCTATTTTAAGTTGGTCGGCATATAGGCATGCATTGCAAAATCCTTATTCACAGCCTCGTTCATTAAAACACATCCCGCAGAGCACTGTACCGTACAGTCAATTAGTGAACTTATGTCATTTCGAACAACGCCGATATTATAGTCGTTCTACCCTTATTATTAAACTTACCTTATCCACAAGTTACTAAGTACTGTACAAAATAAGCCACAGGATAATCAACGTTAGGTAAGGACTACACGTTCATATATAGGTTTGTATTTTACTTATTGTAATAAAACCCTTAGTAAATGTGCCTGATATCAAATAGAGGTAACTCCCACGTTATTTAGGCCTAGCGCCCACTGCTCATAGTTTAATGTTGCCTTCCTCGATAAACTAGCAAACAAATAAATAATTATTCAAATCGAACCAGCAGTTCCTGAGATTAGTGAGTTCAACCAAAGAAATTCTTCAGCGTTATAATATTAGTATAGATTTCTATCGTTAATATGTGTGTGCTAGCACGCGCGTAGTTTTTAAGATTATTGCGTTCATGCAGTAAGAAAGGCGCGTCCAGCGTCTCTTATAACATGTATAGATAGATATTGATACTTTGAGGCGTAATACGTAAATATAAAAAGTGTATTCTTCGCCTTACAGTGGCCGTTATATTCCTATCTTTATAAGTATCGCAGTCTTTATTTACATGTGATAAGTTTGGGGCCCGGCATTCGGCCGACTCATTGCGATGATAATGAGATAGCCTCGAAGAATACAACGATGAAATTTGTAGCCGCCATTCAGCCGGAGAATATATTCTTGGTTACTTTCATGAATTTTGAAAAATATCTAGCGTTGCAGTAAAAAGATTCAAAGATATTGAAGCCAAAGACTCAGTATGTAGGTCATCATCCTCATACCATTATCCCAGTTGCAACTCGGGGTCCGCTTATTAGTCTGACCCGATTTGACTGAATATTAGCTTTTCCACTGAACGACTGCTTGTCTGATCCGCTACCTAAAGAGATAGCGATATGCCATAGTTTAGACTAGTGTCGGTTTATTCGGAGGCACTGATACTGACTATAACAACTGTCAAAGATCTTCATGGCAGCCGGGACCGACGGTTTAACGTGCTCTCCGAGGCACGGGCCAAAACGATAATTAACAATTCAACTCACACATAGCTCCGATAAGTCATTTTTTCCATTGATAAATAGCCCCACAGTTGCAATAAAGTGAATATTCGTGCCTGAATTTCCAAACCATCTTTAAGGTATCACCGACCCGCA
Source organism: Euclidia mi (assembly GCA_944739405.2). Lineage (NCBI taxonomy): Eukaryota > Metazoa > Arthropoda > Insecta > Lepidoptera > Erebidae > Euclidia > Euclidia mi. The sequence continues at coordinate 45,721,908 of OX123202.2, forward strand.
GTAATTGTATCTTACTCTGTTCTCCCACCTCTGTGGCAAAACCCTTTTTATGATTTTCCACTTAACAACCTCAACATGGCCAAACCGCAAAAGCAATCTATGCTCGCATGTAATTACATACAAATTCCACAAATCAACATAGGATTTTTTACCCGAGCCATTAGAATACATAATACCGTTTTATCTGACCCAGGAACGAACCCAACTCCCGAGATATGCAAACACCGCAGTTAAAAACGTCAATTAAGTTTCACGGCAGTTTGGCCGCCAAATCTGATAACTGAATTTAAAAAGATACTATTTTACCTAAATTCAAAAAGCCTCAGTGAACGGTAGGTAAGTATTTTAAGCATCGTTTTTAAAAATAGCGTATGTACTACAAATAGCGTAGTTGCTATTAGCATAAACGCTAAAATATCATAGATACTGAATATAGTATTGAAAATAAAACATACAAAAAAATAGCATCGATGATAAAAATAACAAGGCTGCTATAAATACCATGGATGTTAAAAATAGCGTGGATGGTAAAAATAGCACGGTTGCTAAAAATATTATTCAAATTGACTGGGTGTCACCGTGTCCGCTACGTTGGACGCACCGAAAATTAAACAGCAACGAACTAAATAAAGCCATCTATTCACACGACGAAGACCGTGTTCTAGCAACACACTAACAAAGTGATACCAAATGAGTGATTAGTAAAGTTTCGCGTCACAAATTGCCGTGCCCCGCGAGGCAGGATACATTAACCAAGACTACTAACGGCCGGTCTCAATAACCTACCAATGGTTAAAAGTTAAACCTACCAGAGTTTAACTGTAACATTTAATCTATCTATTACTGCCGTTTCAATAACAAAATTCGCGCAACGCTATCTACAGTTAAAGGTAGATAGCTCGCTTGTCTTTAGTATCGCCTTCCTCCGAAGCGTTTTATTTTTGCATTTCAACTCAATTGTTTCTTGTTTTTTAATGTAACAAAATAATTTGTGTTACTGATGCAATAATAGAATAAGTACTTATTTCAAACTTTTCTTTCATAATAATACATAGACAGTCAGTTATGTTGTAAATGATTGCATTATTGACACACAAACTCAAAGCTCCCAAAGTAATAAAACGCAATTTGACAACAGACGTTACAGATGACGCTAACGGTTTTGCCGCCTTCACTTGTATTGTTCCTTTAATCGGGCAGTTCGTTCAATTGAAAGATCCAGCAGAAAGTGAGTAAAGTTGTAAAAGGCATGCTGAGTATTGTCTAAAACTTTGACATATTCAGGGTAAAATCTAGCTATCGCACGAGACTCATTCGAAACAATTCTGCTTGCTGTAGATTTTGAGATTAAATGTAAATATTTAATCAATAATGTGAAAATACCACGATCGGTACCATACGTAAGTAGGATACGTGCATAACATTCAGTACTCAAAATGAACTAAAACAAACTAAATGTTGTGAAGCATTTTACTCACTGAGAAAGTGAGAAGTGGTAACGTTTAGAGATGATAATAGGTACTTTAATTAATAATTCGTTAACACTCGTTTTATTTAATCGGAATCTGAAAGTAAATTCAGCATTCAGACTGTAAGTTCACTTTCATTAGATACGAATATAATATCTCCGTTCTTCAGATCCTGCAATTTTCGCAGAATAAAATAAACCGCCTTAATATAGTTCATTATCTCTTTAATCACTAAACAGATCCATTATTTGTTTTAAAACTAATGTTTAATCTTTTATCTACGGAGCTTAACGCCCGATTTCGAGAGATAACAAATTTTTAACAGTTAGTAATAATAACAAACCTTAGTAAGCAGGCAATACGATATTGAAACGCTTAACTTTTTTTTTCTATGGCTCCACTTAACTTTGGTAAGCGTCCAGCCCTCCCAAAGATAGACCAAAGATAAAGATAGAAATTCTTATCTAAGTAAGTTTATTAAAACGCAGATATGCGCCGACCGCTACTTTTGGTAGCGAATTCAACTGATAGTTAAAGGTAGTTAGGTTATTGAAACCGGCCGTAAGGGATGTGTTACAAGAGGGATGTGGCACACAGGCTACTAATACAGCGACATCTAGCGGTCGTTACATTGAAACATCTTAAGTCACGGGGCTGTTGTGGTTGGCTTACCTGATTGCTAAACTAATTATGACAAAACTTGGGTAAGAGTAAGCTTTTAAGAATGATATTCGTGGACTAAGCCGGGAGTCTAGTTAATAATGTAGGAATGATAATAAGTTTCTAATAGCTAAAAAGTTTAAGACATCTAAATCCTAATAATCTAATTGGCAAAAGCATCTTAAGCACTAATAATAACCTACATTTCAATTGATTAATGAACGAAATCGCAAGCGGAAGTAGCTTAAAACCACAATAATATTTTCAATCATTAATTGGTTTGTAAATGTGGCTCTTATCAGCTTATCACTAAACAAGCGTCCTGAAACCTTATAAGTGATCGGCAAAGTTCAGCATTACAAATTGCAGGTGACTCGCAATAAATTAATCAACACCAGCGAAGGAGGTATGCGGTGAGGAGACGGTTTAGCGACATCTAGCGATCGTTCCAGTCAAACGTCTCAAGTTACGCGGTTATGTAAAGTTCTCGGGGAGGGATTGATAGTATCGTTTAGGAGTGGTTATCTGTGTGTGTTTTGCATATTATGTAAGGTGGCACGAAATAACTGATGGTATACTTGTAATAGTTGATAGGAAGGTTTGCGGGACATTCATTTGTTATTATGTGAATTTCCTAAACATAGAAAGGGTGAAGATTTTGAAGTATTTGAAAGTATTATTAGTTTTGATGGAACATACGCTTTATTTAAAAACTTGGTTTTCTTGTAGAAAATCTTTCCAATTTAATAAATAATTTTGATAGCAATTTATTCCAGTCATAATAACCAGCACAATTTCACCTGATGCCAATGAATCATCTGATATGAATCTGATGATAATGACTATTGATCAGCATCAGCCTTTAGCAGTCCACTGCTGGACTAGGCCCTTCCTTTGAAAGGAGGAATTGGCCTACTATACCACGCTGGCCAAACGGGTTAGTATAAGGTTTGTATCAAGTTTTCCTTCTCTTACAGTGCTGTTCTCTGCATAATATGCTCCGTCTGTCGGCTCTTACGACACCCATGGGGTGATATGGGGTGGTGACAAACCGTATTCTTAATCCGTCACTACACGGATAGAATATAAAAATAATTGATATAATCACTATTACAGTACTGCAAATAAATAACCAAATAACCCTTATGCGAAACAACCACCAGTAAAATCAATTAATCAAAAACAACGTGACCGGGCGGGGAATCGAATCGGGACACACCAATTCCCTCACACCTGTTACTCGCTAGAATAAACAAAATCAGTGAGAAAGGTTTCGACGCCGATGTGTGTTCATCAACCACCCTTCACCTCTCAACCATGACATATCGCATTAAGTGGATCATACATTAGTGAATTCACTGCAGTAATGAGGGATTGGGGGAAAATTACGAGCGAAAAACTTACGGTTGACTCCTTGACTCCCAACTTTCGTTTTATTTTTACAGTCAAACGTTGTTTATATTTTATTGATGTATATGTTATTGTAAAAGCCCGAAACACGGTCATTCTTAAGATTTTCCAATAAATTCTAAGATTTACCAGCATGAGGCGGAGGCGGCGTACTTCTTGCAGCCAGACCCCCTTACTATATCTCAAGCTTGAGTGTAGAGACAGAGCAGGGCAACGAAATTGTGCATATGTTACTAGGGGCCGCGTATGTTTTATTTGCTGTGTTATTTACTTAGCACCAAATGTACCTGATGTTAGATATTATGCTATTTTCAACTGCATAAGAAAATTACTTAAAGATTAAAGTTACCAACTGTAATAATAGGTGATTTTAACCTTGACTCAACGAGCTCTTCAGTTCGCACGGACTTTGAATTATTCCTTGCAGAATGTAATCTCTTACAGAAAAACAGTGTAATGAATGAACTTGGACGCATGTTAGATTTAGTATTGGTCAATGCAATTGTGGTGGAAGTTTCGGTTTCGGTTTGCACTGGGTTGGTGCCTGATGAAGTACACCATAAACCTTTAGACATCTCATTAGATATTAGCACACCATATCGCCACAACGAAAATATTCGTAGTCGTATAAATCCGCCCACACTTACGTCTGAGTTAAATTTTCGTAAGGCTGATTTCTTAACACTCTACACTAGACTCACAAACATCAACTGGGATCCTATTTATTCATGTGTAAATGATGATGATGCAGTAAATATTTTCTATAGCCTAATACGTACTACATTTTTAGAAACTGTCCCGTTCAAGAAAGTCGGTCCAAAACATTTCAGTTATCCAGAATGTTTTCTTCTAATAACCTTTAATAAACTTAAGAACGAATATCATAGGTTATACAAGCTATATAATAATCAATTTTACTATGCTTTCTTTACATACTATAGACGCTTAGTGAAAAGTAACCTTAAAGCAGATTATTTATTGTACACAAATCGTATACAATCAAACATTGGGCGGGATCCTAAATCCTTCTGGGCATTTATAAAGAATAATCGTAAGAACAATGAACAGGAATTCGGCGATATGTCTTCCACGCAAGTCGTCGAGGCTTTTTCCAATTATTTTCGTAGTAATTTTCTACCGAACTTACCTTACTTAAACTTTGAAAAGGCAATTGAAAAAGCTTACTTATATCCGGATGTCACACAACATATAAACATCGAGTACATCCATGAAAACGATGTTCGTAAGGCCTTACTTCGACTGGCTCCTACATATACAAAGGGTCCAGATGATGTACCACAATTTTTGGTTAGGGATGGTTACAAAATATTCACTAAACCTTTACAGTTTATATTCAATCTATCGCTAAACACTAGTGTATACCCTACTACCTGGAATACGTCTAAAGTCATTCCAGTACACAAAAGCGGAAATAAATCCGACATTAAAAACTACAGCCCGATAGCTATCCTCTCTGTATTCGGTAAGGTTTTGGAATCTATTTTAAATAAAAAGATCCACGATGAATTGCAGGGTTGGTTTGCGGAGGAGCAACATGGATTCTTGCCGAGACGTTCTACTACCTCAAACCTACTTAACATTGTTACTCTACTGACCAAAAATATTAATGATAAGGTACAAGTAGACGTAGCCTATTTTGACTATCAGAAAGCATTTGATAGGGTTGATGGTGATGTGCTCTTAGAGAAATTGGCAAGGGCAGGTTTCTCTCGACCACTGTTAGCATACTTTACTAACTATCTATTTGATCGTAAACAGTACATATCATATAATGATCTATAAGTCGTATCATATAAAGTCTTCGTTGTATCCTGTGACATCCGGTATAGGTCAGGGCAGCAGTTTAGGGCCGTTGTTGTTCCTAATTTTTATCAATGACCTGCCAGAACATGTAGAACACTCCACAATACTAATGTTTGCGGATGATGTTAAACTCGCGCTACCAATACGTAATCCTATGGACACAGCCAAACTCCAACGTGACATCAACAGCTTATACAACTGGAGCACAAACAACAAACTTGGTCTAAACGTTAGCAAGTGTGCAGTTATGTCATATTCGAATGCAAAATCACCTATTTATAATAATAATAATAATAATATCATTTATTGCGTCAAACATGGTAGGTATTACATAGGTGTTACAGTAGATTTGTTTCACATATTTGGCTGTTATACAGCGTGCAACATCAACATTGAGACAGTCAACTATAAATCATAAAATATAAATTAACAATACAAATTAACAATGTCTATGCCTTATTCGTTCAATGTTATAAAAATTACATGGATTTTTATTAAAAAATTCTTCAATAGAATAATAACATTCCCGCAACAACCACTTTCGTAATGCGCTACAGAAATTATTGTATGGCAACACAGTTATCGATTTCGGCAGTGAGTTATAAATTAATGGGGCCATATAGTCGCAACTTTTCCTGAACATTTCTGATTTGGGGGCGGGTATTTTGTAGTCCAGATGCGTTAGTTTTCTTCTATTTTTACTATCAACTTGTTCAAATAAATTGTTATTAGACCGTAGAAACTTTGAAATTTCATAAATATATATGCAGGGAACAGTAAGTAAGTTTTGAGACTTAAATACAGGTCTGCAGGAGTCACACCAATTCATGCCGAACATTGCACGAATGCATTTTTTTTTGTGCAAGAAAGATTCTCGAGATGTCGGTTGAATTTCCCCAGACTATTATACCATACCGTATGATTGAGCATATGTAAGCATGGTACGTGATTAAGCATGTATGCCTGGACATGATATTTTTTATCTTTTTTAAGGCAAATACGAAGCTGTTCATTTTGCTACAGATTATCTCAATGTGGTTTTTCCATGAGAGATGTTCATCTATAGTTACACCCAGAAATTTAGTGTTGTATACCTGCTTAATAATGTTGTAATTAAAGTTCATATTTACATTTAATGGCTTACATTGCCAGGGTCTGAAGTGTAAGGTATTAGTTTTGGTTAAATTGATTTTTAATTTATTGGTATCTAGCCATTTGGTTACCTCATTTAACGCATCCTTTAATTCTATATTTATATTCTGTTTTTTATTAAACTCTATGATAATAGTAGTGTCATCTGCGAATAAGACACATTGATGTTTAATCGACTGAGGCAGGTCATTTACATAAATTAGATATAGCAACGGACCCAAGATGCTGCCTTGTGGCACGCCACAGTAGTTAATTAGTGGTTCCGAATCAAAATCTTCCAAAGTGTTGCTTAGTTGATTAATTTTTACTATTCTAGTAATCTGTTTCCTTTCGGTCAGATACGACTGGAACCATTCTTTAGCTGGACCTCGAATACCATACCGCTCCAATTTATTTAGGAGTCTATCGTGATTAACTAAATCAAAAGCCTTACTTAGGTCTAAGAATAGAGCACAGGAATATTTATTATTATTCATATTTGTCAATATTGCCTTTACTAATGTGAAAATCGCTAATGAGGTTGATCTATTTTGACGGAAGCCATATTGTTGATCAGCTAAAATTTTGAACTTTTCTAAAAAAATAAGTACTCGCTTGTACATTACCTTTTCAAATATTTTTGACAATATTGGTATTAACGCTATTGGTCTATAATTACTCATGTCTGTTTTGGTTCCTTTTTTATGTAATGGTTTTATCAGAGAGAGCTTCAATCTCTCAGGGAAACACCCTTGAATGAAAGAAAGGTTAATTATGTGAGCTACAGGCGGTGAAATATATAGAGATATTCTTTTAATTAGATCAGTGCCAATATTATCATAACCACTTGACTTAGTGTTTTTTAACGATTTTATAATATTATAGACTTCTGCAGCACACGTAGGTTCTAAAAGTAAACTATTTTCATATTTTTTTATTATATTGTCAGAGTGATTATTATATACATTATTTTTATTATTATTCATTATGTCATTAAATTGAGTATTATTAGAAATGTCAACGAAATATTTATTAAATTTATTACAAATGTCAGGTCCAGATGTCAGTGATACAGAATTGTCCAAAATATTCGTTATGAATTCTTTCGGTGCCGTGCTACCCATGGTGTGCTTTACAATATCCCACGTGGCTTTAACTTTATTTTGTGAGTAGGCCATTAGTCTTTGGTTACACAATGCTTGAAGCCCGCACATACATTTTTTCAACAATTTTGAGTATATTAGGTATTTATTTTTATTCTCACAATTTTTATTTGCGTAATATTTATATCTCAGCTTTCTCTTAGTTTTACTGCTATTTTTAATTCCTTTCGTTATCCATTTAGATTTTTTAGAATTATGTAATATTTTTTTCAGTCTGATATAAGGGAAACACAATTTGTAAAAGAGTGTCAATGTGTCATGAAAATTATCGAAAGCTTTATTAGTATCCGATATATCGAATATTTCATTGAAACTTAGACAGCTAATATACTCGACAAATTTGTTGACATACTCTTTGCTCAAATTATTTACAGTCGTGAAATAGTAGTTTTTTCCCCGTAATATTGGATGTTTGATTGTAATTATTTGAGCTGTATTATCAGAAAGATAGAAATTATATGTTTTACCCGTGACATTGTTTATGTTACTAATAATATTGTCAATGCACTTATTAAACCTAGTTGGTTCGTCTATGTGGTATTGCATTCCGTAATTGAGAAGAAGTTCTTTAAATGTCGTACTGTTTTTGTCAGAATTTTGTAAATCAATGTTAAAGTCGCCACAGACTATAATTCTAGATTTTTTGTTTTGGAGATTTGTTAATGTTTTATTTAAGTTATCAAAGAAAATATTCACATCAGAATTTGGAGTTCTATAGATGCAAAGTACAATTATTTTTAGCATTTTAATTTCAATACCACATATTTCAAAGTGTTTATCAATGGCAAAGTCACTTACGATATTTAGATGAGTGCTGTCATATCCATTCCTACACAATATGCATGTGCCTCCACGCCGTTTATCTTGACGAGCATATATTGAGGCAAGGTAGAAATTTTTTATATTCAAAAACTTTTCCTCAGTTTTTTTTTATAAAGTGTTCACTTAAACATATAATAATTATATTTTCATTAACATCATACTGAAGGTCATGTAGTACTACCTCTAACTCTTGCATTTTATTTAAGACTCCGGCAATATTTTGGTGAAAAACTGCATACCTATCACACTTAGCCTCGAAAAAATCCGTTTCAGCTGTCATTTCCGTTTGTGACATTTTCTTTACTGATGGGAAGTAATACGGTATTGTACCTTTTTTTGGATTTAAAGGACTACTAGGTCGCGGAAGAGAACCGCGAATTGAAGAACGCATTTTATGAGATTCACCTTTCTGTTTCACTATGTTGCTTGTTAATTTGCGGTTGTTGTATGACAGGAAGTCATTATTGTAATGAGTAACATTAATTTCATGTATTATCTGTTTAGCGATGTCCTGCGTATTGTCTATTGCCAAATAAGTACAGTTATTGAAATTTTGAGTAACAAGTCTTAATTGTTGATTGAGCTTAAGTTCATTGAGATATCTATTATAGAATACATTAACTACAAATATATTACAATTGTTAAAAGATTTTAACGCTATAGACATTGCTGACATAAACTCAATTGGATTTGAGTCATTACTCCCTGTCATAATAACTACGTTATCATCTTGTGTCAATGTTTTCGCTAAGCTACTACAGTTCTTTAACACATATTTTGTTTTAGCACCCGGTTTCCGTATAGATTGTACTTGAACATCTTGACATTTATGCAGGTTGTGTTTGTTATTTAGTAGTCTCTGTGCAACTCCTCTACCTTGATTGTCCGAAAGTAGAATTATTTTGCCTGTGTTTCTAGTGGTTTTAGTAACCTTGCTGCATCTCAATTTATCCGTCAATATTGTGTCTCCATTTTTTCAATTTTTACATTGAAGTTTCTCATTTTCTATATTGATGTTAATTTGCTGACTGAAATCATTCTTATGTATTATTTGAGTGCTTTCCTGAGAACATTTAGGGGTATCAAAGTCTAGTTTTCTTGGAGGGATGTGAGAAGTCGCCTTTGTCAGTTCTCTCTTTTTTCTTTTTGAAGTGGTCGACGTTGACAAATGTTTACTAGTGCTTAAACCAGTACATATTTTTTTGAGATGCTCATTTTTCTTAATTTCATGTTGTAATTTCTGTGGCAGGGAAACATTATTTAAATTTAGCGTCTCAATTTCAGAGTGAGCACTCATTAATTCTTCCTTCTTATAATACTTCCTTCATTATAATACTTATACTCTTAATAATGACAGCCTTAATAGAGTATCAACCATACGAGACCTGGGAACGCACTTTGACACCCAGCTAACATTTAATTACCACATAACACAGACATGCAATACATTTCTGCAGAAAACTTGGTTTTGTTATTCGTCAAATAAAATCTTTCACTGAAAGACAGGCTATAGTAGTATTGTTCAATATTCGTAGCATTATGGAGACTAACAGTGCAATTTGGAATCCACACGAAAAAAAATACAGGTTAGTGCTCGAGAGAATCCAAAAAACATTTATACGCTACCTGTACCTTAAAATACATGGATATTATCCTTACATGTACCCCACCCCTTTTGTATAAGGAATGGTTTGTTACCAAACTTTAGAAGTGAGAAGAAATCTTGCCTTAGTAAAATATTTCATCCGTCTCATACGTGGGACACTCACCAACCCATCCAGACACTCACTTGGTCCGCGTAACCGTCCTCTATTTCATATACCAACAAATATAACCATAACCCTGTTACATAGTCCTTTGTACTTGGCACTTAGCCATATTAATAACTTATTGACATTGGATGAGACTCTTGATTTGTTTAGCGACAGGGAACCGAGACTTCTAACTGCTACTATACGTTACTTGGAGGGTATTTCTACTCCAAGTACAATTTGTTACCAATAATTCTATTTTTATATGTTATTTATTTAAAATTTTGTTTCTTATGTTGTATCCTTTAATTATATTTTTATGTAAGTGTGTTGTACCTACCTATCTGTCTTAGATTTATTTACTTTGCTCTTTTAACTATTATGCTATTTTAAGATACAATATGTAATTATTAGATTTACTATTATATACTTGCCAATAACTTATACGTGTGGTGTTACTGTTAGTGTAAGTTGGTAAATGACCGAATTTACCTACATGTTATGTGCGTAGAGACATTTAAACACAGAGTGGAAACTGAGTACTTTAACATTGATAACCCACTCCCATGCGGGCGAAATCTAGTTTACAATATTAACATAACATAACTTCACGCCTTTTATCGCCGGAGGGGTAGGCAGAGGTGTATTACACACTCACATTTCGCCAGTTATGTTTAGGTCCCAATGTAATAGGTAGGTAGCGAGCCTATTGCCATCTACCGGGCACATTATTAAGCGAGCGATAATTAACATTTGTTAATACACACATAACTTCGAAAAGTCAGAGGTGTGTGCCCGGGGTACCTGGGCATCGAATCCGAGACCATCGTCTCGGCATTCCGTTACATACACCACTGGGCTATCGCCGCCTGTCTACAATATTATGTTTGTATAAAACAATATTAGGAGATACCGAGATACAAGTTAAGTTTTCTCATATATGAAAGTCGTATGTTTAATTTAACCTTGGTTAAACTTATTAGTTTTGGGCGCTCACAGCAGCGATAAATTAACTCTTTTTTTATACGTAGAATAAAGGCTGTCAGACATACTAAGGTCAGACAATAGATACTATTGTCCTTGGACGCCTAGACTAGGTCTCTTGGGCGCCAAAACGTATCGCAAACATGAGCGCCAAGTCTAATTGTAGCAATAGTCTTTATTAGTGAGCTTAGGAAAATAATATGTTTAGCGAAAGCTACGCAGCAATAATGAAGATCAGCTTATAAATAAAACTGATAGGACATATGATTTTATTTAGTAAACATACCTATTAGAAAATGATTTGTATCATAATAAGAATTATAACAAAACCCTGAGGCCCAGCTTATAAGATTACCACTAGGTATACGACGCCTGCACTTAGTTATAACTACTGCTGCTAAAGAATTTTTTTCAAAACGAAATTATTTATTCCTCCTAGACTTCATATTAGAAATAGCAACAGTAGTAAAGAAGTCAAACAAGGCTTACTGGTAACGGATATAGTTGCAGTATTCGACTTAAAACTGTGACATAATGCTTGATAGCTTCATCATGATTTATTGGTAAGTTTATTTTATTTTCGTATATTTTTGTTATTATACGCATAAGTTTATTGAATTATACCGGAAAGCATAGTAGTATCTCTGGTAAATATATATAATCTCTGGCATAGTGGTCTAAAGGTATAAATACATATGTATGACCAGACTTCTCAGGCTCAGCCGATTCGTGTCACTGCGGCAAGGCACAGCAACTTAAATCGCCTGTGTAAAAATGTCCTTAGTGGGACGAAGTACCGACAGTTAAAATTAAAGCAATATAAATATTTGTGAATTAAAAACATGTTTATTAATAAACGTAAAATCTGAATCTATTTGGAGTGATATCAGGGGCCATTCTCGCGCGTATAGAGAAATCTCTAGTTTATATACTAAAGAATATTCTCAGATATCTATGTTCTCAACGCTTTGTAAGTTCAGTATCGAAGGTTTTTGAATAAAGGGCAGATGCGCGGGTAAACCCTAAGAAAAGATGTTAATACACTTAGGGTAACACCGGTCTAATAAATTGAGCGCTCACTGAGGCGAGGCGGCTTCCAAACTAGTGAATTTGTTCAAAGGAATTCGTCTAAATATTTTACTGTAATATTTACTTTATTTGGATAATGTATTTCGTTATGGTCCGTACTACAAAAACAGATCCGAAATATAATGGACTAACGCGATTGAAGCATACATATCTAGGTATAGTTAATATTATAAGGCTGAACAGTTTGTTTGTTTGAACGCGGTAATCTAAGTCTCGTCCGATTTAAATAATTATTTTTGTTTGATAGCTCATTTCTCGAGGAAGGCTGTGTGCCACATAACATCACGCTATGGCCACGGGTGCAAAGCAGGAGCCCTTAATAACGCGGGTATAATCGTGGCCTCAGCTGTTGCGTTAACGAACACAATTATTTAAGTAAAAGCACTTCTTTTTCTCTAATTTTTCGACTGGATTGTGCCTAAGCCAATATAAGTTACCTAAGTGATAATATATACATAAAGATAATTGAAAGTTCAATTCTAGAGACTTAGCTGTGTAAGAGTTGATGTATTTTGTAGACTAATGCTTTATTTCGGGAGGGCCCGGGTTCGGGAGGGCGAAAGTGTTACGGAGTTTTTCCGAATTTTTAGTAGCAGCACGGAGACTGGAAATGTGCCCGGTAACATCAATTGGCTCGTTCCCTATTACGTGGGGTATATTACATCTCTATATCTCATGTCCGTGTGGTGACGGATTAAGAATACGGAATGTCACCACCCCATATCATCCCATGGGTGTCGTAAGAGCCGACAGCGGGAGCATATTGTGCAGAGAACAGCACTGTAAGAGAAGGAAAACTTGATACAAACCCTATACCAACCCGTTTGGCCAGCGTGGTATAGTAGGCCAATTCCTCCTTACAAAGGAAAGGCCTAGTCCAGCAGTGGACTGTTAAAGGCTGATGATGATGATTACATCTCTGCCAACCCCTGCGGGAATATGGGCGAGAGTCTACAATAAATGAAAATAAAAAGAAAACCAACCCTTCATTTAAGTGCAGTATCTGCTTGTCTTACTTAGACATTAGAATACATTGAAATAAGCAAAAACCTTCTTTATAGGTTATCTTTCAATTGTCCTGATTTAGGTCCAAGGACGAAGTTCAGTTATATTTAGTCCTTGTTTCGTAACAAGGCCTTTCAAATTTAGCAAAGAGGACGACGCTACAGAAATTTTTCAAGAATTACTACAACGTCAATTTACGTTAATCCGTTTATAGAAATACTTTTGTTCTGTTAGTATTCTGTTAATTTGATGATAGGTAACGCACGCAATGGCCTTTATCTATAAGCTAGAAGATTCCCGCAGCTAAGCCCACAAATTTCTGTCCGATCTCGTGGGAGGCTTCGGACAATCCCTGAGTCCACCCCTACGGTTCTCTAGGAACATACATGCGAAATTTAAGTTTCTTACGCAGAATAATTTTGGTTGTGCGTTTTCTGTCAGACAGTCACTTTATACCTATGCAGTTATTAACATTCTGCATGACGACATATAAGTAAAGGGACAGTGTGATACTCTAAGGTGGCATGTTCAAGACTAGTTCTTTGACTTACTTACAAATTCCTCGTATAACAATAATCACCTACTTATCTGTAAGTAGTGTTTGCCACTAGCCACCGAAGTTCTTGATTTTTTAACTTTCATCCTATTTTATGCATCTGTAATTTTAATTATCATAGCCTATACGCACATTTGTCTGTGTATATGTCTACCTAATTGTCATAGACTTTACTTCAATCTCTATGGAAACATTCGCCATGATATGCTTCATATGAAGTAATAGAATATTGAAAGGTACATTTTTGGATTATTCTGACAAATAAAAGTTAATAAAACCTACCTGTTGCCTAGCTTACACACGCAACTTGCGTGCAAGTAGGTATATAGTTAAACTCGATTCCGTTTATCTGAACTTCACTTTGGTATTGCGTGATGAAATCGTTAACACGTGCCGGAATGTCATACCTGAAACAAAACAAAGAGTTTTATTAATTTCCTCGCTGCGGCACTTCAATAAGCATGCACATATTATGTAAACTTCTCTGCTCTGAGAGTATGGCTAGAGTGTTGATTTATCTCGCGGTTCACAAATGCACCGAGTGGTTTGGGTTCAACCCCATACGGGAGAATACTTTAGGTTATAAATGACTAGTTGGGTGATATTTGCATACGTTTGTGAAATATTTCTAAAAACTAACGCGATACAAGATTTAGGTACAAAGAGAGCGGGCGCGGTCTCTTAGATAATACTCGTTATAAGAGAGCCGATAGACTCGCCCGTCAAGAATAATAAAGATTTGCCGAAAAATATTGCAGAGATTAAGAGAAGAATCATTAAAATGTTGAATGCATGTCCCACCTTCAACTTTCTAATGTTTTTCTTGTTTTATTGCAGTACATACTATGGACAACTTAATCATTTCAACCTAGTGCGATGATCCTATCTAAAACGCTGCCGTGCACTTTTATTGACCTTATTCACCTGAAAACACATTATTAACAAACACTTTTCTTTAACCCTATAACAACCAAAAACTAAAAATATTTTCACCACAACTTCTGTATTTCTATACAGGTAAGCGAATTCAAAACGCATTACCGTTATTCAGTCTCGCCATTTTTGTAAGGAAGCTGCAAAATTATTATATATAAATTTTTGTGTATTGTGGTGCGCCGGTGGCGGCGAATGGATGCCCTTAAACCCAACACCACATACGTTAGAGATGTGAGTCATTAGTTATATTGTTATCGGATATTTGGTGCAGTACAGCGAACGTGTGGGAAAAATATAACATGGTGCTGGATAGTGTAATTTTTCTAATAGTTGATATCTTTGTACTGTCAGAGTAGGTAAATGAAGTATGGAGAATGAAAGTTGGAGCGTGATATCCGGTCAAGATAGTGCATCCGAGCTGTAAGTAGCAAGGTAATGTTTTCTTGGTTTTCGATAACTTATACAATTATATATGTGGTTATAGCGAGACCTGAACTAGAGCCTAGAACCTACCTGAGCCCTAAGAGTGCAGCGAAAGGCAAGTGGAGAGACCGACAGACTGCTACGCAAAGGGACCTCGGGTTCGAATCCACGGCACGCACCAATGACTTTTCGAAGTTAAGTGCATTTTTAATAGTTAATTATCGCTTGCTTATCGGTGAGGGAAAATATCGTGAGGAAACCTGCATGTCTGAGAGTTCTCCATAATGTTCTCGAAAGACATGTGAAGTCTGCCAACCCGCACTTGGCCAGCGTGGTGGACTATGGCTTTACCCTTCCCATAGTGAGAAGAGGCCCGTGCCCAGCAGTGGGGCAGTATAAAGGGCTGATGATGACATAGCGGACTTCAAAAACACTCAGAACCCAACATTACATCCAGGGTTGGATTACACTCTTTAGTAACACACAAGGGTTGTCTCTTGTGGGAATCGAAACCACACCACGTAGCACATTGGCAATATCGAGGCGACCACTTACACCTCTGCATACATAATGTAACTTAACCAACACAAAAAGAAAAACATCAAAACAAGAAATATTGTCTAGGTATTATGTAAGTAGTTCACTTGAGTGTTCATCAGACAAAACGTTAGACGAAGTGACGTAACTTACAGATAGTTTCACAAACATGCGTTAGACTTTCTGCCACAGATAACAGAAAGTACAAAATGGCCGACAGTAACCTAAACGGTTATATTTGTTTAATTCTATAATTATTATCGCTTTTAGTAGGTACTGATCGAAAGATCATCATGATACCAAGTACGTACCTATATGATTTTTATATGTTTGTTGAAGTTGTTGGCGTACTCATTGAAGGGGCCGATTCGCTGTTTACTACTGTGCTTAGAGTTCAAGGTTCGATTAGACATTAACGTGTGTGCCTAAATAGTAGTTTCCCTATGTTGTAGTTATTGGCATGGATGGCGTAGAGCGTAAAGCCTCCGCTTTAGTGTTATGGGTTCGATTCGACAATAATATGTAAGCCTAAATTGTTGTTTTAAGTGTGGGTGTTCTATGTCCGTTGTCAGACAAGGGGTTGCAAAATTTCTTTAGTAAAGTTAGCGACTGAACCTATTACTTTTTATCGTACTCTATGGAGACGGAACCAGAAACTCGGATAGCGCATTGCAGACTTTTGAAGTATCTAACG
The DNA here is from genome assembly GCA_944739405.2 of Euclidia mi. Lineage (NCBI taxonomy): Eukaryota > Metazoa > Arthropoda > Insecta > Lepidoptera > Erebidae > Euclidia > Euclidia mi. The sequence continues at coordinate 45,738,362 of OX123202.2, forward strand.
AGGCCAACTTAGTGCCTTAAGCACAAATTTCGTACATTTTCTACGCGGTAATAGAAAATATACAGAAATGGTTTTTAATGAACTAAGTTTGCCTCTTTTCACACCACATAATACACATAATTATTCTCACAAAAACACTCCTACTACACAGTAGAAACACAATTAAAACTTCGAACTGAGGCAGATACGTAACAGGCCTAGATTCACACAATACTCTTGCGTTGCTAAAAAAAAAACAAATCAAGGAAGCCACAATAACGACGAGCAAAGAGTACGATTGATTCTGACAGCTCACAGTTATTATTTTCACGCAAATATCGACTCAAGAAAACAGATTCTAAGAAATATTTCGACAATGTAGGCCTGAATTTCTTCGAGAAGTATGGATGCAATAAAATGTTGGTCTATAGGCTTTTTTCTGTACATATTATTGTACCAGCTGCTTCCTTCATTTTATAATGAGTACTACCAGGCCGGGCGCACTTCGCATTTTAGGTACAAACTTACAAGTACCTCGGCCGACCATGTCGACATGGTTGGACTTGACTTGGATTTAGTGGGTTGCCGCGCGCCGCTCACATTATATAAACGCCTTTAACAACAAAAATGTATCACAAGTCTAATGCAAAGTATTGCTCAATTAACTGTGTGTCGAAAGCGACTTGAAAATTTGATTTTATTTATATTACGAGAGCAACTTGAAAATTTGATTTTTTGTTTGTTGAGATATCTCAACGATTATGGTGTCAAATTAAAGATCTAGTTCAAAAACCATTTTATCTGTTTGAATCATGTAAATCGGTCCACGCGTTTAGGAAATAACTAAGAATCAGTATATTAAAAATGTAAACAACCAGCATTTTTGTGGTTTTTGTTCTACGAGCTCAAATAGTGGGATAGGATACTTATAGGATAATTATTTATTATTAGGTAAGTGGTCAAGTAGGTAGATAGACGATGAATAAATATTGTAGTTGCAGCGGCAAGTCAACAACCCTAGCGCGCCACTCCGCGCCTGACAGCGACAGCGTTATGTGTTAGAAAAGAACGGGAACGATTAGGTGAATATCGCATTAGGCACTGAGTGCTTATGCGAGCTGAATTGCACTTTGTTGCTTAGTAGCAAGAGTCGCAATTTCAATACATTGGTTTGACAAGTGAATCTTCTGTACGTTAGTACTATTAATTAGTCTGTGGTACTACTGTCAAAATCACCGAATTTTCAAACCAGATAACCCTTACTTTAGAGCCACGGGGGTAAAAGATTTTAGTATATGTCAGCAATGGTTGCATGTAATTCTATACATATGATTAGAATCTTGCTCTTGTCAAATATTAATATTCTACTTTCAATGGAGACGTGTTATTTGCAATCTATACTAATATAATAAAGCGGAAGAGTTTGTTTGTTTGTTTGTTTGTTTATTTGTTTGTTTGTTTGTTTGTTTGAACGCGCTAATCTCAGGAACTACCGGTCGGATCTGAAAAATTCTTTTTGTATACGATAGCCCAGTTATTCCGGAAGGCTATAGGCTATATAATATAACGCTTCGACCCTTTGTGGCCGGGCAAAAGGCTAAAAAGGCTAAAAGATAATGTCGGCTATTCTCAGGAACTAGCAGTCGGATTTCAAAAATTGTTATTGCCTATGATAGCCCAATTATGCCGAAAGGCATATAGGCTATATAAAATTACGCCACAACTTATAGGGGCCAGACAAAAATAATAAGATGGTCAGACGAGAAGGGGGAGGGTTGGATCAAAGGCAAAAAAAGGCTAAATGAATAGGATACAATCTATATGGGTATCGTTTTCGGCATTTCCGGGACACTGATTAATAATATGAAATTTATTTAGTGATCCAAGATGGCGGACGGGAAATCAAAGATGGCGGATGGGAAAATTTAAAAAATCAATATGGGTATCACCTTCGATATTTTAAGGGGTGGGGAATCGAAATACAACATCTATTTCGTGATCAAAGATGGCGGATGGGCAATCAAAGATGGCGGATGGGAAAATTTAAAAAAATCAATATTGGTATCGTCTGCGTTGTTAAAAGGGATGGAGAATCCAAATACAACATCTATTTCGTGATCAAAGATGGCGGATGGGATTTAAAAAAACATTCAATATGGGTATCGTCTCCCATGTTTAAAGGGATGGGGAATCTAAATACAACATCTATTTCGTGATTCAAGATGGCGGATGGGAAATCAAAGATGGCGGATGGGAAAATTTTTAAAAATCAATATGGGTATCGTTTCTGATGATTTAAGGGATGGTGAATCCAAATACAACATCTATTTCGTGATCAAAGATGGCGGATGGGTTTTTTTTTAAATCAATATGGGTATCGTCACCGATGTTTAAAGGGATGGGGAATCCAAATACAACATCTATTTCGTGATTCAAGATGGCGGATGGGAAATCAAAGATGGCGGATGGGAAAAATTTAAAAAATCAATATGGTTCGTGATTCAAGATGGCGGATGGGAAATCAAACATGGGGGATGGGAAAGTTCAAAAAAATCAATATCGGTATCGTCTGCGATGTTAAAAGGGATGGGGAATGCAAATACAACATCTGTTTCGTGATTCAAGATGGTGGATGGGAAATCAAAGATGGCGGATGGGAAAAAATAAAAAAAAAACAATATGGGTATCGTCTCCGATATTTTAAGGGATGGAGAATCCGAATACAACATCTATTTTGTGATCAAAGATGGCGGATGGGATTTTTTTTTTAATCAATATGGGTATCGTCTCCGATGTTTAAAGGGATGGGGAATCCAAATACAACATCTATTTCGTGATTCAAGATGGTGGATGGAAAATCAAATATGGCGGATGGGAAAAATTTTAAAAATCAATATAGGTATCGTCTCTGATGATTTAAGGGATGGTGAATCCAAATACAACATCCATTTCGTGCTCAAAGATGGCGGATAGGAAATTAAAGATGGCGGACGGGATTTTTTTGTAAAGTCGATCATCGGAGAAAATACCCATATCTTCTCCGATGTTTTAAGGGATGGCGAATCCAAATACAACATCTATTTCGTGATCAAAGATGGCGGATGGGAAATATATAATAATATAAAAAAAAGTTATTATTGGTGGTGAAAAAGTGGTAGTGGTATTTGATGTTCGATGCAGATAATGGCTATGTTCAGTGGATACCTCTCCTACGGAACCCTTCATGGGCGAGTCAGACTTGCACTTGATTTAATTATTTAATAGCCATAGTATTTAATAGTATTAGTAATTTTATCATATCCCTAGATCAGTGATCTAACCATATCACTCATATACCACCTTCTCATCTCCTTACAATAAGTTAGTTTTTCTACCCTAGAAATAATTTATATGGCAAAACAACTTTGCCTAGCAATTAAGAGATTAAAAACTGATGTTCTTGGTAACTTTGTTCTGAATAAGTTGGAAAAGAGTTAAAAATTAATATAAAATGTAAATACATTAATAAGGCGATACGGAGTTCGCCGGGACAGCTAGTATCATATAAGGACGTATTAATATCCGGATGAAGTCTAGAAATATGTATGTACTATGTACAGAGTGGGCACTCAACAAATGGACATATTTTATTCTTTCAAAAAGACTGCCTCGGTGGTAAGTGGTAAGCGTATGCGTCTGCTGATCGGAGGTCCCGGGTTCAATTCCCGGGTCGGGCAAAAGTTTTACTGGGTTTTTCCAAATTCTCAGTAGCAGCACGTAGTCTAGCAACGTGTAACGGCAATAGGCTCGCCCCCTATTACGTCGGACTTAAAATGCATGAGGCGAAATATGGGTGTAATATTACACCTCTACCTACCCCTTCGGGGATAAAGGCGTGAGTATAAAAAAATATCAAGAAGACTATTTTGCTTTGCATGATTGTATTAATATAGATAGACACAGAAACTAACAACATCATATTTATTTGCATTTACGTAACTTGCGAGGCCCGAGGATTCGGCCCGGGCTTTACAAGTTTAGATGTGTGCATTGTGCGTAAAATCCTATACTTTCATCTGCGTGCGGCCCATTCCTGAATTTACTCAGACGATGAATTAAGACAGAGTTTGTCATCCAGTGCGATTACAGTGATAAAACAAACCAGTATCTTTATGAAGGTCTCTTTTCAGTGATATTTAGCAAATAGTCCCGGGACGCATCTGAGCGAGAGGTTTCATCAAGAAATGTTATCTCCGCTACACTCAATGATACAAATATTTTATTGTGATTACGTAGTCGCTATAAAACCTTTGACCTTTGTGTATGAGTTTATAGAAAAAGAGGAACATGCTTTCTTTATGTTTATTGAAGTATACAGTTCAGATAAATTAAGTCGCCGTTGGGTCAGTATCTTTACGAGAATGTAGGCGATGTCAAGATTCGTGTTCTAATCCGTGGTGAGGTAAAGTACTATTACAAATTTTAAATAGGGCTGTCGGGCCTTCCAGCGACCCTTTTTAAAACGGACAAATATGTACAACAAAATTCCACGTATATAATTAAAATTAAAATGCAAAGTAATTTCATTGCCTATGTCACAAAACAAATCGATACCAAGACTGTATCTAAATTCGTAACAACCTTTTGTGGATCTAATTTCCAACCCGTGAATGGATAAACCTTTATACCAAGTATTTGACCCAGTAATTTACACAAGGGCTATGAAAACAAAAAATAGACCGGCCTCATCTCGACCCTCTAAATTTTAACATGGAATGTCCACAGCCTTGAGACTGTCCACAAGAACACCTCACCCCAGGGACCCTAAAGGTGCCTTTGTATAGGAGATGAGCGAAGCAGCTGAGCGGAGCGAGTAAATATTCAACAACAGGGAACATAGTGTAAAGCGTGGCAGGCGCAAGGTGTCAAAGTGTAGTAAGGAAACTGCATTTGAACTTGATTTTTTTTAATCACTCATGCCTGTATCCCTGAAGGGATAGGCAGAGGTGTGGTATTACACCCACATTTCTGCATGTAATTAATTTGTAAGTCCCATGTACTAGGAGGCGAACTTATTGCCGATACCGGGCACATTGCGAGACTCCGTGCTGCAAATGAGAATTCGGCAAACCCAGTAACTATTTTGCTCGACCCGGGAATCGAACCCGGGATCTCTTGATCAGCAGATGCATACCCTTTCCACTGGACTACGAAGGCAGTGAGAACTAAGGCTGATTTTAGTCTCACGCTGACCGTCAGCGCTCATAGCTCAGCGCGTAGTTTGTCAGCGCTGAGGCTCAGCGTGGCTCGTTTTAATATCGTACTGACCGCCTTACTGTACAGTCGACGATCAAAATGCGGAGTGTATTAATTATTGCTGCTTTGTACTATCTATCCCAAAAAAATAAAAATTGGCGACGACGAAGACTCCATGTTCATCCATTGATTGAGCAGAGAGCCGTTGCAGGAGAATTTCTCTTGTTTTATGGCACTTTGAGTGCTGACAAAAGTAAATTCTTTAATTACTTTCGAATGTCAAATAGAACTTTTGACGAATTACTGGCAAAGATACAGGATAAACTGGTCCATTGCAGCCTACGAATCGTGCCTATACCACCGATTGAACGACTCATCGATAACTCGACCTGTATCCACTTCGCGTTTCGCCATGACTGTACGCGCGATGACATCCGCTCCGCTTGACACTAAAACGCTCACTGAAAGCAGAGGCGCTCGAGCGATCGTCAGCGCTGACAGCTACGCGGGGCCGACGCGCGACGCGTACGTCTGCGTAGCTATCAGCGCTGACCACCGTGCGCGCTGATAGCTACGCGTCATTCAAAAACGCTTCCTAGAAGTTCATATATCTCGGTCATCAGCGCTGACGGTGCGCGTGCCGTCAGCGTAAGACTAAAACCAGCCTTAAGATTCTGTCAAAAAATTGACAAACACATGGCTACTAGTATACTAGTACACACAGTAAAGAAACTGTGATAGCTTAACCTTTCAACTTAATTTTATTCTATCAATCTAATTTTAATCTTGTTAGTAAATCTATTTATTTTTGTGATAGTCCTGCACTTTGATATCATGGTGAACTAGCAGTATAATCCATCAAATTGATTTCCAGGCTAAGCTCAAGTAAAACTACTTTTGAATTCAAGTATGCGTCGCACCTCGCTCATCTTCCTCCGCACGGCTTCAATGGAAACACTTCTCAAAGGTCGAGTTAGCGGAATGCTTGCTACTATCTGTTTATTTTAAGCCGTATACAAACTTTGCGAGGCATGCGCTGCGCACGGCGCACAGCGCATGCCTCGCAAGGTGTGTACCTTTATATTCGTGGCGAGGCATGTGCTATGCACATGCGAGGGCGAGCCAACGAATGTCGGCAAATGCTACAAGATCAAAGTGCCTCAGTGCGAGTATTACATTAGTTGTGGACGGTGCCGCACATGCACGTTCGAGGTGTGCGCCGCGTACAATATCCACGTACGCCTCGACTGCGAAAATGAAACTGCGTTTGTTCGGGCCAAACAGCGCGCAGCGCATGCTCGGGCCGATCCAACCCACACAGCAGCAGTCAAGATGGCACCTTTGCATCGCGTGCGCGTATCCGCTGCTGCTTTTATAATATATTTTATTTTCTCGACATTTTTCCTTCTATAAGATCCTAGAAGATAATTTTTTTGCAGCTCAGCGACGGTTACATTACTTCATTCGCAATTAAATGCCATATGTCTTCTCTTTTGTTTTTATTATAATGATAATGATGTTTTGGATAATCGGTTATTTTCGTATAATTCAAATTTTTCGTTCATAATGCGTGCAAACATCACAGCGATGCGGACACAACCGTCCAAACGCAACGCACTGCTCGCAATGAGCCGGCGCACACGCGCGGCTCGCACGCGCGCGTCTGTGCGTAGCACATGCCTCGCAGCAAACATGAAGACAGACAAACGAGGCGTTTGCTTCGTACGCGATGGCTCGACCCGAGCATATGTTGGTATAGTTTTTCAACACGCACGCCTCAAACAGAGGCATTCGTTGTGCGCCGTTCGTAGCGCATGCCTCGCAAAGCCTGTATCCACCTTTACGACGGCACTACGAACTTCGTTGTGCGTTGCCGGGTCAACTTAGGTCGTTCATTAGATAATCTATGGACACAGTAATGTATTAAATAAAGTGAAAATTGTATGGTAAAGGTGGGGGTAAATATTTGGGCGACATTTCTGAGGCTTGGCCCTTTGTTTTTCAAGTTCAAAATGTCAATATTTAGCGGATGTTAGGAGTCTTGTAACAAAATAGTGGTTGGAGTGTTTTATGTAGGCTAAATAAAGGTGTACAACTTATTCTATCGAGCTCGGGTGTAGGTAATTAGGTGGTTGAAGGTTTTAAATGTGATTTATTTTGGCAAACAAAACTCCTATCATTAGTAGGTATTACTATTATATAACAGTTAGTCGACTGCATCAATGAAAGCCAAGAGACTTTGAGGGGCAAGAGATTGGTATTGATACCTCCACCAAGAAGATGTTGGCCGATAGATATGATGAAAAGAACCGTATATCGATCGGAATTGGCGTCGTAAGTTACGCAAAATACCACGCAGCGTACTACGACGAGGACATCAAAGCAAAAATGCATTTAGTTACCAGTTTGGGACCTTTAACTCTTAGGATTCCAAAAAAGAAAACGGGCACCAAAAAATATTAATTCTTAAAAGCAGTCTTAAGAACAATAACTACATCATTATAACCTAACCGTAATACAAGAATAACACCAATAAAACGCAGCCCCAAAACATCAAACTCTAGATAAATACGCCTCTAACGAAATTCAAACTGCACAGCATTAAAACAGAAACAATAAATTATTTAACAAACAAAACATCTCCAGCATAGATTTCATTCAAACTCATATTTAATGAAGACATGCAGATGGATCTAAACTTGGTGTTGCAAATTAATTGATATAAGATAGCTCGGCGCAGCTGTTTGGACGAATAGACATTTGTTTATCTCATATTGATTGAAAGCCGGCTAACTGCTTCTTTACGGTTCATATTGGCAAACAGAATGGTACTATGAATGGTTATTAGATAACATTAATAAGTTAACCGTTTTATTAGTTAGTGTTTGCAAGCCACTGGGAGTTTTATGGTGGTTGATGTAGCTGCATAGATTTTTTATGTTTATAATATTATAAGAATTATGTAAAAAAAACGGATACTCAAATAAATTGTGAGAAATATAAAACAGTTTGTTTGGAAATAACCTCGTTATACAAGGTACTTCGTTTTCGAAACCACAATTTTTAGTTTTACTTTTACTCTGACGCAAAGACGGATAACATACAGGTTTATAACTAACTCAATCCAAGAATTGAGTTGCCTCTTATACTATAATGCTAAAGGTAAAGTTTTGAATAAAATATTATTGAAATGGAAAAGATACAGCTTGATGGGACTAGTAATTAAGATTTATCACTGGTATTTTCTTTAGCAAGAGTTAAATAAACTTTTTCGTATATGGATGTACCTTGTGTCCGTTGACGGAATGTTTGTAAGACATCGATATACATATATGTACTAATGTTGTTAGATTTTTCGCGAAACAAGATTTTTCTTAGCGATTAACAATTATTTCTTCTTTATAAAAAGAACCGACCCAAAAATACTATTATGACTTATATCCGAAAATCGCTTTCGAAATCCTGTAGTTACACGGCACATAACACACTCCATCATAAAACCGATGCAAATTAAGTGCGTATTCGAACCCCTCACCCTTGTCCGACAAACTCTCTTCCGGACTTTTCTTTTACGTTGATGTCTTAACTAAATGGACTGCTCTAAACGTTTTTTACAAGCAATAAAAAAGATGTTCCTCCGAAATGTGACCGGGGTACTATGTGTCTTTACCGTTTTACTGCCCTTTGGAGGGTACTCAACGGTAAACGATTCTAGCCTTAAGAGGTCTTAGAAACACAAATTGTTCGAAGTTCGCAAAGTATAGTATAATAGTTTGTAAGCACTTCCGTTAAGTTGGCTTGTTTAGGTTCTTGAGTGGATCAATGAATGTTTTGAGAGCTTCTGAGCACGTCTGCGTTAATGAGCTTTGCATCTTTGAGTGATAGAATGATTAGGTATTAACTTTGAGATTAAAAGGTCGTAGATTTAATTTTATAAACTTATTTGACATTTACCAACTTTGAAGACAAGCTAAAGCGTAAATAGACAACAAATAGATAAGGTGACTGTCTCGGTTGACAATTAGTAGTGTACGCTGTCGTAAGCAGATGAGGTCTTGGGTTTAATTTTAGTACAGCAAAAACTGATATTGGATTTTCTTACACGTATTACTAGTAAGTAAGAAGGTACTTTTAAATTAGTTCATATTCTATCAAATCTGGTTAAACTAGAAAGCAGATAGCGGACTCCAAGTTAAACGCCTTCGATGAATCAGGATACGTAACGCTAGGGCGATAATAATGACGATGACGATGATAACAAGTCCTGCTAAAATCTGCAGTGATACTAGTATTATTTCCATTACACATGGCTATTTGCAGCTGCAAATCCATTAACATCATTTGGTTTTTAGGCTCACGCCTGTATCCCCGAAGGTGAGGGCAGGGGTGTAATATTACACCCACATTTCGCCATATATTTTTAGGTCACACGTAATAGAGGGCGAGCCTATTGCCGTTACCGAGCACATCACCATTCGTGCTGCTACTGAGAATTCGGAAAAACCCAGTAACACTTTTGCCCGACCCGGGAATCCAATCCGGGACCTCCGATCAGCAGTCGCATATGCTATCCACTAGACCACGGAGGCAGTCACATCATGTTATCTGATATTTATGTACTAGACCTTCCACATTAATTCGTCCGTCCCACATAACATAGGAAACAAGTCATTAACATTACAATATTATAAAAACCATTAGTACATTATATAGACCCATTTTCGTCGAGATCTTAATCGGTATTACTACATCAGCACTTTGTGCTAACGATATGTCTTTAAGTGTAAGCTATTTTAGGCCTTATTTTGAAAGTTATACAGTAGAATTTCGTCTGAATATACCTACTTATTAGTAAAGCCTTCTAGAAACATATTTCTGGAGCTAAGTAAAGATGATTGATACCAGATTCTGTGTGTTTTTGTTGAGTCATTTAGATAGATTAGACATGCTGTGCCTATATACCTATGTGTATGAGGTTATGTTCCTCTTAGGTGCCATAGCTCGTTCTTACTGTCTTTACTGTCTCAAGTCATCAATTATTACGAGTTAATCACGAATCTTTTAAGAAAATTCAGTTAAAAAATACAATCTATATTTTTAAAAGCCTTTCAACCGCTGTTTAAGTATAATTTATGACTTTTCCATTCTATATTGAAGTTATTATTTGCTAGACCATTGTCTTTCCTTTGTCTTTCAAATCGTCGCTTAAACCCGAAATAGGGACAGCACAACACGTACAAACAGAATACAGTTTAGAAATCCAATTTAGTCGGCAGCCAGACAGGCGAGGTCCGTTAATAACCATTACAACTATGCACAAGTAAGAGCTGGCTGAATACTTCAAGTGTTTCGGCCTCCCATACCAGAGACGTGTTACGATTATAATATGCTAGATATTTGTATATTTGCGATAAGTCTTACCGTACCGTACAATAATTCCTTCGGTAGTTTTTGAGTTTATCGTGTTCTTAAAGACTGACGCGGCCGGTGGACGCCATTTTGTAATATGTACGGATGTAATAATATATTTGTAACGGGTCTCAAACGTGAAATTCATTGTTTTTTTGTAATAAATCTGCAATACTTTCTATTTGTCCCAACATTTTAGCGTGGGTTTCTCCTTACAACCCACGCAGAAACGTCAGGATCAATAGAAGCTCGAAGATCTCCATCTTTTACATTTATTATTAGTTGTGCAAATCACGAAGGAAACTTTGGTAAGGTTTCTTGATTTCGTATAATCTTTTTAGTGCATAGAATACATATTTTTATCCTATCAGTTCTAAGTTGAGTAGATCTGGCTGCTCTTTTTTTTCTTTTTGAAGCTTTACTAACATTGAACTAAAGGACACAGAGCATCTAGCAACTTGAAGATGACGTACATCCCTTGTGGGGATGGAACCCTGATCATTGAGTTCAGTGTTAAACGGCTAGATAGCCGCTTACACCACAACACCATACGTACCTCTTTATCTCTCATAACATAACAGTTAGAACTATGCACAAGTGTAAGGTACCGTGGCGAATACTTCCTAAAGTATTCGCTGTTGTTGTGACTTGTGACATTGTTCAGTATTAGAACAAACGCCATTATACCGCCCGTAGTTAGTTCACGAAGAAAATTTGTTGCGTAATATTGAAAAATGTAACGTTAGGACTACAAATTTCAATGAAATAATTGTAGGTAAGATCGAAATAAGCCGCGATAAAATCCGTTAGTTTTAATATGTTACTTCTTCGTAAACATTAGTAAGTAAAGGCTTTACATGAATACCGTTCCATTCACCAAAACTCAACTAATCCACAGACATGTACAGTAATCAACAGTACTGCACTACCTACCCTTTGTCCTTAACATTACCGAATGTGAGTCCTTACGGTGCTGCGGGTACCCCGGGCGCCCGACCACTTTGAGTCGGTTAATGCATGAACCGTGAATCTACATGCAAGCTTTGGGACTGCAGAATATATTATTTGCGTAGCACTATTTAGTGATAACTGCTTACACATTTTTAGTTGTCCAGCTCCTCTAGAGAGCCTTTAATTAGCTACATAAGCAATAGAGTGACAGAAAGAAAAGTTGGAATAGTCGAATAAGGTCCATTTATTTTTATCCAACTATAACGGAGAAAAAAGGAAGGGTACTGTTGTTTCAATTTGCCGATTCAGCAGGTCTATAATGAATACCGGATAAAAAGGCCTGTATGTGGTGAAAAGCACCTGCTTTAAAGTATATCACACCTACAGAATATTAATTACTTACTTCGTTCATTTGGTCACGGCAAAATTGGATAAAAAATCGCTACTATTTTACTCAATTTCGCTCCAGTTCACACTAAAGATAGTGATTAATCAACCGCATTGAGTTCCTTATCTACTAAAGAAAATCTAGAGCACTTACGAAGAATTATTTGCCCAGTTTGAAAAGAAAAACGGTACCCGATACCTGTGAGCTAATACATTAAAGTCTAGAAAAAAAGCTATTGGTGTGTTTGATCGCTTTGTGTACTTTTAGTAATTTGATAGACTCTTCGGCAGTACTTTGCGGACTCTTGAACATTGGAGGATCCTTTTTGTGCAAGCCAAGGATGCTTACGTGGATAAACTTATAGGTCGTAGAGTGGTAGTGCGGAATACGTACTTCTTGTTAAGGGTTACTTTCTGGGTTAAGGTTGATGGTGATCTGAGTATTGGATTGTGATTCACGTTTGATAGCAGTGGATATTTTATATGCATTTGTATGTGACTAAAGTCAAGGTTTTGAAATTTTAATACATACATACATAGACTCACGCCTGATTCCCGGAGGGGTAGGCAGAGACTACGGAACGCCATTTGCAACGATCCTGATATATCTCTCTCTTTTCAAATTTTAATAAAATGATGCTAATCTGATTTATTCTGCAAATATTTGAACACCAATGATCTTTTTCCTTTCGGATACCAGTGCAATTCAGAAGCGCTCATTATTCATGCCGTGACCTATTATTGTATATGTTCTTCATATCAAACCAAATCATTATGCATCTCTAATAACAGTTACTGTAGAGTGGAGTGCTACCCTAAATGGTAAAGTGCGAATAAATCTTCTTCACAGCACAAAGCAACTGCAAACTAACGTAATTTCTTTAATAACGACATCCAAAACAGGTTGAGTGACAGCGTATATTTTTACCTCGAGAAAATATTGTACAAAATAGATAATGACGACGCTGCGTGCCTGCTGAATCACGTTCTGAGGTGACAGCGACTTACGGCTCAGCCTTCAACTCGAGTTAGCCGTCACAGGATAGTAGCAATTACTTTTTATATGTTATATAAAAGCCTTCTGTGGCAGATATCAAATAGTGAACGGATCTAGCACTTAATATAAATTCAGTTAGGACTTCAAATCTATGCTCTGTAGCAGGTATATACATACATACATACATACATACATACATATCGTCACGCCTTTTATCCCCGAAGGGGTAGGCAGAGGTGTATTTCTATACCCACTTTTCGCCAGATATACTTTAGTCCCACGTAATAAGGGGCGAGCCTATTGCCGTACCGGGCACATTTCTAGACTCCGTGCTGCTACTGAGAATTTCGTGACAGAAAAACCCAATAACACTGCCCGACCCAGGAATCGAACCCGGGACCTTCCGATCCCACGCGCACATTTATGCCGCGAGACCAACGAGGCAGTCGTATAGGGTTTGATGTCGAGTTTTCCGTCTCTACGCAAAGATGGTATTTGCATCGTGTTATCCCTTAGTCGCCTCTTACGACACCCACGGGAAGATAGGGGGTGGTGACACTTGTATTGTATGCCGTCAACCACACGGTTAAAGCAGGCAGGTATATAATAATATAATATTAACAGTCATCATCATTCTAGCGTTGTTCCGGCGGCATACAAGATTTTCGCCTTTGGGCCCGATGTCCGCTAACCAGTCTAGAAGAGCGACTGCCGTCTGGCCTTCGTAACCCAAAGAACGGTATTACGACATACGACAGTTTATTCAAGTGTACTGTGTCTCCAGAAGCCTCCATAACGTCTGTTTACGATCTTCATGACAGCTGGACTGACAGCTTATGGTGCCCTTTGAGGCACGGGACAAGCAATAATTAACAATTTAATACACAATTTACTTTGAAAAGTCACTGATGCACACCGAGGGTTCGAAGTTTCGAACTCTCTCAGAGTAAGAGTCTGTTGGTCTCTCCACTAGGCTAACGCTGTTTTATTCGTAGTCATTAAACATATATTAATATACAAGATACATTTTAAAACACCTATTAAGGCGAAACCATCGATGAAGAAGGTCTAACGCCGATAATATTGAGAAGAGGACAGGCAGCAGTCCTCAATTCATTCAAGAACAACATTATAGAATTAACATAGTTACAAATGTTTTACCAAGAGTAACAAATTGTCTAGAAACAGACATAATATCTAGATTCAATTGTACCTTGTTCCTAAAATAGTACCCTTGTTTGTACTAAAGATAGCTTGGCTAAAACGGAAATAGGTTATTTAGCGCAAGTAGTTTCCGTCTAAGTGTTCAGTACTTAGAGTGTTCAGGGCTTGTTATAATGAAGGGTACTATAACCTACCTGGGTAATTCAGTTAGGATTAGTTTGTTCTACATACATTTATTAATCATTTTTTCTTTTTTTTTAGGTCAGAGGTACCCTAAACAGAAGAGCATGCATGAGAAACTTCATGGGAGTGAATGAAGCAAGAGAGGTATGTCAGGATCGTTGCAAATGGCGTTCCGTAGTCTCTGCCTACCCCTCCGGGAAACAGGCGTGAGTCTATGTACATACATATACTAAATTTATGTACATACATACATTATGTATGTACATAAATTTAGTAGTCATTATTATCATCTACTAATATTTTTATGTAACGGTTACTAGTAGGGGAAAAGGTGCCAATTATGGAATAGGTGCATGATGTGGAATACCGTTATTTTTCAAAATCTAAGCGTCACAACATTCCATGATGTCAGTGGCGCCCGTTTCGCAGATTTTTAACGTAGATATTTCTACAATGCCCAATATTGGTTTCCAGCTTCATTTCATTGCTATATAATCGCTTTCCATACAATTAATTAGTTTATTCCAGAACTGAGAATTTTTAAAAGCAGAAGCCAATAATATCGTGTACCACATCAATCAGAAAATATTCCGGGAAAACCAAAAAGTTATAGGTATTAAAATATCCAATATTTTATATCCGCCTAAAGGTACTTATATCAGTCCAATATTTTAGCTGAACCCGACAGATAATTGAAAACTGATATTAATTGGGTTATACTACGCAAATTGAATAAAAATAGGGCAAGTGCGAGTCGGACTCGCGCACGAAGGGTTCCGTACCATCATCTATAAAAGAAAATCACGTTCGTTGTATGTATACTTAAATACTTTATAAGTTTCTACCTGTTTATTAAGATCGAGTAACAAATTGCTTAAAAATTACGTTTGTTGTATGGGAGCCCCCCTTTATTATTTACTTTTTTTAATTTAATTATTTATTTTGAAAGGTCAAAATAAATACAACAACAAACGTAATTTACAACGTAATAACATACAACGTAATAACATACAACAAACGTAATTTTTAAGCAATTTGTTACTCGATCTTAATAAACAATTACCTTTAATATACAACTACATATTCTGTGAAAATTTAAAGCGTCTACCTGTTACAGTTAGTAATTTTGAGCAAAAAATACGAAAAAAAAAACACGTTTTTTGTATGGGATCCCCCTTAATATTTTTATTTTTTTTTATTTTTAGTATTTGTTGTTATAGCGGCAACCGAAATACATAATTTGTGAAAATTCAGCTTTCTAGCTATCATGGTTTATGAGATACAGCCTGGTGACAGACAGACAGACAGACAGACAGACAGCGGAGGCTTAGTAATAGGGTTCCGTTTTTTTACCTTTTAGGTACGGAACCCTAAAAAGGTATTCTATACGGATTTTATCATTTCATCGCGATTTTTTTTTGTTTAAATCTTATAGTACTATTAAACATGCTTTCACCGATGAGAATTAGCTGACATGCTATGCATTAAGTAGTTAACATTTGAGTAGGGACGGGGAAATACCCTTTCACAGAATATCCTCTACACTTGACACTAATTTGCGATGTCGCCACTCTTAACGTAAAACATCAGCAAACAGCTCCTACTACAAAAAAAATCCGAGGGGCTTCTATTGTAATATAACATACACACACCTGAAAGTAAAATCAACCTTAAGAAACACGGGACCCGAAAATCACAAATATCTTTCCTACATAATAGGATAACACAAAATTCGGAGTGGGATCTGGTAAATTTGTCAACATTACCATCAGCTGACCGTAAAAATGAGGTTTTATGGCGTCGAGATATGCCTTGAATAATTTAGCTTTAAATCTGTGCGAAGTACAAGCGTAAATACGGATACTGGATGTTCTCACTGATGCGGAATGACAGAAATGACATCTATAGTGGTTTTGTTACGTGGTTTACATTGATTATTGGTTTATAGCTTAGTTTATATTTTCCTTTCATGAGTTAGTTTGCGTGACTTGTCAAGTAAACATTTTTTTCATGTCTTGTTAGACGGGGTAAGCGCATCCCTAGCGAAAAGAGGAAAAGTTTTAACAAAAGGATAACGCTAGAATGACAATGACGCAGTCTCGGTAAATAAGTTGCATGATAGGTATTATATGTACAAAAAAAAACGTAAAAAGAAATTAAAAATTGAAAATATTTACATGGTTTAGGCGTCATAAAATGCCTCCGCATCAATGTCATCGGGTAACGTGCCCAGAAGGCTGGCAGCATTGCCACGCTGGATGGCAATGCTGATTCTCTGAGCAAAGAATAAACCACCCTTCTGGTCACGTGAGACGTCGATTAAACGTTTCGAAATTTCCCGGAACAGTGAACGAGCGCTCGGACCCCATGAGCCTAGCGTTTCCACCCCAAACGGCTAAAACACGTAATTACTCACTAAATTACTGTATTTGCGCCGTTTGAGGGTTTCCGCAGTTGCAGCAGCAGCGCCAGCATGGCCTCCCGTGCTTGGAACATGTGATGGCGCGAGGGTGTCTACGCAGGTTGCGTCCCACACCAAAGGCCTACCCATTAAACTTGCATGATTCTATTTAAATCACGAACAACATCGTTACTAAAAATCTATATATTAAATTCAAAATTTGTATTATAAAATGCACACGGAGTTGTATTTCAGACATGCGCCGAACACTTCGAGACCTGCGGTGATAAAGGAGTACTAAGTCTCCTTTAACAGTAGTAACACCTCCTACTTAAGATACTTGCAAACTTTAAGTCGTTTTCGTAAAGGCTCTTAAAACATCTTGAAACAGTGACAGTGGTAGACACTACCCTCTCTTTAAGGCTGTACCATTAAATAATGAAAGTGATCGCTTGCTCTGAATTCTTAATTACAATTCCAAGGGTTAGGATTCTGTGTTCGGGCTTGAATAATACGCGTTAGCAGAATGTTTGGCGAGGTAAATGATGGAGGTCCAGTTGTTAAATCTTGTGGAATAGGATAAGGGAGTTATGTAATGGGTAATATATTAGCGAGCGTGGGTGTCGAATAGGTTATTAATGGTTCGTAATAGATGGTACTAATAGTAAATAAACTTAATACTTTTGATAACTAATTTTTATACACGATTTTGTTCAGATGTTCTTCTTGAATAGGCACGCATTCTATACCATTCGATATAAAATTTTGACAAGCCCTTCTTAGAATTGCACAAAAGAGTTTCTAGGATCTGCAACTTGCGCTATATGTCCATCCATGGTAAAATATTAGATTTATAGTCAATTTGGTTAAAAATATATTGAATATAACTTCTATTACAGTTACAACTTCACCGAAGGTAGCACAAGAACTAGTCAATATACCTTCAACAACAACAGAAACAGTTGACAGTTTTTCTAACAATCTATCAGCTTTACGACTATAACTAAACTCACATTCATCTCCTCGGTTTAACGTTTGGAGGGACATCGGGCGACGAAATGTAGCCTTTTTGCTAGAATAAAAGTCGACATGGCCATTCAAAGTGCCAGCCAGCCGTTTGAGTACGATAACTGTCAAACACGACGCCTTCAAGAACGTTCGATGGCCTTTGATTAAAAAAGTTCTTTGAGTTTTGAACGTGGCTTCTCAATTTATTAAAAGCTGTAATTAATAGGGCAGCGGCTAGTTTGCCTTTGCTTTAGTTTAATTATTTTTTTCTGAAGCTATACTTTGGAATTAGCTGAATATAACGTTCTCTTTTGAAATAACTATTGCTGTACCAGTTATAAAATTTAATTTTTCAGAGAAAGCTCATTTTTCACTTATAAGACTAAGATCATAATCATAAATTCATAGTGGGTTTGAATCTTATACACTGCATCAAGCCAAGATTGTTTCCCGATTTTGGAATTTGCGTTTATAGTTATACTGACTTATTTTATAATCCCATTTGAACGATTTTTTTATAAAACAAACAATATTCTTAAAAAAATTCATTGTCCCTAAAGAAAGATACGTTCAAAGATATAAACGACACGAATACACAACTGACAGAGACCTCTCAACACAAACATCTGAAGCGTCGCAAAATTGATCTCGAGTACTTGCTTGGCTGTCTCTATCACGACCTCTGTCACAAAACCCTCAAACCCACAGGGAAAATACCACACAAAGAAAATCAAACCATACACGTGCCTATTGTCTCTATATTGAATTTCAACCCTAATATATAGGGGCTCTGTTTAAATAGTAACTTCATTCTGTAGCTAATATATTATTAACATGATTTTACAATGGACCTGTCAAACGAACCGAACGATTAATAAGTAAGGTTTTCAGTGAATAGCTGGGGTTCATATTATCGCACGTTATATAGAGGCTTTATAATAGAACTACAGACCTTATATTGAGCTTAAATATGAATACATGTAGGTAAGTGATAATTATATGGTTAAATGAGAATAATTTTGTTATGGGTGATATTTGTCAAAGTCATTAATCATTCATTCATTTAGACCGCGATGTTACGCTTATGAACGTCACACTGAAAGTGAAAATAGTTTTTAAATGCATCCTATGACGCAATGGCAATGTAAAGTTTTTAATGTAGGTAGTAGTACATTATAGACTTTTGTGAGTGACTGACTTCGTTTAACAGATTTCTAGATACCCTCACTGTAAATAGCGATTCCATTGATGTCATTGTCAACCAAAATAATTTAATTCAAATGCAATCAATTTAATACACGTCATTCTACACATAAGTTTTCCCACTTGCTTGTCTTGTAAGTTAGTACACTAACGTAGTCGCCATGTCGGTGAGACAATTAACATAACACTAGTAGCGCAATGGGGGTATTCCTGAAAGCGCAACTAAAAAAGCGCAACTACTTTATTCCACAAAGCGCAACTAAATATCAAGATGCAATAGTGCTGGTTAATAACAAACGGAAAATATCGATAGTTGATAAGACAAGACATTTAAGTATACTTTAGCTGTAGCTGTGCGCCTGAGTTTTACCTATACTATCCAGTGCTTTATTTCAGATTCATGACCCTAAAACCAGGTTTTTATTACGCTACTAACTTCTGTTAATTTATTTTACCCTGGTACTTTTCAAAACATTTTACTGATTGATCTTTGTTGCCAGATTCTATAAACACTTCTAACCTCTGTTCATTTCTGTTATCCTGGTATTTTTGGAATCGATCACCATATGTAATATAATAAATAAGGAATGGGCAGATGATTTTAAAATCCTATCGATAGTAAATAGTCCTATAAGAATCTGTTATGCCCCTTCACTATTTTTCGACGTGGTTGCGCTTTGTGGAATAAAGTAGTTGCGCTTTTTTAGTTGCGCTCAAAAATAGTTGCGCTTTCAGGAATACCCCGCGCAATGCAGTCGCTGTAACAGATTAACATAATATGTATCAGTAGCGACGGGAGTTGGATCGAACACCACGCGTATAATTATGTCCTTACTAATTATTATTAGTAATTATGTCCTACTTGGACATTTTTATGTGTATAAATATGTCCTCATAGAGTTACTTAGCTTGCCGTTAATAACAGGTCGGCAAAGTTAAACGACGCTTGCACAGGTCACCATTTGAATCCCCCCCGTGGGATCTCCACCTTGTCGTTGTGGGGGGGGGGGCTTAGTAACCGTGGATTTGATTTTCACCCACGGTGAAGGTGAGGGGACGCTCCACGTGGGCTTGCGTGAGGCCTGCGTAGGATGCGTCCATAGGTGCGGTGTTGCGTTGCCATCCTCCCTATCCTCTGCGGCCGTTGGGTGTTTTGGCGGCGGAGCCCAACACCTTCATCCGCCGCCAAGGGGGTTTTGTTTGGGGCCCGCCTGACCATCTGGCGGGCCAATACCCGTCGGGGGGTAGCGAGGAATGCTTCGGTGAAACCCTACCCTCCGACACATGGGTACATGAGGAGCACGGGTTGGTTTTTAGTCAGTAGGAGTCTGACAGTCCCCTTCGTCCTTCCCTCCCAGGGCGAAGGACTCCATGAGGATTTTCCAACCCGACACCAAAAAAAAAAAGAAACAAAACCGATATTTCAAGACCGCATGCGGCATTTACATCAGAGCCCTATGCTTTCGAGGGAAAGTAAAGCTGTCAGTCCCAGTTTTTGTCTAAGGACAAAAATCTTTAGGTTTTGTTAGGATTTTGGGTGGTCTAAAAACTAAGACACATTCACCCGAAAAATGATATCTCGTATGTTTAATATGTCGTAGGTATAACTACGGTCACATTTAAAAAACAAAGACAGCAATATAATATCAGATTTGATAGAAACTGCGAATTTTAAGGACTCAGCTTGAAAACTATACCATGGAGGACTACTGTGTGATAATGATAGGCCATGAAGATTTCCTACAAACAAAAAATTACTTTGAAGTTATTAGAAATATACGAGAAACACTGATAAATATTAAACACACAAATATTATACTTTGCTTACCAACATATAAACTTAACGATTATGGTATTATGTATAACTCCAGGGTTGAAAATTTTAATAATTTGTTATATCTTGACATTGAAACGTATAATTATGCTACTCTTTTTGACTCTAATTTAGACCTAAAATGCGATTATTCTATGTTTAATAAATACAATGGCGTTTTAAATAACCATGGCATGAGAAATATGTTTGACAATTTAAAATATTATATTAACGATTCTATTGATAATACATTGATGGGAAAAATAAACAATGACAATTGTCCCATTAACGATAATCTTTTTCGTTCATAACTATATTTTTGTGCTACATCAAAATATTGCAGGCTTAATCTCAAAGACTGACGCTCTTTCAGTTTGTTTAGATGAACTGTTAGTAAAAAATAAATCCGTAGATGTTATATGTATAACGGAACATTTTATTATGTCAGGTTATGAGGCTCAACTGTCTGTGCCAAATTTCAATTTAGCTGCCTGTTATTGTAGACCTTGTCAAAAAAGAGGTGGAGCGTGTATATTGGTCAGAAAGGGACATGAATATAAACAACTACCAGAGGTTGCCAAATTATCCTTAGTGGGCATTTTTTAATGTTGTGCAGTGGAACTATCAAACTACAAATTATTAGTGATATGTATTTATCGAACACCTAAAACTGAGCATTTAAATATATTTTTTAGTAAGCTTGAACAATTATTGGCTATAGTATCGACAAAGACATTTTCTAACATTATAATTGCTGGTGATTTTAATATCGATGTTATAAAAACCAGTGGAATAACATTAGAGTTTAAATCCCTATTATCTAACTTCAACCTACAACTAGCACTACAGCAACCTACACGCATACGAAGTCAAACTTGTATAGACAATTTTGCACACAATTTCTCTACCAAAACTTGCAAAGCCGAAATAATAGAATTTGCCTTGTCAGACCACACAGCCCAAATATTAAAATGTCCTGTAAAAACCAAATGTATTCTCAAGTACTGGCGTAAGAAAAAACGAGACTACGCAAAAGAGAACATTGTTAAATTTCAAAACTGCCTTAAAAGCTTATCTTTTAATGAGGTTTATGCGACAGACGACCCGAATACATCTTATAATATTTTTATTGAACAATTCTTACTGTTCTATAATCTGTGTTTTCCATATCGTGTGATTACAATAAATGTTAATAAAAAACCAAAATGGATATCACGCGGTATAAAGATTTGCAGTAAGAAAAAGAGGCACTTATTACAAGTATATCGACATAAAAGCACACAATCTAATTTCGATAACTTGAAAAAATACACTAAACTATTCAAAAAAATTATTTCATTAACAAAAAAGGCACAGAACTGTTTTAATATAAAAACATCAACAAATAAAATAAAAATGACATGGCAAATTATAAATAATAATAAATTTAATATTCCTAATGACTACATAATGAAATTAAAAATTGACAATAATTACTTAACTAACCCATTGACGATAGCAAACACATTTAATAACTATTTTATTGACAAAGTTGTTCCAATACGCGGCTATGGAAACAAAGTTACTTCGCACATAAATATTAATCGAGATTCAATGTTTATGAACCCATGTTTGCCTAGTGATATATTAAACATAATAAAAACACTAAAAAATACGAACAGTGTAGGAACGGATGAAATTTCAACAGTTATACTAAAATCTGTAGGTCATTCGATATGCTTCCATCTTAGTTACATACTAAGCTTATGTATAACGCACGGTGTATTTCCAGACGGCTTAAAAACTTCTTTAATTAAACCATTACATAAAAAGGATAGTAAAGATATTGTACAAAATTATAGACCTATTGCCCTTCTATCAGTAATCTCTAAAATATTTGAAAAGTTCATATTCAATCAATTATACGCATATTTAGAAAAAAAATGCATAATTTGTAGAGAACAAAAAGGTTTCCGTCAAAATATGACTATAAATATAGCTGTATATGAATTTCTACATAATATAATGTTAAACGTCGACAAAAGAATACCAGTGTGTGCAATCTATTGCGACATGACCCAGGCATTCGATTATGTTGACCATGCTATCTTGAAAGACAAATTAGGATGTTATGGCATAAGAGGCAACATACAAAAACTTCTAGAATCCTATCTTTCAAACCGCAAACAAATAACAGCTATTAAAAAATTGGACATGAATACAAAAACAGAATTAACCTACACATCAAATGAGCGCTTAATTAAATTTGGTGTCCCACAGGGGAGTGTATTAGGACCTCTTTTATTTATTTTATACATAAATGACATGCCAAATTCGACATCTCAACCTATGACTCTTTTTGCTGACGACAGCACCCTGACAATCGCGTGTAAAAATTCTAATCTTAATTCTTATAAAAATGACATAAATAATTCTTTGACTGCTTTAATATCATGGCTAGAAAATAATAATTTGAAAATAAATCTGACTAAAACAAATATCATGCATTTTAGTCAACGAATTGAAACCCCCTCACAAATTGACATTGTATATAGTAACAAATTAATAGAACAAGTAGATAATACGAAATTTCTCGGTATCTATATTGACAAAAAACTTAATTGGAAAAGCCATATAGATTATGTTTGTAAAAAACTTAGCAGACACTCCTACGCTCTTTATAAGCTTGCACCAACGATCGATACTCATACTTTACTTACTGCGTATCATGGATTAGTAGCATCTACCTTGAGATACGGCATAATCTTCTGGGGCAATGCAAGTGATAAAGAGATTGTGTTCAAATTGCAAAAACGCTGTATACGTGCTATGTTTGGACTGAAAGTTACAGATAGTTGCCGGCCATTTTTCATCAAATATAAAATTTTAACGTTACCATGTTTATATATCATGGAAGTTTGTAATTTCGTTAGAATGAATCCTCAATTTTTTCCTCGCCTTTCTGATACTGTTAAGCGTAACAGGCGAGATAATGATAGACTCTGTATGCATAGCGCCAAGACTGCTCATATGGGTAATAGCATATTTTGTATGGCACCAAAACTTTATAACAAAATGCCAAGAGAATGGAAAAGGTTAAATACAAACCAATTTAAACTGAAACTTAAGGAAATATTATATAATAAAGCATACTATAGCATAAAGGATTTTTTGAATGACACTATTTAAACTTGAAATTTATGTTTTGACATCTATCCTTAATTTTGTAACAATTTGACATTTTAGTTTTATTATTATTAATGTACACTTATTATTTAATTTTATTTTGACTGACCAAATTCAATGATGTTACTAGCAATACGTTGACATGCATGAATTTATTTAATTATTTTGAATCCTGTACGCATACTTTGATAATAACATGTTTTTAAATTTTGTACACCATCCTCTGGTCGAATATGACGGAAATATTATTTTGTAACACTACCATCTGTATTTTGTACTCATATTCTTACAAAATAAATTATTCTTATTCTTATTCTTATTCTCATTTTGAAGATGGTACATATTCATCATCACCGCCAGTCTGCCACTAGGCTAAATTCGACACGTTTTGTAATTCGAATGAATCACTAGATATCTTTTAATAAAAAAGATGAAAGATTTCTTAAGTTTACTGTGATCCTAAACAAATAAACTGTAACAATTTGTCATACATTAATTAGCATTATGTCGTATATGTAAGTCAGCTGAAACTTCGGAAAAACAAATGTAAACTTTAAATTGGTTAATTTACACGATTAAGACCCGTTAATTAATAACCTTGCATAAACCATATTACTCGATTAAATACATTGACCGATATACATCAGATACAAAGCAACGATAAAAAAAACCATCGAAATAAATTGTGTAATTATGTTTTACCGATAATTCGTCCGGTTAACGAGAGGTGAACAATAAAACGATTAATAACTTGATTGGTGGTGGTTACTGAACAATTATCTACAGTTCAGGTAGTTTATTTGAATTAGCTTGTTTAAAAATAATATACATATTTGGTTACTTTCTATATGCTGACTCACCTCCTCTCCAATTTTAACAAATAATGACAGAATTCAAATCTTGATACGTGTAAATAGAGTGATCTTAAGATCCTATATGCCTTCAAAATAGCTTATGTATTTATGTTAACACGTTTTTTCTTTCTTTATTTTTTCTAGAATCAAAGAAACATTATAATCTTTTTATTGACATGCTGAAATTACTATTATTAATTCATTTATTATTATTATATAGTTAATTGACTTGTTGACATCTTCTTTAGACATTAATATAAATCATGTAATTATTTAATACTTAATTTTAATCAGCCTTGTGGATTTGGTTTATGGTATTTAAATTGTTATGGTTCAAGTTCATGGTATTTAGTTTGTTTTGGTATTTATTTGTTATCCATCTCTGTCTGTTATGTTCTGATTTAGTATGTAAGTTTAAAATTCTACACAATGTATGTTGTACTGAATAAA
Organism: Euclidia mi; assembly: GCA_944739405.2. Classification (NCBI taxonomy): domain Eukaryota; kingdom Metazoa; phylum Arthropoda; class Insecta; order Lepidoptera; family Erebidae; genus Euclidia; species Euclidia mi. The sequence continues at coordinate 45,763,561 of OX123202.2, forward strand.
TGAATTGAATTGAAACAACCGTTAGATCTTGACGCCACAGACCTGCGACTGCAAACAGCTAACCTCTAGCAGTCAACATTTTTCATCGCAAGTTCCCAAAAATAAGTGTATATATAAAGTATTTCTTAGCCTCTGTCGTGTTCTAAATAGGCATATTCGAAGATCAGAATGAAGTACTATTTCATATCAGGTGGTTTGATTGCTCGTTCGCTATGCTCGTAGCTATGAAAAAACTAACATGTTAGTGATTCAGCTAAGATTGTAAATAATCGCCGTAGAAGTCATTTTCTCAGGATCAAGTCGTAGCATGCACGTAGCGTGGCGCTACACAACTCGGCTACAGCTTGCTACGTGTAGCTACAAAGTTACGAGGCATTATTGTATTACGTCTTCGTAGCATATAATTTGACTACACGGTTAACTTAATAGTTTAAGCGGCCGTCTCACTGCTTGACTTTCTGCCGGGTGTTGTGGGTTCAAACCCCACATGAAACAACACTTTGTGTGATCCATAAATTGTTGTTTTTAGTCGGGGTGTACTTTGTGTATGTTACGTTTGTATGTTTTTTAAGTCCGCCGCGACACAGGATAGGTATATTCCAAATGCGGGAGTAGTATATTTAGTGTAGTATTTAGGTGATATAGACCCGTATATTACCTTCATTGCTCAATTTATTTAATTTGGGATATATCATCTAGTTTAAAATCATCGCACCTTTTAAACAAAATATCGGAAAGTCAAGTAAAAGACTATATATAAAGAAGTTATACTTATTTCATTATTAGACATTTAGGAGACAAAGGTACTCTTTGTTTCAGTTCAGAACAGTAAAAATATATTAATAATATTCCTATATCCACAAGCAATACGGTTGGCATAAGGCTTCATTGTTCGTGTTGTAAACAATGGCGGCCGTAATGGCTGTTGTAACACAATCAATAGGTGCCCCGTTTTAATACCACTAGTAAACCGAGATCTAAGATAGTTCACGTACTGTAATTAGTTTAATTAAATGTAATTGTTTTGGTGTAGTGTTCGCTCTGTGACAACTTAGTTGCGACTTGCGAGGGATTGATTAGCTATTCTGCTTAGCTTAGCGTGCTTAAGCGTAATGTACCTAATGATTTTGTGATATACCTTCACCATACGTAGGTAGTATGTTTTGACTACTATACATATATCGCAGCTTTACTTTCTTAATCAGCAGTTAAATTAGTTGTTAATTAGGCTCGATAGTAAACGGTGCTTTATTCTACTAGCGGCCTGACTACCTGAATGTCATCTTATCAGACAACATTGAATGAACTGGCCGGTTGATTGCTCAGGCTTATTATATAAAATAATAAGCTGGTTGTCTGCGACAGTTATGTCAACAAGATCGGACAAAAAGATAGACTAGACGGAGGAACTGCTAAATTCATTACGATCCTCTCCACGGTCATCTAGTTATTCTCTGGCAATAAACTGATTCAATACTGTGTTTAGCAACACATACGCGGAAACTTTTAGTAGCCACTTTTAAAATAAATAAATTTTTATTTATCTAAATTCGAATTCCAAAAAAGTATTTAGCCCGCGAACGATGGAATAACTGAGAAGATACATAGACATTCTCATTCATTCTCTTAATGTCTGTGGAGAAGATATTATGCCATAATCCAAAAAAAACAACATTAAGAAATCCTTTTATGCCATACGAATTGAAAGCATTGAATTCATTGGTAAGTTTTAATCTAAATGAAAGAATAACAGATTCCAAGCGGCTATTATTTTAAAATGGCGGGCGTCTGCGTTCTGAATTCATTTTGAAGTTGGCGCGATAATGTATTATTTTTAGTTTTAATGCGTTTTCCGTTTTACAACAACCAAGATTGTATTACTTATTTCATTATGATTTTCTTATATGTCAGTCACATTTTAAACTATATAGATAAAGATGGATTTCGGGTTTCGTCGATTAAATTTAGGGTAAATTTTGTACATTAATTAGACATCGAAATCAAATAAATCTTGGCAGTATTTTCTATTTATTAAAAAAAAAATGTATCCAACTACGATGAGCGCTATCTGTGAACTGTCACTTGTCAAATAGGGCGAGTCGTTGTAGTTTTCAAGTACGATCAGCTTTTTGTTACTTTAAACAAATTGTGAACAATGAAGCCGTACCTATGTACCTACTGCATATTGCAATCAGAAATAGGCATTATTATTATAAGTTTATTCGCTTGAAATAGAAGCTAAACACCATTCATTCATTACAAAACAGAAAAATCATATTCACCGTAACAGGGAACAAAACTGACTGCAGGTATCAATAACGCAGGTGTTAAATACGCTTAAAATGTTCCGTTCAAATATAAGTAAAGCTTTTAATAAACACAACATGGTCTCATTCAACTCAACAAGCCTGTACGTGTACTAACAAAATGGTTCGTTAAAATATATATCTGAATAAAAATAAACCAAGCTTGGAATTTGAGCTCTTGATATTCTGCTGTACGAGCGGCAAAATACATAAGGCAAATACGCAGAATGACTACAGCCTCTAATTCCGAATAAATAGTGCTATATTATTCGACATAAATTTTATCATTTATATCGAAAACTAAATCACTATAATCGTGAATAACCTACAATTATTTGCCTGTGGCTTCGCCCACTTGACATCGCATAAACAGTATTGTGTTGTATAGCTATAATTATTACTGCAAATTACTGTCATCAAAATTCTGATCTTTGAGGTGAAAGAGTCCCACCATCCACACAATATTCCATACTTATTTAGAATGAATATAAATACTTATTCACTGTTAAGGTATTAAAAAACATCAAGAAATGTGCCAGGCTTTCTATAAAGATAAATTTGCGGTGTATTTTTCTACCGTTTGAAAAATTTACAAGCAAATGGCTCACATGACTGTGTCTTACAAAGGAATAGTCTAATGTGGCAAACGAAAAATAACGCCTCAAATCAAAGGACAAAAACGCAGAAAAGGTTACAATCCGAACCAAAAAGTCCTAAAAGCTTGCAACACCTGCATCGTTTGTACTAAGGTGATCCCAACTGTTTACTTACTGCGGAATTCAATATTCGATCAATCCATTTTTTGAGATTTCAGATTCGTTTTTGACGTAAGCTCCATACAAAATATGTCAAACACGAATCTCGAATCTCAAAATCCATGAATAGATCGTCTATTGAAACGTGCCGTTAGTTGCACCTTTGTCCTCCACACTTCTCTTCAAAGGTGTTTCTTCATTGATCATTGGTGCATACCAACTAGGTGGACGTCGACTGCCCTTTCGGAATCCTAAACTCTCATCACTATGCTAGGTAGATAGTAAGGCATTCAGATATAAATAACGCTTTGTAAACTGCCTATACAAATAAAATAATAAAGTTCGTCAAAATATTCGAAATAAAACAAATATCATTAATAGCCAGACATTAATTCCAAAACTATTCTTAATTTCAGAATACCGAAATAACTCTGTAATTAAACGTTCAATTAACCAAAGAACGTAATACCATAACTGAGCAATTAAATTACGAACGAAAACTAAACGGAATGTGGTCTGTATAATGCCTCCAACTAATCTAAACTATTCCGATTACAATCCTAGTAACAATTTTATTACAATTAGAAAATTACTGAAAGTAATTATAATTATAACGTGGACGGATTTTATAAGTAGCGCTAACGAGTGCTGAAGCGTTTTAAAAAATCTGTTCTTTGATTTATATTCAACTAGCAGTCGCCTGCGGCTTCACCCGACTGGAACTTTCAAGCCCCTTTTTACGGGCAGAATGATTTTTTAAAATTTCACCCCTAAGGTGAAATGTTAAAAAATCATTCCTAGGTGAGCGCCAACGTTATGAAAGAAACCCAGTTCGTTCCGTTTGAGAAGTTCCAGTTTGCGATATGTTAGTCAAGACATGTACTTGTTTACATAAGATGATGATGATAACATGTCATAATCACGTGTTATCATCGATTCTTAAGATTAATTAATCTCGGGTTCGATCTTCAGGTGCCCGGGCACACACCTCTGACTTTTCAAAGCTATGTGTGTTTTAAAAATGTTAATTATCGCTCGCTAATAATGTGCCCGGTGGATGGCAATAGGCTTGTCCCCTGTTACATTGGGACCTAAACATAACTGGCGAAATGTGGGTGTGTACACCTCTGCCTACCCCTTCGGGGATAAAAAGCGTGAAGTTATGTTATGTTATGTTAATTTTTCGAGCACAGAGCAGCCACGTTGGTTGCACCATGAATTTACCTGTTCGACCCGAGCAGCATTTCAATTTCACAGAAGGGGGACGTGAAGTAGCAGTAGTCCTAACCTTTATGTAGTTCGGAGTGTGAGAGCGATTGAGACACAAGCCAACTCGTCATAATATCTGCCGTTCTCATAGTGGGAAACGGCAAAATAATGATAACGGCCTTCCCGTTATTATTTTAAAACAAACAGAGAAAAAGGTGCAGACATCCTACCTCTACCAAAAGCGAGACTTTTGGTAGAGGTAGGATTTCAGCACCTTCTTCTCTAATAGATTTTAAACTTTCGCGATTTGTATACATCATCATATAAAACAACGTCGGAAACAAATAGGTATTTATACCTCAAATAAGTTAAGTGCACCTGTTGTAATATATAAATATTATAATATTCATTTAAAAGTATGTATGTAGCAGTGACAACCTCTTTCTCCTTATCTCTGATCTGTGGTCTGTTAAAAAAGCATATTGTCATGTCGCACTAAAATATTCAGACTATTTTACTTCCTTACTTTGAGAAAAAATTATAATAAAATGTATTAATAAAGTATCCGCATATTTTATTTTATAATGAACATTATTCAACAGTACCTTTTCTCTGTTTGTCAAACCACGAGATTTTCAATGATTTTCAAGAACTATGAATTACTGCGTGCTATCAATACTTCGGAACGTAGCTCGCCTGTGGGGCTCGCTATTGGGACATGAAGCTAAAATTTGGCATGTACAATTGAACATATGTTCCTTTGGTACCATATGGGTGTACTCAGAAGAGGTTTCCTGAAATTCCCGGTATAAAACGGTTAAATTTAAATAAAATCTGCCGACGTAGATACTGGCACCCTGTAGATACAAATAAAAGTAAACCCGTATTAGCGGCATTCCCATTTAGTTTATCATTTGAACATAACATCTATATTTGGAACTTAATTAGTGCAATGTGGGTGTAATATTTCGCCTCTGCCTACCCATTCGGGGATACAGGCGTGAGTCTATAAAAAAAAATTTGTGCAATTAATGCACTATACAGTTATTTGTGTATATGTCGATGGCATTTGTTTAGTGTTTTCCTGGAATAATTAGGGAAATACACATCATTATATGTATATTGCATTATGTTATCTTCTAATATATAAAATTCTCGTGTCACAGTTTTCGTTCCCATACTCCTCCGAAACGGCTTGACCGATTTTGATGTAATTTTTTGTGCTTATCCGGTATCTATGAGAATCGGCCAACATCTATTTTTCAAACAAAAAAAAAATTACAAAACAACGTTTGCCGGGTCAGCTAGTCTAATATATAAAATTCTCGTGTCACAGTTTTCGTTCCCATACTCCTCCGAAACGGCTTGACCGATTTTGATGAAATTTTTTGTGCTTATCCGGTATCTATGAGAATCGGCCAACATCTATTTTTCAAACAAAAAAAAAATTGCAAAACAACGTTTGCCGGGTCAGCTAGTCTAATATATGTATAAAATTCTCGTGTCACAGTTTTCGTTCCCATACTCCTCCGAAACGGCTTGACCGATTTTGATGAAATTTTTTGTGCTTATCTGGTATCTATGAGAATCGGCCAACATCTATTTTTCAAACAAAAAAAAAATTGCAAAACAACGTTTGCCGGGTCAGCTAGTCTAATATATAAAATTCTCGTGTCACAGTTTTCGTTCCCATACTCCTCCGAAACGGCTTGACCGATTTTGATGAAATTTTTGTGCTTATCCGGTATCTATGAGAATCGGCCAACATCAATTTTTCAAAAAAAAAAAAGAAAATTACACAACAACGTTTGCCGGGTCAGCTAGTAGATTGTAAATATGTATACCTATGCTAATGGTATTGGTATCGAGTTAGTATAATAGTCAAGTACCTAATTTTATGATTTTTAGATGAACAAACAAATTCGGTTGCAAAGAAGAAACTATATCTGCATATCATCAATATTTACAGACCCAAAATATCACAGCGGTCACACAAACCCTATTAAATATTGTATACGCATATTAAATAAGTCGACAACCCAATTTTCCCTCCGGTATTTATTTAATGACTTAGACTCTTCGCACACAAGGCTACTAAAACCTCCTATAGTATGATTGTACTTTACGGCGCGGGTATCTTAATGCGCACAATCTGTACACATGGCATTAAAGACGCAAGTTGTCTATCACTTTTCATGATAAAAAATTGCTCGGCCATCTTGAAAATCGCAACGACAGTTTGAGCAGACAGCGCGCGACAGGCGACGGCGACACATTATCAAACTGGCGACGTGTGTCTGTGTACCTAACCTCTTAGAATTTGAATACGTTATTTGTCTATATACAATTTTGTGAGACTATAAATATTTTTGCTTTTAAACAAAACAAGTTATTGCTTTCAAAATAAGCTACGTGATAAGAATTTATTATTTCTATCGACAAGGAGATCAACAACACATCGTGTCTTCACTTACTGTATTCATTTTCATTTGCGGCTGTTTCATAAAATAGTCAATATGCACCTTTTAAGTGTCTATTACTAAAAATATACATAAAAATTATTTCGACATACGGCAACAACCCTATTGCGGTAGACGCTTTGAGACTGAAGTCGTTCAATACCGAACATTTACGTAGCCTTGTGTACAAAGGCCCTTATGGGCTTCTCCAAGGCGACTGTAAGACGTAGATTGTTTATTTGCAACAAATGTTACTGTACAAATATAATTAACAAGAACGGACGTTTAATTGGGTAAATATGTTATTATACCGAAATTAAGGATTGTTTGCTTCATTGTTATTTATTGATGTCAACTTAAATAAACAAAGCTCGTTCTTGTTTGAAGTAAACGTATTGAATTTATGTATAAGAGCATCATTTCTTTTTTCAATACTAGAATAATATTTATCAGTAGGTGTACACTGCGGGCTTTTATTTATTTATTTAAATAAATAAATAAAAAATTACGAAGACGAAATCTTTTTTTTTATCTTATACGTATTTACGTATTCCTTAGTTACTAGGACATTTTGTTTTTTGTAGTAGATATAAACTGTGGACCTGTTCAAATACGTAATATTATTTTTATTGAAATCTTAAGTGAACAAGGCTTTTACCTAATACTAAGCGATAATGCGATATACTCTAGCGCAGACTTACCTTAAACGTTAACATTCACACAGGTACTTCGAACAGGCGGTATTTAAAATGTCTTAGTTCGACAGAGTTGGCATACTCTCATAAGCATAATTCTCCAAAACTTTATACGTCACAACGCTACGTGTTTTAACTAGAACAATTCAGTCCGCTGCAAGTTGCTAAAGCGCTAAGCAAAGTTGCCAACTCAACTAACAATTCCACTCGCAGATATGGCAACACTGCGTAATTCAGCACGGCGCACTTGTTTATAAAGTGTTAATTCTACGAGATTTGCTTGTTTGTGCTATATCTTGGATTGTGAGGTTAGATAATTAGATATAGAGTGCATTGCAGATTGGATTAATGCACGGTGCGAAGGTTTAAGTAATTATTTTGTTTCTGCAAGCTGCGGGTCTTATGTATTCGATCGATATTTTGCATCACTGAACATTGGCTAAAAAGCAACCCCACAAAATGTGTGATTACATATTTTTCACAAATACCTCAATATAGGTATCGCATGAAAGGGCTTGATTGGTAGGATAGGGCTCACTATGAACTAACAACAAAACTAAAATCTTGAAAATAAAATAAAATAAAAAACATTTTTATGTTAAACGGTTTTATTACAATAAAAAAATATGTAGTAGGTAAGGTTATGTACTAAAAGCTAAAAAATACCCCAGATTGATGAGAAGATTGGTGCGATCTGGTAGCTAAGACTTGCCGAATTATTTTTTAGCTTTTAGTACATAACCTTACTACATATTTTTTTATTGTAATAAAACCGTTTAACATAAAAATGTTTTATATTTTATTTTATTTGTTCTTATATTGGCGTTTTTACCTGACGATAGGTAAGTAAGCTGCTAGCAAAATAACGAAATATTTTATGATTATATTGAGTCTCTGAAATAACTTGTCAAAATATAAACTATTAATAGTCGCGGTGATTTAAACTTATTTTAAATTGTCTTTCGGGACGTGGTATAAATCCCGAAAGACAATTTAAAATAAGTATATTTATAGTCGCATTGAGAATGTTTAATTCGTTCTTTTTTCTAAGCGATAATTTGTATAAGGCAGCTGCAGATGCATATTAAGATAGCAATGGTTACGCTATAGCCTGCTACCTATAACTATCTTTGCCATATTAGCAATATGACATTCTTAATTGAAATAATCTTTTCGGCCTTCGATATAGTTTTACTCTATTTTATATGGCTGACATAAAAATAATTAGCCTACGTTGATGAAGGATTGTGCTCTTTACTAAACTAGGATGGTAAGCAGGACCAGTCTTGTCAGATTGCTAAAAAATCTTGACTTTCCTGCTGATCCAATAGTATGTGTATGTGATATCTGTCGTGTTCGTGCGTGAACAGTGTTACAATCAATGTCATTACAGTGATTGTAGTCTGAATAGTTTAGTCGGCATTGCGTCCTCGTACTGCAGAATAATGTATTTTAGAGATCGTTACGTGGATGTGGTCGGCTTCCCAAGTCTCTAGGATTATTGGAATGATACGATAGTTGGATCTATGCCGGGTTGTCGGGGCATAGCTGGAGGCTACAAATTTTCATTGGCTATGATGCTGACCGATCTCTTTAGCTGCCATAATTTTAGTATACATGTTTTTGGTTAGTTACAAAATGACACTAATCTGGTTTAAGAACGTCCATTTTCGACAATAATCTTGATAAGAAGAAATGGGCAGGACTATTTATACTTAAAAATGTTTTGGCAATTCCAAACTAGTTTATAGTCGACCTAAGTCGATATAAGAGGAACCTAAAATTTCGTATGGTCGGAAACCTTGGTGCACGAGTCGGACCCACACTTGTTTTTATTATTAGGAAATACTTTGTGGCATGGTCCAGCTACTTTGCCATAAGCCAAAAATAGCTAACACGTTATTACGTCACTTCTAAAAGCACACTACCACATTATAACTGGAACACTCACACTTAGCTCGACCTAGTGTTTCTAAATACCACTTAAGCAAGCCAAAGGCCGTTGAATACAAAAGAACTTTAAACCACAAAGGGGTACGTAAAAGATATTATCGTAACTATATGTAGCTGTAAAAAATAAAAATGGCCGCTTAGCGCAAACTTAGTTCCAACACGCTATTAAACAAGGTGGCTAGAGTTTGCGAATGGCTTTGTAAATATTAAATAAATTGTATTTTTTGGGCAAAGTTGCCAAGTCGGGCAATACAAGATAATATAAGTAAGCATTAACATAAGCTATGCGAATGATCGACGGCGATGCTAGCCTAGCCTTCGGCTCTGTAATAAGGCAGTAGAAAGAAAAGGAAATTAAATGAATTCTAATATTATTATATCGGCAATTTCAGCGAAATTGTTCGGCATTTTTGCCGATGTGAGTAGTTCAATATTTAAGTTAAACATTATTATGTATGTTGTACTAACATATTGAATAAATATAATAATGAAGAACATTTTGTTACGATATTAACATATGATAACATGGAGGCCTTGAGGTTTTGGTTTAGTAAAGTATTTGAACTATCAAAATTATTTAAAAATAGAAGAGGAAAGAAGTGAATATGTGCACTTCGGTTACAATATGACGCTTTTCACCGTAAAAATTGAATTAATTGATTTTCTTTCATAATAATTTTCGCATATATCAACTCATAATTAAAAGATCCGTCTAGTTGGTTTTGATTTTCTAAAACATAACACGTACAAACCTTGAGATAAATTTTCACGCTATCTGCTTATCTATTAGAATTTAAGTATGTTAAATAAACATGGTTGACGGCACGTATAAAAATAATGAATGGAAAAGTTAGAAATTGCGGTTTAAAAAATGTGAAAACTTAAAAAAAAAATCGTTTCCCAGGTATTCTTTTTGGTTGGTATGACTTGGCATGATGTCCACAACGAGTAGGCTTCGCCTTGGTCCCCCCCGTGGGATCTCCACCTTGTCGTGGTGGGGGGGCTCAGTAACCGTGGATTGGTTACCCGCGGTGAAGCTAAGAGGGATCCAGGAGGGGACGCTCCGCGTGGGCTTGACGGGGCCTGCGCAGGATGCGTCCAACGGTGCGGGTGCGGGGGACAGTTCTGTCTGTCCCTCGCAGTTGGGTGCGGTCGCGGGAGGAGAGGCGTGTCGGTGTTGCGTTGCCGCGCGCCCTATCTCCCGCGACCAAATGGGGGCGCACCATTCGATGCGTCGCGGTGGGGCTGCAGAGGAAGAGGAGATGCGGTGATGCGTTGCCGTCCTCCCTATCCACTGCGGCCGCTGGATGTTTTGGCGGTGGAGCCCAACACCTTATTCCGCCGCCAAGGGGGTTTTGTTTGGGGCCTGCCTGACCATCTGGCAGGCCAATGCCCGTCGGGGGGTAGCGACGAATGCTTATGCGAATCCCTACCCTCCGACATGATTTTCTCATGTACCCGTACATGAGAAAATCGAGGTGGTTTTTAGTGGTTACACCACATACTCCGGCTCTAATTTCCCCTAGAGTCGGAGATCCGAAGGGATTTTCCACCTCGAAAAAAAAAAAAAAGAAGGCTTCGCCTTGGTGATGGGTCTTGTGACACCCTGTATATTAGAATTTAAGTATGTTAAATAAACATTGTTGACGGCACGTATACAAAAAATGGATGAAAAAGTATTGATTTCCATTAGTTTTTTTACTGGCTTAGTGGTTAAAGGCGCTTGTCCGATCGCACTGTTGTGACTTTTGGGTTCTATCATCGCACGAGGCAACACTTTGTGTGATCCATAAATTATTGATTCCAGCCCGAGTGTTCATTATGTTCGTGGGTAGTATGTCTGTAAAGTCCTCGCGACACTAAATTTATTCGTAGTGCGAGCGCCTTTTTCTTTAAATTAAACAAAACATTTAATTTTAAGTATCACAAGTATAATAATCTGTCGTCAAGCAACATCTAGTATTTTCGTTAGATTGATCTGTCTGACATAGTTTTGATATAAACATGACATACGAACATCTGTATCAAAATTGCTCGTCATCGCTAAAATAGTTAAATGTTGTCGTCTCGAATGTCGAGTTTTTTGGCAATACACCAACATGCCGCGACAATGGTGATCACAAAACTGGCAAATAAAATCAATAATCGACGTTCACAGTTGAAGGTCGTTTATAACTAGAAATAAACATTTGGCAGATAAGTTTAGCTTTTTTTTAAGATGCGGATGTGGCACTTAATGTAACTGTATAATCATACCCAAGTAATATTAATTGGTCACTTTTGGTACTGCGATAATTCATACTATTATTTCAATTCCGTAAAAATAAAACCTTGTAATAAACTTTAATTAAACTCAAATTAACGTTTCTTCCTGATCATGTGGGAATTTCGGGAAATCCCGACACTAGAGTTGGCCACACACTCACATGAAAAACAAAACAACAGTATCGTCGCAAGAATTTTATATAGGTATACTGATTAAATACGAGAATGGACTAGTGATCTCAGTTTAGAATGTCTGTACAAATTATATTTCATCCTACACTTACCGATACGTCGGTAGTTGTTGAGTAGGGAAGCTTGCTTGTTAAGAGGTCTGGCTTACCTGTTAACAAAAGAGATTGCTTATGAATTGCTTATGAAATTGCAACGATCTTGACATATTTCTCTTGCTTCATTCACTCCCATCAGATTCCTCATGCATGCTCTTCTGTTCAGGGTGCTTCTAACCTGTCCTGTTTTTAGGATGTCTCCAATCTGGTCAGAGAACGTCCGCCTAGGTCTTCCCCTTCGTCCTGTCCCTTCCACACTTGCCTTATATATCTGCTTGGTCAGTCTTTCGTCATCCATCCTCTCCACGTGTCCAAACCATTTTAGCATACCTTTCTCGATGCTTGTCACTACATCTTCTTTTACCCCACAACACTCTCTTATCACACAATTCTTTACTCTGTCAGTCAAAGAAACACCACACATACTTCGCAGTGCTCTCATTTCTACAGCATTTATTCTACTTTCATGACTCTTCTGCCATACCCAACTATCACTACCATACATAAGAGTAGGTACTAACACCCCTCTATGGACAGCCAAACGTGCCTTTTTGGACACGTTTTGGCTATTCATAAACGCCTTCAGAGCTCCATTCACTCTATTACCTGCATTAACTCTTCTTTCAATATCTTCTACATTCTTACCATCTCTTGTAAACAGCGTACCTAAATATACAAACTCATTCACTTGCTCCACTCGCTGTCCATCGATCATAACATTACAAGCCGTAACACATTCCTCCTTTTCAAAAACCATAACTTTCGTTTTACTTACATTTACTTTCATTCCTTTCCTCTCTAACGCACCATGCATGATTGTTACCATCTCCTGCAACTCCTCCGCTGAAGACGCAAGTATAACCTGATCATCAGCATAAAGGAGGCATTTGACAAGTAACTCATTCATCCTTAATCCACAGTCACTATTTTTCAAATCTTGCAAACAACTGTCCATGAAGAGGTTGAACAGCCACGGCGACGCTACACATCCCTGTCTAACACCTGTTTCGATGGTAAACCAATCCGTGTACGACCCATTTATCCTTACACAAGCTCTAGAATCTTCATAAAGGGATTTCAGAGCTCGTATGAGGCTGCTGTTCACCCCATACATCGACAGTACCGACCACATTTCATTCCTTACCACTTTATCGTAAGCCTTTTCCAAATCCACGAATGCGCAATAGACCTTTTGACCTTTGGTCAAGAATTTTTCGGCTACGCACCGCAAGGAAAAGACTTGATCCGTGCACCCCATACCCTTTCGGAATCCTGCTTGTACATCCCATATTTTCTTGTCGGTTACTTCCATAACTCTTTCAATCAGTACCTTCGCATACAATTTGCCAACAATGCTGAGAAGGCTAATGCCTCTATAGTTCTTGCAGTCTTGTTGCGAGCCTTTTCCCTTATAAAGAGGCACAACCACCGCTGTGGTCCAGTCATCAGGTACTCGGCCGGTGCTCCAGCACAAGTTAAATAAGCGCTGCAGCTGACCAACTATGATGCCCTGTCCAGCCTTCAGCATCTCAACTGTAATCCTATCATATCCTGCAGCCTTACCTAATTTCATACTTCCCAACGGCTTCACAATCTCATCCTATGGTATATCTTACCAAAAATGGGTTTGGTAAAACTATCGATACTTCAAACTTGTACCAGTAGAGTTTGGCACATCCTAGATTTTAACAATAACGGTACCTAAATGTTGGTATTGGATATAAAAACAACAAGTACTTTTTATAGGAACAAAACTAATGGAACACATGAAATCAGATAACAATTCGGGTGGTAAGTGGGTAAATCACTTTTTACTGGTAAATCTACTATCAATTAAAACATTGCAGCATTTTGACCTCACACGGATAAAATCTGTCAAGACTATTAATGAAACATGTCCACCACATATCCCAAAACCCATTTCGTACAAGCGATACAAAAGAAAACTTAAATAATACCAACAACAATTTTAATATGCCCATCCTGTTAAATATCGTACCTAAATGAAAAGCGGTTCATAACACGCGCAGTTTAATTATAAAGCGTCCACACAAAGGGGTTTAATTATATCTATCTATGCAGGTATTTCGGTGACGTGATATTTCACAAAATGGCGCGAATAATGGCGCGCGTCGAAATGTCAACATTGACAAGATGTCACTTTGTCTATGCCGCCATTTTTATCAAGGGATTAAAATATGTTCGATATTTGAAGCTAGTGTAGGTTTTGATTCCGTAGCTTTAGTTTTTCATAGGTGGAAGCAATATTATTAATGAAAGATGTGCAGGTTAAATTGAAATCATACAATTCAGTTACTAAGAAAGCTTCAGAAATACGAATGGCATTTCAATTGTAGTACTATTAATTGCAATGCATTGTTTGTAAATAAATTGGCTAAGGTATTATAGTCGAATTTCCAAACCAATTTCACTCCAATAAATAAAGTTTATACGGTTAAACTCATTACATACATATTTCTCTCGTGAACTGCTGTTTTAGCCTCCGTGACACCTGCCCAGATTGGCATACAAAAGGGGTTAACACCTCCACGGAAATTATGTTCACTAATGATGGACGTTTACGAGGGTGCTAATAGCTCTATGCGTACCAAGTGGCTTTTAACTAATTTACTCGTAAGTAGTCAAGCGATGTCATTAGTCTATGATCCATGTCATTGGGCGTCTCAAAAATATGATGAAGGTGCTTTAATTATTTTGTATACCTTCCCAAATATGGGGTTCTTCTTTGGGCAAGTATAAAGAGCCACGAGACTTTCTCTTATTTGGATGTTTCTTCTTTTTAATTTCTTATTAAGAAACAGCAACGAGTTACAAATAGAGAACTTAGATAGACAACTGGGTACCAACATATGATTTACTTTATTTGTTGCAATTTTAAACAAGCACATAATATTGATTTAGGTTAGGTTGATAACGACTCTAAAGCGCGTTGGTGTTATTTAAAAATAATCCCTTTTCCCCCCGAAACTATTTGTACTAATCGCGAAAGTTTGAAATTATTTATTCAAATCGTTATGAAATAAAAACGACATGAATGTAAAAACATGTAGATAAAACTGGGTAAAACATGACTTTTAAATCAGAAAGTATATTTACATCTGAATCAGCTTTTGACAATTAATATTTTTACCGTAAACCGAACAAATGAAGATAAAAATACAATCATATAGCAAAATACATTCAGTAAATGATTTATAACAATACAGAATTCGATTGAACAACAAATACAGATCATTTAGACGATTTTTATGCTCGATTTCATTTCGTTTTTTAATAAACGTTTAATGAACGGAACAAAACACAATCGTTACGGTTGATTTTCCCCCATCCCTCTCTTGAAATTCGATCTGAAAATTTTCAAACGATTTTATTGGAAAAACATTTTTTAACTTAATTTATTCTTAGGTTAACTAATATTATTTATTATTTTATAACGATGGCATTGTTTAGGAAATTTGGCTTGAAATGGAAGAATCCTCACTAATGTTCATCGCACAATAAAATGGGTACAGTTTGAGTACTCTGCGTACTAAGTGTACTCTTTGACCCATTTCTTTTTTAAATTACTGCGCATATTATATGCGAGATTAATTTCAATTATTATATCAAATATTTGTTCTCATATAAAGTAATAAAACACTCAAACCACTCGCAGATCATAAACAACACATTCTAAAACCTAATCTAACTTTAAAATAAATACGGCAAAGTCATCAAACTCGAAAAGCCATTTTATCTCACAGATTAACCTAAATATCACTTTTTAACAAACGTGTGACATCACTCAAATACAACAGGGAATAATTAGACGGGGATGAAAATGTTAATTTCGATTCGCCTCCCTCCCGGGCAAGTCCAGGGCCATCGGCTAATCGAATAAGAAACTTTATTAAGTGGTCTTTAATTCTAAAATCGTGTCTATCAAACTGTAAGTAGAATTTTTCAGGCTCCGTTGAAGTATTCATAGAGACGCTAAGACGCTTCAAAACTTATAAAACAGACACTTATTTGGTCTATTGTCGATGTCTCTACAAAATTACTAAAACATTTGAAGTCTTTTACTAAATATTTTGAGAAGCATTTTAGTATTTTAATTTGCAATTTATTTTCGTTGAGTTTAGATTATGGACCAGACTTATAAATTACTAAAGTAAGTAATTTATTATGATTGTAGCGCTTAGAGCTTGACGTCACTTTTTGTTTATAATATAGATTAGCATAGTTAAGCAACTGTTTTCGTGGTCCAGTGAATAGCGTATGCGTCTGCTGATCGGAGGTCCCGGGTTCGATTCCCAGGTCGGGCTAAGTGTTACTGGGTTTTTCTGAATTCTCAGTAGCAGCACGGAGTCTGGTGATGTGCCCGGTAACGGCAATAGGTTCGCCCCCTATTGCGTGGGACCTAAAAAATGATCGGCTACTAGCCCTACGTTTCTTAAAATTCAATTGGAAAAATAAATTTACTTATTAAGGATTTTGGCACGGTTGAATACATTGTACCAGCCATTACTTTTCGAAAAGCCATTCCAAAAAATGCTTGGGGAAGCAATCCACGCACTTTCGGATTGCCCACCCCAACGATTGCAATTCAGAAAGGCCCCGGGGGCGTAACCCGATTTGCAGTATGCTTCCAAAACAAATGCTATGTATGCTGCGACACGTGTTTCGGGTCGATAGTTAATACGAGTCATCCTTAGGGCGGGGAAAAAGCTGTGACGGCAAAAATACTGGAGATTGAGCGAAGGTTTTAATTTATATCTGCTTGTTTTTAAAATGTATCTATTTAAGTGATGACATTTATGTTTGCAATATAAAATGACCATCACAATTTCAGCACTGCAACGTAGGTAGGTACTTAACGGACGGATAGAGCAAAACTATACAATTCTCAGTACTTTTTTTTTTATAGACTCACGCCTCAAGTATCCCCGAAGGGGTAGGCAGAGGTTTAATATTACACCCACATTTCGCCATGAATTTTTTTAGGTCCCACGTAATAGGGGGCGAGCCTATTGCCGTACCGGGCACATTACCAGACTCCGTGCTGCTACTGAGAATTTCCTAACGGAAAAACCCAATAACATTTTGCCCGACCCGGGAATCGAACCCGAGACCTCCCAATCCCACGCGGACATTTATGCCGCGAGACCAACGAGGCAGCCAGACCAACGAGGCAGCCAGTACAATAATATAAATACATATTCATAAGTTAAAAGTATAATTTGATTTCATTGGCTCACTCTTGCATAATTAAATAGTATTAGACTACGTTCGTACTAACAAATCAAAAAGTAGGTTACAGCATTTAATCAAGCAGGAATGAATATTAATTCAAGTTCATTGTAACATAACAAGGAATAAGGTAGGATCAATCATACTGGGTATGGGTAAGCCCTTTTCCCTAAAATACTTCTTATGTTTTTTATTTTTCAAATTAGATTAGGCACTTGATGCTCATGCTTGATGATCATGCTTGCTTTCGACCCGTTATATTTTTAATCAAATAATTTGGAAACAGTGCAGCAATTGACAAAAAGAATTGCCACGGAACCCGTCTCATATCTCATTTTAATATTTGAATATTAAAACAAGCTGTCAAACAATTTTGGGGATGAAACCCACTGAGAAGTGAATGACAAGAATCGGATGAGTTGGGGTGATTTATGAAATGAATTTCTTTGTTTTTTCGGTTCAATGAGATTTCTTAGCTACAGATGTTTCTGTTTTATGTAAAAATTAAATGTTTGCTTGAAAATATCACTGCACATGACGTGTACACTCGGAAAAATTTATACAGCGGCAGATATTAAACATATTGAGTGCGTATTCGAATTAATACTTTTATTTACTCATGGGGAAGTTTCTCTGATTGAATAAATTGTTATTTATATGTTTTTTTCTGTGAGTAACAGATAAATATTGAAAGAAAATCTTACCTCTGTCTATTTTTAGTCAAATACATACAGCCTGTTTCGTTTACTCATGTGTTAGTCTAGCTTAGATTCGTAAAATTTATAAAAGAAGAATACCTATAGCATCACAGTAGGCAAAAATGCTATAACCTCTACTCAAAAAGATAATAGCAAGTTTTTAAAGACAATAGCACTAGTATCTAATAAATCTTGTGCAGCAGAGGACTTTCCAAACATTCAAGCAACAGACTCAAAGTACACCTAGTTAGTTTCTGTTTAGCTGTAATCTTAGTACTGTAATACAAGCACAAAAACGAAAAGCCTGATATTTCCTTCCATGATTCGGCTAGCTCGCCACAGACTATCAAACAAGCATGTAATTTCAATCCGAGCTTTCATAATCAGCGCCATGCTTGCAATGTCCCGTCGGAAAAATCAATAACATGCTGAAAAAAAGCATCTCATTTCCCTTATAAACATCCACAATTACCATTTCTTTTATACTTTTGCTCGTTTTTAAGTATTGATTCTCAAGTTGTAGCTGAATTGATAGCAGGCGATAAATTAATTTACTTATTAAGTTTTCCCTAAATAACAATAAAAGTTGAATCAAATTGTTCTTCAACAATACTCTCTCTGATATTCTGTTATAGTTAACCAGTTGTTACATTACTGATAAACAAGTCATTAGCATGTCTAAAACGAATGTAACTATTTTAATACCGTTTCAAAACGACCATCGTATAAGACTCAGCCAGCCCAACATTCCACAACAGTATACAACATACACGCATCGTTGAAATCGCTGAAATGAACGCTATCGGCTCATCACGAAGCCCACTTTATTGGCATACATAGGCTTTATCAGCCAGTTTCAATGCTCTATTATTTTGACAAACCAATGCTGTGTTTATTCCGATTTATTGCCAACAAATTTTATGTTTGCTAATGCGGCGTATTGTAAATAACAGCATGCAACAGCGAAATTGCCGGTTGTTAATACTGATGTAAATCATTTTCTGGTTTTGTGATCCTGAATGCGAAAGTTTCGTTGGTTATTAGTTACAGCTTTATGGCTAATTAGTGAGCGCATTTAGATAAACTTTGGCAAACAAACGGGTCTGTATAACGTATTGATTCAGTGCAAATGCGTGTAGAGTGTGATCATACTTTAAAAAAAATCTTAAGCAGTAAGTACTATTGACGGTATAAAAACAGGCTATGCTCTTAATTATTCTTCGCATGCTTGTCGAAGTGAATTTATATGAAAGTTATCATGTAGTGGTTTGCGAGAACTTTACAGAATACTTATACAGTACTAGAGGACGCCAGCAGCTACGCCTGCAATTTTTTTAATTTACCCGTTTTGGCCGATCCCGTGGGAATTTCGGGAAATCCCTTCTTAGTGCACCCGTACGGTCCCCAAGGAACATACATGCCAAATTTCAGCTTCCTGCGCCCAATAGTTTCGGCTGTAGCGTGTCTGTCAGTCAGTCAGTAACGCAAGGATTTTATATATTATGATTTTATTTCAATGTTACGACTGGAACTGTATATAGTATACACAGGTTAATTCAAATAAAAGACTATTCAAACACCAGTTTTAGATTTCCACTAATACCTTCCAAAGTGTCTTTCACAGGCCTTACTTTTGTACAGATTTAATGATACAAAAATTCTGCTGCGCAGTGCTGCCAACTAATGGCAAGTTGTCAAAAATAGTACGACAACCTATTTTCAAGCTGCGGAGCGGAGGCTGGTTTATACTTAATATGCTTTATTAATATTTAATGGCTTTTCATACAATAAATATATTAGTAGTTTCATGCTTGTCACTAACATAGTATTATTAATACATTAGAACTAGTCCTAAATTTGGACCTTACAAAATCGGATTTCAATCTTAAAAGGCCCCTAATTTTCTAAACTTTGAAGTAGGTACATATATTTAGTTAACTTTTTGTGACATATAATGTGGTATATACCTGAGCCATTTTTAATATACCTAGTGTAATATTCCTGTTTAAATTGATCATGCAACCAAGAGAGCTTTGCTTATGGAGCTTTACAATTATCCTATTCAAGAGAACAACTAATTACGTTCAAAGTAAATATGTTGATTCTTTCAAGTTTTCAACAGACGCACGAGTACAATTTAGAAATATTGTCCGTTGGTAGTATAAAAGGTATCTAAACCCCATATCTTTAGAAAACACTTTTACATAAACAAAAGGCCTCCCATCCATTTTCTTCAACCTTGGCATACCGCCTGATCTCTGGCCCTAAATCGAGAAAGATCACGTGACGTTATCGTTCAGTCCCGTCGACCACGGATAAAAAATATTCACGTTATGCATTAATTCGAACATTTAATGGTCAGTAAACAGATTTAATGGTCAGTAAACATTTCAATTTATCAAAACGTTACGTAAATCTATGGCACATAGAAAAACATGACGCTGGTATTTAATTATTCTGTTTTTAAGGCTCTTTTTCACGGCGAGTTTTTGGTGGACTGCCGAGCATTACATGCTGCATTGATATATCAAATTAAAACAACTTTATTTGCAACTTACTACATATGCAATGCAACAGTTTTGTTAAAAATGATTTCGCTGCTATGCCAATGTAATGGCTGAAGGTGGCTCAAGGCTCAAAGGAGTAATTGTAAATTAGCGAATCTACGAACGAAAAAGTTACGGCGATAGGCACAAAGACAGCTAACACACGGCATTTAATACCAAATTAAAGGAGTAGCATACATTTTGACGTGAACATAGTTGAAACAAAGATTTATAGGCTGTTCCCAAAGGATAACACTTTGTATAACATTTGTCACACATCCATTTGTGTTATTATAAATAAAATTGGGCAAGTGCGAGTCGGACTCGCGCACGAAGGGTTCCGTACCATCATCTATAAAAGAAAATCACGTTTGTTGTATATATACTTAAATATTTTTTAAGTTTCTACTTGTTTATTAAGATCGAGTAACAAATTGCTTAAAAATTACGTTTGTTGTATGGGAGCCCCCCTTTATTATTTACTTTTTTTAATTTAATTATTTATTTATTAAAGGTAATATACAACTACATATTCTGTGAAAATTTTAAGCGTCTACCTGTTACCGTTAGTAATTTTGAGCAAAAATACGAAAAAAAAACACGTTTATTGTATGGGACCCCCCCTTAATATTTTCATTTTTTTTATTTTTAGTATTTGTTGTTATAGCGGCAACCGAAATACATAATTGGTGAAAATTTCAGCTTTCTAGCTATCACGGTTTATGAGATACAGCCTGGTGACAGACAGACAGACAGACAGACAGACAGACAGACAGACAGACAGACAGCGGAGGCTTAGTAATAGGGTTCCGATTTTTACCTTCTAGGTACGGAACCCTAAAAAAGAATCATGGCTGCAGAGAACATAGAAATTTATTTCTGCAGAAATGCGACGTGGGTGAACACCCTAACCGACGACGCAACGTTAATTAAATTATCTGTTCGCGATATTAATTCTGCTACTGATTCGAGTGTGTGTTTTGGATTGAGTGGAGCCTCGAAACGAGATGCTATGTTACTCGGTTTAATTATCTTTTACTCTTATATCCTAGTTGTTATGCTGTTTAAGTGTTATTGTAATCGTTGGGATCAGTGGGCATAATTCAGGATAGCAAAACTGGTAGTTGTTAATTTGATTGGGTGATCGGAAAGTAGAGTAGGTGTGTTTTTGTGGCGTATTCCGATATTGTTTTTAGATAATTCTATCGATTGATACAGAATTTGTGATGACTCGATGGTGTAGCAGGATTGAAACAGACTGCCACGACAAAGGTCGCAGATTCGATTACCGCTCAAGTCAAACATTTATGTGCGTGAAAATGATAGTCTTGCGAATAATCTTGATGAGTTGTTTCGTCTACTGCTGCTACAGATTTTTTCGACAACGCAAACATAATCTACTTACTTGTTAAATATATAAGCCGTATGAAGTTCGTGATTTCGAATCCAATCTACAAGCTCTGCTCGCGAATGTTAGTATATATATAACTAGATAAAGCTAGTTATCTACATATAAATTCTATAATCCAAACATGGCCCGGTAATACCAACAAAAAGTCATACATTCCGTCTTACGAGATAATCTCGAATTTCCAAATTGAATTCTGTAACTAACAACGTAAGTACACGCAAAAACTACTTTCTATCACATTCGTATAAGACAGATTATCCTACTCTCAATATGATATAAGAAATATATTTTCTCCTAAAGATGATATTATGGGAGTACCGTCGTCAAAAACAAGAGCGTACAAATATTTTGGCGCAAAGTAACCTGTCTTACTATCCAATTTGATGTCAACAAGGTACCATTATCGGATAAATTCCCCTTCGGTTTAATCTGTCTACAATTTTTGTTCGATTAAGAGAGCTGGGAAAGCTCCCACTCTTCTATGTATATGGATAAGTGAATATGAAGGATATTTTGGGAAGGAAAAGAATTAGTTAGCTTCCGTTATGCTAACAAAGGGGCATTTTTCTTGCGTCACTGGATGCATGAGATACAGTAATAAAAATTTAGTATACAATTCAGTTTAATTGTTTGAATTTATAAATATTTAACATTTCAGTTTCTGTTGGATACGTTGTTACACATTTAAGAACACCCACACTAAGAACAATTATTTGTAGATAATATTTTTGACTTTTTGACCTCTGTAATGTTGGCATTTACAAAATTCGGTGTGTTTATCCCGTCGATAAAACGTGTAAAGTCAAGCAAAATTTCGGGTGCCGTAGTTGCTCTTTGAAGGACAGCAGGATTTTATCATCTACAAACAAATCTCCAAGTCAATCGACTTCTACTCTACTAAAAGTTAACGAACATATGTACGCGTTCCTTTAGATTTTATGCAAACCGGTCTTAACATTTTAAGTGACTATGAAAACAATAAGGTCAGCCAAGAAAAATGTAAATTATTCCGTCCGTCCCGGGGCAGGATAAAACAAGTTCAGACAAGGTTGTCCTCAAATACCATAACATCAGTGTAAATATTAGCAAGTAATTTATATTCCCATGAATAACAACCCGCCTCTAAATTATTTAGGGACTGTTTTTCCCCAGGAAAATGAATTTTACACCCTGCCTCTATAGACTTGCGGTTATTAATGTTGCTGGCGAATATTAAATTAGGATTTTGCTGGTACTTCTAGATACTATGGAGAGCGGATCAGGTAGGTATTAATTGGGATTTTCTATGTACTTAATGAGTGGGTTGGTTGGATATTTTCGTAGAATTACTTTTAAATTGTCTTTCGGGTTAAACATTTGCTCCAACGAATTTCCGAGAGTTTACAAAAAAAATGCCTTTAGTCTTCGTACGGGCTCTTATCTCAGGACATCAATAGTTAAGCCAGCCAAGTCGGTGGCCTTTGCGCGGTTCATAACCTCAGAAACCAGAGGTGGCCACATACTTATCCGAAGCGAGTGAATGAGTATATGTATAATTATTTTTACAAAAGCGAATAAACTTAGAACTATAAGTACCTACTTATGTTTAATCCACGTTTAAATCACAAACAAACTCGCTCACCAACTTTCAGGTTCATTACAAATATCCAACGAAGAGCAGACATAATGAACTACGTTTAATGGATCGTAAGCGCTGATTGATTAGCTTAGATTAATGTGTTTGTACACTGTCAATGACGGATAAGGTTAAGTTCAATCAAATATATTTATATACTCTCCATACCCATCAAGTAGGTAGGTACATTAAAAGTCTTACGGTCGCTAAACGATACAAGTTTTTATAAACTAAAGTAAAATGTTCATTAGGGTAAGGCATCTTGGATTTTATTTTGAATTTCCCGCGGTTTCACCCGCGTCTTGTGGGAACTACATTGCGTATCCGGTTATTTTATAGCCTAAGTTACTCCCAGCTATCCGCCAGTGAAAGTCCCGTCAAAATCGGTCCAGCCGTTCCAGAGATTAGCGAGAACAAACAGACAGACAGACAAAAATATAAAAAAAACATTTCGGTATATGTACCGTGTATACATGCATATGCAGGTAAAAAGCGGTTATTTTAATATTACAAACAGACACTCAAATTTTATTTATATGTATAGATTAGTAGTAAAGAGCAAACAGCGTGCGCTCATGGTTTTTATAAATTGCTTCTAAAATCAACTATTCTACATTGTAGGTACATGGCCTTGGCACACAAACTTGTTCGGTTTTATTTTTAAAATAGCCGATTTAGAATACAAATTACAGCTAGTATATACAAACAATGGACGTTCAGTTTTGCGTTCAAACAAAACTTCATAGCACTTTTCGACAATACCAAAAGTTACTACAAAAACCATTTTATCCTCCCACACTGCAACATATACATTTAAAAGTTATTTTTATAGAAAATGTCCCTTGATACAATCTACTTTACGATGACGGTCGTACTTATAATGGGGGTTAAAGTTTCAGAATTGCTTGGCGACCGAGAAAGGGCCATGATCTGTTATCTACGAACAGTCGAAAAGTAAAATGCTTCGAGGTGAAAAATGCTCTAGCTGAATTTATTGGTATTTGGTCGAATATTTGCAAGTCTTGGTTATTTACATATTGGTTTCAGGAAGCGAAATAAGAATACAAAACGTTACTGGAATCCTGGTTTTAGACTTGGATTTTAAAGAAAATAGTATTTGGTATTTGAATTCTTAGAGGTTAAAAATTCGTAGAAGTTAGTTTCGAGATTACCCACTGTTGCTGCAAAAGCACCCATCAGTCGCAATTAGTACAGCATTATCTATTTATTTTGCTTGCCTTGTGTTGTAAACTAGCTGCTGGTCTCTGTGACCAGGCAAATGCTGATCTTAAGTTCTAATTGCTGCAGCTGTATATGATGATGATGAGGATGATACTGAATTATCTATGTTTAATATTGTTAGGTATATGTTCCCACTATTTCTTCTAGCTGTTATTATAAAGTTAACTGAGTTGGTAAAGTGAAGCAAACAAAGTAGTTATAAACTAACCAAAACATCATAACACTTTAGCATTTATGGCCTCGTAAGCAGTCATAAATACATAGCGATAAGACCACCAAAGCCCGTTGGTACTAAAATTACCTCTATCCTCACAAATGTATTTGCGGAGGTCCAAATGTAATCGCCCCATGTAAATACTCGTAATTAGTCACATAGAGTTAACAGGAAGCCGACCTCAACACGGCCGGGATGGGATCATAAATTCCACGTAAATTATACTCCCAAAACCTCTTAGGGACAGGCGCTGAAAAGTCTTAGAAGAAGAGGCGCTACCCTGCATTTACAAGTTGAAATGACTTTGGAAGGATATATGGGCCATGGCGCTGATGTCTTCGGGAGAAGAGGGGTGTGGCAATCCTTGACAGTAAAATTCGATGACGAATGCCACCGCTGTCTAGTTATATGTATTTTAAGTAGGAGTTTAGGAACTGTGCCATTTTATGTGCACTTGAAAAACTGAATCGAAAATAAACAGACAAAATAATAATATTGCAACTACGGAAGATTGGATGAAATTGAACAAACGTCCAAAAAAACTTAACTAATCAATGAAAGTGCTGCCGATCGGTTGAACCGAAATATCTGAAAAAGATCCTTTAGTGTTTCCCCTGTAAACTGGTATCCAAATATGAATTCTCGTTCGATTTTTGATGAATACATCTTAGATGTAACTTCGTAACCTGGACAAGATTGACACAGCGCTCAATAGACACAACTCCATAAGACTCTTTACATTAAATTGACAGCTGCTTCGATACATTACGTTTACGATGAAAATTTTACAGTGTCACAAACCGTATTCTCAGAAAGCAATAACACCTACGACGAATATCATAATTCGCGTCAAGTTTTATGTATTTACTGCATGCCATCAAAATTTACAAGTAATGAGTACTCAAAGCTTCAGCTCCGTCAAACTGTACGTCAGTAATCAGTAAGTATCAACCCACGCGCCTTTTGTAGGTGCGTCTCGTAAATGAACATCGTAAAACTGCGTGCATATCATTCAAAGATGTGTGAGTTAACTGAGTGATAAGAAGAATATATCCTCTTTTTATATTACTTTATTTTGCGAACTTTATTCCGGGTAGAAGAGCGACGGTAGTTAGATTACGGTTGGGTCGTTACAATCACAGAGTTTTACCGTTTCACAAGCGTAAGCTGAAAACTAGCCGGGAGCCTAGTACGAGTAGCCTGGCATACTGTGAGTTGGGAACGTGGTTGCTGCAACTGTGAGACACAATTAGTGTAGGTTGAAGTAACGTTTTTTGGTGTGTAACGATTACTTGATTTTTTTTTCAGTCATTGTATTGTATAAGTGGGCTAATTTCTCACATTCTAAAGCACAGTAACAGTCTTATTAATATTTTAATTACATGGCGTCTTACCTCAATTCGATCGACAATCTGCTCACTGCGTTCCGAAATGTTTAAAAAAACGGGACAATCAGCTTTGCCATAGCTTAACTATTTCAAAGAGAACCAACCGTATATGCTATAGGCACAGTTTACTATACACGGTGGACAGCAGATGGAAAACCAATAAATCACCTCGCTCAAAATGATAATACTGAAGGAATTTTCCCTTATACACCGCTCATTTTCGCTCATATCTTATGGATATGCAGTGTAAAGTGAACGAGGCAATATAACCAACTCCAATGACTTCGGATGCGGCCATTTCTCCACGTGCTAACGATAATTATGTTGGAAAATTTAAACTGAACGAGTTTTCTGAGAAGTGAACCTCTCGGTAACTGAGATATTTTGTTGGTATCTCAATTATTAACAGATTATGATGCGATCGTGTTGGGATGAGTTTAAAGACTGCTTGAAAGTGCTTCTATTGAGGGAGTCTACGTGTAAACAAGGCATGGACTTCATGGTTATATTAGAGTTGGATTTGTGGTTATAATCACTTTTACGGTATAAGTATATATATAAAATTTACTTCAAGGTTTAGAGAGTTTGGTATAATGTAATTAGGTACATCTATTAAGAAGAAGTTATCTTTCTATGATTTGCTAATATTAATTATCTTTAATATTGCTAGGTAGAACGACTTATACGAACACTACTTTTGATCTGTTAAATAATATAATCTTATCAAAAGTACTGTTAGCTTTATCAGTTCAAATGGAGAGACCGTAATAATTAACTTTCTTATAAAATACTCACTCTGATGCCATATCATACCTGCTTAGTTATTTTCTAATAATACTTACATATATAGCAACGTCACGTACACAACCCAAGATAACAATATTCATATGAGAACTTAGACATAGCAAGCTAATAAAAGTAAGTAGGCACCAACTCTACACCATTGGGACAATTCTCATTTCTCATTTTCTCATTTTTTTAAAAGACAACTCCCGCACTAGGAAGAAATTCCTGTGTCGCGGGGGACTACAAACATACAACTAACTGACACAAAGAACACCCAGACTAGAAACAACAATTTATGAATCACGCAAAGGGTTGTTTCGTGTGGTGGAGCCCACAACACTTCGGCGCAGTGTCAAGCGTCGAGGCGACCGCTTAAACTACTACGCCAACCGTGCAGTCAATTCAACTTGCAATTATATGAGCAGTGTCGCAGCAATAATACTGGCTCCAAAGAATAGTAACATCCTATATGTCCCCAAGAGAGTCATTCCACCAGACTAACGGATAAGCCACCGGTTAAAATATTGTACAAGTATACTTTTTTAATTCCTTTTGAAGTAAAACCTTGTCACTTGAAAATACACTCTATTACGTGAGTGGTAGAGTATGTTTTGGCTTCTGAATGTGTGGATTGGCACTACTAAGGCGCTTATTCAAACTCTCATTGTTCGTCTCTTGGGGATTAATGAATTGCGATTGCGATATATGAAGTTTATTTGAATGGGTCATTTATACGAGTTGACTGGCCCTGAGGCGAAAAAGTTATTTAGTGAAGTAAAACTATTGTACTGTCGCTTTATAATACTCTTCTTCTCTAACTAAGGCATAATTCATACAATTTTATAGCAACGGGTCTTACTCGCGACATTAAATTAATTTAAGATATAAATAAGGTTTAAAATCGATTAAGACATAATTGTATTCTCCAGTATATTTTTCTTCTCTAGCCACCTCATCCATCGTACATTATTTCAAAAATGATAATATATTTTTTACCTCTTGAGATCAGGGTAAGGTGCAGTATTGTATTGTTTGTTATCAAAACCAAGTATCTTAATTCATATTATATTTACACGTGCAAATGCATATCGTCCAAATCATAATACACACCTATAGTCGTATTTTTTTATTAGACGAAGCTAACTGACGTTTACTGTGTTGTCAGTTTATGATGAAATAAAAATAGTGTTGTGACAAAGTGAATGATTGAAAAATCTCTTGAATGAATGAAATTGCCTCGATTGTCTAGTGAATAGTTAGTGTGCCGAACGGCCGATATCGGGTACGGTGTTCGAGTTTTCGAAGACTATGTTCCTATAGTATTTACCTATACTGAATACCGAGTGTTTTAAACATTGAGGAAATCATTGCGAGGAAACTTGTAAGACTGTTCTATTTTCAATACATCATGTAGTTGAAACTATAGATGTATAAAATATAACAATTTATAGGTAGGTTATGAAAATAAAAACATCGCTTACTACATAATTCGCTTTTATTCATCATCAGATAAATAAACATCACTATCGCTTGCGGTGACATTAATTATAAATCTGTCTGAAACATTGTCGATCATTTCATCACTTGTCGGGACACCATACATTTTGTCTTCTTCTTTAATTATATGAGACACGCAGCTACTCCATTTTTCAGGTGTGATATTATGTTGAAGTCCTACTTCAAAAAGTTTTTTTGCTTCTGTCACTTAGAAGGTTTTGTTATTTCTTGCAACATATCCTTTAGCCTGCGCCCATACCAACTCAATGGAATTGAGCTCACGGTGGTATGGAGGCAGACGTAAAACAATTATCCCATGCTGCGCTGCCATCTCGTCCACAACATACATATGTATGAAACAATATAGCATCAATTAAACACAACAATTACCACAAACACAACGTAACGGAAAACTTAACAAAAACAATAACTAAATACTAAACAGCGTGAGCGCAGAAAAAACATTCTTGCTATCAGACCAGAGAGGTTAGAAGCCGAATGAATAACAAACAAAATGGCGATCGACGCGCGCCGCGCTTTGTAATAAGCCGTCAATATACTGATGTAACTACTTACATAACTATTAGTAACTTATATCAGAGCACTTTTATTGTAAAATAGAAATAATATTATTTTATTCTTTGAAATGATTAACTATTCACACTCATTGTTCGTTCATCTGATTGAACGAGAACTAAACGCATCACTATTACTTTAAATATGACAACATTATTTTACAAAGTGACATTAGCTACTGTCAGTTGGCTTCGTCTGATTAAAAATACGACTATAGTTCTCTCTTCAGCACTCAACGTAAACTGGGAGATAATGTCCATAGCATTGAGTCCACCTTTATAAACTGTGTATATAACACAGTTGGACTTTAAATAAACTAAATACAATAAACCGAAAAATACAAAATCACCCGATAACCAACAGTTAATTGAGTGTTTATTTGTAAACGTTGAAATCAGATAATGTCGAATCGAAAATAAACATCCGTTCATTATTTCTATATTAATTGTCGTTCAAAACGAAACAAATACATTCCGAGCTTTGAATTATATTACTGTTAATTACAATTCAGTGTATTGGATATACAAATTGAAATAATTTTAGCTGTAATATTAATAATGTCATCGGAAATTGACAATATATTCACAAATTAGTAGCTTCACATATATTGAATTTCGATTAATATGAAAATTTTGTAATGCATTTATTTGCCGACAGATAGAATCATCATTTTAATAATCCGATTGAAACTCCATCTGGATTATCGCCAGAACAATCAGATCAATGCAAATGGCGCATTTCATTACAATAAAATGGCCACTTCTGAAATTTCGCGTCTTGTATACATACAAGTATTTATGTAACGTGTCTACATCGCTTAATTATTTTAAAACAAAGGTGAAATATCATACTGGCTTGGTCATTTCAGTCATACCGTAATTACGACCCGTGTAGGCCATTCTGAAACTTCTGAACCTAATTGCGTTACTGACTGACTGACAGACAAGCCACAGCCAAAACTATGGGGTGCGAAAAGCTAGAAATGGGTTTTAAAATTGAAGCTCGAAGAACCGATGGCCGTTGGGGTAGGAGGGTTCTGCAGTGGCGACGACGTACGGGACGACGTAGCAGGGGTAGGCCTCCCGCAAGATGGACCGACGATCTGGTTAAGATCGCGGGAAGCGGTTGGATGTAGGCGGTTCAAAATCGGTCTGTGTGTTGAACCTTGGGGGAGGCCTATGTCCAGCAGTGGACGTCTCTAAGCTGACATGGTGATCTTCCTTCTAGACCGCAGGAGTGTAAGAAGGGATTTTCCGAAATTCCCACGGGATCAGGAGGAAATGGTAAAATTAAAAATATATGTGCGGTCGTGGCATTCTCTAGTATTAGTAATATTTAATGGGCATTAGACTCCAAATTGCATACAATCTTAGTTAAATTAATGTAGTTTGTGATGTTGATCACTCGGTTTGTATGTAATGTCAGTAAATCCAATATATCGCGATGGAATCCGTAAACCGTAGTTTGATTTTAAAATTACTCTAACAAGAACATCACTACAAACTCTCAACGTCATTAGAGGAAGCCTTGTCTGTTTTGAGAGCACTCTATGTCCTCTATAGTGGACGAATCGCTTAATATTCTAACACCTGCGATCACATCAGTGCTGAACAAAAGGTACGTTGAATAAAGAAGACAGTCTGACGTATGTTTAAATAAACAAGACAGGGCGTCCTTTTCCGTGTCGTTTTGGAATTTTGGAATAATATAGACCAGTACAGTGCAACGTATTTGAGTTTATATGCACATCTTAATTGAATAGCGCAGTCCCGGTGGCCGGAGCGGAGACTAGCACACTGCTATGTGTTTAGCAACGAATCCATTGTGACACCATTGACTTTTCATGTTTATGCTACTTGTTCGCCCATACAGTGATGTCGGTATGACTGTACAATATTTCGATACTAGTCAACTATTCTATTATAAAAGTATTAATTAAACTAGTAAGTATTATAAATGTGAAGGTCTGTCTGTCTTTCATGTTTTTGTAGCTAAAGAGTTGAAGACCAGGGACACTGGTCTAAGCCATAGAATATCGCTATCACTTTGGGATGCGTATGTCAGACGGCAGTCGCTCTGAGCATGGACAACATTTTTATGTGAAATGTGGTTACACTAGAAAGCGGAATCCGAGCTCCGATGTGAGAGAGAAGACGATGATGATAATGAGTGAAATGAATGAGTTGCAGACAAGGGACAAAACATAAGTAGGTACTTTAAAAACCCCTAAGCGTTGAAATGGATAGTGTGTACGAGGTATATACAGTAACACGGTTATAGCCGCTAGCAAAACCTGGTCTTACTACAGTTTTTTGAAGATGGATAAATGAATGGCAGTTTGTACCTATGCAGCTACGGTACGCAAAATCTCCTCAAAGCATTTCGTTGGAACTATACAGTAACGTAACTTATACAATACATCAGAATAGCATATCGGCATTTATGCCGAGAATCGACCCCGGGCGAAGCTGCAGGCAAAATCAAGTATTTACTACATCTGTAAATCACTAAGTTGTGACGCACTGCGGCACATGTCGCGTTATATTACGCTAACACACACATCAATAACACAAGCTAATCGCAATAAGATTCAACATCGCTACGTGGCAAAACAATATCGTGTTAGGAATCATTTATCTCCAACGTTCTTTGTATCTGTCGAACTGGAAACAAGCAATCTAACTTTCTTAGAAGATAGAGATTCTGTCACTGGGTATGCCTACGTGGTTGTCGGTTATCGCGACAAAAGGTATAACCTAAATCTATGTGGTCATCTTTTGTAATTATTTTTTGTCTGACTGCCAAAAGATTGAAAAGACTGCCTCCGTGGTCCAGTGGACAGCGTCTGCGACTGCTGATCGGAGGTCCCGGGTTCGATTCCCGTGTCGGGTAAAAGTGTTACTGGGTTTTTCCGAATACTCAGTAGCAGCCCGGAGTCTGGTGATGTGCCCGGTAACGGCAATAGGCTCGCCCCCTATTACGTGAGACCTAAAAATTCATGGCGAAATGTGGGTATAATATTTACACCTCTGCCTGCCCCTTCGGGGATATAGGCGTGAGACTATAAATAAATAAATCGTGTGAATGTGTGGCCACTTCTGGTGTCGGAGTTTATAGACAGTTCGCAAGGCCTCCGAGATGGCCTAAAGTTTCTTGTCTTGAGACAAGAACTGGGACTAGTGGCTTTCCACGTGCTTACGATACTTAGCAAGCACGATACTTAGCGTTCTTATTGAAATGCCGTAACAAGCGATCACCCAACTAAGTGTATTTCTCCGGAAATGTTGCTTCATTTTTCAATTTTTTTATGTATAGTAAGTGATGAGCTATGAGCCCTACTAGCGGTTGTTGTGTTAAAGTATGTAACAAACAAACAGCCTTCCCTCATCACAAAATGTCGCGTTTATAATACGAGGGTCAAACTGAAAGTTCTTAGAACTGGCCACTTATAAACAATATAATAAAAAAAATATTCTAAAATTTGAAAATAGAACTCTTTGCCAATATTACTGAGTATATATTTCATTCATTTGTCATTTGTTTTACGATTTGGCGGCAAATTGAAAATTGTCTGTGTCACGTCAACATGAATTTAACACGAGAAAATTTTCGTGCAATGATTTTTTATGACTTTCGATGTCATTTAAGTCAACAAGAAAGTTATGATAGACTACGATTGGCCTTTCACGATGAAGCCCCATCTTGTGCGACTGTTTACAACTGGTTTAATGAGTTTAAACGTGGTCGCACTAATCTCACTGATGATGTACGTGAGGGACGGCCTTCTACGGCGACGACTGAAAATAACATCTGTGTTGTGCGGCGTATGATAGAGACTGACAAAAGAGTGACCAGCAGCAGATTCGGACAAGCTTAGGCATCGGTATGAGTCAAGTGCACAAAATCCTCCACGAGCATTTAGCGGTCAGGAAGCTTTGCGCCCGGTGGATACCTCATAATTTGACTAAGGCTCAAAAACTCCATCGTGTGGATTGGTGCCGTAAAATGATTGAAAGATTTAACGGAGGTGACTCAAATGCTGTGTTCGACATACTAACAGGTGACGAAAGCTGGATTTACTGTTATGATCCTGAAACCAAAAGACAATCTGCTCAGTGGGTGTTTCCTTTCGAGGAGTTGCCAACTAAAGTGAAGAGAGATCGAAGTGCGGGAAAAAAATGGTGGCCTCGTTCTTTGGAAGGATAGGTCATTTCGCAACAATTGTGTTAGAGGATCAAAAAACAGTTTCTGCAGAATGGTACACTACCAATTGTTTGCCACTTGTCTTGGAAAAAGTTCGAGAGAAACGACCTCGCAGTAGGATCCTCCTTCACCACGACAACGCCTCGTCGCACACCGCCAAGCGAACGATCGACTATTTGGCGACATCAAACGTTGGATTACTGGGTCACCCGCCGTATAGCCCCGACCTCGCGCCTTGTGATTTTTATTTATTTCCAAAAATTAAAGAAAAACTTAAAGGAAAGCGGTTTATGAATGCTGAAGAAGCGGTGGCTGCGTATCGCGATGCCATTGAAGAGACCCCTAAGGACGAGTGGGCAAAGTGCTTTTCCCAGTGGTTCCATCGCATGCAGCGGTGTATTGACGTCAATGGACAATATTTTGAAAAGATATAATAAAACTAATAACTGGCTAATGTAATCAGTTTTTGATTTTCTAAGAACTTTCAGTTTGACCCTCGTACTAATACTAGTAGGATAGAAAACAGATTTTATAATAAAAATTCTCGAAGTTTATTAAAAAGGAATTTAATACCTATACTCTTGCATAAGCGCCGATAATGCAAAAAATGGCGTCTGTATTTTCTCGTGAATACAACTTAGATGTTAAGTGCGGAGACTTATTTTTTTAAATATCACATGGTTACACTGTGTACCATTTCGCTAAATTATATCTCTGCTTGCGTTTTCAAATCTGACTAACCAATTTGTAAATACCAGTGCCGTATGAAGTCTTTTCTATTGATTTCATTTGTAATCTCCTTCGACAAATAGGCGATCAAAAACCAACGCTATTCCATTTCTCTCAAACTTTACAATAATAGTGTTTTGTGTAGCCTCAATTGCAGATATTATTCTAGATCGTAAATCAGAACAAGCAAAGCATAGCCTGAACACTATTCGAGTACAACAATCGTTAAAACAATCCAATTACAATATATTGTTGTGCTCTACAAGTTTTCAATTAGCTGCGTGCATAAATCACACAGTTACTCAAACAATAAAACGATATACTGTAATAATTTTCTAACATTTGTTAAAGATAATATCTAAAGTAAACAATATCCTGACGTATGTAAATTGTGGGCAAACATTGACCGTGTAAAACAAAGAACGCCAGTACATGTAATGACAACCCTGTTATATCTAACCACAGGGTTACCACACGGATAAAAGGTAAATTTTATTCCACTAAATCGTTATCATAAATCAAGTTGAAATAAAAGAAATGGCCTTTAGGGTCTAGTCAATAAGGTTTGGAATAAATTTTAACACTTTGTGATCTTTATTCATTGTCCGGTGTTAAAAAGGGTGGGCTGGGTTTAGAAGATTTATTAAGTTAAGCGCGATCAGCGCCCAGTGGCTGAGTAATTGCTGCGGACTGCGCTCGGGTAGAGCGTTTTGTGCCAACCCTGTAATAGCATAGCTTTAGGGGTGACACTTGCGGACGCTTAGAGCTTTGGCTTTTGAAACGAGAGGCTGTTTGTAATGTTTGTTTTTTATGGTGTTTGCACGTGTCGGTATTATTGACCTCACATGCAGAGTTATATTTGATCTTGTTTTTCCGATGAATGTCACATAGCATGGGTATATTTCGTTAAATTAAATTTGTGACAGTATTTTTTAAGATTGTTTAATTATACCTACTTGCGGCATATGAATTATCCTTAAGGCGAAACTGACTTTCAATAAGTAATAAAATTATTTCATAACAATTACAGAATATAAACGACAAAATTATACTGGTTGAAACGTCATACATTGGTTAACAGGATTTAGAAGTTGTATAGAATCGTGAAAGTCTGAATTTTTATATTTCGTAAGTATTCAATATGTATTCAATGCCCATACAAATATAATAAATGCTAAATTGTATTTCTTTGTCCTTCTTACATGTCGCAACGGAGCGATATTATGGTACATATGAGTTTTGTGTTCAGAAATAGTTTAAAATATGCTGGCGTGTCATAAGCTAAACCTGGGGAAAGATTGGCAATGTTAAACATTACGGTATTGAAACTCTTTTACAAATGTAACACCCCGGGGTCCATAGCAGAGACCATTTTCCGCCTCCCGGGCATTTCGCCCGAACGTTACATTTCCGCAATGGAATATAAACATGGTTCCACGTACTAATACTGCGATTAAAATAGATACTAGTAAACCTAAACAGTCTTATTAATAAACTAGGATTAGCGTCAGAACAACTTTACTCCAAGACTTAAGCCAAGATTAGGCAATTATGGTATTAATAAACTAGTAGTAAGGACGGAGTTAACTATTCATACTTTACTCCGGGAATAAAAGTTACTCCGCGGAGACCCATGGTTTAACGCTGGAGTAAGCAAGGAGTGAGCATCTATTTGTCACGGGGTACGGTAGACTAGATCGAAACTTTACCTGAATACTAAAACATAAAAAATAAAGATTTCGAGTCGACAACATATATCCGCAAAATTCGGATTGTCGAGTATTTTGTTAATTTCTAATGCTTCTGACAGTATTAGAAGTTATAATAACAAAAAAAAGACAGAAAAGTCACTGTCACCGAATAATAGTCATGTTGAGTATCTACTATGTAGTTTGTATACCATGTGTAAATACTTCTTGCAGTTAGATATATTTCTTATCGGTATAAACAGTTTGTTTAAACGACAATGATTATTAAAGTATCCGTCTATTATGAGAGAATTGTGTTACTTCTAATTTACGCGAGCGAAGTCGCGGGCAAAAGCTCGTAGATTTATATTGTATTTCCAACTTTCATTGAGATTTATATACATAACAAATATATTTTCACATTTGTTTGGTGTTCGTTAGAGTACTTACTAGTATCTGATTTTGTAATTTTATTCTTGTGGGTTAAAATTAATAGAGATTATTTCATTGAAGATTGCCAACCAACACAAACGCTTGCGCTTGCAAAGGGTAGAAGTTTGTACGGCACAAATTTACCTCTTGGAAGTAAGAACACATGCGCTATGATAATTGAGTGCGCTGTGCGTATATCTGTCAGTACTGACACATCATACAATATAATGTCATATTGTGCACCGTGATTACATTATTCGCATATATAAACTAATAATTATATAAGTACTACGCTTAAACGGCTGAAACAATTTTCTCTACTAATATTATAAACGCGAAAGTGAATATATTATATTGGACATGTGTTGGAACACGGCTTTGACATTTGACTGTATGCAAGGCGATGTTATTATATAGATATAATACTAGGTATATAGTGTCATGAATACCTACTGACCGAGCTACTTTGTACCTTATAGAGTTTCTGAAGTCTTTAGAATAATCAGGAGTGTCTTCCCACAACTTGAGACTGAAAGAAAGAAAGATTTGTGTTACCCCGAATTTAACGCGCGCGAAACCGCGGGCAAAAGCTAGTTGTCAAATAAAAGTGTTTAATAAAAAGTTTTTATTCGGCCAGGTCATTTTGTTCATTCTTTTTACTTTTAATATCAGTGGGTTGCCATCACGTATACCTTAATCTCAGTGTATGATTAGTATTGTTACTCCGAACTTAATTCGTATTTATTAATACCGTTATTAACACGTACCTATTCCATAACTAATCTAGAGTAAACTACTCCCAGTGTTACTTTGGAGTAAGAGAAGATTAAGCATTTTTTATTAATAAGACCGCTTGAGAATAGCAAATGCACGTTTCCTTAATCTCACAAATGTATTCGAGTCGATTCGATCGTATTGAATGTCTGAGTTACAAATATATCCTGTATTTCCTGGAAATTGTATGCAATCTTTTATGCTATTACAAAATTAATTGTTTTTGAAGAGAATGTTAGATTCGAAGTCAAAATAAAAAAAATTGAAGCACATAGTATACAAGTTAGTTGGCACTGGCTGTCCTGTCGTTTTCGAAGCTTAAGTTACGGTTATTTGTTGGACACATTTATAGCCCTGTGACTACACGTATGAAGCGGCAGTCTCGCCGTTTGAATTGCGCAAAGTGGGTGGGTTTGATCCCCAGTCCAAACAGTATCTACTAACAGCCTGTCCCTCGAATTGTTGTTTCGAGTTCTTCGGCAGTTTGTGCTTAGCAAAGCAATATACAGAAGCTAATTCTCTAATAGGTCACAACAAGATGATGAGAGTATTCATATGCAACCAGGGACGAAATGGAACAATTTTCACTAACGTGTAGAATTCAGCTAACACACTACTATTATCAATACTGGTGTAACAACATCAATAAATTGAACACAGATACACAAATATTGGTTGGTGTTGCCAACGTTGAAATTGAATGCGATTTTAACGCGATGCGCACATGTTGCCGGGAGATTTGATTAGAACAACGCGAATGGCAACACCGGGTAGTCCCGTATGGAGTATGCCGATTGTCTAGCAAATATTATACTGTTAGCGTAATATTGAATTTAGTGGTCTATTTGTTGAATTTAAAGCTAAGGTTATTATTGTTGTGTTGATTGGCTAGCATAAAATATGTTTGTATTTACTTATATTAGTTGCGGTTGTGATTTCGAATTCTCTTTGTCATGATAATAGGTATACTAAACATTTTTTTATTTTAAAACAATAGAAGTGTGGAATAGCGATAGCCTTGTTTAGAGACTTACAGACGGCTAAATACATAAATACAGGGTCTCGGGTTCACACTCACGACGCGCACCCCTAACTTTTGAAGGCAGAGGTGTAAATATTATACCCACATTTCGCCGTACATTTTTAGGTCCCACGTAATAGGGGGCGAGCCTATTGCAGTTACCGGGCACATCACCAGACTCCGGGCTGCTGCTGAGCATTCGGAAAAACCCAGTATCACTTTTGCCCGACCCGATAATCGAACCCCGGACCTACGATCAGCAGTCGCATACGCTATCCACTGGACCACGGAGGCAGTCTGTCTCATCTGA
The DNA here is from genome assembly GCA_944739405.2 of Euclidia mi. Lineage (NCBI taxonomy): Eukaryota > Metazoa > Arthropoda > Insecta > Lepidoptera > Erebidae > Euclidia > Euclidia mi. Next base: position 45,801,870 of record OX123202.2, read on the forward strand.
CATACATATAGGACAAAAGTTCCATACAAAATATGTCAAACATGAATCTCAAATCTTCAAATCCATGGACAGATCTATATTGAAAGCAGCCGTTAATGATTTGGAAGACAATAAACTGATTGGTCTGGATAGGAGACAAAACAATATTTATGTGCAAGTATCAAAAAAATATTAAAAAGTTATGTTTGAAATAGAATTAGTTTTTATTATAAGTCAAATCGATTATATCGATTAAGTAACATTTTGTTTAGTCTATTGAAAATTTCTGACAATGGTCACACTGAACTGTCACTTCCGTTGCCGCCTTGAAAAATTAACACGCCGTTTGCCCTCTCGCGTGCCTTGTACCTAATTGATATAAATTGATCGCCCTTTTGAAAGCACATAAACCAGCTTCGCGAATTTGTATTGTGAATTCTTACCCTGCCGCCTTTGGTTTGCCCGGCAAAAGTTGAGTTGAACATTGACATTTGCAAAACTGTAATTGTGAATTGTGAATCCTGTGAACTTGCATCGTGCATTGAAGACGCTGCGTTGGAGTCTGGTAAAGTAAAGATAATTCACTTGCTAATATTGGCCAATTTTAGTCTTGTGTGTATCTAGCTTGCCTCCAGGACTCCACTCAAGAACATCACCAGGATATATAAGGTAAAATTTTCATGTACCTACTTAGTACTTGTATTCGCTGTGCAACGCAGTGCATTGTGTCTGGATCCTTGTCTATCGTGGTCAGGTAGATGTATTACATCTTCCACTGCGCACCCTGAAAATACCTGCCTGCCTGCGGTAATTCTAGACAAGTTAATAGGAGTATGCAGCTCTTGAATTGATCAAAATATTACAACATATTCCAAGACTAGATTTGTTTCATCCCCTATAACAATTAAGAATACAATTATTATACGAAATGGAAAAAATAATATATTATTTTTGTAAAAATCCATTAACTTTAAAACTGCGGCATACTACAACATTTTGACTATTTAAACCTAACAAACTATTTTTGTGTCAAATACAGCAATAATATATTATTTTTGTAAAAATCCATTAACTTTAAAACTGTGGCATACTACAACATTTTGACTATTTAAACCTAACAAACTATTTTTGTGTCAAATAGAGCAATAATATATTATTTTTGTAAAAATCCATTAACTTTAAAACTGCGGCATACTACAACATTTTGACTATTTAAACCTAACAAACTATTTTTGTGTCAAATACAGCAATAATATATTATTTTTGTAAAAATCCATTAACTTTAAAACTGTGGCATACTACAACATTTTGACTATTTAAACCTAACAAACTATTTTTGTGTCAAATACAGCAATAATATATTATTTTTGTAAAAATCCATTAACTTTAAAACTGTGGCATACTACAACATTTTGACTATTTAAACCTAACAAACTATTTTTGTGTCAAATACAGCAATGCAACATTTAAATCATGAAAATATTATTATAACTTCGGAAACTGACGTCAAACTCTGCCGAACAGACGGTGCTGAAATGTGATCTAAATTATATTGTTGCCGATTCTGTTTGCAGATGTACTAAATTTCAGTAGGGACTAATGGTGTAAAGGTGTTCTTAGTATTTGTATAAATTAATTGAATTATTACAACTGTCGTATGGTTTTAATATGTTTTTCGTTACATTATTATAAGTATAAGTTTATGAAACTGTACAGTTAAGCTGATTACAGATCAGTTCAAGTATCACCTTCTTACAGTAAATTTTGGTTCCATAAGAGTTGAAGGTTAAGGACTTTTCAATATTCTCTTCCTTTTCTAAAAAGAAAAGCAAATTGAATTGAATTGGTGATTTCGGGCAGAGTACCGAGATAATTTCCTTAGAGTTTGTAACTCGCAACTTATTTTTACTGGATGGTATTAATTAATGGTTAAAGAGCAAATGCCTTTATTAAAAAAAATAAGGCGACCACTACTGCAAATTGCAGGTCAGGTAATTTAGTTTGTTTTTCATTTGATTCATCGCTACCGTAATTATTTTGTAAAGTCTCATTGTCAAAATTAATCTCTACCGTCATAAGCGCTTAATCTCCGCTACTGGTGTTTTTAGCTTTGCGTATCGGTAAGAATAAATGACTACGTAATTGCGTACCCAAACCTTTATAATATTTTATGGTAGCACTTTAGGCGTCCAGTTTATAGCAAGCCGAAACTACTAGAAGGTAGTAAAATCGACCCCATCTTAGCACTATCCTTTATAGATGGAATATCCTACGAGATTGGCTCTGTTGATCCTTGGACCTTTGTACTACAAACATGAAATATTCGTATTGGCAAGGAAATAGCATCTGTTGTATCTATATGACTACAGAGAAAGCTAGCGTACCTATACGGCGAAATAAATATTTCCAAAGCCTGGACCATCGACGGCATTTTTTTTTCATTTGACACTTGAATGGGTAGGTAAATCGTATTCCGGGCAAAGCCACAGAATTAACTAGATTAAAAAAAAGGTAAGGGTTCGCTTCTCTGCGAAAAAATATATTTTATTTCGTGGGTATGTTATATAATACAGTTTAGTTGCAGTGTGCCGTACTTTGTCATTTTATTTCACAACTCGAGGAACTGTTTATTACGGATCCCGTGAATTTCTTTGATCGTTATGGCGAAGCTATTATTTTTAACTATCATCTGGTGTATTTCTAGCAATTTTCTGGTAAATTGTCTTTTATTTCGCAATGTTAGTTATATGCACATAAAATGTATATAACAGCTCAAAACATCTTAGTAATTTCTCTTCACGCTAGAACCTGACTGAATTCGAGCAAAATACCGAAAGACAAAGTTACTATTGATAACTGGGAAAGTTTGTGAGGATGTTTATAGTTGTTTGTTACCCTTTTATACTAAAACTACCGAACGGCTTCTGACGAAACTTTTGAATAACAGCTGATACACCAGTGTAGTACCCATAGGCAGAGCGGTGGGCAGAATCTAGTCTATAATAGATAAACTTAAGTGCACCTACTAGTAGTAATCTCATAAAATGTGCATACAAATGATACAAGTCAATTTTAAATTAATTCTGGCAATTTGGAAACTCACTGTACTTCGTTTTTATATTTAAGTTAGCTAGAGTAATCGCTTCAATTCTTGAGAAAAGTGAAGGGTAAACGCGTACCTTAAGTTTGTTTTTGTTTTCTGTATAAAATACAAAATTCATCATGGAAAATAACAAAGACACTTGTAATTCTTACTGAAAATTTTATCGACCGGATATGTTATAAGTATGGGTACCTAACGAACTTATAATATTGCAACATATTGTTATTTACATTTATAACAAAAAGTGACAGCTGGGCGTCGAAGGCTTACCTGTTTTATTTTAAAGACACCTTATTTTCTTGTACTTATATATTTTTTTTTTATTTAAGTACTAAAAAAGATTACAAGCCATATTTCCTTATATCTAAGCTCGCCAAACTTTTACGTTTGACGGCGAGAGGCGCTCATTTACATATAAATTTACAAAAATAAAAAGCATACCAAACAATACCTATTACAATGGCACAATAAAAACTATTCTAGGTATGTCTTCTTCCATATTTTAACACTTATTTTTATGATCTTAGCCAACTAATATATAAACTAAACTAGCTGACCCGGCAAACGTTGTTTTGCAAAATTTTTTTTTTTTTTTTGAAAAATAGATGTTGGCCGATTCTCATAGATACCGGATAAGCACAAAAAATTTCATCAAAATCGGTCAAGCCGTTTCGGAGGAGTATGGGAACGAAAACTGTGACACGAGAATTTTATATATTAGATAGGTATACTTAAATACACCTTTTATTTAAACTTCCTCCACTATAATAATAAATAAACATATTATATAGATCTACATTTTCTTTTGTATTTTCAGAGTCGACAACGCGCTGGTAATCTTTAAGAAGCTCTTGCAAATGCCTATAAATGGGCTACGACATCTACATTTTTTGTTTTGCATGTTAACTTAAAAGTATGACCATAGAATATGGTTCATGGACCTTTGGGTTACAAGGGGACAAATGCAATCGCGCTGCGAGATTTTTCAGAATGTTGGAAAAGCTAATTTTCAGAGAAAGGTTTTATTAGAAAGCTACCCATGGGCCCAAGCTGGTAGTGCCGGCATTTAACTGAAATAACGCTAGCGTGATGTAATAAATCATACACCCAATTACCAAGTTAACAACATATAGTTTTAATATTACCGCAATGTTACTTAATTAACGGGTGACGGAGGTGCGGTGCAGTCAAAATGAAGGATCCTAGTAATGTTGCCACACTCAAATAATATGACGGGATTGGTAGAATGGTGCCGCATTGAGAGATTTTATTGTTTATATTTGTGTTCATACTGGCTTTGTTGCTTACATAATTAAGTATAAATGTAAATTATGCGGTTGTTAAACAAGGCACACACAAATATAATGTGGAATGTTAATACCATAGGTATAAATATATTTTTGCGTCTGTGTGTGCTAATAAAAATATTTAATTGATTTAAAAATATGCTACATAAATTTACAGATAATTATGTAACAACTTAAAGTGAATAAATATATACGAAAATCATATAAAATTAGAAGATTTATACGTTAACTTACGTATAAGTAAACTTACTTACCTACTCTGTTACGCTGCCACGGCTAAAATACTGAACGAAATGCAACCCAGAATTTATTGCCTAAGGCTTGTCACAAACTGAGACCTACTACAAGAAAGCCTGTTTTTATATGCCAATATTAATAAAATATAACTCCGTATCAGAAATAAAAAGTCGGTAACCGTATTCTTTTTTAGTATTTACACAAAAAAGTAGCTACTAAAAAGGTAGAAGTCATTCTAGTGTTCCAGCCTTTTTATTATTCAGAAAGAGTTTGTATTTTAGCTTTAGGATAATGTTTTAAAACATTTTTTCCGGCACAACTTTCGTAATTATAAGTTTTCGTGTCCTACCGTGTAATTAAAATAAAAATCTTTCCAACCGTTTCTCTGGTATATTTAAATGTTTATTCTTTCTAATTAGCTAAGACTAACTGACTCATTAATGTTATGAATTCTTACACAAATTTTCACAGCTTTCTTTTTCTTTTCTTGGTTGTTTGCCTGAAAAATAAAAAAAAATTGGTTAGTTCATTCAATACTAAGTTCTGAAATTGTCACCACGTCAATGCCCCGAATGGCGATAATTTCTAAAAGCTTTTTAGCTGAGTTTTTATAATCTTATTATTTTATTCATAGATGATTAGGTACTTCGCAAAAATGAAATCACTTTTCTCAAGTTTCTTAACAAATGTTGTTTGTTTGTTATTGTATGCGGGTTTTTTTTGCTTACGTTTATCTTAAGAAAGAAACCACAGTACCTAATGCTTTATTCTATTATACTTACCTACCTCTAATCCAAACATGCTGGCGAACATTTTATACAAACTCAGCTATGGTTCGGATATCATCATGGCATGTCACGGGCAAACAATAAAAAAGTTGCAAGAACAGCTATCGCAACTATAAGAATAAGATTTCATTTCATTTCATTTCATTTATTCAATAACAATATACAATTGTGTTTGAATGTGACATAAAATTAACAAAAATTCATCAAAATTAAAGAAAAATATATAAGTAAATTGGTCCATTAAAAATTACTTCTAAAACAATAACAGCAAATAAAAACAACAAAATACACAAGTCACAATAATACAAAAAATAAAATATTAGATTGATAAAAACGCATTCAAACAATTATATAAAAAAAATCAGTTTCAAACAATTATAAAAAAAATGTCAGTATCTATAAATTATAATTATTACAATAATGTCAACATATAAACAGTCCAATTAATTCTAATATAATACTTAATACATGTCAATATAGTTAAAATAAAATTAAAAAGGAAAAATTAATTCATATTGATAAAATCCTCAATGGAATAAAAACAGTGTTCTAATAGGAAGTCCTTAAGCTTTCTTTTAAATGTGTGCAGATTATATATTTCATCCTTAAGATAGTCAGGTAAACAATTGAATAACTTCACCGCTTGGTATTGCATACTGTGTTTGACAATATCCAGTTTTGGTTTTGATTTGTATTTTAAATGTTTTGTCCTAGTATCTTCTCTCAGCTGTCTTTCATTTTCTGTCTCATAATTGTGTATATTTTTAGCTAAGTCACTCAAAACTACCAATAAGTAAAGGCATGGCACCGTTAACAAAGAAAGACTTTTGAAGTATTCCCTACAGGACTCCCATTGCGGTATGCGAACAATGGTTCTAATTGCCCTTTTCTGTAACACAAATGCCCTGTAACCGTTATATTTGTAACTATTGCCCCAAAGCTGTATACTATACCTCAGCCGCGACTCCACTAAAGCGTAATATACTGTAATCAGGTTGCTAACATCAACTTCATCTCTTAGGCTCCTCAGTGCGTAGCACGCAGATGAAATTGTTCCATCGATAGCCTTTAATTCTTGTTTCCAATTAAGTAAGGAGTCTATATGTACGCCTAGAAACTTAACTGTATTGACTAACTCAATTCTGTCTGTATTTAAAACTACGTCTAAGTTTTCATTACATCTACATGTGGATTTAAAGAAGATTATATTAGTCTTTTTTGTATTTATTTGTAATCTATTAGCGCTAAACCACTCTTGAAAGCACTCAAGTATTAAATTAACTTTAGTGTTCAGCAGCTGTGTATTATTAGCATTTATTACGGCGTTAGTATCATCTGCAAACACGACGAGGTTAATGTCAGAATATAATTCATTAATATAATTAATTAGGTCATTTGTGAACATTAGGAATAGGATGGGACCAAGTATTGATCCCTGCGGCACGCCAGTCGTAACTGTAATTATTTGAGATCTGTATGTTTGTTGGCAGTTATGCTTATTGATACTTTTTATCTCCACAAACATTTTTCTGTTTTTTAGATATGACTTAAAAAAATTCAGAGCCTGATCGCGAACACCATAATGTTCCATTTTCATTAGCAGTATATCATGATCAACAGTATCGAAAGCAGAGCTGAGATCCAAGAAAACTGCAGCTACTTTCATTTTGTTATTTAGTCCCTCAACTACATCATTTATTAGAACATTTATTGCATCTACGGCACTTAAGTTTTTTTGATAGCCAAATTGCCTAATATTGATTACTCTATTTCTATTTAGGTGGCTGATGAGACGACATTTTATTAATTTCTCAAATATTTTTGCAAGTGTAGGAAGTACTGATATTGGTCTATAATTTTTTGGATCTGTTCGAGAACCTTTCTTAAATATTGGAACAATTTTAGCAATTTTTAGCTGTTCAGGAAAAATAGACGCATCTAAGCATTTGTTAAAAAAACAGGAAAGTGGTTTGGCCAGTATGCCAATATGCTGCTTTATCACCGAAATTTGAATTTCATCAAACCCACTTGAGGTTTTAGAAGTCATTCCTTCTACAGTTTTTTTTACTTCGTTAGGTGTTATTTGTGAAAAACTCATAGAATTGTTCACCCTTTCAGTACCCGTTTGTAAATACTGTAATGCCCGATTTTCATTTATCGCTCCAGGAAGTTGACAAAAACTAAATTGTTCTGCGAATATATTTGCAATATCACGCGGTTCTTTAATAGTCGTATTATTACATAGCAACGTTATTTCCTGACAGATCTTTCCTTTAGTTTTATTCCTATGACGATTTACGACCTGCCATATTTCTTTCGGAACATTGTTTGCCTTTTTTAACTGATTTATAACAGCATTCCGTTTCGCGGTTTTTAAAACTCGGCGATATAATCTCATGTAATTACTTTTGTATGTTAAAATACTACTATGATAGCAACTTCCATTACTCGCACACAAAAATCGTTTCATTTTACTTGCAACTTTTATTGCTTTTGTTATCCATTTCACTCCTGTGCCATTGCCAGAAAGATTTATTTTTACTTTGCGTTTTGCAAAAGTTTTTTGAAACGCATTATTGAATTTATGTAGGAAAGTATTTATGCCCATAGAAATCCATTCCTCACGTAAAAGAGAATCTGCAAATTTCTTATGGTTGTTTTTGGTTTGCATCCTCTTTTCAATAATTACTCTTTGATTATTTTCTGTCGATTTCTGATTAATGTTTTGAGGTAACAATGTACAAAAAAGCCCTGCATGTCCATCTGCCAAACCATTATGATCTACGTTAATACTTTTAATTACCTGGTCATCTAAATTCGTTATAAAATTGTCAATACACGATTGAGAACTATTTCGCACGAAAGTAGCTTGTTTTACCATAGCCTTAAAGTTATAACATCGCAATAGACTCAACATTTCCATACTTTTTTTATTATCAGTCATTAAATCTACATTAAAGTCACCACATATTATTGACTTCCTATTAAATAAATATTCCAGCACTTTCTCTAGAGACTCTAAAAATATGTTATAATTCTTGTCACAAGGACTTCGATAACAACAACATAAATAAATACCCGTATTATCGTCCTTTATACAACAAATTTCAAAAGAATCTTGCTTATATAGTTTATTAATTTGTTCACAATTAGTTATATTTTTATTTTTTAGTCCTAATATAAGGGTGCCACCTCGTTTTTTATTAACACAAGAAAGAATTAAGAAAGTCCGATTAGGAAGGAAAGACATCATTACGGAGACGAACTTCACTGTAGTATATGAATTGTATTTAAGTATATCATGTCTAAGTAAAACGACGTAGGTCACGTTCGTCTTGACAATCACTTTATAAAGCTGCATGAAAGAATTTCCTTGCCGTGTTAAAAAAGTCGATGATGGCGGCAAAGACATCGCGCGTTATATTTTGAATTTAGAAGTGTCAAGAGACTTGAATGATGTTCTTGTTCCGTATTTAAAAGTGTGTGTTTTATGACTAATTGCTTGAATCTAATTTGTTTCCACTTAGTGATATTACTTATATAACTATAATCAACAAAGATCAATAATTACATGATTATTTAGCCTCTTGCGTTATAGGTACCTACAGTGCGCTTTCAAAAAACGCTAGCGAAAGAACACTTGTTTCTCAAGATGGCTTTGGTTGAGGCAATATACTACAACTGAAGTTTCTGAGCATTTCTTTACATGTCTGTAAAGAGTCCATGAACATAAAGTTCAAGTTAGCAATTCTTTGAGAATATATTGGAATATACAAAACTGACATACTTCCATTCTGCACAAAAATCCAACTAGGTTATTATAAAATAGTAGGTATTTTATAATAACCTAGTTGGATTAGAATCGAGGACGCCAGCAGCTACGCCTGCAATTTTTTTAATTTACCCGTTTTGCCCGATCCCTGGGAATTTCGGTAAATCCCTTCTTAGTGCACCCCTACGGTCCCCAAGGAACACACATGCCAAATTTCAGCTTCCTGCGCCCAATAGTTTCGGTTGTAGCGTGTCTGTCAGTCAGTCAGTAACGCAAGGATTTTATATAGTAAGATATTAAGAAACTGTACAAACCGCAGCTGAAATGTGGGCGTACGAGACTTTGAGCATAATGAGATCAATACGGCTGGCTGGCGACACAGGAATTACGTCAGCACAGATAAAAATGCATTGCCATGTTCCGGTCTGATGTCCCAACCTCTTTGGATGAATAAATAATCAGTACACTGCATACGCGCCGGGCAGCTTTTACAGAAAATATGGTTATTTTTCAATGGTCGTCAAAAGGTAGGCAACGTTCATTATGATTAAATTAACATTGAAGTTAGTCATTACATTGAGATCACAGAGTAACACTTAGGAATATCCAAATCAGTTTTGCTTTACTAATAGTTTGTAATGTTGGTTGTCGGTATCTCTAAATAATATTATAAAAATAACGCAATTAAATTGCTTTTGTTTCTGAGAAAAGCCTAATACATTTTACAATACCAAACGATTCGGGCTTATAAGCCATACGGTAGAACTTTCGGTGCTTTTTATTTAAGATCAGAAAGCTATAGGTAATTTATGAACAGGTAACAAGTAGGTAGGTATAATACCTACTTGTAAAAATTGGGCAAGTGCGAGTCAGACCCGCGCACGAAGGGTTCCGTACCATCATCTATAAAAGAAAATCACGTTCTTTGTATGTATACTTAAATACTTTTTAAGTTTCTACCTGTTTATTAAGATCGAGTAACAAATTGCTTAAAATTATGTTTTTTGTATGGGAGCCCCCCTTTATTATTTACTTTTTTTAAATTTAATTATTTATTTTGGAAGTTAATATACAACTACATATTCTGTGAAAATTTAAAGTGTCTACCTGTTACAGTTAGTAATTTTGAGCAAAAAATATGAAAAAAAACACGTTTTTTGTATGGGACCCCCCATTAATATTTTCATTTTTTTTATTTTTAGTATTTGTTGTTATAGCGGCAACCAAAATACATAATTTGTGAAATTTTCAGATTTGTAGCTATCACGGTTTATGAGATCTGCCTGGTGACAGACAGACAGACGGACAGACGGACAGACGGACAGACAGATAGACAGACAGCGGTGGCTTAGTAATAGGGTCCCGTTTTTTACCTTTTAGGTACGGAACCCCAAAAATCAAGCTCATACAGTAAGTATTGGGTATACTAGCTCCGAAACTTGCCTAAAGGAGGTATTTCGGCAGTTTCAGAATATAACTACAGCAAGCAAATTTTAATACTTATTCAAATAAGTGCCAGAATATTCCAGCCTTAGATATTCAGCATAATAATATGTACCTAAATGTCTAACAATTTCTTGGCAAGCTAAAAATATCAAATCGACCTTTATCGAGAAGAAATGGGCGGTACGGATACCGTTTCAAATATTAAGAATATCGATACTCGCATATAAAATAGTATGAGTATTACCATTCTGATATTTTTTTTCCGAGCGTATCCAAAAGATGTCATAAATATGGCCATATTGTCTACTTTATGACACCATTTGCGTTAATCACAGTGCTATCGGCTCCGCAATGCTAGCGGGTATAATTCTCTCACTATACCTACCTACATATTTATGAAAATTTCTTACGAACATTATTTAATGGCTGTAATAATGCGGCGGACGTTGCGTTCCTTTTTTAAATGTACTTTTGTAAGATGTAGGTTTGGCTCACATTATAAGTTTGTAAGTTTTTTAAGAAATGGCAATGAATGCTTGGATATTCTGAGAACTCCAGTTGTAGCACACTTAATATAATAGTATTAGATATAGTACCTAGTCTAAAATCTTTATTTGTATAAGCCATTGACCCATAGGCCATTGCCGTAGCTTTTATTTTTCGACCTTGACCTTCGCCTGAAATAAATTATTCACTCGCGTACTTTTCTGTAACTGCTTTATTATTTTGTTAATGAGTTATTGTTTTTTGTTTCGGTCGACACATTATATGGCTATAATGACTCTACTTGTTCTTTCACATTGTAAACAAGTTTCTTTTTCTACTTAAATCGAAACATTCTAAGGTGTGGTACCTATGGTATTTCTGGTAAATGGTAATTCTTATTGAAAGTGTAAGCATTTTCTAGGATAGTTTTGTACCTACATCACTACATAGTATAAAACAAAGTCTGTCTTCTGTAATCTTAAAAACTACGCATCGGATTTTAATGCGGATTTTAATGCTTTTTTTAATAGATATAATGATTCAAGAGGACGGTTTATATGTATAATTTACGAGGGCGAAGGGCGACGTCTAGTTATTTTATAAACGGCTAATGCTATAAATTAAATTATTCGTAAATAATGTCAAGAAATTGCATATTGATTTAAAATTTTATTTCCTTAGTTTAGGTACTTTATTTGAATTGGTTTTTATTGTTAATATAAAACAGCTGTTATAACATGGTTTCCGTAAGATTCTAAATTATCATTTAGTTTACGGTGAAGGAAAAATTGTGAGAAGATCAAAATATTTTCGAAAGTAGTCGTAGTCTTGTATTGAGACATTTGAGACAACTAAGGAATTTAGCACTGCGGTTCGTGTCGTATTCACAAATTATTGTTGCAAATCTGTTTGTTCTTTATGTCCATAGATTTAATGTTTTAGGATCATACTGACGCGATACAGGCTCCCTTAGAATCACAGTGCTGCAGTTTTCTTTAAAAAAACACCTCTAAGCATTGCCTCGAGAACCATTTTGACCAAAGTAAAATTTTCAATTAGTCTCAGTTATTGAAGAATTTATCTTAGCAGAATATGAAACAATTACTTTTAAATTAAATTGTCCGCCATTTTGGTTTGTTCACAACGAACGTAATTACAGATTAAAGAAAAAAAAGAAAACGAAACGACTATTTTAACGTTGGCAATGTCGCTCTTTTCAAATGTTTGTAATTTGTAATAAAACTTTTGGTCGTGGTCAATGCGAAGTTTTCCTAAACTCGGTTATGCAAATTGGTTTTGTTAAATGCTACGTCGATTTGCGCTGTTATTTTTCTTTAGGTTTTTTACTTTAGCGGATGTTTTGTGAAAGGGCGTTGCAGAAATGATATAAATGGTTATGGAGTCTTATGGATAGACTTTAACCAAGTATTTTCATACAGCTACACTTCTTTACACAAATAGTGTTTTATTTCCTTTTTTTGTTTTAAAATACAGAAAATAGTGTATTGGTTTCAACATCACCCAAAGCTTAGCGTAAATGATGGTACAGGCAAACTCAGTAAACACACTGTTATATGTACATAAATACATAATCTCTAAAACATATAGTCACTATATAAACGCATATCTTACAGAAAATATCCTGATGGTCAAAGAACCATACCTTCCATTAGGTACTCTGTTTAGGTCTCACTTGTAATGTTAGGGAGCATGTTAGTGTCTGTCAAAGTCTTTTGTTTTGGTATTACTATTCAATGTTTTTGGCACAAATACAAAAATCTTTGCGCAACTGAGTTGTCTGAGTCATGATCTTATGCTCGGCTATGTCGATAAACTTTTACTCACAACCTTATTTTTATCTTTACGTGACATGATAAATGTTGTCTAAGTTCATAAAACTGATACTTATCTTTTTTAAATTTCTTTTGAATCTTTTTATCTAATAATAATAATGTTTGTAACATACAAACATTTTAATGTACGAAATAACTAAAAATAGAACTGCTCAATTATTCCAAAAGCTCATTATTTATGATAGGCTGGCCGTAAATAGCTCCTATTTGTTATTCAGATCAGCGGCTGTTCCGACAAGATATAAGTTACAAGCCTTTCGGGATTAAGTGATAGTCGCCGAATTTATTATAGGAGAACTAGCTGACCCAGCGAACTCCGTTTCGCCTTTTTAAGAGTTTTTATTTAATTCCCTTTTTTCGAAGCCCCTTTTCCAAAGTTACCATTGACTTAGCGCTTACTCTCATCATCATCATCATCATTTCAGAGTCTATAAATGCTGAACAAACAATCATAGATTTTTATATATAATATTGCATTCCCCATTCCTTAAAATATCGGAGACGATATCCATATCGACTTTAAAAAAAAACCCCTCCGCCATCTTTGATCACAAAATAGATGTTGTATTTGGATTCACCATCCCTTAAATCATCAGAGACGATACCCATATTGATTTTTAAAATTTTTCCATCCGCCATCTTTGATTTCACCATCTTGACTCACGAAATAGATGTTTTATTTGGATTACCCACCCCTTTAAACATCGGAGACGATACGCGTATTGTTTTTTTTTTAATTTCCCATCCGCCATCTTTGATCACGAAATAGATGGTGTTTATGAATTCCCCATTCTTTAAAATATCGGAGACGATACCCATATCGACTTTAAAAAAAATCCCGTCCGCCATCTTTGATTTCCTATCCGCCATCTTTGATCACTAAACAGATGTTGTATTTGGATTCTCCATCCCTTAAATCATTAGAGACGATACCCATATTGATTTTTAAATTTTTCCATCCGCCATCTTTGATTTCCCATCCACCATCTTGAATCACGAAACAGATGTTGTATTTGGATTCCCCATCCCTTTTAACATCGCAGACGATACCAATATTGATTTTTTATTAATTTTCCCATCCGCCATCTTTGATTTCCCATCCGCCATCTTTGATCACGAAATAGATGTTGTATTTGGATTCTCCATCCCTTAAATCATAAGAGACGATACCCATATTAATTTTTAAAATTTTCCCATCCACCATCTTGAATCACGAAACAGATGTTGTATTTGGATTCCCCATTCCTTTTAACATCGCAGACGATACAAATATAGATTATTTTAATTTTCCCATCCGCCATCTTTGATTTCCCATCCGCCATCTTTTATCACGAAATAGATGTTGTATTTCGATTCCCCACCCCTTAAAATATCGAAGGCGATACCCATATTGATTTTTAAAATTTTCTCATCCGCCATCTTTGATTTCCCGTCCGCCATCTTGGATCACTAAATAAATTTCATATTATTAATCAGCGTCCCGAAAATCTTGAAAACGATACCCATATAGATTGTGTCCTATTCGTTTAGCCTTTTTTGCCTTTGACCCAACCCTTCCCCTTCTCGTTTGACCATTTTACTATTTTTGTCTGGCCCCTAAAAGTTGTGGCGTAATTTTATATAGCCTATAGCCTTCCGGAATAACTGGGCTATCGTATACAAAAAGAATTTTTAAAATCCGACTGCTAGTTCCTGAGATTAGCACGTTCAAACAAACAAACAAAAAAACAAACAAACAAACTCTTTTTTATTATATTAGTAAAGAAATTTTAATGTTTTTTTTTTATATTTGATACAAATCTCCTTTATTGAGCGGATACTTCCATAGTTGTCGTTTTAACTGTTTAAGAAATATAACTGCAAAAAGTATTTACACATACAAACTACTTAGTACTAAGACTTAGTAGTACTCAAAATGGTATCCGGTATCTGTGGCGTTTTCCGCGTTTTGCTAGAGTGGCCAATATGGCGAATGTGATTTGTCTGTCAGAACCATTCGAATTTAACAAAATACTCGACAATTTGAATTTTGCGGATATATGTTATCGACTCGAAATCTTTATTTTTTAATGTTTTATTATTCAGGTAAGGTTTCAATGTACTCCTTGACGAAATAATTATTATAAGATTTGACACTGCGATAGCAGCGCAGTCCGTCGGTTCTAATGTGAAACATTCCAACATCCACAACTACTTACAAATTAAAAATTAAGTACAATAAACATTTTCCAGTGGACTAAATTGTGAATCTAAACCATTCTCAAGTCCCCTTGAACACATACAAAAAATTTCATCAAGATCGGTCCAGTCGTTTAGGAGGAGTTCAATTACATACACACGCACACAAGAAATATATATAATAAGATAAGTATTTTTAGATCGCGTAGGCTGTATTGTTAAGGGAAAGTTGTTGTTTCTGAAGGAGAGAATTCGAGCACGTCTTGTGTGGATATTTTCAGAAACTTTGTCGTCGAGTTCTTTAAATAGGTACATTTACCTTGTTTTAAGATGTGAATTAATTCTTGGAGTTATGAAACGTTTGAGTTACAAATAACGGCGTCTTGAGATACAAATTAAGCTTGTTTTCGGAAAGTTTTTATATGCTAGCTAGTGTACTTGAAGTTGTCTATGCAGTAAGAAAACAGTAGATTGGCTATCGAAAATGAAAATATATCATTGCCACGTATTGCGTTTCACATCGGACATATTATTTGTGGTTATGCATATATTATAAGTTGGTTATGCATATTGAGCCGCTTCTAGGTTTTGGAATCTCTACGGACAGTATCTGAAGGCTCATGAACTGCCAGTCAGTGTGAGTGTGAGTATTATAATTGGTTATCGTAATTTTTTGGCCATGGTCACTCGGCGATTGAGAGAACAATACTAAGAATTTCCTTGCTAGATCAATTCAGAAATGAGGAGATCAGCTGTATAACCAAAGTGGCTAAGAAGCTGAACTGGCATTCGGCAAAGTATTATAGCTGCTATAACTGATGCCTGTAGGAAGGCTTTGGAGCGCATAAAATTTTAAAATATGCGAGCAAACGTAATATGCCGCAGGAACACGAAGATAGTTTCGTTAGAAAGATAAATCTATTCTACTGTGACAATAGGATTTTCATATCGCATTCATTGAATTATAAAACTTTGAATGAACTTGTACGTCGAACGAGATTTTGATAATAATACGTAGAAAAATATGGAATAGTGTATCCGACAAAAGGATTACATTCCAGGACAAGAGTCATGACATCACTAATATAATCTTATTTGCATAGAAATTAATGACCTTTTAGCATATAAGACGATACGTGGTATGCTTACTTTTTATACGCGCAAACTCTATCCGAAATGGGTGTTGAAAAATTTACCGTAACGCATAAGATGACCAAAAATATATTTATAAGAGGCAGTAAAATTTTCAGTGTAGTGAGAGTGTAATACCTACATCTCTGCCTACCCATTTGGGGATAAAATGCGTGAAGTTATGTTAAATTTTCAGTTTCATGTTATTTTAGATAAATGTTCGCAAGTTTTGTTATACATGTTTAATACTTTTACTAGTCTTCGCTAATGACTTCACTCGCGTCCAATCAGATCATATAAAATCTCTACGTTTACTCATTTATATATCAGTAAAGATAACCAGTTTTCTGCCTCATTGCAAATCTGGCGTGTTTACGTGCATATAGGATATCTCATTTCGAATAACGAATCAATACTGACATGTGTCCCAATTGTTCATATTCTCTCATGAACTCAATATACTTCTGTCTGAGCTCCGGATCACGACCCATGCGACGCTCCATAGCCAACAATCTCTTTTCGGCTAAAGGTCGTGACTCACCAAGCGGAGGCCGAACAGACAGGAAGGGTAGCCTCGTAATAATCCGACCAGAACGGAGTCGACCAGTGTTGTTCTGGAAGAACAGCTCGCACTCCTCATGTTCTGGATTCAAACGGGCAACTTGAGGGGGCTCCTCTACCTCCCAAAACCTCTGAACCGCATCAGAGAGAGCGGAACCTGCAGCCAACAAATTGTCAAGTTCAGGTGGAGGGGGGTCCCTAGGTACAGGTCCCATCAAAGCAAATCCAAATATGGTCGGGATGGCAGTCAAACCATTTGGCACCAAGACCCGTTTCCCACCAATCAAAATTCCACCGAGGACATCAGAGCCAATCAACAAGTCGATTTGTCCCGGCGTGTCAAATTTGGGGTCTGCCAGTTCCAATCCCGATGTCAAATTCACCACAGCAGCAGGTAGCTGCTTCTGTGGATGCATACCCAAAATATTCTTCAGCACAATAGCTGAGATTTTTATCCTCGGGTGTGAAGATTCAACAGGGCCAAACAAAACCTTAACTTGCCCTTCAACATTAGAGGCTACGTCCCCTATGCCCCGTATACAATTTGGAAAAGAACCCATATTTAATTTAACCTGCCCTACCAAAAAAGTGGAAACAATGCAACCTTGTGAACCTGTGTCCAATATAGCACGGACAACAACAGAGGTCCCCGTGGGTCCCCAGACCCTAACAGCAACCGTTGGTAGGATAACGGTCTCAATGGGGGAGGTTGGAGTTATAGGGCAGGGGTCAATGACCTATTGTTGCCTGGGCGGCGACCGTTGGCCAGGACCAGGCAAGTCAAAACGAGGATGCGGCTTGAAGTCCTCAAAGGCGCGATGACTCGATCCACGCGCCATCTGTGGGGGGTCATAATGACGCACCCGCCCAAAACGAGGTGGGCGCGAGTCAAGGCGGGGACGCTCCGCCAAAGGAGGGGAGTACCTGGGGCAGCAGTCATGGTGCTGGTGACGTAGCGCGGTCGCACATTCAGGTGCGCGAGAGAGAGGAGGCGTGCGCACGCTACGGTTCTCCAAGCGGGGCGAGTGGCGATCAACTGAGCGAGGCGACTCTCGGCTACGCGCCGGTGAGCCTCGGCTGCCACCTTCAAAACACCCGCCCGTGCGCGGCGTCGGCTGGTTGGACAAGCGGCCAACCTCTCTGGCATTCATACAAAGAATGTCCAAATGCTGTCCTCCACAGTGAGGACAGGGGCGAGAATTTGGGCAGTCTCGCTGGTAGTGGGACCCCAAACAAGAGAAGCAAAGGCGGCGGGCATTCGCGATGCGCCTACGAGAGGCGACATGAAGGTCCAAGAATGCCCTACAACTGGCCGTTCTGTGCCCCGTGACCTTGCAGTAGGAGCACTCCACTGGGCTCTGCGTGACTGCAAAGCGAGGAGGGCGCCGGTCAACATTGGCTCGAGTGTGAACGCGAGCCTGCTCCTTGACCTTGGGCGGCTGCGACTTAGCCGGCGTGTCACCACCGGAGTTGTCCAAGACCCGGCACTCATCCTCCAGGAACTTCTCCAGGTCAGCAAAGGGGGGCAGATGGGTCGCGCTATCCCCACCAAAGCGCTGCTCAAAACGCGACCTCAGGTCGGCAGGCAGCTTTTTCAGTACAATGTGCACCAATAGATAGGACCATTGGTCCACGGGCAGGTCAAGGCACTTAAGTGCGTTGATGGCCACCAAGAGCGGGTTCAAAAGTTGGGTGCGCAACCCAGAGACCCGGGTGAGCGTTGGCAAACCCAAAATCTGCTCAATGTGCGTGTCGGCGAGGCCACGCTTATTATGGTACCTACGGGTAATTAGGTCCCGAGCCGTCTGGTACGCCTCGTCAGACACGGGCAGATGCTGGATGAGGCCCTTAGCCTCCCCATCCAGAACCGACATTAGATAGGCCAACTTTTGTGCCGGCCGAAGGTCAGCCCTATCATGGACTAGGCTGTCGAACAAATTAACGAAGCCCAGGTAGCTTCCTAGGCAGCCATCAAAATGGGGGAGGTCCAAAGTAGGGAGCCTACTCACCAGCCCCGGTGCTGACCTAGGAAGCTCCTGCTTCAGGCCGGGTTGCCCTTCCCTATCGGCAACTAGTTGTCTCGCACTATTGGAGACAGCATCATACAGGTCTAAGACCTGGGCATAGTCTTCGCTGACCTTATTTCGCTGGTCAGCGGTGAAATCATTGATTGACACTTCAAGACAGCAAGTGCTGAAAGTGCGGAATTGCTGTTCCACACTTGCCAGGCGATCGTCAATCCGCTCGTACCTCTGAAGTAAGGCCTGCTGGCGATCAGGCCGGTTCACTAAAGCATTGGCCGAGGCAAACCAGCGCAAATCTGATGCAATAGCACCAGCAGCCGTACGCAAGTCCTTGATAGCTGACATAATCAAAATTCAAAAGAGCCCGGACAAGCGCTAAATAAAATTAACAACCAAAACTTAATTTTTCTTAATTCTTTGAAACCAACAAAGTTTTAGCCTGTTTACTGCAAGTGCAGGCAAGTGACAGGTATTTACTGCCCAACAAAATTAAAGGTTTCAGTATATTGAAACAAACACAAAAGTTATCAAAGTTATAACTTATAACAAATTAATAAAGTTGAAACTTCAACTTAATTAATTAATTATTTGCAACAGACAGACTAACTGTGTTATTTATGATATACAATAGGAAGTAAGCACAGAATATGTGTTACCTAACAATATTATCTTTATATTATAACAAAACAAAGTTTATTAATGTGACCCGCCCAAGTGGCAAGGTCAAGTTGGTTGTTATGTTTATGAATATATGCAATAAACTAAATTTACTAAATTTATTGATACATACAGCTGTTATGTATCCAAACAAACTGACTTATTAATGCAACAACAAATTTAAGTTAGATTTTCCAACAATACAAATCAACAATTACTGATTGAGGTTATGTGACAATGTGTTTCAAATTATCTAGGTCAACTTATACAATTAAATATTATGTATTTTAGACAATAACTGACCTGACAAACACTACAATACTGTCTACAAGGTGATATATATAGCTCATACAACACCAATCTGAGTTCAGATACAATCAACGGCTAAGATACAAGTTTACAATATAGGCACAGTTAACTACGCTCTGCTACCAAAAATTATGTCTGGAATTTGGCTAGAAGGAGCTGGGATTAATTGCAGCAGATTTGTGGAAGCGTGACTCTATTCATCAGCCCTTGTCAGCCACAACCAATCTCAGACATAAATGTACTGTGTTGCACAGCGAATACAAGTAATCTTAACTACACTTAATATTAATAAAATGTCTTACCAACTCTTAGTGATGTTCTTGAGTGGAGTCCTGGAGGCAAGCTAGATACACACAAGACTAAAATTGGCCAATATTAGCAAGTGAATTATCTTTACTTTACCAGACTCTAACGCAACGTCTTCAATGCACGATGCAAGTTCACAGGATTCGCAATTTCTCCTTGCAAATGTCAATGAATAGTTCACAATGTCTTTTATCACAATTTACCGTTGCCAGCACTAGATCAGGCGGCATTCAAGGCGGTTTACTCTATTTAGTTCAATTAATCAATTCACACGAAATGCAAAAAGGTGTGCTCACAATAACTTTTCACAAAATGTTCAATATGTCACAAACCGTGCCGGGAGTCAAAAGGGCGGTAATTTAATAGATTTCACAACTATTCGCGTAGCTACAATGATGTGCTTTTCAAAAGGCGAGCAATTATTTTACGTACGAGACGACAACTCACAACGTGGTACCTAATTTCTCAATGGGAAGCGAACGGAAGTGACAGTTCAGTGTGACCATTGTCAGAAATTTTCAATAGACTAAACAAAATGTTACTCAATCGATCTAATCGATTTGACTTATAATAAAAACTAATTCTATTTCAAACACAGCCTTTGTATAAAAAGTCACGGCGTTTTTATGATGTTTTAGCAAGGCTTAGATGGAGATTGGTGAGGATAGAAGGTGATGTCTGGGTTAAAAAGTTTGGTTCGTTGGTCCCGTGAACTTTTCTCTTTTTTATTTGATGCGTGCCTAATTTATTGCCAGCTCTTTGGTAAGGAGATAATACCGCAAGTAAAATGTGTAACTGCTGATGTTGAAATGCTTTTGCTTGTGGTTTCAGCTCAATGAGAATGGACGAACAAAATAAATATTTTATTTGCATTAAACATTATTGGTGACTTGTTGGAATTATCATCGATGTATTTATTTTTAAACGAATATTTTTAATCCGTTGTTTCAATCAGCTCAAATCAGTCATGAAGACAAAAATAATGGTAAAAGTTACCGTGCATTATGTTACAGTATCTTGCCAGCCTTAAGAGTCTACCAACGAAATCAACAACAAACACTTAGGTTGAAAGCAGAAATTGGAAATTAATATGCTTTTTAGCAAGAGCTTTGCCAGCTATCAACTACAAAAATATAAGGTAAAGCATAAAGAACTATACTATACAATATACATACATAATTATGTATTTTATGTAATATACACAGCACACTCAATCAAGACACATATTTAATGAGTAAACACAACAAACATTGACACGTTGAATGGAGTCGAGATAATCTGGTGGGGTAAGCTTATGGGGCAAATACAACACGTCGCGTAAATATCGATCACAACGCGAGCAGATCAAAGGTAACATAAATTACGTAATAAATGTTTCGACAGTTCTGCGAATCGATTTATTATATTTTGTAAAACTGTGAAACATATTATTATATGGTCATTAATAGTAAAGTTTTCATACTTTAACGATGTACGGCCTACTTTTGGCACATTCTCTAAATATGTAAGTGTAATTCTGTAATTTCTCATAATGAGAAGAGGTCCGTGCCTGGTAGTGGGACAGTTTTTATATACAGGTCTGTCTGTTTGTTCATTTATAAATATGATTTGGATCGGACCAGCTTTATCCTTCGAGACGCTAGACGTATGGAAATGTAAAAGATATAATTCAAACCCATAGGTTAAATCTTATTGTCAACCAACAAGAAGTTCATCGCAGCAGAAGAAATTTTCAACTACTAGAACTACTTAATACAACTGATAACGATAAGAGTTCCTAACTTACCCGAAGCAATCTCAACTTTATTCTTATGGGAAATGAGATCATATTCAAACCGACTACCCGTTTCTATTATAAACATGATCATATGTGTGGCGTAACTATCTATAAGAGATTAGTTTCGCCAACAAACAAGTCTGTCATCTCCCATGTGTGTTGTGAGAATTGGAACAAGAAACTTTTGCTACAACATAGACACATTAATATTTGAAACAACTGTAGTGCAACTGGGATTAATATGGTACTGAAAAAATTTGTTTGAAAAGAATTTTGTTTGGTGTTGCGTAAAGTTTTATGGCAGTTGTTTATAATAAAATGATGGGCAAGGAAATTGATCTGTAGAAAATTCGTAGAGGTCTTTGAATTAGAACTATTCCTCTCTTTCCTTCTATTTTGCCTCACAGTGGGTTTTTGATAAAGTCATCATGACAGTCAGGACTAGTAATTTTGTATATATAATCATAAAACTCTCGTTTCAAGTTATATCACCTCTCATACATGTAAAGTACTCTATAAATAAAGAATGCACCTCTCAATAAAACGAGTCGACACGGGTGTTTGCCCTAACCTGTTGTACGCGTCAACACGGTCGCTTCTATCACAAATATTGGAATCCGGTACATATCCGATCGACGCTACGGTGACAACGACATAAAAGATTTAGTAGATTTTTGATCGGGTAAAATTGTGGGCAACTGTTCAAAGCGGGCTTTTAAGATCGGTCCGTGTGGAGTGCCTTGGAGAAGGCCTTAGTCCAGCAGTGGACGTCTATAGGCTGTTATGATAAAAAAAGTAGAACATTTCAAGTGCCAGGTGTCATATAAGGCAAATGTGGCGGACCCCCCAATGCGAGGGTATAAGTGTGTATGACAAACTTAGCCCTTCAGGGTCAGGTAACACACGAAAACATAATTAAATAGTAAGGGTTAACTCCATTTCGGTCTCCTTCTTGTGACTGCCTACTTAAGGAAGATATTGCATCTCACAAATACTCGCTCTCTCACCCACTCACTAATTAGAGTGAGTTTGTTTCATATTTTAGAAAGTAATATCTAGTACATATATCTAAAAGGTTTTTTACCAGCTACAGCATCTTAAATTAATCTTCAATATTATTAATACCTTTTCAAAATAACCTCATCCAATAAAATAAGAAATTTCGAAAGGTGAACGCCACGTGGCAGTGTTCTCGTGACGTCAGTTCGTGACGCCCACGCAACATTGAACGCATGTCAAGTAGGCGTTGACAAGACATCATTAAGTAATTGTACACCCGCCCTTGGTTTTAATACTAATATAATTTAATCATTGTGAAAGAAAATCTATAAGGAGAGTTTTTATTTTAAAGCAACAGTTTGGATTACCTTATAAACTAAAATGATTTTAAGAACACTATTCTATTCCATAAAACGCAATCCTTTCTTTTAAGACAACGCTAGCATTGGGTGTGGATTCTGTGTCGCTGCCAACTAAAGTAACATTCAACCAACGGACGCAAAAATCAGCCAGACTCTCTACAACACTTTGTGACAAAGTGTTGTCTTGTTAAGGGTTCGAATCCACAACACTCAGCTCTGTGTCAGCGGGGCGGCTGCTTAAACCGCTACGTCAATCATGCAGTGAAACTTCTAGCTAATCACACATATTTCTGGAAATGCACATCCTTGAATAACCAATGTCCTGTAGGCATCGTAACAAGAACATTGTTGCGATCTATACCTGACTATTAAAATAATTATATTTTATTTTATAGACCAGAAATTGTAATGTTAGAATCAATAACGTGAGACTGAATCAATATGTAAAACCGTAGAATGATAGAGGAATTCATTCTAATTCAGCTTGCAAGCTACGATCCACAAAGCAAGTTTCACAAAAGCTTGTAATAAAAATACGCAGGGATTTATCTGGATTGAAATTGCATCACATAAGATGGATCAGTATCGTGACAAGGATGGATAAGGTAACGAATTAGCTTATTAGGGGAAGCATGAAATTGCCTTCTACGGAAAAGTTGGATGTAATCGTTTATCCTGATGTATTTATAATATTTGGTTATAACTGAATGAACAATGTGTTTACCAAGGATCAGGTAAACATGTAAAATCTTATGTATTATTAAGCAACGGTTAAATACATCCTTCCTACAAAGAAGTGAATTGTACATTGGTTCAAATAGTGACAGTGGTAAAAGTGCGATAGACAAAAAAGATGTTGGAAATATCTTCTTCAGGCAAATAAGACATTTATCTAATTTGCCTGGAATATTAATAAACTTTGCAGATGACTTCAATGTCACTTCAAAATAAGGTAGGTACTATATTTTCTGACTCAGACGACTAAATTAAAAATTAGATAACAGAAGATATTATTCTGTTACCTTTATAAACTAAGGTCATCTCAATAACCTCTACTAAATACTTTTCTAAACACACAAAAGTACCTACACCATTCTTCTAAGCACAAAAACAATATCAAGTCAACTATCCTATCGAAGTATCAAACACATCCATGCCTCATTAGTCTCGGGTATATCACCCGACAAGACAGTCAACAAGAAAAAACCAATATGGCGACTATGGCTTCGGACGCCGCCGTAATTGATTTTTCAAAGGGAATCAGTAATTTAAATATCCCAGATAGTGCAAATAGAAATTGATTTTCTTTACCAACCCTCCCTAGTTTTCTGATTGAATTTGTATCTCTCCTCCTTTACTTTGGAGATCGCGGTGATTCGCTGATAGAAATCATGGGAGCGGAAAATTATTTATCCATTCTGTAACATCTGGTGTTCGATTTGTCCTTTGACCCAGCTAACTAAGCTATCTTTATATGAAATTATTTAAAAAAAATACTATTTTTTAAACGATATGACTAAAGTTTTGACTCTAACTTCGCTTAATACTGAATAATGATACGACTGACGATGGAGCTGGTCATGAGCGAGCCTAGAAAGATGTTAATGAGTATTAGTTTGTTACGCTTATATTAGTTACAAGGAATATTTGTTAAAACTTAAATTCTGTCTTTGATTTAAAACTAGAAAGCAGTATACAAAATCCTAAGTTCTTGGTTCGCTTTTGGACAATGTTAGAATCATGATAACGACTTCTATTTGTGGTAGCGACATCTACCTTTCTATCTATAACTAATCGCATCAACGTCAATGGTTGGTCGCTGCTTGGCCAATGTGAGCGATGCCCTTTGTTTCTATCCCTCTCTATCCCATTCCCAAGAAGGGGCACTGCCTTTCGCGGATTGGTCGCCGCGAAACGTCGACGCGAAACGTCGACGCGAGAGACTGTCCAGAACTTTCGAGAACATTCGATTCGCTAAATACGCGTCCGCCATACCGTATCACCGCGCCGCTCCCGCTATAGTTATTACCGCTTATAAAACCGCTCGCAAGTGGAAGTGACTGTGTAGTGAAGTGAATCAAGCAGCTGAATCACGAAACCACCAGGAGACTGCCCTTCGGAAAGGAAGAAGATTGCCGTATAAGGTAAGTGCCCTCCATCCTTGGAATATCCTATACCCACTCACAATCATCTCTCCCATTCTAATCCTACATCCTCTTCCTGTATCCAATCCTAGGCGGCTAAAAACCCGCTATCCTTTGTATACAGTCCATTTCCTTCTCCAAGTCGCCTAGAACCTACGGTTTCGGTGTATCGCCGAACCATTTTTTTGATCCATACGAGTCGGATTCATTTACGTTTTATACGTTATATCGCTATACCTAGGCAGTTATAGCACCTAGCTATACTCCTAATATATTCACATAACCGTCACATGGTTGTTTCCGCCCGCATCAGTAGGTAAACTTTTATGTAGCTACCTACTTACTGAATTATTATTTCTGGAACTATCATAGTTGTCTTGTAAATCTCATATTCCGAGCAACTTTTAATTCCACAGCTCTAAAGTGTTGCCTACTTAGCCTACTTAGGTAAAATAATAGGTACATTAGATATTCTTATTTTGTTTCGTTCTCATTAGCTTATACTCACGTAAGCATGTCACAACAAAAGAAGTCACGCGTGTCGAAAGACAAAGAGATGACAATCTTAGAAGCAAAACGCAATATTTTATTTGAGCGCATTCAAAACATCTATGAACGCTCAAAAACCGCATCTATGTCTGACAGTAATAGCGAAGCATTTCTCAGTTATTGTATGACAGTAGATAGTATTCGAACAGATTTTCATAAGTTGTTAGACGATTATAACGCAAGATTACTTTCTATCAACCCTGATGAAAAACCGAACTATCAGGCGTACACCTCATTCGAAGATCTTTATTGTATTATTAAGCGTATACAATCGCAATTGGAGGGTAAATGTTCAGCAGAGCCCGTTGCCCGCAAGCCGAAATTACCGCCAATCGAGATTATGTCGTTTGACGGAGATATACGAAATTGGCCCTTATTCTATGCGAGCTTTAAGTCTACAGTGCACGATAATGGTTCTCTGACAGATGCTGACAGGTTGTACTATTTAATAGGTAAACTGTCACCGAAGGCCCAGTCCGTATTTGCAGGTGTCACACCCAGTGCTGAGAATTATCAGGTCATATTTCAGTCACTACTTGATAGATATCAGGACACGCACGTCCTAGCGTCTACCTACTTTGACCAAGCCTTAAATCTCAAACTGTCCGGCAACGCGTCTGTCTCGAATTTCCAGCTGTTTATTGATAACTTCGTAACCGCGGTTAATTCTCTTAAGAATTTAAAATTAGAAGATCTTTCCGACTTTATGTTGCTTCAACTCGCTTTAAAAAAGTTTGACACTGATACAATTCGCGCATTCGAGATGACGGAACGCAATAATAAAATACCTACACTAGATAGTTTTATTTCGTTCATCAAAGATCAGTGTCGAATATTTCATAATACGCAGTCTGGTTCACCTGGCCCGTCTAACACTAACAGCAACAAACAAAGGTTGCATAAATCGCGAAATAGTAAAAATAACTCGGTCCCTAATCCACAATCTTACGTTACATGTTCGGAATCTAATAGTAATAATTCACAGAAGTGTCTGTGCAGTAATATAGTGCACGACCATTTATATAAGTGTCCCGCCTTCGATAATTTGAATGCAACCGCTCGTTTTAAATGCGTAAAAGATAACAAAGCTTGCATTAATTGCTTAAGCATAAAACATAAAACAAGTAATTGTTCTAGTAAGACAAAGTGCCGCTTCTGCAATAAAAAACATCATTCATTGCTTCGTTTCGATAAAGGTAACACGTTGTCAAGCCAAGCCGCTAACCTTGACACACTTACCTCACAGGTGCAGGCCACGGTGACTTCCCCCTCCACGCCTCAGAATGAGATATCGTTGTGTACGACATCCATTGCGCGGCCGGCATGCACGCGCGGACGGCCTTCGCGCGCTTGTAGTGATCAGAGCAGTACTAGGCCGCCATGTATGGCGTCTAAGACTGTTCTGTTAGCGACAGCGCAAGTTATCATATATGATGTTAATGGGTCGCCGCACATGGTACGTTGTCTGCTAGATAGCGCATCTCAGACCAATTTAATAACGTTAGAATTGTTCAAACGCCTCGGATTATAGAATAACTTTAAAAATACGAACTCAATAATCCGAGGGATAGGTCACCGCCAGATGATAAGTGCACCAAACGCACTATGCTGTCCACAGTGGCTCGACTATGGGACATAATGGGTTTTGTGGCTCCCACAATTTTGTACGCCAAGCTCTTGACAAAGGAACTTTGGCTATCAAGGTGTGAGTGGGATGAAACACCCCCTGACCATATTGTCGCCGCTTGGGGCCAGTTTTGTATTGAGCTTACCGCGCTCAATCAAATTACTATTCCGCGTCATCTTGGGTTGGTAGATGTACCATCAACTTAATAGGTTTCGCTGACGCCAGCGAGCGTGCTTACGGCGGAGTTGTATATCTGCAAGTCCGCATTGGTTCTAACTACTCGGTGCAGTTAGTTTGTGCCAAGTCTAAGGTCTCGCCTGTTAAAACCATTTCGGTTGCGTGACTGGAGTTGTGCGCGGCAATTCTGCTGTCTCAGTTGCTCCGCAAGGTTCAAGACCCAGTTTTGCCCCACTACCCTATTAATAAAATATACGCATTTTCCGACTCCAAAGTAGTGCTCGCTTGGATTCATTCTTCTCCTCACCGCTGGCAGACTTTTGTCGCCAACCGCGTTAGTAAATTGATGGAACTTGTTCCCGCTACTTGTTTCAATCAGGTCGCGGGTTATCATACTCGTCTTCAGGAAGAACGTTCGATAGATCATATTGACTGGAAGTTTATTCCACCAGCATCACCACATTTCGGTGGATGTTGGGAAAGCATGGTCAACGTAATTAAAACGCATCTCTTCAAGGTTATAGGTCAACAGATCCTCTCTTACGAAGAGCTTTTAACTGTCCTTGCACAAGTCGAGGCACTGATCAACCCGCGTTGTTACCGTGAAAACCGCTAAAGGGAGTTACGTGCGCCCTGTTGTACGTCTCTGTCCGCTTCCAACTCAGTGAGATCTAGCCTGAAGTTGGACCTACCTCTTAGTTTAAGTATTTAGTTAGTAGTTTTCGCTATTATTGCGTTTGTAGTTTTCGCTAAAGTTAATTTAGATTAATTTTATTGTCATATCGCTGTCTTAGCCTATTCATGGGTTATGCGGTAGTACACCCAACATAGCTAAGTTCAATTCTATTTTTTTTAAAGGCCTTTAGGGCCGGGGGGATATGGTAGCGCCATCTACCTTCCTATCTATAACTAATCGCATCAACGTCAATGGTTGGTCGCTGCTTGGCCAATCCGAGCGATGCCCTTTGTTTCTATCCCTCTCTATCCCATTCCCAAGAAGGGGCACTGCCTTTCGCGGATTGGTCGCCGCGAAACGTCGACGCGAAACGTCGACGCGAGAGACAGTCCAGAACTTTCGAGAACATTCGATTCGCTAAATACGCGTCCGCCATACCGTATCACCGCGCCGCTCCCGCTATAGTTATTACCGCTTATAAAACCGCTCGCAAGTGGAAGTGACTGTGTAGTGAAGTGAATCAAGCAGCTGCATCACGAAACCACCAGGAGACTGCCCTTCGGAAACGAAGAAGATTGCCGTATAAGGTAAGTGCCCTGAATCCTTGGAATATCCTATACCCACTCACAATCATCTCTCCCATTCCAATCCTACATCCTCTTCCCGTATCCAATCCTAGGCGGCTAAAACCCCGTTATCCTTTGTATACAGTCCATTTCCTTCTCCAAGTCGCCTAGAACCTACGGTTTCGGTGTATCGCCGAACCAATTTGTACGACTATAATTCGTCCACACAATTTTATAGTATAAACAATCTTATTCCAACTAATCGCACGGAATAAATAGTTTTGACAACAAGTTTATAAATTCTATGATATTGATGGCAGTTAAAAGTTTTAAAGAGATATCGTATTATTACGACTCCACAAGCAACGAAATAATTGATGAATGGACTCAACATGTAGGTATATCACCAAATTGCCTCAAGATAAGAACCTCATTGCTTCAGAGACGATCACAGTCCAAGACTTAAAGTAGTCCAAGATTGATATTGGATTTACGATACGTTGTTTTTAGATTTACAGACTCTGGACAACAGCTTGCCAGACCTGTTAGTCTAATGGTATGCCTGGTTGCAAAGCCGGGAGGTTTAAAAGAGCATGATTATTTTGTGTTTGGGTGTAGAAAATAAATAATGGTGGCATACCGAAAAGATTGAGGGTACTGACTTATTTCGGCATTTCAATCATTGATCAAGATCTTTACCAAGATTCACCCACTATACTTGTATAGGCGTATAAATTTATAGTAATTATGGTACGTGTCGTTGACTATATCTGATTTAGCCACGTCACTGACACCTACGTACCGCACACAGTCTGATATGATTTACCGTCGCCTCCCGTCAGAGTACGAAGCCATGAAAATGCAAATACACTCACTTTCGACCAAAATTGGCGCGAATACCGCAAACAGTCGATAGACTCATTAGCAAGTCAAACGTACACCTTTCAATGGTATCGAATAATTTAGGTCGAAATTATCGAAGAGTATTTGATATCGAATGGCGGAATACAATTACGTATCGCCTGTTGATGCTCTGCTATATTCGTTAGTGTTAGTGACGCACAAACGCCATATTGTATCTGGGTTGCCAGTGGGCAAAATTTTACTTCGTTTTTAGGCTGTGATTGGTGACATGATTTACTCTTTTGTGAAAGTAATTGGGTAGAGATTATTTGATTAAGTTTTATTAGATTTTCTTTCTTTTCATTCTGATTACGGGATTTTCTTTTTTACTTTTATTTGTTTGGTTAAGAATACCAATAAAAATTGCTTGATAACTATTAGATACCTTTCGCTTTTATAAGCCAAAACAAACGGAGCGAAAGCAAATATATATTCTTCGCTTGAATCAACTTTCGTAGAAGCGATAACAAATTAACCTAATGTATCGATGTTCATTAGAACGTAAAACAAACTTGAGCTAACGATACGAAGAATCCCCACAGAGAAAAACAAAGTATCTCTGGAGAAATTGCAATCTCAGAGCAAACAATTGCTAGCACACGATTCATTTCAGACGAGATAAGGCGGTGGTCCATCGTTGGACAAATACGAACAAACGTTGGCCCCAACTCCGACCAACAATGGGTTTATTAGACAAAATGCAATTACTCGGACTTGTACGTACATTGTCGAAATAGCCGTTCGACTTCGCAGTCTGTTTGCGATTCAAATGAACCATTGTGTGAAAGAGTTGGCCATTGCTCACTACCCGTTCCGTCCGCTCCGAGTTTTTCTTTTCGCTCTTCACAAAGTTGATGGAGGGACAATTTCGGGCCTTTTGTCGGCATAGGCAACGGAATTATTCCGTATGAAACAAGGTTTTGTTCGTAATGTGGAGTTTTGCGAGTTGTTACTTATGATAAGCGACGCTTTGAGATTTCAGTTATCTAAAGGTTTACCTTTATAAATGGTTTCCGAGTAAATTTGAAGGTACCTTGTTCGTCAATTGCTGAGTTGGCAGTTTCAGATTTGATGCTTACCTGTAACAATCAAGATATAAATTTAATTTACGGGAAGGTATGAGAAAACGATATAATGACTTTCGAACTTACATTTAATAAAAAGAGATTTAAGATGATATGAAACCTCCACGACAAGTACTCATTATAATATTTACACATAATTAGGGTGTTTAATTGAGGTTCGTCATTAAATTTATCTAGTACAATAGATATATGCCGTTCAAAGATATGTAATGGCTCTAGAATTGTAAGTACACAAGTAATAACTACATACAATGTAGGTTATATAAAGGCTGAGAAATATCCATTGCTATAACACAAGGTAAAGCTTTTCGTAACAGGTGCATGTTATAATACATTTTATAGCATGTTATAAAACTTAGCAGCAGGTGCTGCGAATAAATCGTAAATAAAGTATATTTTACGATGGCTTAGCGAAATCGCACAAAACAGGCAAACAAATAATAGTACAACTCAAACACCATCGTTTGATTCGGTAACCAGATTACTGGGAAGCATAACAATGTACTTGTTTTTTCTTAACTCCATAAATAGTCATACTTCTAGCGTTATTCCAGTTTCATCCCGGGGTCAACTTACTAGTCTATCAGGATTTGTTTGAATATTAACTTTTTCACAGAGCAACTGCCTGTCTGACCAACGCAACGCAAAATAAAAGTAATATTCTAATTCATATTATTATTATAGACAAATAACACCCAGATACAGAACATTAACTCATCTAACACTCAGTCAAGTACTATTTAAATTGCAACTAGAAGGAAACGAGACTATAATAATAAATGTCTAATTAACTGAGTGGGGAACACAGCGGTCGTATAACAGATTGTGCCGCTAACTAACTGGTACTAATCTATCTGATCGCCAACATGGGGAGAGCTGAATTGTCCCCTAATTGGGAATAGATGGCTCTTTGTTGACTGCAATATTGTGTACCGATCAAAAACTAGCAGGATATATTTACACTATAATAAAGAGATTAGCCCTATTGTAAACTGTGATACTTAGAAGAGGCTCGTGTCCAACAGTGGGACAGTCCATTAAAACCGCTGATGATGATGACATAAACCGTCTCTCTGCTGGGTGGGCTCGGTAAACTTAGGCCACAGTTCGCCATGGACAAGTGCGGCTTGGCAGACTTCACATGTCCTCAGAGAATATTGTGGAGAACTAACGGGTGGTTTCAATATTCGATCTCTCCATGGATTTAGCTACTAGAGACACATATTTGACATAAGCTCCACACAAATTATGTATCTATAACCAATGGATAGATCGAATATTAAATCCGACCGTAATACATCAAGACTTCCTTACGATTTTTCTTTTACCGAGAAAGCGACACTTGAGAAGATTACACCATGAGAGGTCAGTCTGCTATAATTAGGTACTACTTATTGAAGGCTAAATAATTGAAGGAACAAACGTCCCTTATGACCTAATTTTATAGTTTTATATGCACAATGCTTTTAAACTAGACAAGCAACAACTTATGCAACATAAAAAAACTCCTTAATGCGTCGACGTCGCTCCAACTTTTCCCAACGTCCATTGCACAAAGCATTTTATATTCTAAATATTCACAACTTTGCCTTGTAAGTGAGAACGGCACTGGAATACCTAAATGATTTTTAATTGGCTACGAGGCCAAAGCGTTATACTTAGTGTAGGAAATAATTAAGCCGCTCTTTGCAAATGTAATCTATACTAATATAATAAAGCGGAAGAGTTTGTTTGTTTGTTTGTTTGTTTGAACGCGCTAATCTCAGGAACTACCGGTTGGATCTGAAAAATTCTTTTTGTATACGATAGCCCAGTTATTCCGAAAGGCTATAGGCTATATAACACCTTCGACCAACTTCGACCCTTTGGGGCCGGGCAAAAGGCTAAAAAGGCTAAAACATAATGTCGGCTTATCTCAGGAACTAGCAGTCGGATTTTAAAAATTGTTATTGCCTATGATAGCCCAATTATTCCGAAAGGCTATAGGCTATATAAAATACGCCACAACTTTTAGGGGCCGGACAAAAATAATAAAATGGTCAAACGAGAAGGGGGAGGGTTGGGTCAAAGGCAAAAAAAGGCTAAACGAATAGGATACAATCTATATGGGTATCGTTTTCGAGATTTTCGGGACGCTGATTAATAATATGAAATTTATTTAGTGATCCAAGATGGCGGACGGGAAGTCAAAGATGGCGGATGAGAAAATTTTAAATATCAATATGGGTATCGCCTTCGATATTTTAAGGGGTGGAGAATCGAAATACAACATCTATTTCGTGATCAAAGATGGCGGATGGGCAATCAAAGATGGCGGATGGGAAAATTTAAAAAAATCAGTATTGGTATCGTCTCCGATGTTTAAAGGGATGGGGAATCCAAATACAACATATATTTCGTGATTCAAGATGGCGGATGGGAAATCAAAAATGGCGGATGGGAAAATTTTTTAAAATCAATATGGGTATCGTCTCTGATAATTTAAGGGATGGTGAAACCAAATACAACATCTATTTTGTGATCAAAGATGGCGGATAGGAAATCAAAGATGGCGGATGGGATTTTTTTTTAAAGTCGATATGGGTATCGTCGCCGATATTTAAAGGGATGGGGAATCCAAATCCGACATCTATTTCGTGATCAAAGATGGCGGATGAGAAATCAAAGGTGGCGGATGAGAAAGTTTTAAAAAATCAATATGGTTATCGTCTCCGATGTTTTAAGGGATGGCGAATCTAAATACAACATCTATTTCATTATCAAAGCTGGCGGATATGAAATCAAAGATGGCGGACGGGATTTTTTTAAAGTCGATATGGGTATCGTCGCCGATATTTTAAGGAATGGGGAATTCAAAAACACCATCTATTTCGTGATCAAAGATGGCGGATGGGATATTTTTTTAAAAATCAATATGGGTATCGTCTCCGATGTTTGAAGGGATGGGGAATCCAAATACAACATCTACTTCGTGATTCAAGATGGCGGATGGGAAATCAAAGATGGCGGATGGGAAAAATTAAAAAAATCAATATGGGTATCGTCTCTGATGATTTAAGGGATGGTGAATCCAAATACAACATCTATTTCGTGATCAAAGATGGCGGATAGGAAATCAAAGATGGTGGACGGGATTTTTTTTTAAGTCGATATGGGTATCGTCTCCGATATTTTAAGGAATGGGGAATTCAATATTATATAAAAATCTATGTTTGTTTTTGCATCATTTATAGACCCTGGAATGATAAGAGATTAAGCGCTAAGTCAATGGTTACTTTGGAAAATGGGCTTGGAAAAAAGGGAATTAAATAAAAACTCTTAAAAAGGCGATACGGAGTTCGCTGGGTCAGCTAGTGTCGATATAATTTGGGCGCAGCGCTTTAGCGCGTAATGGAAATTTTATATACGAGAAATACTTACTCTTGGATATCGTTGAATTTTACATAATCAATTTCAGAGTTGTAGGGACTGTGTTATTGCTTATAATATGGTCTTGATTTTTGCGTGTATATAGGTGTGTATAGGTATAAGCAAAAAATCTGAGGGTTGACTTAGGACATTCTAAGTTGAGATATTCTCCATAATTTAGAGACATCATTGACAAGGATTCGAAATATTGACATAACCTGTTAATTGTATTATATAAGTATATCTAAGTACATATGATTTTTTTCTCTTCGTGTTGGAAAACCAAAATACCTACCTATTTCCGTGAAAAAGGAATAATTAACAAGTTATTAGACGCGATCTAACTCGAGGATAAACCTCTACTGAAATATACGTTGCGACTCGCACACAATAGATTAACAACGCACACACCACTGCGTTTGTTCAAAAGATTTCGCACATATAACAAGCTTAACTTTTAACCTTTAACCGCAACCTATGCTGTGCTATTCAATCCGGTTTTTTACTGCGAATAGAGGCAGAGTATGTATATTGTCATTCTGAGTGAAATAACTACGGCTAATTGGCAGGCAATTATAGCCCAACGTACAGACTAACAGATTGCTACGAGTCTCTGGTTCAAACCCGAGACACGCAGCTTTTTTTTAAGTAGTTTTTTAAATTTAATAAAATTATCGCTTGGTAAACTGTGAAACACTGAACAACACTGTGATATTTATAAATATATACTTACTACTCTGGCAAACAAAATATCCCGATAAGCGGCAATAGGCTCGCCACCTATTACGTGGGATCAAAACACTGGCGAAAAGTGGGCGTTTAATATGCCTCTGCCTACCCCTTCGGGGAAACAGGCGTGAGTCTATGTATGTATGTATGTATATACTTAGTTGTTTCGAGTTTGAATGCCCATTGTGTCCTTTGGGAAAAATAAAGGTTGCAAACATGTGTTGGTTGTATAAGCTAATTTCATATACGAGTACTTTCCAATTTATGAATTGTATCACGGCCTAATCAAATTTTTTTGCGAGAACGGTTCATTAAACTTATAACTTTTTGACCAACATTTAGTGCTTGAATGCAGCTGAATGCACTGGGTTTAACTAATTTTTAATAAAGATGACTGGAAAATTATCCTGAATAGACGGTATCAAACTTCAGTTTACAATCTTAAATAAATTTATCTGAAGATAAATGAAATTTATTTAGTAAGTTGGCTTTTAAACAATAGATACCTACATATTTTGAGTGAGATAAATTCATTGAATTTATAATAATTATTGAAAGTTCGTTTTAACCGTACTTATAATTTAATTATTACAATGTTTATTGGATTATATATCGCGTACTCTGGTTTTGTGAGTCATCAGTGTCATCACGTATGCATCGTCGTCTTATCACGGATGCACACGCACTATCTATAATCATAATCATCAAAGTCAAAACTACGTACGTAGTATTGAATACTTTGAGTTTGTCATTGGTGTCAATTTATTGAAAATCAAACATCTATATTATGTTTCGAAAAACACTTAACAACACGCATCAGGCTTCATGCTTCTTTGATAAATAGAAAAACGTCTTGGCACACACTATTGTTTATTAAGCAAATCGGAAGAGTCAATGGTATTCTAATAAAAAATATCAAATACCTCTTCTAACATTCAAAACAAAATTGTTTAATATTGTCACCAATACGTAACTCAACAAAACAATCGGGCAAGCTATTAATTACAATTACATGAAACAAAAACCTAGTCCTGCCTATATACAATTACATGAAACAAAAACCAAGCCCAACGACGAAACCCACGTAACTCGAGATAAGCCTTCAAAGAGCAGATAACTTACTGAATCAGGTCAACGGAAGTGTAAACGATGTTGCCGGTACAGGTAAACTTACCCTATTCATATGAGGGTCAAACAAAAACTCAGAGGCGGACAAAAAGTCCGCTGCGGTCAAAAACTCCACGTATCACTGTTTACACGTGAAATTATTTATTGCTATTCACTCATTCAGCTGTCGTCGCGAAATGTCATTTTTACGTAACATAAATAAATATTTACAACATTTTATGTTGTTTGTTATGTGAAGCGAATTATGAGAGAATGGAGAGATTAGTATGATAATGTCGGACGTGAAAAATTTACAGATTGTTTATTATTTTGGTTGCCGCGATACGAAAATCCTGTGGCGTAAGTATCTAAGCCTACCTTAACTTAGATTGAGTCCTATAGACTCAGAATTAATATGAGTGAACAAAAAATAAAGTATAACACAAATTATTAGTTACATAGCAGCAGACCCGACAGATAACAGGTGCCTCAAATGTCAAACGAAAATTATTTGTGGCAATCAATCAGTAGCACTTCTTGCTGAAGATGAAGAACGACAAATACAAACTCAACAAAACGTCGAAGAGAAAACAATTCTGGAATCTGGATACATTATTTATGAGAACAAGATTTACTAAAAGTGAATTCAGGAACTTATTAACCTCCTGATTACGTCGTGGCACACTGCGGGACGCCGTGGCATGCCGCGGCGTACCGAAGTATGCCGCGGCGGGCTGCGGTACGATTGTATCGAAACAAAGTAATATGAATCCTAAACTCATTGAAATAAGAATGAAAATGACTTGATCAGTAATAAAATCCTTTGCCATGCCGTGCCATGCCGCGACGTCAGTGCGCGCCGGCCTTAAGTAGGTTATGTTAGGTTCTCTTGTGACCCTTAATCCAAAAATAGGAGCCCAGCGGAGCAGGGCTCCGTCAACTTAGTGTTTTTTTACCAGTAAGATTTACCAGTAAATCCTAAGATTTACAAAAACATGAAGTTAACCGGGAAAAGTAATCAGGCATGCAATTTTAATCAAATTACCCATGTGACATGGGCATTACGTATACAGGCCGGTCACTATTCATAGGGACCAGACTTCTCTAGTTGCCCGTAACATATACACAGATAGAAGATTGATTAGATAGCTTTTATGAGTCTCACAAGTTGACCACCCTTCATCACACCCACACACCCTATAAGCCCCAGTACATAAACAATGTAAAGATGTCCACTTACGCCACAATATCGTATAATCCGGTACATAAACATAATATTTAATTACGCCGTTCTAATACCAAAGTATTGCGCTGATCCTGCGACACAAAGCGCCGGAGAATGTAGGTAGAATATTGTGCGCGTTTATTGCCACTTGTCAATCCCGCGCCTCAACCCTCACTACGATACAGTAGATAATGCCATACAATCAAGTTGTACTATACTGCTACTTATGTAGCGGAGCATTATAGCGTAATTAAAGAAAAAATATTTTATTTGCCACCACTTTTGCGCATGGGTTATCGGTTCCATCGCCGAAGTTTAAAAATTAAACAGGCTTTACTGATCGTTCATAGAAGTCGAACTTAGACCTCCTTGTTGCATTTCGGCCTTGTTATGTATGTGAGCCTTTTCAGTTTAAAGCCTAAATTAGGACTGGTCTATTTAGCAAAATTAATGTATTTCTGATACAGAATTACATAAAAATATTAGGTTTTTGTATTCCTGCTTTGTATTATAAACTTTAATTGTGCCTAATTTAGTTTTATAGTAGGTGTAGCTCCGTGCTGTGTTTCACGAATTTAATACGTAGATTTTCTTTCTCGTAAAAAATATGTCATTAAATACAGTACATAAGTTACTTAGGATATCTATACATAAATAACAAAGTGTGCCACTAGCAATATTGAGTGCTTTTTAATTAAAAAGTGCTCGCGACTGTGCCATGAACATGATGGCAGTTCGTTTTATGTCACATTTTCCAGTTTAATAAGGCATGCGGTTTATACTCGGAAGTTGGTCAGACGGTATGTAAATGTGACTTTTATTCTATTTATTAAAAGTATTACTTGGTCCCCCTCTGGGCAACTGTTATTACAGCCATAGATCTCTGAGAGATATCATTTCACTGAGTAATAACTTAGTAATTAGACTGCCTCTGTAGATAGCGTACGCGTCTGCTGATTGGGTGATACCGGGATCGACTCTTCGAAAGTGTTACCGAGTTTTTTTTAATTCTCAGTAGCAGTACGGAGTCTGGCAAAGTGTCCGGTAGCGGCAATAGGCTTGTCCGTATTACGTGGAACCAACAAAATCATAATATGGCGAAATGTGGGTATAATATTATACCTCTGCCTACCCCTTTGTGGCTACAGGGCGTGAGTCTATAATAGCTTAGTATGCGGTTGTTAACGTTTGCCAATAGTTGGAAGTGAAAAATTCCATTGCCTAGCAACGCTACCAAGTGATGCCCAATACAGGCCAATTATATTTCCTTATACCTCTACATTTGAACGTTTTAATGCCCAATATTTGCTAATAAGTGCATTTAGTGTCTGCAAAGCATAACCTCCGATATCCGTGATGACAACTACGCAATGATATAGTGCACATGTGTGGGACTATAATCCGACACGACCGCAGAGAGATTAAGCGTTGGACCAACAGCTTTTAGGATCGATCCATACTATATCTTCTTAATGTTGATTGCAGTTCGCTCTTGGTCTGATCATATAAAATTTAACAAGAAACAACGCGTGGATTATAGGACCCAGTCTAGATTATGTGGAATATTAATTTGACTAGGTCGTATACTTATTCGTTCGATAAATATGACAAACTTAAAGACAGCAACGTTTTTGTCAAAACCACAGTTAAAGGTCATGGCAATATCTACTTTCTGTTTCATTCGTACCGAAACTTGTCACACAAGTGATTACAACTACGATTTTTCATACCCGTACTTCGTAGTCCAGTTACGCGCTCTATTTGGGCTCCAATTTTTGTCATTTTTCATGAGCAAAAAAGCTATTTTAAGTATTTTAAATATAAAGTGTTATCATAAGGCCCTTTAAGGTGACCATGTACCACATCTGCCGGGCGACCGTTATTCATCTGCAAGGCACATAAATGAAACCTCCTCTCGAGTCCAACCCGCGTAAAATTACATAGATAGTCGTTATAAATCTTATATATTTATTGAGGAAAGTGAAAACATGATAATAATAAGTGTTGGAGCCTTAAGAAGTATTTTCTAACAGTAAGTACACTAAATTTTGTTCCGGTTTCAACCATGGTACATTTTAAGTATTTAGAGCTGCATCTGCGTTATTGCATCAAATATTAAAGCAGCGATAGCCTAGTCGCGCAACCAAATGTCTCAAGATGTCATTTGTGTACATGTGAAGTCTGCCAACCCACATTTGACCAGCGTGGCGTACTGTAGCCTAATCGTACTCTTAGTGAGAAACCAACCTGATGTGACTGCACGGTTGGCGTAGTGGTTTAAGCGGCCGCCTCGCTGCTTGCGCGCAGTGTTGTGAGTTCGATCCCCACACGAGACAACACTTTGTGTGATTCATAAATTGTTGTTTCGAGTCTGGGTGTACATTGTGTCCGTTAGTTGTATGTTTGTAAAGTCCCCCGCGACACAGGATTTAGCCCTAATGCGAGAGTTGTCTTTAAAAAAATAAAATAAAAAGAAAACCATGCCCCGTAGTGGAACGGTTTGAATACAGGTCTGTTATTTATAAGAACTGCTGAATGGCTTTAAATCTATCTTCGTACGTATATCGTATATTGGTCTTTTGTGGATGAACTGTAAATAATAAAAGTATTTGGTTACAAAATTGTAACAAAAGTGTTGATTGTCGTACGGGTCTGTTCTTAGCTATACTAAGTCCAAATCCAGCCAAGAACGAATTAATGAAGCCTGTAAATACAACTAATATCGAATCGTCTACGGAATCAAAAACTCAACGTAAAATTTTTACACTTTATCCCATTAACTGAGTCAACATGCTCAAAAGATAAAAGTACGATCAGAACTCCCATTTCTCATTCACACCGTCTTTATCTTTACGAGGGAATCATTTGAACATTGTTTGAAATTGTTATGAGTGATAAACGCCAAGATTCCTGGGCTAATGTAACATCAAAGGACGTTGGATACCGTGCAAACTTCGTATATTATACGTCAACGGCGGCAGCCTCTAATCGCCGATTTCCAAGCCGCCATATTGCTTTTGTAATAAAGTTGAGCCGATCTTGGATGTATACTGTATAGCCAAAAGTGTAGGTAAAGTTTCCCTCTTCGAATAAATTGAACGGTTAAACAATTACGGGGTGAGGTTAAGCTTGATGTCGCGAATCTCGACCGTATAGGGCGTGTGTTGGTTTGACAACATATGGTCCAAAAAGTTGTGTTTGCTATGTTCCATAAATTACTCATATGTGTCACTCATTGCAATTGAATTATTGTTAGAGGAATTGATAATTAATAAAGAATTCAACACCTAAGAGGTCTAGGAATGCCAGGTTTTAATATTATGTTTAGTGCATAATATATAGTTTAACACAGTCCGATAAACTTACATATTGTCAGTACGTTATTTTACAAATCTATGTACTCTTTATAAGAGGACTATGTCCGTGGCTTCGCGTGTATTGTAGACGTATATACTTATACGTTTCTTAGGATTGGTAAAAACCGTACAAAAATCCGTTCGGTAGTTTTAAGTTTATCGCGTTCATACACGTTTGACGACCGGTTGGCGCAGCGAGAGTATAAGCGACTGCTACGCCGAAGGTCGCGGATTCGATTCCCGCTCAAGTCAAACATTTGTGTGAATGAACATGAATTTTTGTCTTGGTTTGGGTGTTTCTATGTATAATATGTATGTATATACAAAAAA
This sequence comes from Euclidia mi, assembly GCA_944739405.2. NCBI lineage: Eukaryota > Metazoa > Arthropoda > Insecta > Lepidoptera > Erebidae > Euclidia > Euclidia mi. The sequence goes on from OX123202.2 coordinate 45,843,027, forward strand.
TAAAGTATATATGTATGTTTATCCATTATCTAGTACCCATAACACAAGCTCTGCTTAGCTTGGGACTTTACTCAATTTGGTTAGGTACTTATTAACTAAACGTAAACAATCTTGATGTGACTTTTTTGTCTAAAATCTGTTTAAAAATAAAATAATGCTAAAGATCAATGTAAATACAACAATAATGATTACTAAATCAATTGAACCTTTAGTTTAAGCAGTAGTTTATTTGTTTAACACGTAATAATGTAAAAAGTCACATCAAGATTATTTACCTTAAGTAAAGTACCTACCTAACCAAATGGAGTATAGATGGTGATGTGTGTATGTGGTAGAATATTATTATTCACTCCATTTATTAAAAATCACATCATTTTATTATTATTATACAGAAAGGGGACTTAATTTGTATTATACTGAAAGAAGCAAAATATGCCTCATCGCACCAAGACGGACATAATCTACATCTTCCCATCAAATCAAAAGTATTATATCGCAACTAGACCACATCACGCAAATACATGTATACACATTTATCTTTATTCTCAGCAACAAATAACAAACCCCAGCGTTTCGTGCATAATTAAAGTGTCCACATCGGGTCCGTGAGTGTCGAGTAGGCAACATTCAGTAAGTGTCCCTAATGTCGGGACGCGGCATAACCTGAACGTGGGCTGTCGAGACCGATCATTTCAATATTTTAGTTGAGCGAGCATAGCATGAAGCGGAAATTAATCTTGCACTGTGGCTTTCTTAAGATGATATGTACATTTCTAAACGCATATCGTCATGTATTGTAGTATTTGGAACATTGTGTAAGCACCAAAATCAATTGTTTAGGCAAAAGAATTGTTTATTTGAGTTACTTGTACTCTTGGTAATTTGTCTGGCTTTATTGGTAGGAGAGGAAACAACTTTTGATCTCGTAATAAAAGATTGTGGCATACCATTGTATAGGCCTATATCCAGCAATGGACTTTAGCGGGCCGATAAAGATGACGAATAAGATATCAGCTGTTCCGTTCAAAACTGAACTTTAGAAGAAAAATAATATGAAATAGCTCATTCTTCTTCGCAATTTCTACGATGTATCCGCAAAAACGTTATTTATAATAACGACTGCAATCACCCCTAGAGGTTTGCCCTGTACCAAACATAACCTCGTACAATATGTATTACCAATCATATTATATCGAGACGTTTCTAGTGATTTCGCATGCAGTTGTAGTTTCGCATGTATGTTATATGCACTGAACTAGTGTCTACTACAAAGTTCGACCGCTGTAAGAATTCCAAACACATTTGGCGCAGCGCGGCGTGCTTGCGCCTAACTTTACACTTTCCATATGCTCTACGATAAAACCTTGGATAAAACGGGCTATAGATTTTCGATTTGTTAGACTGCTTTGAACGAAGTTTGACCATAACGTAAACATCCATACACAGACTTTGAAACAAACTTTAATATCTTTGAAACACGTGGATATAGCCACGTGTTTCAAAGATATTAACCTATTGATGTAGGATCTATTATTTATAGGCCGTGATCCCTCTTTCAGTAGGTACAGTACTCATGTATAAAAACGGCTTTGTATTCTAAGGCCGTATTGTTTGATACAAGCCGTATTTCAAACTACGATAAACATACGCCTATAGATTCTAGTAGATGTTATTTCTAGACTATTGTACACCTACATGTCCTACATTCAAACCTTTCTTACCACCCATAATGTGGCGGCTGAAAAATGTTCTCCTTTCTTATCCATCCAGGTTGCCGACCTGTGCATTTATGACTCCTCTGATGTTGCAGGTGTCTATGAGCGCTGGTAATTGCTTACCATCAGGAGACCAGACAGCTCGTATGGCTCCTTTCATAATAAAATATATTTAGTCATCATTAATCCTACACTTGGATGACACACGTATATTTTGACTGGTGGCAAACAACCGTGCACAAAACGGTTTTATAACGACATGAAGCCGAACCACTACATTTAGCATGGTTGGCATAAATCGCGCCAATTCTCTACAGAATAAGGGGCACGAGAAGAGAGGTTCGCATACATCACTCGAACGTAGGGCTGTCAAACTCTAACCCTACAGGGTTAATAAAACTGATATAGGTATGGATTACAATCCATATTAATGTTATAAATGCGAAAGAGTGTTTGTTTTTACGTCCATCTTTAAAATTGCAATGAAGCGATGTCGTAGTATACTTTTTTGTGTTATAGTTAGGAAGCTATAGAGTGGCATGGGCTAAATTTTACCGCAGTCACTGATGTTTACGCGGGCGCAGCCGCGTGCGAAGTCTGGTAATAAAAAAAACAAACAGTTCTGTATATAAACTATCCGACTGTTAGGCAAAAGGATTTTCAAAGAGAAGTGTAGAACTATAGTCAACAACACAGGCCTTGTACAGGATGGCATACTTCACATGTCTTTGCCAACATGTCGAGAACTTTCAGAGATGCAAGTTTCCTCACGAAGTTTTCCTTTGTCGTTTAGCGAGCGATAATTAATTAACAATTTAATACACACGTAACTTCGAAAAGACGGCCGTACGCGAGTTTGAAGTTGAAACTCTCTGCGTACCAGCCTGTTAGTCTCCACATATACGCAAATTCCTACAGCAATTAAACATGAAACGCCAACTTATGCATGTAATATTACTTTTATTGCACAAATTATCTGCTTCTATCATTTCATAATCATCATCGTCCCAGCGTACTCCCAGTTGCATCCAAGACTTATTCTTGTAGCCTGAGGTCAGCTAACTTGTCTCACCAAATATGCTAGAATATTAGCTGTTACATCTTGACAGATCTTTGACAGTCGTTATAGGGCGTCAGTACCTCTAAAATAAACTGACACTAGTCTAAACCATGGAATATCGCTATCCCTTCGGGTTGCGGAGGTCAGACAGGCAGTCGCTCCGTGGAAAAGCTAATATTCAGCCAAATCAGGTTAGACTAGAAAGCCGACCCCGAGTTAAAATGGGATAACCCTAGGAGGATGATGATTAGCTGTTACATCTATATAGATAAGTATACATACATTTTTCATTGCGTTTTTTTATTTTTCCTGCAGACATATTGACATGTTCTCACGCGTTTCTCTCATGGTTTGCTGTCTCAAATTTCTGCATTTATCATTTAGAAGACTTTGGCAGCCCTATTCGCACACCAAATCTTCCCTGTCAATAATATGTATAGCTTATTCCGACTAAGCGGAATTGTGGAAAACAGTCTACGTTTCAACCAGACAACACACTTATTAAGGACGCGTTTACATAATTAGTAGGTACAAAATCGCGTCACTACAGCGACACGGCGGCAACAGTACGTACTACGTACGGTAATTTGCGGAAATGTAGTTCAACTAAATAACTTTGAGACTTAGAATTTTTTGTGATATGTGTCTATGTGTTATAGGCCTGGCTGTGCAAATTACGTACAAATAAGTTTCTTATTTTTATATACCTAAATGGACATTATTACTTTATTTTTTCCATTATGTTGATTCAGGATATATTTCGGTATTTAGATATTATTTTGTTCCTTGCGTTGAAATCTGGTAAGATTGTGTGGACTGATGGTATACCATCCCATTCAAGTGTTGCGACTGGAACTGATAAAAGAGTAGACCTAGTTATGCCAGGTTGGGGCTCATTTTATTTGTTTTTGTTTGTACATAAGAGACCCTACCACTGGAACTTATGAAGTAACCTTCCAGGGTTATTCAATGACTCTTGCTGGTACTCATGTGTGAGTAGAGCAAGGCATGCCGAGTTTGGGCTCATTTTGTTTGTACATAAAAGACCTTACCACTGGAACTTATGAAGTAACCTTCCAGGGTTATTCAATGACTCTTGCTGGTACTCATGTGTGAGTAAAGCTACTCATGCCGAGTTTGGGCTCATTTTGTTTGTACATAAGAGACCCTACCACTGCATTTTATGAAGTAACCTTCCTGGGTTATTCAATGACTCTTACTGGTACTCATATGTCAGTAGAAATAGGCATGCCGAGTTTGGGTTCATTTTGTTTGTACATAAGTGACCCTACCACTGGAACTTATGAAGTAACCTTCCAGGGTTATTCGATGACTCTTGCTGGTACTCATATGTGAGTAGAGCTAGGCATGCCGAGTTTGGGCTCATTTTGTTTGTACATAAGAGACCCTACCACTGGAACTTATGAAGTAACCTTCCAGGGTTATTCGATGACTCTTGCTGGTACTCATATGGAAGTAAAGCTAGGCATGCCGAGTTTGGGCTCATTTTGTTTGTACATAAGAGACCCTACCACTTGAACTTATGAAGTAACCTTCCAGGGTTATTCGATGACTCTTGCTGGTACTCATGTGTGAGTAAAGCTACTCATGCCGAGTTTGGGCTCATCATCATTTATTTTTATCGTAGATAGTGGCGTTATTATTAAAAATATATTTTTCATTCAAGAAATGGAATTGGTTTATTTTTCCTAACGCTTGTGTACGCAACTGTACCATATTACTAAATACTATATTGGAAGGTTAAGAACGTTTCTTAAATATATGGCACGGCCGCTTTTTTGTAGCTATCCGAACTTGGTCGGGTTATGTAGGTTTTCGATGCTTCGTCAGTATTATAATTGTTTTTCTTTAATTACTGAATTTAATGACATGAAATTTTGCATGTGAATAGTTGAATGAATACACTAATTATTGGCATACATTTTACCATGCAATTCCTTTAGAACGTCGTGATATTTGACTGCTTTGTAAACAGTGATCTATTCATGGTAAATTGTCCTATAACTCTTTAATTACTAACGGAACATCATTGATACTTGGCAACATGTTGCAGACACTTACAAGGTTTGTATAAACGTGAAAATCTAGACCCCAAAGTGCATACTTTAAGAACTAAGACCTAATAAGCGTATTTTACGTTTATATTTTTATCTTTTAAGCCCTACGATTTTATCTAAATCTGTTTTTTAAACAAATATAAACAAATTCAAAACAACGTATGTAAAAATCTACAGCTCTCTATGTAAGCGCTTTATATGAAAACTAGCTAATGGCCAAACGTTCGCGTAGCGGAAACTTGAATTTCTCCGAAGTTTATGCATGCACTAATTTTATTCATACATAGACAATTACACACAAATACACACTAATTTTTGGACACATCTCTTTTCTTCTAAAGTCAATGGATTAAAAAAAGTTCCGCCAGGACAACGTTCGCCCAGCGGAATCAGTTTTTGGTGAATTTCTCCACATTGGCTGCGTGCACAAATTTTTTTTTACCATACACAATTATACGACGTCATACACTAAATATCTGCATAATTAAAATCTTTAAATTCAACAACATTCCGCTGCGCGAACGCACACAATAAAACGAACCTTATTGCCACACATTAAGACACACGTATGCGAGCAAAATAGAAGAAAAATGTAAGATGATTTTTTGCTTTTTTTGAGTCAATTTACAATATTTTGAAAAAAAATAATCAAATTGTTTTTGAGTTGACTATATTTACTACCCTATTCTATCTTTGAAAATCTAAATAAATGTAAAAATAGAGAGAAAATTGTACCCAAAAATAGCAGTATATGCCTATTTTTGATTTAAGAGGCCGTTTCGAATCGATTTTACATTAATATTAATTAAATATTTTTTATTTATTTTCGAATTGATTTATAGATAAAAAAGTAATCAATTTATCGTAATCATTAGTTTTATTACTTATTATCTAAAATTGTCATAAATGTACCGGAAATATGTGGTTTTTGATACAAGCGTAAACGCGTCCTTAATAAAGAGTATTTATGGGACGTGTATTGTAAATCAATCGGCAAATTGAAAATCGAATGGTATTACCCTTATGTACCTACTTAATTTCCTGAAAGAAGAGGTGGTACAAATGTCGGTGTATGTCGTCTTCCTCGCTGATGGCGCATATTTTGTCTGAGTTCGACAAACTGGTACTTTGAACAGACTGTTTAATGTAGAGCCACCTACTACTCCTGCTGCAACTCCAGTTAGAGCGCCAATCTGTGTAACCTGCTTCCCGTAACATCTGTTCACTTGACTCTTGAACAAGTTAAACAAGAAAGTCTTTCCTGTTCCAGCGCCCCACGCTTTTACAATCAAATATTATAATTAAAAGCACATAGTTTACACTTCAGCCTAGAAATAGAGTCAACTTGAACGATCCATAATTTAATTTCTGTGTTACGTACATTTGTAAAAGCGTGGACTTATGGACTTATAGTAAACCTGCTGCATCGCCTTTTTAATCTATGTTATATACAGGGCCAGGTGCCAGATGACTGGACGAAGGCAGTGCTCGTCCCAATTTATAAAGGCAAAGGTTCGCGGCAGGAATGTCATAATTATCGCGGCCTCAGCCTTCTTAGTGTGGTAGGAAAAATGTATGCCAGAATATTGATTGACAGAGTAATAAATGTGACTAATGACAAGTTATGGGATGTGCAAGCGGGATTTCGGAAGGGAATGGGATGTGGAGGATTAAGTCTTTTCCTTGCGCTGCGTAACCGAAAAATGTCTGGCAAAAAACCAGAAGGTATATTGCGCGTTCATAGACTTGGAAAAGGCTTATGATAGAGTGGATAGAAAGGAATTATGGAGGGTGCTATCTATGTATGGGGTGGACAATTTTATAATAAGAGTTCTGAAATCTCTGTATAGGGGTTCTAGAGCCGGTGTAAGGATTAACGGTGCCTATACAGAATGGTTTGATATCTCCAAAGGTGTCAGACAGGGTTGTGCAGCCTCGCCCTGGTTGTTCAATCTATTCATGGATAGCTGCATGAATGATATAAGAGAAAGTGAATGCGGGATCGATATGGTAGGATTGCGTGCTAAGTGCCTCTTGTACGCCGATGATCAAGTCATTATTGCGTCCTCGGCGAAAGAGTTGCAGCAAATGATGGACTGCATGAACGAGAGCTTTAAAGCGAAGGGTATGAAATTAAATGCAAGAAAGACGAAAGTGATGGTGTTTGAGAAGGATGAAAGTGTGACTGAGTGTAATATTGCGATTGAAGATGAGCATGTTGAACAAGTTGAAGAATTTGTATATTTGGGTAGCATGTTTACAAGAGATGGAAGATGTGAAGGAGATATTGAAAGGAGAGTGACTGCGGGAAACTGTGTGAATGGAGCGCTGCATGCCTTTATGAACGGTCAAACTGTGCCGAAAGAGGCGCGACTGGCGGTTCATAATGGTGTACTTGTGCCCACGCTGATGTATGGTAGTGAGTGTTGGGTATGCCAGAAAAAGCATGAAAGCAGAATTAACGCAGTTGAGATGCGATCACTGCGTAGTATGTGTGGGGGGAGATTGATTGATAGAATTTCGAATGCAGTAATACGAGAGCGATGTGGCCTGAAAGAAGATGTTGTGACAAGAATTGAGAAAGGAATGCTGAGATGGTTTGGACACGTGGAGCGAATGAGTGAAGAAAGAATGACGCACCAAATATATGAGGCAAACGTGTATGGGCAAGCCGGTCGCGGCCGACCTCGTAGGACATTCGTCGACCAAATTGGTGACGTTCTGAAAAACGGCAAGGTCCGAAGCACCCGCAACCGGCGAGCATGTATGAAAAGAGTAATGAATGTAAAGGAAGCGCGTGAGGTTTGTAAGGATAGAAGCAAGTGGCGTTCCGTTGTCTCTGCCTACCCCGACGGGAAAAAGGCGTGAGTATATGTATTTAAAAGCGTGTTTTTCTAGTATTTGTTAAACTATTCATTTATTTATTCTGAGCAACTGCCTACTTACCATGCAACTACCCTTCATGACTAGATTACACTTATATTAAATGACGCACTACTCACATGTCACATCCTATTACTGTGTCTATTAGACATAATGACGACAAATAAGACCGTCCACGCGTATCGAGCTATTTATTAATTAACAATATTAACTTAGTACGGGAGCAACAATCATAATATAGTGACTAATTAACACAAAACAATTATACATATATTCTGTATACATAGGAACATTAATTGCGCGACACCATACTGTGGAATAGACAAAGCGAGTAATTGTGACGTATGATTTAAAGAACTCAAACATTCTGTACACAAAGATAAAATGTAAGATATTCAACCTACCGTCGATTTTAGGGTTCCGTAGGTCTTTGATTTTCAGAAGTTTAGTAAAAATTTAATAATTCCAATTGAAAAGACCTAATAGAAAGACATTGGCGTACTTCGAAATTACAATAATTGATTTCTCCAGTTACGCGCACTCTGTTGCGGATGTTATGCAACGCGGTTGCCGTGGCCAAGCCGTAAATGGGATCGATTAGAAAACACCATGGTGATTTTAATGGGTAATACCGAAGCTTCTCATCGGGGAGTCCCACACTCCCCCTAGGCTGACACCTCGGTCCCAGTCTAGAGGGGTAAGCCCGTAAAGAGTTCTGTTTGCACCATACGTCACCATACCTTCCATACCAAAAAAGATAAGCGCACTCAAAACCAAACTTTAGACTATACGACTATACGTATACCCTTAAGCTTGTAATGCCCTGAGCTGCATATTATTATGTGGTTGCATTGTGGTTTTTGTATACAAACAGCGAACCCCGAAAAACTTTACACGAAACAAGCATGCATTTTCAGAAAATTTTCACGTTGCATTTATTTTTTATTATAAATGCTTACATGACACGGGAACTGAATACGCAATGAGACAATGCCGTGCATCTGTACCGTAGTAGATTTATGTATAAAACTCTTGTAATATTGGTGACGTAAATAATTGTTTTGGTCTTGTATTGGATTTGCAATACTTTCGCAGTGATGTTTGTGAATAGATTGTATGCAGAATAGGAGAGTTATTATCAAATGTCAAATCATGTCAAATCATAAAAACTTTAAGGTTTTTACGAAAATACATTTGATTATAAATGCGGTTCTCGCATTAGCTGGAAGACTTTACAAATAACGAAAAAGAACATTCTTGCTCAGAAAAGTCTTCAAGTGTCGCAAAAAGTTTCGTCCCATGTTGGGGTTCAAACTCACAGCACCACACACATATAGTGTTAAACAACGACCAAACCATCTTATAGTAAAGTTGCCTCGCGAAAAAAATAACACAAAATGTTGCTACAGCCAAATAATAGGTACAGTTAAAATAAGCTAGCTCCTAATTTATCTTTTATGGCTCTTAATTTATCTTTTATCTTAATTAGCTGTTAAAGCAGGCGAGAGAGGAGTGAAAACGAGAGATAAGGGGACTTTTATGAAACGTTATCAAATATAAATCTCGTCACAGAGGAAGAGCTAAACTAGGAAATACAGAATAACTTTTAACTCACAATTTTTATTTAAATTAATTTCTTTCAGCCCTGACTTGTTTGCCAACTTGCTATCAGAGGCGGATCAAGAGCTTTCCAACAAAGACAACATTGTGCCATGAAAATGTATTTTTGGATTTCGAAGAACTGCCTCCCTGGTCCAGTGGATAGCGTATGCGACTGCTGATCGGAGGTCCCGGGTTAGACTCCCGGGTCGGGCAAAAGTGTTACTGGGTTTTCCCGAATTCTCAGAAGCAGCACGGAGTCTGGTGATGTGCCCGGTAACGGCAATAGGCTCGCCTCCTATTACGTGGGACTCAAAAATTAATGGCGAAATGTGGGTTTAATATTACCTACACTTCTGCCTATACCTTCGGGGATATTCAGGCGTAAGTCTATAACCTATTTCCAAGAAAAGCTTTTTTTGGGTATGATAAAAGTAGTCCGATGTTTTTAGTTAGAATTACTAGAGTCTAAACAAATTCCATACGGGCGGGGTTGCAGCAAAGAATGTTACGAGAACTCGATGGTTTTACCCGTGGTGGTTTTAGTGGGTAAGCTACGAACGCCTGTAAAGGAGACTTACACATACCCAGCAAGCGGTAAGGAAGAGCCCTTGCCTTAAGGTTCCGGAATCGTAAGTGTGATATGCTTCTTACGCCTTTCACATTCCTACAACTTACAGCCTACAAGTTTGCTATCTCTTCTTTACCTTTAAGAAAACTACCAGCATCAAATAACATCACAATACAATGCAGAAACAATTTAATCCTCGCTTTAATATTCATTATTTAATAGAGTCAAGTTCAGACGCTCAGCTCGGGAACTCGGCGACAGTTATAACTGAGAACTAGTAGATTTACAGATATATTACCTAGTGGCGCGGTTCGTTAAGCTTAGGGTATGATCATAGGCTTAGCGATAAGCGACGCGATACAACGCTATGGTTATATTTTGACTGCCACGACGGTTGTGTTGGTTGCATGTATGTAGTTGTTTTGACACGTACGTCAAAACTACACCTTAAAGTTTCATGGTTTTCAAGCATGCTTTTCCTACGCCTACGCCTTAAAAACGGCTAACTTTGCATTAGGTATGTAGGAAAGGTTGTGTTGTTCTAAGGGACAAAAAGAGATACCATTCACAGAAATTTTGTCACGTTCTACAGACTGGAAATTTTATGAACATGTCGCGCTGTATATTATGGGTTATTATGGTATCACTTATCGCTTGTCGCGCCGCTCGTCTCTATTTCTAAGGGCGTAGTCAAACTACAAGGGTTCATTTCACTGGGGGCACAGTTAACTTCTATTTTATGTCCTATAAACGAGTTCTAAGATGTTTGGCAGACACAATGGTGAGTAAATTGTGTCATTGTAACTTGGCTTTTGGAAGTAGGTATAGACAAAGGTATCGGGTTGTATAATTTTGGTTTAGATGTAGGTAAGAAAATAAGCGCGTATTTTGTGAAGGTTTACTTAGGTAGCTTTAAAAAGAGGCCATAATAGCTCAAAATGATTATAGTTCCGTTTAGATAATACCTTCACCCCTTATACCTATTCTACCTGCTCTTATAACGCGAAACTGACACAACAGGCGTACACGTAGTTGTCGAATTATACGTAGAAAGTATTGGGTTTATTTTTCACCTTTATATTGGGACTAGCTGTTTCCCGCGGTTTCACCCGCGTTCTGAGGGAACTACTTCGCGTTCCCGGTTAATTTATAGCCTAAGTTACTCCTTGGTACATCAGCTATCCGCCAGTGAACACCCGTCAAAATCGGTCTAGCCGTTCCGGAGATTAGCGGAAACAAACAGACAGACAGACAAACATTGAAAAAAATGTCATTTCGGTATATGTACCGTGTATACATCCATATGCATTTAGAAAAAAGCGGTTATTTTAATATAACAAACAGACACTACAATTTTATTTATATGTATAGATAAAGAATGTCTGAGGACGCTAAGTTTGTGCGTTTGGTAGTTTCTGCACGTCGTGTACTTTGAAGCGGATCGTCGCGATATTTTTGCAGTTGGATTTTGTCGCTCTAGGTGTCCGTAGGGGTTCTTTCAGTTAGCTGTGCTATGATAGCCTTGGCTTAGACTGTGTGCCGAGTGATATAGGATAGATTCACGAAGACGACAAACTGTCATTTATTAAAAAGAATGTTATAATTGGAATAAATGACGATTGGGCTGTGAGGATGAATGGATGACCTCGGCTACTCTTTCACGCAATACTAAACAGATTTTGCCCGCGGCTTCGCTCACGTTAAATGCGGGGTAACACAAAACTCATTCATCGTTCGATACTAATTTTCGTTTTAATTCTGTTCATAGGGACTAATAAGAAATATAACAGCAAGAAGTATTTAAAACATTTCTGTAAACAGTATTTTTAGAGTTCCGTAGTTAAAAATGGCTAAACAGTTGAACACTGAATCCTTATAGACGCGCTATGTCTGTCAGTCTATCCGTATGTGTCAGCCACTTTATGCCGCAACTATTCAGTTTACACATTTGAACCGCTTTACGACGTTATAGAAAATAAAAAATATTGAATATTAAGGGGGGCTCTTTATACATGGAACTGATGTGGAAAATGGGTCGTTAAAATTACTTTGAGGTTCCTAAAACCATTGTTTCTCAAAGTCAATCGTTTGAAAGATATACGGTTCCAAAGTGGTAAAATGAGTGTGTGTGTCCCTCTAACTTTTAAAGTAAGAGAGTGACAAATCTAAAAAAATATATGCTGCAGATCGTCATAAAAACTTCCAACAAACATTAGTTTGAACGATATGAAATCAGTAGTTTTTTAAATAAAGCATATCTTAAAAACCGCAAATATAGCTTTGTCGTTTATACAAATACTATTAATAGTTAGTCGAAGATAAAGGCTATGGTAAGAAGAGATAAAGGCTATGGTAAGTGGATACCTCCACTACGGAACCCTTCATGAGCGAGTCTGACTCGCAATAGCGAATAGCTTTTATAATGTTTTGTCCTAGGTGTTACTTGTAGTCGTTTGCCATAACAGAGCTTTGGTGCATTAAGATGCCGCATTAACAGGACTGGAACACCAACGTTCAGTCTCAAGTTGCGTCAAGGTACTCCTGATAATTGTAAGGAGTGCAGAAACTCTATAGGGTACGAAGTAACTTGGTCTTGTCTGACAACAGCACTTTGCATACAGTCAAATGTCAAAGCCATGGTCCGATATATCTCTATACACACTTTCGCATTTATGAGTAGAGAATATTGGTTCAGACGGTTTAGCGTGAAATCGGTACATACATACATACACATTTTCGCATTTATACCTCATATTAGTAGGGATTAGCTAAGGCTGTTACAATAATTATTAGTTTATGCGAACGAAGTAATGACAGTGCAACATATGACAACGAATAATGTGACAGTACTGACAGATATACGATAGCATATGCGCGCGCAGCACTCAATTATTACAGCGCATGCGTTCTTACTGTCTATAGGTAGTAGGTTTGTCCCTACAAACTACGACCCTCTCTAAAATTCCTCCCTGATTATTTTTTGCAACTAATTGTATCCTATGTGTTTTTCCTGGTTCTAAGCTACCTCTCCACCAATTTTCAGCCAAATCGGTAACTAACACGACTTTCTGTTATATATATATAGATGTGAATAAGTATATAGTATATACATCAGAACAGCACATGTGCTGCCTTTTGTCCCGATAACCGCCTCCTCCCGAGGGAAGCCGATGGTCATAAACTAGTTACACAAAAAATAGTTTTCAATTTTCACCAAGATTTTAGCGGATTACCTAAGAGTTGTGGTTGTTTCTCGGTGTAAAGTTTCAGACACGATTTATAAGTACGCCACTCTACGTTGGTTGTAACGTTTTATACATTTATGAAATTTCCTATATTGTACCTGTACATTGTTGGTAGTACTTAAGTAGTTGAGGTGCGGTGAGCATGTACTCTCGAAGCGCTATTACGAAATGTAGCTGTAAATTGTTAAGTGAAGCTAGATGTTCTACATCTACAATGTAAGATGATACTAGCTTGTGTTCAAATTGTAAGTACAATGATTGTTAAATTGAATTGCACTGTTGTTTAGTAGTTATGTATTCAAAAGACAGCGTAGGAGTGATACGCAAAGGGTTTCAGGTTCAGACTACATCAAGAACTTTTTGAAGTAAGTACCTCAAAATTCTAATTATGAATTGCTAAATGGTAAACGAAAATGTTTTCGTAGTGATCCAGGACATCGCCTAACTCGCACTTGACCAGCGTGCAGTGTGGTAAACTATGCCCTTACGCTTCCCATGATGGAAAGAGCCCTCCAATGGGAAAGTATGTTTACAGGGCTCATGATGATGAAACAGTGAAGAAAAACATCGTAAGGAAAACTACATGTCTGATCTGATAGCTCTCCATAATCTTCTCGAAGAACATGTGATATCTGCCAACCTTCTATTAGCCACATCGTGATGGACTCTGGCTTAACCTTTCTCAAAATGAGAAGAGACCTGCACCCAGCAGTAGGGCAGATCATAAACACGGCTGATGCTGAATTTGAGAGTACAGAAAAGTCTCTTCCCTTAATAAATGCCCGAAATAAATCAATTCCGTTGCGCAAAAACTAACGTGATATTATGCCAAGGGGAACATTCTAATCTTTCCGCCTACCTTGCGTTATAAATCAAATTTGCCGCATTGCTTGCATAATATAAAAAACCCACCTAAAATTACGATACAAAAGTTTTAAATAACAGTCAAAGGGTATCACAGTAACGGACATTGAGTATAAAACGTTCAGGAGTAAATCCTGAACGTTTTATACTCAACTACTTCACTGCGTAGTATGTGTGGGGGGAGATTGATTGATAGAATTTCGAATGCAGTAATACGAGAGCGATGTGGCCTGAAAGAAGATGTTGTGACAAGAATTGAGAAAGGAATGCTGAGATGGTTTGGACACGTGGAGCGAATGAGTGAAGAAAGAATGACGCACCAAATATATGAGGCAAACGTGTATGGGCAAGCCGGTCGCGGCCGACCTCGTAGGACATTCGTCGACCAAATTGGTGACGTTCTGAAAAACGGCAAGGTCCGAAGCACCCGCAACCGGCGAGCATGTATGAAAAGAGTAATGAATGTAAAGGAAGCGCGTGAGGTTTGTAAGGATAGAAGCAAGTGGCGTTCCGTTGTCTCTGCCTACCCCGACGGGAAAAAGGCGTGATTATATGTATGTAAAAGCGTGTTTTTCTAGTATTTGTTAAACTATTCATTTATTTATTCTGAGCAACTGCCTACTTACCATGCAACTACCCTTCATGACTAGATTACACTTATATTAAATGACGCACTACTCACATGTCACATCCTATTACTGTGTCTATTAGACATAATGACGACAAATAAGACCGTCCACGCGTATCGAGCTATTTATTAATTAACAATATTAACTTAGTACGGGAGCAACAATCATAATATAGTGACTAATTAACACAAAACAATTATACATATATTCTGTATACATAGGAACATTAATTGCGCGACACCATACTGTGGAATAGACAAAGCGAGTAATTGTGACGTATGATTTAAAGAACTCAAACATTCTGTACACAAAGATAAAATGTAAGATATTCAACCTACCGTCGATTTTAGGGTTCCGTAGGTCTTTGATTTTCAGAAGTTTAGTAAAAATTTAATAATTCCAATTGAAAAGACCTAATAGAAAGACATTGGCGTACTTCGAAATTACAATAATTGATTTCTCCAGTTACGCGCACTCTGTTGCGGATGTTATGCAACGCGGTTGCCGTGGCCAAGCCGTAAATGGGATCGATTAGAAAACACCATGGTGATTTTAATGGGTAATACCGAAGCTTCTCATCGGGGAGTCCCACACTCCCCCTAGGCTGACACCTCGGTCCCAGTCTAGAGGGGTAAGCCCGTAAAGAGTTCTGTTTGCACCATACGTCACCATACCTTCCATACCAAAAAAGATAAGCGCACTCAAAACCAAACTTTAGACTATACGACTATACGTATACCCTTAAGCTTGTAATGCCCTGAGCTGCATATTATTATGTGGTTGCATTGTGGTTTTTGTATACAAACAGCGAACCTCGAAAAACTTTACACGAAACAAGCATGCATTTTCAGAAAATTTTCACGTTGCATTTATTTTTTATTATAAATGCTTACATGACACGGGAACTGAATACGCAATGAGACAATGCCGTGCATCTGTACCGTAGTAGATTTATGTATAAAACTCTTGTAATATTGGTGACGTAAATAATTGTTTTGGTCTTGTATTGGATTTGCAATACTTTCGCAGTGATGTTTGTGAATAGATTGTATGCAGAATAGGAGAGTTATTATCAAATGTCAAATCATGTCAAATCATAAAAACTTTAAGGTTTTTACGAAAATACATTTGATTATAAATGCGGTTCTCGCATTAGCTGGAAGACTTTACAAATAACGAAAAAGAACATTCTTGCTCAGAAAAGTCTTCAAGTGTCGCAAAAAGTTTCGTCCCATGTTGGGGTTCAAACTCACAGCACCACACACATATAGTGTTAAACAACGACCAAACCATCTTATAGTAAAGTTGCCTCGCGAAAAAAATAACACAAAATGTTGCTACAGCCAAATAATAGGTACAGTAAAAATAAGTTAGCTCCTAATTTATCTTTTATGGCTCTTAATTTATCTTTTATCTTAATTGGCTGTTAAAGCAAGCGAGAGGAGTGAAAACGGGAGATAAGGGGACTTTTATGAAACGTTATCAAATATAAATCTCGTTCACAAAGGAAGAGCTAAACTAGGAAATACAGAATAACTTTTAACTCACAATTTTTACTTAAATTAATTGCTTTCAGCCCTGACTTGTTTGCCAACTTGCTATCAGAGGCGGATCAAGAGTTTTCCAACAAAGACAACATTTTGCCATGAAAATGTATTTTTGGATTTCGAAGAACTGCCTCCCTGGTCCAGTGGATAGCGTATGCGACTGCTGATCGGAGGTCCCGGGTTAGACTCCCGGGTCGGGCAAAAGTGTTACTGGGTTTTCCCGAATTCTCAGTAGCAGCACGGAGTCTGGTGATGTGCCCGGTAACGGCAATAGGCTCGCCTCCTATTACGTGGGACTCAAAAATGAATGGCGAAATGTGGGTTTAATATTACACTTCTGCCTATACCTTCGGGGATATACAGGCGTGAGTCTATAACCTATTTCCAAGAAAAGCTTTTTTTGGGTATGATAAAAGTAGTCCGATGTTTTTAGTTAGAATTACTAGAGTCTAAACAAATTCCATACGGGCGGGGTCGCAGCAAAGAATGTTACAAGAACTCGATGGTTTTACCCTTGGTGGTTTTAGTGGGTAAGCTACGAACGCCTGTAAAGGAGACTTACACATACCCAGCAAGCGGTAAGGAAGAGCCCGTGGTTTAAGGTTCCTGAATCGTAAGTGTGATATGCTTCTTACGCCTTTCATATTCCTTAAACATACAGCCTACAAGTTTGCTATCTCTTCTTTACCTTTAAGAAAACTACCAGCATCAAATAACATCACAACACAATGCAGAAACAATTTAATCCTCGCTTTAATATTCATTATTTAATAGAGTCAAGTTCAGACGCTCAGCTCGGGAACTCGGCGACAGTTATAACTGAGAACTAGTAGATTTACAGAGATATTACCTAGTGGCGCGGTTCGTTAAGCTTAGGGTATGATCATAGGCTTAGCGATAAGCGACGCGATACAACGCTATGGTAATATTTTGCCCGCCACGACGGTTGTGTTGGTTGCATGTATGTAGTTGTTTTGACACGTACGTCAAAACTACACCTTAAAGTTTCATGGTTTTCAAGCATGCTTTTCCTACGCCTACGCCTTAAAAACGGCTAACTTTGCATTAGGTATGTAGGAAAGTTTGTGTTGTTCTAAGGGACAAAAATAGATACCATTCACAGAAATTTTGTCACGTTCTACAGACTGGGAATTTTATGAACATGTCGCGCAATATATTATGGGTTATTATGGTATCACTTATCGCTTGTCGCGCTGCTCGTCTCTATTTCTAAGGGCGTAATCAAACTACAAGGGTTCATTTCACTGGGGGCACAGTTAACTTCTATTTTATGTCCTATAAACGAGTTCTAAGATGTTTGGCAGACACAATGGTGAGTAAATTGTGTCATTGTAACTTGGCTTTTGGAAGTAGGTATAGATAAAGGTATCGGGTTGTATAATTTTGGTTTAGATGTAGGTAAGAAAATAAGCGCGTATTTTGTGAAGGTTTACTTAGGTAGCTTTAAAATGAGGCCATAATAGCTCAAAATGATTATAGTTCCGTTTAGATAATACCTTCACCCCTTATACCTATTCTACCTGCTCTTATAACGCGAAACTGACACAACAGGCGTACACGTAGTTGTCGAATTATACGTAGAAAGTATTGGGTTTATTTTTCACCTTTATATTGGGACTAGCTGTTTCCCGCGGTTTCATCCGCGTTCTGAGGGAACTACTTCGCGTTCCCGGTTAATTTATAGCCTAAGTTACTCCTTGGTACATCAGCTATCCGCCAGTGAACACCCGTCAAAATCGGTCTAGCCGTTCCGGAGATTAGCGGAAACAAACAGACAGACAGACAAACATTGAAAAAAATGTCATTTCGGTATATGTACCGTGTATACATCCATATGCATTTAGAAAAAAAACGGTTATTTTAATATAACAAACAGACACTACAATTTTATTTATATGTATAGATAAAGAATGTCTGAGGACGCTAAGTTTGTGCGTTTGGTAGTTTCTGCACGTCGTGTACTTTGAAGCGGATCGTCGCGATATTTTTGCAGTTGGATTTTGTCGCTCTAGGTGTCCGTAGGGGTTCTTTCAGTTAGCTGTGCTATGATAGCCTTGGCTTAGACTGTGTGCCGAGTGATATAGGATAGATTCACGAAGACGACAAACTGTCATTTATTAAAAAGAATGTTATAATTGGAATAAATGACGATTGGGCTGTGAGGATAAATGGATGACCTCGGCTACTCTTTCACGCAATACTAAACAGATTTTGCCCGCGGCTTCGCTCACGTTAAAGAAATATAACCGCAAGAAGTATTTAAAACATTTCTGTAAACATTATTTTTAGAGTTCCGTAGTTAAAAATGGCTAAACAGTTGAACACTGAATCCTTATAGACGCGCTATGTCTGTCAGTCTATCCGTATGTGTCAGCCACTTTATGCCGCAACTATTCAGTTTACACATTTGAACCGCTTTACGACGTTATAGAAAATAAAAAATATTGAATATTAAGGGGGGCTCTTTATACATGGAACTGATGTGGAAAATGGGTCGTTAAAATTACTTTGAGGTTCCTAAAACCATTGTTTCTCAAAGTCAATCGTTTGAAAGATATACGGTTCCAAAGTGGTAAAATGAGTGTGTGTGTCCCTCTAACTTTTAAAGTAAGAGAGTGACAAATCTAAAAAAATATATGCTGCAGATCGTCATAAAAACTTCCAACAAACATTAGTTTGAACGATATGAAATCAGTAGTTTTTTAAATAAAGCATATCTTAAAAACCGCAAATATAGCTTTGTCGTTTATACAAATACTATTAATAGTTAGTCGAAGATAAAGGCTATGGTAAGAAGAGATAAAGGCTATGGTAAGTGGATACCTCCACTACGGAACCCTTCATGAGCGAGTCTGACTCGCAATAGCGAATAGCTTTTATAATGTTTTGTCCTAGGTGTTACTTGTAGTCGTTTGCCATAACAGAGCTTTGGTGCATTAAGATGCCGCATTAACAGGACTGGAACACCAACGTTCAGTCTCAAGTTGCGTCAAGGTACTCCTGATAATTGTAAGGAGTGCAGAAACTCTATAGGGTACGAAGTAACTTGGTCTTGTCTGACAACAGCACTTTGCATACAGTCAAATGTCAAAGCCATGGTCCGATATATCTCTATACACACTTTCGCATTTATGAGTAGAGAATATTGGTTCAGACGGTTTAGCGTGAAATCGGTACATACATACATACACATTTTCGCATTTATACCTCATATTAGTAGGGATTAGCTAAGGCTGTTACAATAATTATTAGTTTATGCGAACGAAGTAATGACAGTGCAACATATGACAACGAATAATGTGACAGTACTGACAGATATACGATAGCATATGCGCGCGCAGCACTCAATTATTACAGCGCATGCGTTCTTACTGTCTATAGGTAGTAGGTTTGTCCCTACAAACTACGACCCTCTCTAAAATCCCTCCCTGATTATTTTTTGCAACTAATTGTATCCTATGTGTTTTTCCTGGTTCTAAGCTACCTCTCCACCAATTTTCAGCCAAATCGGTAACTAACACGACTTTCTGTTATATATATATAGATGTGAATATATAGTATATACATCAGAACAGCACATGTGCTGCCTTTTGTCCCGATAACCGCCTCCTCCCGAGGGAAGCCGATGGTCAGAAACTAGTTACACAAAAAATAGTTTTCAATTTTCACCAAGATTTTAGCGGATTACCTAAGAGTTGTGGTTGTTTCTCGGTGTAAAGTTTCAGACACGATTTATAAGTACGCCACTCTACGTTGGTTGTAACGTTTTATACATTTATGAAATTTCCTATATTGTACCTGTACATTGTTGGTAGTACTTAAGTAGTTGAGGTGCGGTGAGCATGTACTCTCGAAGCGCTATTACGAAATGTAGCTGTAAATTGTTAAATGAAGCTAGATGTTCTACATCTACAATGTAAGATGATACTAGCTTGTGTTCAAATTGTAAGTACAATGATTGTTAAATTGAATTGCACTGTTGTTTAGTAGTTATGTATTCAAAAGACAGCGTAGGAGTGATACGCAAAGGGTTTCAGGTTCAGACTACATCAGGAACTTTTTGAAGTAAGTACCTCAAAATTCTAATTATGAATTGCTAAATGGTAAACGAAAATGTTTTCGTAGTGATCCAGGACATCGCCTAACTCGCACTTGACCAGCGTGCAGTGTGGTAAACTATGCCCTTACGCTTCCCATGATGGAAAGAGCCCTCCAATGGGAAAGTATGTTTACAGGGCTCATGATGATGAAACAGTGAAGAAAAACATCGTAAGGAAAACTACATGTCTGATCTGATAGCTCTCCATAATCTTCTCGAAGAACATGTGATATCTGCCAACCTTCTATTAGCCACATCGTGATGGACTCTGGCTTAACCTTTCTCAAAATGAGAAGAGACCTGCACCCTGCAGTAGGGCAGATCATAAACACGGCTGATGCTGAATTTGAGAGTACAGAAAAGTCTCTTCCCTTAATAAATGCCCGAAATAAATCAATTCCGTTGCGCAAAAACTAACGTGATATTATGCCAAGGGGAACATTGTAATCTTTCCGCCTACCTTGCGTTATAAATCAAATTTGCCGCATTGCTTGCATAATATAAAAAACCCACCTAAAATTACGATACAAAAGTTTTAAATAACAGTCAAAGGGTATCACAGTAACGGACATTGAGTATAAAACGTTCAGGAGTAAATCCTGTTTAAATAAAACGCTTTGAACAAACTTGTTCGATGTAGCTATCGTTCAGGTGGATTGTAAACTTTGACATCGACAAGTAAAGTTTGGCAGACGAACTAGGTTACGATTTACACAACTTTCAAATCATTGCATAAAGATTTTCTATTTAATGAAATGAGTGGGATTAAATTTGTTAACAATTGCATGGCAGTTTAGGTGTAGAGTTTGTAAAAGGGTTTCGTTGTTATTACATTTTTGACGTGGAGTGCAAAGTTTGTTTTTTAGAGTGCCAAAGAGTGATGAAGTCGTTTCAATTGCATTGATAATTCTTAATTTTATTGCCAAACTTTTGAATTAAATGTTTTAAGGTAGGTATGGCGTTACAATTTATTTGAATTAAATGATTATGAATCGTCTAAGTTAGACTTAACTAAGTAATACTTATCACACGTTACGACTTTATCAATGGAGAACTGTGCTTTCAAGAAATTAAAACTCAAACTAAACATAATTATGTAAACTTAAAACTCTGACAAAAATATATATTCATTTAATTATTCAGATTTTTAAATTTACTTTAAAGTGAATCTACAAGTTAGTAATGGTTACGCAAACGTAAATTAAAACTTTGTTCAGAGCAAATATAATTTTAAATTTTCGTTTTTAATTATATGTCTAGATACATATATGAGTCAAAGTGATTCACCTATGTAATTTTGAACGTAGTTAAATATATACTTAACAAAAGTTTTAACGTTGTAACGTAAGTACCTATTTCTAATGCATTATTATATTAAAATATAAGCTTTTGCCGCTCCTTTTCTGTATAATTTAACTGTGTTAAATGACATACTCCTTTGAAAGCGTAATTTTCGTAAAAAGCATAAAAATTATTGACTTCATAAACATAAAAATATGTGTATATTCTTATATACATACATATAGAGAAGATAGAATTTGATTTACAAACTAACCAAAACATAGATACAGAAGGTCCATCAAACCTCTCATAAGTTATTCCATAAACGTAACCCAATGAACCCCGTACCTTCCTCAAGGGAGGTGGCCCGGGCCGTGTTGCAGAGGTTAATTACATAAATAACCGCACATAACTTACTATATCATATTTATTGAATGGCCTGTTGATCCAGTTAGTGGTCCTGACCGCTGAGACAAAGGTTGTGGGTTCGATATTCAGGGTAAAGCTTTGTGTGTCGAGCACGATGACATAATTATATAAAAACCTCATGTCACAGTGTTTGTTACCGAACTCCTCCAAAACGGCTTGACAGATTTTGATGTCATTTTTGCAAATACTTGTCGCATTAAGAATAGGGCGTAAACTATTAGGTATGTTTTTCGGACAGCTTTTTATGGTTTGACATCAATAGTTCTTATAACCGCAAATAGATTTATGGCAGAAAAACAACATTTGCCCAGTTATCTTTAATACATATGGGTACTTATAATGTGTATGTAAATGTGTTGAAATATAAAACTCTATTTATTTACTTTATCTGATTGCCATAGTACAAGCTCTGCTTAGTTTGTGATCCGATGATTGTAAGCCAAGCAATGTGATCAAGCTATCTCCCATTTATATGCATTTGTGAAAATAACCAAGTTATCGAATCACAAGATACATAATTTATCACTAAATAACCACAGCCACTGAAATCCGAAAAATATATTCGAGGTTCAATTCGATAATACAATTGTATAGGTATATTATTATTCTAGATATAACATAATAATATTTTCTTCAGTTTATTGTTTCTGTTCAGTTTGCTGTATTTCCTACAATAATAAGTTTGGTCTCGACGTTTCGCCGATATGTAGGCCGCGCGAAATATAGCAAGTTGTAGCCCATCGTACTAATATTATAAATGTTAGTTTGGATGGATGTATAATTATCAAACATTTTATAATTGTGGATGTATGGATAGATGGATGTATGTTAGCCTTTCAAACAAAAAGTGCGGACGGATTTTAATGAAACTTTGCAGTGATAGCTACATGGATTCTCTTTTGTCCCTGTAACCGACATTTACGTTAGCGAAACTTAGGGAGAGGCAGGTTGTGCAATATAATTTATACAGCGTCTCGAACTTTTAATTGTATGTTATATTGACTGGTACAGAAACAAACATTAATGAGTTATTCTTTGAGAAAAGTTTCTTTTCATTTAGGCGATGTACAATAAATGCGAATCGAACATATACCAATGAACAAGTTCGCAAGTCCAATACCACTGTGCTACCGTCACTTTTATTCGCATCATAAGTACGTAATATACATCACGAAGCTGCTAATATTGTAGTGAAACAAAACGCATAAATTATAAGAAACAATGAGAACACTATATCAAAAGAATAAAGCAGTATAATAAGGGCGGCTACAGGCTAACGACTTTACGACCGATACATTTATCCTCCATACTTATAATTATGTGTCTTAGCTTTGTCATCTAGCATTCACTATTTAAACACAAGCATGTTTATAGAACTCGGAATAGTAGACAGAATTTAACATATCCTAAATCCAGCACATATTATTTATAGATTTACATCTCTTTCTATATAAAAAAAAAAATCTCTTTACTGAGGGACAGACAAAGCACAACCGAAACTACTAGGCGCAAGACCCTGACATTTTCCCTCGTTTACTAAGAAGGGATTTCCCGAAATTCAAAAGGGATCGGGAAGGAGTGGTGATATAAAAAAATGGGCAAGTATAGCTACGGGCATTTGTAAAACTGTAGCACGGTAACAAACAACGGATACACTATACACACATCAACAAAGTCTAGGGATATCTTAATCCTAAATTATTTACGAGTTTATAGTTTAGATCCTTGTTAGTTTCCACAAAAAGTTTATATACAGATTAAAACCTCTTTTATTCTATTTTCAAAATTTGAACATGGAAAGAAAAAAAACAAAATAATAAACAAAATATGGCGGCAAATTTGCTAGTAATTCGTTACATTAAAGAAAGTTAAAACTGTTTTATTATAATTATTAATGAAAAGGGTTTTTAATTGTTTTTCTTTTTTAATTTAACGTGACGTACGAACTTTAAAAGTCATGTCACGTCGTCATTTGAGTCGAGATGAAATGTTACGAGCCGTGGGCATGTTAGAAAATGGTGCAATTCAACGCGTCGTTGCTGAGGCCCTACATACCAGTCAAAATGTGATATTAAGGTTGTGGTCACGTTATCGCAGTACTGGAGATGTGGCCGAACAGCACACAGGTAGATATCGTGTTACTACGCAGAGACAGGATCGATTTCTCCAAATGACCGCCAGAAGACAACCCAATATCACAGCGCTGCAACTAGTGCAAAGGCTCCAGGAGGACCACCAGCTGCTGGTAAGCGACCAAACCGTGCGAAGAAGGTTACATGAAGTTGATCTTCATGCTCGAAGACCATTGCGTGTTCCAGCATTGCGACGTGGCAATCGCGGTCGGCGGCTTTCGTGGGCTCGGGAGCATTTACCATGGAGTGACGAACAATGGTCTTTGGTGCTGTTCACCGATGAGTCCCGGTTTGGGTTTCACCCGGATTCACGAAGAACACGCGTTTGGAGAGCTCCAGGGAGAGTTAGCCGTCTACGGCACCCTCAGGAGGTCCACCCATACCAAGGCGGGACAATCATGGTGTGGGCAGGAATTCGTCTTGGCGGACGAACCCAACTCGTTTGGATCCAAGGCAGCATGACTGCACAAAAATACCACGAGGAGGTAGTAGAGCCCGTTATTGTCCCACACAGAACTCAAATAGGCCATGAATTTCTACTCATGCACGATAATGCTCCTTGCCATACGGCGCGGCTGGTATCGACCGCTCTCCGAGAGCACGATATTCAAGTTTTGGATTGGCCTGCACAGTCGCCCGACTTAAATCCTATCGAGCATGCCTGGGACATGTTACAACGAAAAGCTTTGAGAGATTTTCCACCAAATTTGACGACTGAACAACAACTTTACGAACACTTGCAAAGGACATGGGACCTCATACCGCAGCAAGACATTGACAATTTAATTTTAAGTATTAACAATCGATGTCGATGTGTAATCAATGTAAGAGGTGGCAACACTGATTATTAATGATTAGATTTTACAAGATTTTTTCCATTTTTATTAAAATTAATAGTTTTTTAAGAAGAAATGTTTGTTGTTATCATACTAATTTTCCATGATGATTAAAAAAATTATTTTTTTTATTTAAAACAAAAAAAAACACGAAATGTTTTTTATTTTTATTAAAGACCTTAAAATAATCTATGATTCTTCTATTTACTGTATCAGAAAATTCTTCATAGATTTTTAGATATTTGATGAAATATAAAATATCCCTAGACTTTGTTGATGTGTGTATACTCAGACAAGAACCAGAACGCATTGTTACCTTCAATCGCTTTAATAACACCAAGAAAAAAAAAGATTCCAAACATACTATGCCCAATGAGTATTGAAAACTACTAGTAAAGTTTATATACTATCGGTCTTATTCATAAAAACGCTTATCTAAGGCTTAAAGCACTCATTAGTTATAGAGTTCTATAAGAATTTAAAACGTTCTATAAAATTGTTTATTCATAAACGTTCCATAAACCTTCTATAACTAAAATGGCGTTATAGCTCGTTTATATAACTAAATGTTGCCATTACAATGAAGTCAGCCAACAAATTGGACAACATAGGTGCCCATAGACATTATTACGGTCTAAAAAGTATTTTATTGTCTACGACACGGTGATACCCGAGCTAGATTACGTCATTGTTATTGTTATAGCGCGTACTTTGAAAGGTTCAATAAGTTTTGATAATATTTATTATTGGTCTAAAATTGAAAATGGAAAGTGAATTGAAGACAAAAAAAAACCGGTCAAGTGCGAGTCGGACTCGCGCACCGAGGGTTCCGTACAAACCTGTAGGTATATAAGTAATTAAAAGTTCACCAGTCATACTGTTATGGTATTTTTATTGCAAAATGAAATCCATAACATTACAGGATGTAAAGCTGGAGGAGCATAAATTAAAGAAAAAGGTGTCTTTGTCGATTGTAATCAGTCATCCTTTATTTTATATTAACATTATCGCTTATTTTATAATATAACTTAATTACTATACCAGCCTTGCAGCAGCCTTGCAAAAGTCTGCTGATGAATGTTGGTAAGAATTTTTATCAAAGTTATTGATTTACAAAGTTTTAGTGACTATTAGAAATGTGTTACTTACAAAAATACTAAACAAGTATTTTTAATAATTATAGTATTTATTTGCGATGAAATTGAACTAGATTGACTATTTACACATAAAATAAAACAATAATCAATATTCTTAAATAAATAACAAAAATAAGTAAGGGGCGATAGCCCAGTGGTGTAGGTAACGGACTGCCGAGACGATGATATCGGGTTCGATCCCCAGGTACCCCAGGCACAAATCACTGACTTTTCGGAGTTACATGTGTGTGTATTTAGAATGTTAATTATCGCTCGCTTAGTAATGTGCCCGGTAGATGGCAATAGGCTCGCCCTCTATTACATAGGGACCGAAACATAACTGGCGAAGTGTGGGTGTGTAATACACCTCTGCCTACCCCTTCAGGGATAAAAAGGCGTGAAGTTATGTTACACTATGTAAATTAAAAAAAAAACATATAAAGGAAATGAAAATTTTAAAGTATGGAATTAAGTATCAAATTTGAACCAGATCCGTAAATGGAGACTGAAAAAGGTATGAAAGTACCACATTGAACATTGAAGTTCGAAAAACCGTTATCTATAAATGTACTACTTCGTGTTGTGCTATTGTTTATTAACGGAAACATGTTTATAGATGAAAAATATATGAAAATTCAATTTTGGGGATTCTTTCTTAAATCAATATTGAAGTCTCCCACGACAATCAGACGAGAACATGAATTATACCTTTTGAGGTTGCTGCCGTATATTGTTGTATTTATGCATTCTATTGCAACATTAATTGGACATTGTGGTGACCTATATACAGTTATCACTCTGACATTAAACTTTTCGAAATGCAAGCATTCACAATGGCCGTTTGCAGCGTCTAGGTTATTTAAAATCTCAATCAGCCTATCGCAGTCCACTGCTGGACATAGGCCTCTCCCAACACGCACCACAGTACATGGTCCTCAGCCTTCCGCATCCTTTATCTGGGCTATAAGATGTTACTTCGAACCAAATTTCAAGATTTTGAGTTCACGGGAAGTACCCTGTAGGTTTTGATTCCCTTACGAGTAGACGCCAGTTTGAAAATATGATTATATTGCTCTTTCTTTTGACTGCGTAGACATAGAAGTTTGATTTTGTTGCAGCCTAACGGTGTTATATACTTGAGTATTTGATATGAATTTCAATTTAATACCTCCACGCGTTCAAGAGAAAGGGGTAATAACTTTACATACATACATACATACATAGACTCACGCCTGTTTTCCCGAAGGGGTAGGCAGAGGCATATTAAACGCCCACTTTTCGCTAGTGTTTTGATCCCACGAAATAGGTGGCGAGCCTATTGCCGCTTATCGGGATATTTTGTTTGCCAGAGCCTTGTCCGTTGATCGGCAGGTGCACCACTTGCAGGTGGGGTTGGCTTGGGACCCTAAGTTCTTGGTAGGAACCCTATGCACCCCATATATATAACTTTAAATTTATTAAAAATATTTTTTATATGCTGTAACTAAAAAAATACAGTTTTCGCAATTTTTACTTTATAAGTGATATAAGACGTTGCTTCGTACCAAATTTCAAGATATTGAGTTCACGGAAAGTACCCTGTAGGTATTGATTCCCTTGCGAGTAGTCGCGAGTTTGAAAATATGCTAATATTGCTCTTTGTTTTGATTGCGTTGACATATAAGTTTGATTTTGTTGCAGCCTAACGGTGTTATATACTTGAGTATTTGATATGAATTTCAATTTAATACCTCCACGCGTTCAAGAGAAAGGGGTGGTAACTTTAAATTTATAAAAAATATTTTTCTTATATAATATGTTACTAAAAATTTACGGTTTTCGCAATTTTTCCTTTATATGTGCTATAAGGCGTTGCTTTGTACCAAATTTCGAGATTCTGAGTTCACGGGAAGTACCCTGTAGGTTTTGGTTTACTTGCGAGTAGGCGCGAGTTTGAAAATATGCTTATATTGATCTTTCTTTTGATTGCGTTAACATAGAAGTTTGATTTTGTTGCAGCCTAACGGTGTTATATACTTGAGTATTTGATATGAATTTCAATTTAATACCTCCACGCGTTCAAGAGAAAAGGGTGGTACCTTTAAATTTATAAAAAAAAATTTTCTTATATGATGTAACTAAAAATTTACGGTTTTCGGAATTTTTCCTTTATATGTGCTATAAGACGTTGCTTCGTACCAAATTTTAAGATTCTGAGTTCACGGGAAGTACCCTGTAGGTTTTGGTTCACTTGCGAGTAGGCGCGAGTTTGAAGATATGCTTATATTGCTCTTTCTTTTGATTGCGTTGACATAGAAGCTTGATTTTGTTGCAGCCTAACGGTGTTATATACTTGAGTATTTGATATGAATTTCAATTTAATACCTCCACGCGTTCAAGAGAAAGGAGTAGTAACTTTAAATTTATTAAAAAAAATTTTTTATATGCTGTAACAAAAAATTTACGGTTTTCGCAATTTTTCCTTTATATGTGATATAAGACGTTACTTCGTACCAAATTTCAAGATTCTGAGTTCACGGGAAGTACCCTGTAGGTTTTGATTCCAATGCGAGTTTGAAAATATGCTGCAATTTGCAGCATAAACGGATGTATCTTTTGATTGCGTTGGATTAGAAGTTTGATTTTTTTACAGCTCTATGGAACCGTAGATTTGAGTATTTAGTATAAATTTCAGTTTGATACCTCCACGCATTCCTGAGAAAAAGGGTCTTGACAGACGGACGGACAACAAAGTGATCCTATAAGGGTTCCGTTTTTTTCCTTACAAGGTACGGAACCCTAAAAACAGAGAACAAGGCAAAGAAGTGAAAATTGGTTGGAGGAGGATAAGGTTTGTACTGACAACTGATACATTTAAGCATTTTGTGTAATCATTCCTAATATCTCATACTTACTTTGCTTTTGTTTTAGTTGATTTTGAGAGAATTGGTCAGGGAGAGGGTTTCGGTTTTAGAAAATAAAAACACTGATGCAAATACTAATGCGAAAAAGGTGGCGGCTTGGCATGATTTACGCATTAGGTAATTAATTCAATTTATTTTAACATTAAAATGATATGAAATTAAGTGTAAGTAGTATATACAGATTTATTCATATTTCAGTTTTAACAATATGGCCAAGACTCCTAGAACATTGCAGCAAATAAAAGCTCAATGGGGGATTATAAAAATGTCTGCAAAAAAAAAGAAATTTCTTGAGCGAAAAGAGAGATTCCAAACAGGTGGTGGGCCACCGCCTGCTTCTGAACCACCAAGTGGTGACGACATTGCAGTTTGGCTCCCTCATGAGTTTACAGTAGACTCAAATGAATTTGATTCAGATAACCAGGTACATAATAATATTGAAAACTACACACATGCTTGTTCATTATTTATTTTTCTTTCCTAATTATAATGTTATTAAAAGATATCTTGTGTTTCAGAATTTTCTAAAGAATAAAATAGGAATAAGCACAGAAACACTACAAAAACACCTTCCAGACATTGAAATAGAAATAAAAGAAACACAAATTGCCAATGACAATCCAGATTCAGAGATAGTAGAAATGGTATGTGTATTAAGTTTTATAATCAAGCAGCAGCACTCTCTTACAGAGTTTACTCTATGTTTTATTAGTAAATGACACTTACAGTGCTAATTCTGTAAGTGTTATTTACTGCAACCACCAAATCAATGAGGTAATATTATTTTGTTATATTTAAGTTTATAATTTTCATTCTTTTAGATTTTGGAGCCAAGCACATCCACAGAAACTGAACAAAACACCACAACTAAAACAAAACCCAAGATGTCAATGAACTATAAACCAAAAATAAAAAGGTGTGTACTTGTATAATTAGCCTTATTTAATTTATCTCAATGTAAGTAATCATTATATAGCATTAGAGAAAACATCGCAATAACTGTAAAATTATGTTTATTTACCAGTAAATCAGTCCTAAATTGTCTACATGCCTAACTAACCAGAACTTATACAGCCTGTGATATATGATGTTAAGACCTTAATTTAAATACAAACTAGTTTAGAAAAACTTTACACAATTATTTTATACAACATACCTAATATTATTACCTACTAACACTAAATACTCAATATGAGCAATAAAAAACAAATATTAGAACTAATTATTACAATATTTTTGGTTTCCAGATTAATATTAGTAAGAACAGTGCTGCACAACAAATAGCAGAAACTGAAACAGCCTGCAGAAAAGAACTACATGAGGTGCAGATGGCCAACGAAAAACAAAAATCAATAAATTTACTATTAAAGCAGGAGGTTTTAAAATACAAATTAGAATATTATAAAAATAAATTAAATTGATATATACTAGAGTTTTTTTTTATGTACTATTCACTAAAGTGGGTTCTAATAAAAGTTTGTAGAACTGCATTAGCATTTGCACTTGCTCTTGAAACTGGTTGGATTGTTTCATTTGACACATCACAGTCACTGCTATCCTCTAACTGCATGTCTCCATGATCAACTGCAATGTTGTGAAGGACTGCAAGAGCAACTATAGTAGTCTTCACATTTTCAAGTTTGCATGTCATGCCATGTAGAAGACACTGAAATCTTTGTTTCCAGACTCCAAAGCAGCGCTCCACAGTATTACGGGTAGCAATATGTGCCTCATTATACTTTTCCTCACTACGGTTTTGAGGTCTTTGAAGAGGAGTGAATAAATATGGCTCTAATTTGTATCCAGAGTCACCTAATAGTCGCCCTCTAAATAACCCTCTCTCGAACCGCTCTTTGAGTGATGACTCATTAAAGATTCGAGCATCATGAGTGCTACCTCTCCATCTTGCAACAATATCCCGGATGCGAAGATGTGCGTCACAAGTTACCTGTAAAGAATATATAAATGATTAAATTTTGGAAAAGAAAATGTAATATGCATTCTTTGTTTCACAATATTAATATGTATAAGTACCTGAACATTTAGGGAGTAGAATCCCTTTCTATTTATATAATATTGGGCTGCATCACCCCCACATTTGCGAATTCTTATGTGAGTGCAGTCAATGCAGCCAATAACAGTAGGGAAATGCCGTATGTCAAAGAATTCCCTCATCATCACTTGTTCTTCAGCAAATGTGCTAGGCATCTTGATAAAAGAAGCCGAGTGTCGAGCAAGTGCACATGCAACTCGGGCACAAATCCGACTGGTGGTTGCTTGAGATAACCCATGATGGTCTCCAGCATCTTCTTGAACCTGTAATAAAATATTAAATAGAAATGAGTTTAATTATGTATAATAGAAATATATTAGTATGTATTTACAACAATACAGAATTCAAAACAAAATACTTACCTCTCGACGACCCCAGCATCTTATAGCTGTTAAAACCTGGAGTTCGGGTGGGGTACCAGAACCTCTACGATCTAATTTGAGATCATCACGTACGAGATTGATGATAAAAGTAGCAGTCGCTTTATTGAAGCGATAACGCTTCCCAAAATCTTCGTCATCCAAAGAAAATGGATCACTCCTACTTCTATACACCTTTCTTCGAAGCGAACTGTTTTCAATTCCTTCAATCATTTCTATGGCATTTAAACTTTGTAAGGCTTGCATTTTTTATGAACGAAGTTAATAGTTAATATGGTTAATAGTTATTATAAAGTTCAACTTCAACTTTGTATTTATGGCTAATAAAAAAGTAACCGAAACTTCGATGTTTACAGAACTGACACTAAAACACAACTTTTCATTAATTCCAATCCGTACTTCAACCAAACGAACGTCAAATGTCATTCTCTAACTAATCAGCTGTAGAGAGTCGGCCATCTTGGCGCTATAGTACTGTTTAGGGGTCTGGCCTCTATAACTTTATAGTAAGCTTATAGAGCGTTTTAGTGCTAAAATGCCTTTATGAATAACACTTTTCGTCGATCTTACTATAGCGAGCCTTTAAACGTTCTATAACTTTTTATGAATAAGACCGTATAGATTTAGAAAGGCAGAAATGCTACAAAGAACGCAATTCATCAAATTCTTCAAACCACTGTTTCAGCTCACGTTGTTTTACAAACACATCAGTTGTATAAAAGAGTAAGAGCAGTATATCAAAAGAATAATATCGAAAAATACGGTTGATTGCAAGCTTACGACTTTGCGACCGATAGATCTTTGCATTGTTGTGTGCATACAGCCTAGACTATTCAATACTAAATACATTTTGGATCAAGGATGAAAAGTGTCCCAAAAGTATATTAAGTTCTTTGTGGCATTTCAAATCAGTTTAGCTTTCATTTGCCTTTTGTGCAAATTATGCATTATCTGCCGGATAAATTCTCACTATAAATTCACTTATCGGATCGAGGTAAATTCACATTAAATTGCCAATTATCGCTTTTCCCGTGCATCTAGAAAGAATTTGCGTAAACTAAAGATAATTCTAGTACCAAGTGGTCCTTTAAGTTTTAAACAACTTGGCGAAAACAAGTGATTCGAGTTTCCCTTCTGCTGCTTCTCAAGACGGCACTTCTTAGGAAGAAGTAGAACTTCTTGAACAGACAATTCTCTTTTTTATTACACAATGAAGTCATTATGCAGTAAAAATATTTTTATCGTCATTTACCTACTAACATGTTCAAACAATTTAATCATATTTACTATGGAAATACACATATTTGTTTGAGTTCGATGTAATATCGCGTGTGACAATAGTTACACAAGAACCTGACATTGTAAACCTACATGGCGGTAACTCCAATTGATTTTATCACAACCTTGATGAAAACTCGTTAATATTAATAGTAATTACGCCATATGACATAATATGGGCACACGTAAGTAATATGGAGATAGAAACGCATACGGTCACGAAAGGCTTGGTTTTCTATTTGAATAGAAAACGATGTATGGATTTCCGTCCACAATATTTTAAATACAAACGTGTGGATGTTCGTGTCTAATCAGGAAAACAAATGTAAAATAGTGGGCATAGGACTAACTGAAAGCCTTTGAAGATTGAGGTTACTGTTGTGATGAATACTTTCCTCCAGAAAGCAAATGACGGAATGGGATTCAAGTAAAATCTATGTTGACTCTACGATTTTAAGCTACAGTAATAGACATGAAGGTAGGACGCGTTCCAAAAATACGTGTGTAGCATTGCGTGCATTCGAGCTATGGTGAGACGCAGTACCTTTTTGCTGCACAAGCGCTTATCACTCTTCCCTTTGTCGAACTTAAATTCACCCAGACATATTATACATAGTCAGAAGCTGTGCTATAGGTACAACACATAGCCAAACACTTGAAGCAATTTACCGCAGCATATCTTCGGCAAATCTTATTTCGTAGAAATAAAACTTGCACCACCGCTAAGCCGGAACACCGTAAGTTATTCCCAAACAGCATCCAACCACAAATCAGTAAACACGTAGGGCAGTTAACCACGATTTGTGGTTACCTGTGCCGATACACGACGTCGTCATGTCGCCGGCGCGCGGCGTACGGCCGGCCTTAGGCGGTGGCCACATGGGCGTTTTCGGATTTTTACGCAAACCGATAAAAATCCGATTTCAGATTTTGAAATCGATTTCGATAACGATTTTAGAAATCGATTTCAGTAGCGGATGTTGGAGCGTAGCGTACGACAAACGCAAACAATCGAAATCTTATTGTATTTTAGGCATGAGACCAATCAAGTCAAACAAAACTCTCAAAACATAAAAGATTAAATAGTTGCAATCTGAATTAGATGTTGATTTTGTATTTTTTCTATTCAATCTGCAATTCATAAAACCGCCAAAAGCCAAAACAATTCGCTTGCTTGGCGCCAATTCGCTTCATATCTTTCGCTCTTTCAACGTATCACTAAGTTAGTAAGAAATGAAATTCGCTCTCACTCATTCTAACTAACTAGTCGTTTGGTAGTGTGAAAGAGAACGAATGAATATGAAAACTATCGAAAACGGAAGCTTTAGATTTATTTTGTAGTTTGGTTGCGCTTGCACCGATTGGTTCGGATTAAATTGTTTACGTTATCGTGGTATTGTTTTGCGTTTTCTAAAATCGGTTTTCTCACATTGGAATATCAAAACGATACGATTTCTGACTGCAATCGGATTTTAGATTCGTTTTGATATATCGGTCTCATGTCTAGGCCACATAGATGGCGTTTCGGCAATGCCGTCGAGTCTGTATGGAGTTTATATCCACACCATATAACCGCCATATAGATGGCGTGGCGAATGTTAGCAGGGATAGGAAACTTGATCTGGGAATACAGCGGTAATCTCTTTCATAAGGCACATTCCTGAAAGGCGCAGAAATGGATATGGGTCAAATCAAATTTCTTATTCATGTTGAGACGCGAGATGGATGAGGGCACAGCTTAAACAGGATGAGGGATGAAACCTTAAGTACTTGACTCATGATAAATTATCTGACGAACTGAGCATGTCTTAGATATCTGCGATATACCAAAGTGTGCCATTCGAATACTTGATGTCATATTTATGAACCTCACCACCTATACATATAATAATAATAATAATATTCTACCACATTCACACAACACCATCTAGTCCCAAACTAAGCAGAGCTTGTACTATGGGTACTAGATAATGGATAAACATACATATATACTATTTAATGGTACCTATATACGTAAATATCATTGACAGATACGTGGAAAACCAACACACAGATCCAGAAAGGCCATAAATACTAGGCCGTTCAGAATTATGCCTGTGTCTGCCTGAGTAAGCTCCAAGGCTACGCCGTACGCCCGCCATCCAAACACCTAACGCCATATCTATGTGCTTCGAGCCTTGCACTGCAATAGGTCTTATATCTCTTATATCAACGCCACCGGCGAACACACATGCGTTCGATAGGTACATCAAGTCACCGGCCTACATTAGCATGGGAAACAGTTAAATCAAGGGCACAAAATACCCCAGTTAATTTTGATTTAGATATGTATGTTTGTGAGCATTACTGCTTACCTGGTTAAATAAGCGACATGACCTCGCCGTGCGTACTATAACCCGGCCATACGCCCGCCATTCAAGCGCCACACGCCGTATCTATGTGCGTCGAGCCTTACACTGCAATATATCAACGCCACCGGCGAACACCCCTGCGTTCGCTACATCAAGTCACTGGCCCTACATTACCATGGGAAACAGTTAAATCAACCAGAAAGGGCAAAATACACCGGGAAATTATGATTTATTCCGTCGTGTTTATTTCAATTGGGGTACGTGTAAGACATGGGTGTACGAAGATTGTGGATAAGAGTAATGTGTACGCTTGCTGTTCATTTTGGAGGTGCTTAGTCATATTTTACTGGTTCTTATTGTTTTTAGCGCCCACGTTACGATGAGAACTGTAGAGGGTTTTAAACTGCCGCGATTTGTATATATTATTCAAATTTATTAAGCGGTTTTTTGCGTCAGCTTGCCTATTTAAGGTATGAATACCTCTTTATTAAATATCAATCAATGTCAATCTTTAATATACATCGAGTGAAAATATATACTAAGTACCTCTACCAACTTAGCCAATAACAGCTTCTTTTTCTTTGGCATTAAGCAGTTTTTAAAGTTCACAAAGAAGGATTCGAATTAGTAAATAATGTCGCAACGGCAAACAGATTGATAAAATCATTTTATCGAATAAGTTAATATCGACAGTATTGGTTTTTAAGCAGACGTTTTCAGATGCTTCCATAAAGATTATTGTTCCTTTCTATAGTATACTTAACGAACCCAAATACTCAAATCATAACATAAACGCAAATAAAGTACATTCATACGTAACCTTGCGTAATAAATATGAAAAATGGTTCGCAAAAATTAAGTTCGTCTGCCAAGGGCGACTCTGACTCATCTCATAACTTAGGTCCCAGACTTATGTAACAAAACTTTTCCGTATAATTTCAGCAGTTTGCGTCAAAATGTAAGTCCCTAGACCGCACGGAAAGACATTTAAATAAATTAAAGTAAATAATTTATTTTCAGACTTTTTACAGAGCTCTTGTTACGAACCGGTCTAGACTAATCTTTCAATTTATAAAGTCGACCGTTGCAAGCCTACTGCTACATCATTCTGTCGAAAATTCCCTCTTGATTAACGAGGCTTTGTTATTTAAAACTCTGTATATCTAGAGAGTGTGTGGCGAAGTTGATTCTCATTAGTAGGTATTGCAATTCTTTTTTTGTATTTTAATTTAACTTTAGTTAAATTTCAATGTTAACTAGCGTATCTCGCCAACAAGCTGATGTAGCTTGGTGAGGGAAATGTTATTTTCTATTTTTTTCAGTAAAAAAGGAATATATCATTAAAAAAACATCATCCTCCTAGCCTTATCCCAGTTTCAACCTGGGGTCTGCTTACTAGTCTAACCGGATTTGGCTGAATATTAGCTTTTCCACAGAATGACTGCTGTCTGACCTTCGCAACCCGAAAGGATAGCGGTATTCCATGGTTTAGACTAGTTTCAGTTTATTTAGTTTAGGTAGGTACTGACGCCCTATAACGACTGTCAAAGATCTTCATGACAAACGGGACCGACGACTTAACGTGCTCTCCAAGGCATGGGACAAGCGATAATTGACAATTCAATACGCACATGACTCCGAAAAGTCATTGGTGCGCGCCGTGGATTCGAACCCGATACCCTCTGCATGGCAGTCTGTTGGTATCTCCACTAGGCTATCGCTGCCTTTTTGTAGTAATAAGTATAGAGACATAATAGCTAACGTTGGTGTATCTAATTAGTTGGATCCACAGGATAGAATTACATCGAGTATCTTGTTTCTTCTTGTGTTATTATTGTGAGGTTTCTAAGAAGCTGCACTAGATTGATGTACCAAATTAGATACAGCTTGTACTATGGCAATCATACAACTGACAATTATATCTACTCAAATATATTCCTAAATAGATAGACAATAATATAGATCAATTACACTAAAACCTAGAACAAATAATCATATTCATCACACAAAGATTTGTCACGAGTGGGAATTGAATCCACGACCTACGGCTGTCTGGATCAATTACTTGACTAACAGTCAATGAGTAGCGCTCATAGCATGACTTCGCTTGCCGTTCGTAAAGAGTCAGGAGGGCAAGCAAAGCTTGCACAAGTGCTCATATTTGCGACATTTACATTTTCACGTTACGAAAAGTGGCCATTTTGAATGTTGGCGTGTGATTGGGACGTAAAGAGTGGCCACTAACGTACGTGGCAAGCGGTTAATCACTGCAATCTGAGGGATAATTTGCCTCGGTCTGACTGCTGGAAACGTACGGAAGGGTAACACGCGACAGTTTATTTAATTAATAGTTTAGTTTTAAAGTATTTCAATAGCATTTATTTACTTTCACTAACTGAGTACACATTAAAGGTCACGCAATCCAGTGACTAACTTTAATTCAATAGTTTTTCTAGTATTTTATTACGTCAATATAAGACTGCCTCGTTGGTCTCGCGGCATAGACTGCCTCGTTGGTCTCGCGGCATAAATGTGCGCGTGGGATCGGGAGGTCCCGGGTTCGATTCCTGGGTCGGGCAGTGTTATTGAGTTTTTCTGTCACGAAATTCTCAGTAGCAGCACGGAGTCTGGAAATGTGCCCGGTACGGCAATAGGCTCGCCCCTTATTACGTGGGACTAAAGTATATCTGGCGAAAAATGGGTGTAGAAATACACCTCTGCCTACCCCTTCGGGGATAAAAGGCGTGACGATATGTATGTATGTATGTAATATAAAATTCGAACGACCAGTAAGTAATTGTTACGGTACCTGACGGTACCTAAGAACACCAAGACAGCGTCGTGGCGAAGCGGCGTGCCGTTATGGTGCCGGTACAGAGTGAAGTGGATTTTAATATCCTTATCTGAACTAAACTGAGTAAAAAGCCGCGTATACCTCCTCTTTGTTTGATCTCATAGGCTAGATAGAAATGTGATAGACTAGGCGGATGCATTATTTGCGGATTTGCCCGCTATGGACGCTTTCACATTTATCATACAATATTATTTAGCGTGTCTTAGTCGCGATAATTGACTTATTTAAAGGCATAAATACCTCTGTTATTCTCCTACGTTTCTACCGTCTTGCAAGGGTCGTGGTCGGACGCACTTCTCACATTTAGTTGATAAAATTACTACATACTAGATAATCCAATAGGCTGGTTGCCTAGTATTATGCTTGTACTTGCTTCCTAGTGGTGACATCAAGTAAACTATGGTAGATGATAACGATATCTTTAAAAAAAACTATAAAAGCAAAGTAAAACATACAGCTTTTCTTGGCCGGTTACAGTTTCACAGCTTACCTGTAACAAGAAAAAAATACATATTAATAGCAATTCCTAAAGTTTTTATACTAATTTTAGGCACAGAACCTATATCTTCGACCACGGGCTTGCGCCTTTAAAAAGCACGCGCAGACTCGAAATAATGATTTTTGGCCGCATAAAGTTTTATCCCTATATTAAACTCATAACATGATACAGCTCCAGGCAACAAAGCACTTAAGCCGTCATCGCGACACAACGTCACACTACGTCATCCATAGAACAAAACTCAAGTCCTAGCAAAATCTCGATAAACCTCTACGAATGTAGTTCGTTCGGAGCTCATAAGTCTAAGTAGGGTCTAACAGTCCTCTTGTTCTTATTACCTCGAGACTTTTCGACTCCTAGTTATATTTGTCCGGCGACAGGATATCTAAGTGAATGCTTTGCGAAGGACTAGTTATTTCCTTTGTTACAAATTTGGTATAAGGACATGTGAATTCTGAAGTACATAGGAGATAGTCAATTAGGTATATACCTAAGTATACATAAGGGAAATACTACCTTCGTATTATATCCTGACAGATCCTTACAGGTCTCCATCGTAGAATATTGGAACCCGTTTGTTATTTAAAAGCAACACTTACACTAATATTAGATCACTGGACACAGAGAACATCCCCATTCAAAACAACAATATATGAAGCTCACAAAGTATTG
The DNA here is from genome assembly GCA_944739405.2 of Euclidia mi. NCBI lineage: Eukaryota > Metazoa > Arthropoda > Insecta > Lepidoptera > Erebidae > Euclidia > Euclidia mi. The sequence continues at coordinate 45,882,142 of OX123202.2, forward strand.
TCTTGTGTGGAAATGGAACCAACGACATTCGGTGCAGTGTCGCTACTACGCGCTTCGTGAAGTCGAAATCTTAGATTTGCACAAGTCTAATCATGCGACAGTCCAGACGAGAGAGTAACAGACTGCTACAAGGAAATGCGTATTAAATTGTTAAATAGCGCCTGCTGAAAGGTGAAGGCAAAGCATCGTAAGGAAACCAGCATGTTTGAGAGTTCTCCATAACATCCATGAAAGTCACATGAGGTCTGCCAACGCGCACTTGACCTTCGTGGTAGACTATTACGGCGTTATAGTTTACAGAGTGTCATGAGGCCGCGGCATGCCTAGCAGTGGGACAGTTAATATACAGTCCAGATAATAATGATAATAAAGTCTCGTTAAAAGCCCAATAATCTGTGAAATGTTAGTAATTACACTAGAAACGGACTGCAGAACAAAGCGACAATCTTGGATACAACCAGGTCAACGCTATTATGTCAACTATAATATGTACCTAAATGAAGTCAGTTTACTACATACCAGCCATATCTCAAAAAAACACAAAACTAGCACGGCGACCGAAAGCTATGTATGCACACAAACAATATACAAACAACGTAATAAAACCGCGACATGACAAAACTTCGTCAAACAAACCACTATGTGACATCATTACTCACTCAACAAACTCTCAACTAATCTCCTCCATTCCATAATGACGTAATTATCCAACATAAGTCAAATATTCTAATTAACTAGGAACACTTACGTAAATACAGTTACGTTTTGTTGTTCCCAACTAGGAACAACTTTGTCGAGTTAAATTTCAAGCCGGAACATAAATCAAAATTGTGTTCCAGCGAGAAATATACACTTTTAGTTCGTTAACTGCATGGAGGGTATTTTGAAACGCTTCGAGCGGATTATACTGCTAGTTTTGGCATTTAGTACTTTCATATAAATTTACTAGCGCTGTAAGAGGTTATGGCGGTTAGGTTATGCAAATGGCGTTCCGTAGTCTCTGCCTACCCCTCCGGGAAACAGGCGTGAGTCTATGTATGTATGTATGTATGTAAGAGGTTATTTTTAACCGAGTTCAAAAAAGGAGGAGGTTCTCAATTCGGCAGGTATATATTTTTTTGTATGTATGTACACCGATTTTGCCGAGGTTTCCGAACCGATTTACATGTTTGTTTTATTGTTTGATGCGGAATAGTTTCGAATTGGACCCATTACAATTTTTATTGAGGTAGGCCCAGTAGTTTTTATTTTATGAGCATATTTTATTTACTTTAACTATCCCGATGTCTCAAATCAAATCTCGCAAGTAAATTTGATCCACTTCCCGGTTACAGATTGAGCTGAAATTTTGTACACGTAGGTATGTAAATTGGATGACAATGAAAAAAATATTATTTCATCAAATAATAATTTGATCAAATATCATCAAAACTTTATTTGCTTCCTCACATTTATTTTTTTCGATTTTCAAATTTATTGTTTGTTTTGGAGGACCGATATACGTCAGCTGCTGAACATAGGCCTTCCCCAAGGCTCTCCTCATAAAGCGATCTTGAACTGCCCGCGAAACATCCGCTAAATTAGTTTCTACCGCAGTAAGTTATTCGCTACTGTGTATAACACAGTAAGTTACTGCACGCTCCTTCAAATACTCGCTTCAACATACCACCTCCCTAAACTTCTCCAAACATCCATCCACGTAACTCACACGTCCCATCATCGCAGGACCATCTAATTTTATCTACGCAGATTACCTCGACGAAAGTGCCACCGACTCACTGCGCATATTGAAAGCATTTGTCATAAAAACGACCGGATTCTGGCCATTTACACCCAACGAAAGGACTGGACTAAGTTCCGTATAAGTCGGAGACAGTTTGGACGATCAAACTTTATCCGTTGACTCGACTGGTGACTGATGTGCGGCGAGTTTGAAACTGTTTGCTGCAGTCGAGATTTTGAGATGAGGTAATATAGTAATAGCTTTTGTGCGACTGAACTATTTAAATGAGTATTGAAGACTCTGGTATTCACGTGTGACAGCTTATGGATAGAGAACCGCTGGATTTTATTTTAAAGCAATTTTAATAAGCTACAGACGTTTTTTTAACGAGCTACATAACATGTGACCTCTGGAGTAGGTACTATGTATATTATACGCAGTGTTGCCAGATCCAATTTTTAAAAATCCGTAGGTCGACGCCCAAAAATCCGTAGATGTCCGTAGACTGCCTCTATAAAAATCCGTAGATATACGGACATTTTTTATAGATGATTTATAGATGGAATAACCTAAAGCTAAATTCCTTGTTGGTAAAAGACATTGAAAATCTGTGGAAAAATCTAAAAACCAAAGGCCAAGACATTTTTTTTTTGTGATTTTTTGTTATTATATATTTTTTTAATCTGAGTGACACCGACAGTAATTAATAATGATTTAATAGATTATATTCAATCATTATTAATTACTGTCGGTGTAAGTACTCTGAATCTCATTCTCTGTAACCTTTTTTTGTATCATATATTTTTGAATTAAATAATTCAAAATGCTCCCTCTTTGCTTCTCTCACTACTACTATTTTCCATTTTAGTGCAAATAAACGAAAAATCCTACGATGAGTTTATGATTTATTCCCTTTATGTCGAGTCCCGTTATGTCGAGCCGAACACCTTGTCTCGCTTCTATTACCCCTATGTCGAGCTTAGTTTTCTGTCCCGTTTCTATTCCCTTTATGTCGTGTTTATTTACCACGCTTGTATTACCTTTATGTCGAGTTTAATCATATCATATTTTAGAGGTACAGTCACGTCCAATGAACGCCACAATGCTTCCGGGTGGCAAGACAGCACATGCCATGTTTAAAATTCCCATCGATTTAGAGAGCGCCGAAACGCCTGTTTGTGGTGTGTCACGTAACAGTGATAAGGGGCACGTGCTCTCTGATCGTATGGGATGAGCGTACGATGGCCAATAGGAAGGCAGTTGAAGCCTTGGACAAAACCCTGCAGGTCATTTGCAGGAACGAACATTTGATGTGTGGTCTGTTCAGTGGCGATTTCCGACAAATACTTCCCGTGGTGGTGACGAGGGGATTTTTATTTATTTATTTAGGATCTCCAACAAAGACTTTACACTGCAATTTACAAAGAATTTTTCACATTTGGATCATGGATGTGTACTCTTTCAATGATAGGAGACCACAGCATGCAAAAAAGGTAATTTAATTGAGTAAAATTAAAGTTATAACCTTAAGACTAAAATTAAAACATTGGACTAAAATTAAAAGTCAAAATATCATATTTATAAACGAAACAGCGCATATAAAGTGCAATAGGTAGGTACATTAAGTGCAAGACATTATTCTACGAACATCATTTAAAACATAAACAAAAAATGAAATGAAATGAAATGAAAATGAAAAATATGAAATGAAAAATGATTTATTTCATAAAACGAAATAATTGAAAATATTTATTTAACTGCTTCTTAAATTTACATAGGGGTTCACAAATGTTAATATCGTGGGTTTTAGATATGTTGTTGTACTGCCTACAGAGTTTTGGTACAGCAGTAAAATGACCTAAATTTGTTTTTAAAGTAGATACATCAAAGAGATTATACGTATTCTTTCTTGGTGTTCGAGAGAGTATTTTGATGTGAAGAGAACTCAAAAGTTGACTGCATTCTATGGTGCCATTAATCACCTTATGCAAGAAGATATAATCTATTTTTCTCTACGGCTTGCCAGTGTTTTGATGTTATATTGTTTCTAACCTATCGGTGTAGCTAGGGATCGAGGGCTGATGAGGTGAGTGCTTCGTTGAAATGATCTTCGTTGTGGTCACGAGTTCGAACGCTGCGCTTGACCATTAATATGAGAACTCGGCTCGGCGGCAATGCACGTGCTCAACAATAGTTCGATGTTCATCATCGATGTTCATCAGAAGAAGATAATAGAAAGCGTAAAATATCTATACTTTGGAGAACAATAGACTTCCAGACTCGACATAACGGGACTCGACATAAAGGGAATAAGTCGATTTTATGTTCGGCAACAAGAAAACAACACGGACTCGTCGTAGTTAGTCAACCCAACCAAAGGAAAATATTTTTCTAAACCTATAAGTTGACATTGACAATGACAGACAAATGACAATCGTCTTCATTCCGTTTGATATTCCTATATCGATGATTCCGTTTTACGTTAGTCGCTATAATCAACTAAATAGTCTTCTTAGGACATATCTGTGGTATGATGTGGGTAATGCATTACGCACAAAATATCATAGAAACGCAGGTCGCAGGACTACTTTTTTGTTGAGTTACGTTTCATTTTACGCAATTTTTTAGGGTTCCGTAGTCCACAAGGAACCCTTATAGTTTCGTCATGTCCGTCCGTCTGTCCGTCCGCAGCCTAGCTCAAAGACGCCTGGTGCTAGAAAGCTGATATTTGACATGAATATAGACATAAGATATTGCAACAAAACTGTAGAATAAAATTTAGGAAAATAATTTTTTTAAAGGTATCTCCCCTACATATATAGTGGGGTTGAATTTTTTTTTGGTTGAGTACCCCATCATGTGGGGTATCATTGGATAGGTTTTAAAAAAATATTATTAGTTTGCTCAAATCATTTTTCGATCAAGTGATTGGTTTGTCAAATATCAAGCTTTGAAGTGAAAAAAATTGTTAGACTCAAGTGTCTCCCCCCTCTGCCGGCTAAACTATTAATTTGGAAGAGGTGAAAAAAATCACAAATGTAGTACATCTAAAGCCTGCAATACATGTTGGTCGAGCTTAGGCCAACGCGAGCGTAGGCAAATTAATACAAGTCAAGTGTTACTGCCTACACGTTTGGCAAGTATATCGAAAACCAATGCAAATGGCCAACTAGGCGAGCGACACCGAGCGATGGCAAGACAATGCAAATATACTGTCTATACGTTGGTATTGGCGTTCACTCGGCGACGCTCGTCCAACATGTATTGCTGGCTTAACGAATTTAAAAGGAAAACTATCACGGCTAAGTAGATATCACTAGTTTACGAGTAATCGTCGGTTAACATATAAATACCTATTTCTGTGAGTTTACATTGGGCGCGCTGGCTTAATCTTAGAGATATACGTACTTTGGTATGTAATGTACTACGGTACTACGTATGTATAGTAGTAGTATATCTTGGAAACCACATTTTATGTTCACAATACATAACTGGATACATACCTAGTATTTTTCTAAACAAAACTTAGGTTCTTATAATAGTGTTATTAAAATTATTTTTTCAGCAAAATAAACAGTCGGATTTGTTGTACATTAATTACCCTTTGCAGCAAGTTATTATGGGCAACTACGGAACCCTACATTGCGCGTGGCCCGACACGCACTTGGCCGGTTTTATTTTTATTTTCAATATGTATACTATTGTTTGCGTCGGGTGAATGAAATCGACCAAACATCCGTAGATTTGCTAGAAAAATCCGTAGGTCCGTAGACAAGACCAAAAATCCGTAGATCTACGGACAAATCCGTAGATCTGGCAACGCTGATTATACGGATCTGGTACGTCCGACAAATTACCATGCGTCTAAGCGTTTCTACCATTTGCCAATCGCCAATGCTACGGAGCCTGACTACGCGAGTAGATGCGAGAGTGATAATAGTGGGGATGCGAGGATTAGTTTCAACAAAGTAGAAAGAGCAGGTCTGATTTTTAGTCTGCAATTAGATCAGATTGAAAATATATTTTTTTGGTGAAAATAAATGTCATACAAAGAATCTATGCGTTTACCACGAACGTTTTTATTACGCCACAGTAATCGTATCTCCAGTCGCCTCGCACACTTCATCTTCATTTTACACAAAAATACTGTAAAAAAATTAAATTTGCACTCCCAGAAACGTAACGTAAACCCACTCATATCTTAACACAAAAAGATAGCAGAGCCCTTGCATATAAACACAAGTGGCACTAAAGATAACTAATTTAAATATTCAACCAAGTGCCGCGAGTTCACTTGCTCCAAGTATTTCGTGCACTCGACAACATTTATTCAGACTGTACATTTGAAACATCTCTCGCAACATAATTTATTTTAAAAACACAAGGGCAGCTTGATTTGGACTGACGTTTTGGAGATACCGTACCTACGCCTATTTTAAGTAGGATCTTTTTTAAAAATTAGAAGTGGCGTTTGCTTTTGCAAACGTACAATCAATTAGTAATAAATAATTATCTCAAAAACGAAGTAATTGTCTTCATGTAGTTACAATTCTTTCAGTAATTAAAAGTTGTTTTCGTTGAACCAATGAAATAGCGGAATAGCTTGCAAGAAAAAGCAAAATGTGTCCCTTAGTCGCAATTTTTTGCATTAATAACCAAGTAATATAATGAGGAATCTGATGGGAGTGAATGAAGCAAGGGAGTCATGTCAGGTTCGTTGCAAACGGCATTCCGTAGTCTCTGCCTACTCCTCCGGCAAACAGGCGTGAGTCTATGTATGTATGTAATAAATAAGTACTAGCAAATCAATAACAAGAGTTCATTTTACATAAAAACGTATGAGTTTGACTATAGCTCTACACTTTTAAAGTCATGTACCCAGCAGTGGAACAGTTTAAGTATATACAAAGTTGATCATGATGATATTGATGAATAGAATATATAAAAAGAGTGGTGAAATTATTTTCTATTATATTTGGATACTATTTTTTTCTTACATGTTCTTCTGTATCATATTTTCGTTTCGTATTGTCATGCAATATTATCAGTATTTACTGCGCAGCCTTATCGATGAATCAGTATTGTGAAACGGGAATTCTGCACCATACATTGTTATGTATATAGATAAGGACTATTTCTGGCACAGCGTACACATAAATATCATATATTGTAAATCGTATGTCCGTCTGATTGCAGTTATTGATGTAATAATAAATAAATATTTCGTAATGTAGATATTAAGTTATAAGAATTTCTTTCATGTGTATTGTTTTTAGCTACCTATATGAGGCTTTTCAAACTTAACATATGATAACATATGATAACTTGACATATGTAGATTTGTAACCGAAACTAGAAAATATTGTAAACGTATTCTAGGCGTTGCAAAACAGCGAGTTGACTACATTAAAAAGATCTAATGTACCTACTTTGAGGGTCAAGAGATCCTGATACCTCCCTAGGAAAGCTTTGGCCGATAGATGTCGTATAAGGCAATTACGCAAGCCGCGCAGCGTACCACGAAGACGCAGTCAAAATTACACACAAAATACTAAAAAATTATATTCCAAAAAGGGAAGAAGCATTAAGTACTCAGTCTTAAAATTAACCGTGACATCATCGAATTCTAGATTATACTATTGCCTCTAACGAAATACAAACTGCAGTTACCATTAAAACAGAAACAATAAATTATTTAACAAACAAAACATCTCCAGCATAAATTTCATTCAAACTCATATTTCATGAAGACATGCAGATGGATCTAAACTTGGTGTTGCAAATTAATTGATATAAGATAGCTCGGCGCAGCTGCTTGAACGAATAGACATTGGTTTATCTCATCTTGATTGAAAGCCGGCTAACTGTTTCTTTACGGCTCATATTGGCAAACAGATATTAAATAATATTAATAAATAAACAGTTTTATTCATTAGTGTATACCGCGCGTTTTATTGTTTCTGATGTAGCTGTAAGGGTTTCCATGGTAAGCTGCTACAGGGGTCGCGGATGTAATACTAACGCAGTTCCCGTGGCCCCGCCATTCAATGGGATTGGATAGAGGAACACCGTGGCGGTTTAGTGTGTAGTCCCGTCGAAGCGTCGGGTAGTCTCACATTTCCCCTACGCCGAACCCTTAATTTGGGCCTAGCGTAAACTAAGGTTTCCACCACGCGTCAAAAATATGGTAAGCTGTGACTAGACGATCATAAAAGTATTGTGAATGACAATCATCGTCACCTCTAGTGTCATCCCAGCTAAAGACCATACACCCGGTGACTGCTTTCTAGTCTATCCAGATTTGACAGAATCAGTTTTTCGACAGAGCTATTTCTACATAATTATGTGACTTGCGCAATACTTCCGCTTGCTAAAGGAGTAGCGATATTCCTTGCCTAAAAATAATATGATGAATGATAACATCAAGGCAAAAAATCGGGAATGCAATCCCAATGAAAGATCTCGCAGAGTGTCGAACTATTTCATGATTTCAGTATCCAAGCAATATTTGACCGAGATCTTGCGAAATCGACGAGATTGTGATCGATCAGATACTCTTCAGCAAAGCAGGTGTTTGAAACGAAAATAGATGCCTCTTTCAATGAGCGTAGATGATTTGAATTTTCTTTTAAAAAATAATCAAGTAAAGCTGTTATCGCGTTTTAGTTTTCTGAACAAAATAAATCTGGATTCTCGAAATGCTGAACTCAAGTGGAAAGGAAATTTCGTAACCATTGAGACCTACTTTTGATAATACCATAGTCAATCAAGTAAGGCCGCCCTTTGTAATCTACTTAGTTATAAGATTTCTAATAATGTATTTCAATGTGTACAATAAAGTGTAAATAAATAAATAAATCACGAACGAACACAAGAAATATAAAGCTTTTCTTTACAGTCAAATTATATATTATCCAACAACTTCAAAGACCTTTCCCTTGTAAAAATACTGCTATATTTTATTGGAATAAATTTCACAAGAACATTACAGATTATTGATTTTAACTATATACATTACAATATACTGCTATTGAATTTCATATTCAAGATATTCTCAATGTACCCTAGACAAATCATACTCTACGGTTTGCTGCAGAAAAATAAAGACGTTGGCAAGGTTGCCCTTATGATCAAAGCGAGGAAAAGTAAAATCCATATGTTAGAGTACTGTGTATTAAGACGTCTGCCCAACATTATAGTATTGAATTTTAATACTTACTGCAGTAAAATATATTAAAGAATATGAATACTATAATAATAGTGTTGCACTGGTTGGTAGACTGGCAGAGAAATGGAATATAATGTCTAAAATCATTATTATTAATCATCATTGCAGATACTACCAATGCAATTAGATTTTTGTTATCAATGGTCTTTAGAAAGTTATGAGGGTGTGTAACATAAATTACGCTTATTGGTATAACTTAAGTCACGCAGTCGAGAAAATATGGTGATTGTACAAATAGACAGCTTACAAAACTATGATATTGAAAATGTAAATAAAAAAAATGAGGAAACGTATGTTACGCACGCTCTAGAAAACATATCAAGAGTTTTGCTTTTGCTATGGCACAAAGACGGAAAACATACAAGTGTATAACTAACTCATTTCAAGAATATATTTCCATCGTTTACCTACTTATAATACAAACTTTAAAGTTTTAAATAAAATGTTATCGAAACAGATAAATAACAGCCATGTGGGACTAGCAATCTACCTAGATTTATCACTGCATTTGAATTCTCGTTAGCAGTTCGTAATGTGTTTAATTTGTGTCTGTTGGCTGAATATGTTTTTTTTGCAGATTTTTTTAGCGCGGTATAATTATGTCTCTCTATAAAAATATTATTACTATATCCACATATCATTTGATAAAATCCTTTAATTTCACGGCACATAACACTCCATCATAAAACCGATGCAAATTAAGTAGGTACGTATTCGAACCCCTCACCCTTGTCCGACAAAATCTCTTCCGGACTTTTCTTTTACGTTGATGTCTTAACTAAATGGACTACTCTAAACGTTTTTTACAAGCAATAAAAAAAGATGTTCCTCCGAAAAGTGACCGGGGTACTATGTGTCTTTACCGTTTTACTGCCCTTTGGAGGGTACTCAACGCTAAACGGTTCTAGCCTTAAGAGGTCTTAGAAACACAAATTGTTCGAAGTTCGCAAAGTATAGTATAATAGTTTGTAAGCACTTCCGTTAAGTTGGCTTGTTTAGGTTCTTGAGTGGATCAATGAATGTTTTGACAGCTTCTGAGCACGTCTGCGTTAATGAGCTTTGAATCTTTGAGTGATAGAATGATTAGGTATTAACTTTGAGATTGAAACGTCCTAGATTTAATTTTATAAACTTATTTGACATTTACCAACTTTGAAGACAAGCTGACGCGTAAATAGATAACAAATATATAAGGTGACTGTCTCGGTTCACAATTACTTGTGTACGCTGTCATAAGCAGTATGAGGTCTTGGGTTTAATTTCGGTTGAGCAAAAACTGATATTGGGTTTTCTTACACGTACTACTAGTAAGTAAGAAGGTACTTTTGAATTAGTTCACATTCTATCAAATCTGGTTTAACTAGAAAGCAGATAGCGGACTCAAAGGTAAACGTCTTGGATGAATCAGGATACGTAACGCTAGGGCGATGATAATGACGATGACGATGATAACAAGTCCTGCTAAAATCTGCAGTGATACTAGTATTATTTCCATTACACATGGCTATTTGCAGCTGCAAATCCATTAACATCATTTTGTTTTTAGGCTCACGCCTGTATCCCCGAAGGGGAGGGCAGGGGTGTAATATTACACCCACACACCCACATTTCGCCATATATTTTTAGGTCACACGTAATAGAGGGCGAGCCTATTGCCGTTACCGAGCACATCACCATTCGTGCTGCTACTGAGAATTCGGAAAAACCCAGTAACACTTTTGCCCGACCCGGGAATCCAATCCGGGACCTCCGATCAGAAGTCGCATATGCTATCCACTAGACCACGGAGGCAGTCACATCATGTTATCTGATATTTATGTACTAGACCTTCCACATTAATTCGTCCGTCCCACATAATATATACATACACACATAGGGAACAAGTCATTAACATTACAATATTATAAAAACCATTCGTACATTATATAGACCCATTTTCGTCGAGATCTTAATCGGTATTACTACATCAGCACTTTGTGCTAACGATATGTCTTTAAGTGTAAGCTATTTTAGGCCTTATTTTCAAAGTTATACAGTAGAATTTTGTCTGAATATACCTATTAGTAAAGCCTTCTAGAAACATATTTCTGGAGCTAAGTAAAGATGATTGATACCAGATTCTGTGTGTTTTTGTTGAGTCATTTAGATAGATTAGACATGCTGTGCCTATATACCTATGTGTATGAGGTTATGTTCCTCTTAGGTGCGATAGCTCGTTCTTACTGTCTTTACTGTCTCAAGTCATCAATTATTACGAGTTAATCACGAAAGGTTTAAGAAAATTTAGTTAAAAAATACAATCTATATTTTTAAAAGCCTTTCAACCGCTGTTTAAGTATATGACTTTTCCATTCTATATTGAAGTTATTATTTGCTAGACCATTGTCTTTCCTTTGTCTTTCAAATCGTCGCTTAAACCCGAAATAGGGACAGCACAACACGTACAAACAGAATACAGTTTAGAAATCCAATTTAGTCGGTAGCCAGACAGGCGAGGTCCGTTAATAACCATTACAACTATGCACAAGTAAGAGCTGGCTGAATACTTCAAGTGTTTCGGCCTCCCATACCAGAGACGTGTTACGATTATAATATGCTAGATATTTGTATATTTGTGATAAGTCTTACCGTACCGTACAATAATTCCTTCGGTAGTTTTTGAGTTTATCGTGTTCTTAAAGACTGACGCGGCCGGTGGACGCCATTTTGTAATATGTACGGATGTAATAATATATTTGTAACGGGTCTCAAACGTGAAATTCATTGTTTTTTTGTAATAAATCTGCAATACTTTCTATTTGTCCCAACATTTTAGCGTGGGTTTCTCCTTACAACCCACGCAGAAACGTCAGGATCAATAGAAGCTCGAAGATCTCCATCTTTTACATTTATTATTAGTTGTGCAAATCACGAAGGAAACTTTGGTAAGGTTTCTTGATTTCGTATAATCTTTTTAGTGCATAGAATACATATTTTTATCCTATCAGTTCTAAGTTGAGTAGATCTGGCTGCTCTTTTTTTTCTTTTTGAAGCTTTACTAACATTGAACTAAAGGACACAGAGCATCTAGCAACTTGAAGATGACGTAAATCCCTTGTGGGGATGGAACCCTGATCATTGAGTTCAGTGTTAAACGGCTAGATAGCCGCTTACACCACAACACCATACGCACCTCTTTATCTCTCATAACATAACAGTTAGAACTATGCACAAGTGTAAGGTACCGTGGCGAATACTTCCTAAAGTATTCGCTGTTGTTGTGACTTGTGACATTGTTCAGTATTAGAACAAACGCCATTATACCGCCCGTAGTTAGTTCACGAAGAAAATTTGTTGCGTAATATTGAAAAATGTAACGTTAGGACTACAAATTTCAATGAAATAATTGTAGGTAAGATCGAAATAAGCCGCGATAAAATCCGTTAGTTTTAATATGTTACTTCTTCGTAAACATTAGTAAGTAAAGGCTTTACATGAATACCGTTCCATTCACCAAAACTCAACTAATCCACAGACATGTACAGTAATCAACAGTACTGCACTACCTACCCTTTGTCCTTAACATTACCGAATGTGAGTCCTTACGGTGCTGCGGGTACCCCGGGCGCCCGACCACTTTGAGTCGGTTAATGCATGAACCGTGAATCTACATGCAAGCTTTGGTACTGCAGAATATATTATTTGCGTAGCACTATTTAGTGATAACTGCTTACACATTTTTAGTTGTCCAGCTCCTCTAGAGAGCCTTTAATTAGCTACATAAGCAATAGAGTGACAGAAAGAAAAGTTGGAATAGTCGAATAAGGTCCATTTATTTTTATCCAACTATAACGGAGAAAAAAGGAAGGGTACTGTTGTTTCAATTTGCCGATTCAGCAGGTCTATAATGAATACCGGATAAAAAGGCCTGTATGTGGTGAAAAGCACCTGCTTTAAAGTATATCACACCTACAGAATATTAATTACTTACTTCGTTCATTTGGTCACGGCAAAATTGGATAAAAGATCGCTACTATTTTACTCAATTTCGCTCCTGTTCACACTAAAGACAGTGATTAATCAACCGCATTGAGTTCCTTATCTACTGAAGAAAATCTAGAGCACTTACGAAGAATTATTTGCCCAGTTTGAAAAGAAAAACGGTACCCGATACCCGTGAGCTAATAGGTACATTAAAGTCTAGAAAAAAGCTATTGGTGTGTTCTTTTAGTAATTTGATAGACTCTTCGACAGTACTTTGCGGACTCTTGAACATTGGAGGATCCTTTTTGTGCAAGCCAAGGGTGCTTACGTGGTTAAACTTATAGGTCGTAGAGTGGTAGTGCGGAATACCTACTTCTTGTTAAGGGTTACTTTCTGGGTTACGGAATGATGAGGTTGGTGGTGATCTGAGTATTGGAATGTGAATCACGTTTGATAGCAGTGGATATTTTATATGCATTTGTATGTGACTAAAGTCAAGGTTTTGAAATTTTAATACATACATACATACATAGACTCACGCCTGTTTCCCAGAGGGGTAGGCAGAGACTACGGAACGCCATTTGCAACGATCCTGACATATCTCTCTCTTTTCAAATTTTAATAAAATGATGCTAATCTGATTTATTCTGCAAATATTTGAACACCAATGATCTTTTTCCTTTCGGATACCAGTGCAATTCAGAAGCGCTAATTATTCATGCCGTGACCTATTATTGTATATGTTCTTCATATCAAACCAAATCATTATGCATCTCCAATAACAGTTACTGTAGAGTGCAGTGCTACCCTAAATGGTAAAGTGCGAATAAATCTTCTTCACAGCACAAACTCGTCGAGTTAGCCGTCACAGGATAGTAGCAATTACTTTTTATATGTTATATAAAAGCCTTCTGTGGCAGATATCAAATAGTGAACGGATCTAGTACTTAATATAATTTCAGTTAGGACTACAAATCTATGCTCTGTAGCAGGTATATAATAATATAATATTAACAGTCATCATTATTCTAGCGTTGTTCCGGCGGCATACAAGATTTTCGCCTTTGGGCCCGATGTCCGCTAACCAGTCTAGAAGAGCGACTGCCGTCTGGCCTTCGTAACCCAAAGAGCGGTATTACGACATACGACAGTTTATTCAAGTGTACTGTGTCTCCAGAAGCCTCCATAACGTCTGTTAACGATCTTCATGACAGCTGGACTGACAGCTTATGGTGCCCTTTGAGGCACGGGACAAGCAATAATTAACAATTTACTTTGAAAAGTCACTGATGCACACCGAGGGTTCGAACTCTCTCAGAGTAACAGTCTGTTGGTCTCTCCACTAGGCTAACGCTGTTTTATTCGTAGTCATTAAACATATATTAATATACAAGATACATTTTAAAACACCTATTATGGCGAAACCATCGATGAAGAAGGTCTAACGCCGATAATATTGAGAAGAGGACAGGCAGCAGTCCTCAATTCATTCAAGAACAACATTATAGAATTAACATAGTTACAAATGTTTTACCAAGAGTAACAAATTGTCTAGAAACAGACATAATATCTAGATTCAATTGTACCTTGTTCCTAAAATAGAACCCTTGTTTGTACTAGAGATAGCTTGGCTAAAACGGAAATAGGTTATTTAGCGCAAGTAGTTTCCGTCTAAGTGTTCAGTACTTAGAGTGTTCAGGGCTTGTTATAATGAAGGGTACTATAACCTACCTGGGTAATTCAGTTAGGATTAGTTTGTTCTACATACATTTATTAATCATTTTTTCTTTTTTTTTAGGTCAGAGGTACCCTAAACAGAAGAGCATGCATGAGAAACTTCATGGGAGTGAATGAAGCAAGAGAGGTATGTCAGGATCGTTGCAAATGGCGTTCCGTAGTCTCTGCCTACCCCTCCGGGAAACAGGCGTGAGTCTATGTACATACATATACTAAATTTATGTACAGACGTACATTATGTATGTACATAAATTTAGTAGTCGTTATTATCATCTACTAATATTTTTATGTAACGGTTACTAGTAGGGGAAAAGGTGCCAATTATGGAATAGGTGCATGATGTGGAATACCGTTATTTTTCAAAATCTAAGCGTCACAACATTCCATGATGTCAGTGGTGCACGTTTCGCAGATTTTTAACGTAGATATTTCAACAATGCCCAATATTGGTTTCCAGCTTCATTTCATTGCTATATAATCGCTTTCCATACAATTAATTAGTTTATTCCAGAACTGAGAATTTTTAAAAGCAGAAGCCAATAATATCGTGTACCACATCAATCAGAAAATATTCCGGGAAAACCAAAAAGTTATAGGTATTAAAATATCCAATATTTTATATCCGCCTAAAGGTACTTATCATTTTAGCTGAACCCGACAGATAATTGAAAACTGATATTAATTGGGTTATACTACGCAAATTGAAAAAGGTATTCTACACGGATTTTATCATTTTATCGCGATTTTTTTGTGTTTAAATCTTATAGTACTATTAAACATGCTTTCACCGATGAGAATTAGCTGACATGCTATGCATTAAGTAGTTAACATTTGAGTAGGGACGGGGAAATACCCTTTCACAGAATATCCCCTACACTTGACACTAATTTGCGATGTCGCCACTCTTAACGTAAAACATCAGCAAACAGCTCCTACTAGAAAAAAAATCCGAGGTGCTTCTATTGTAATATAACATACACACACCTAAGTAAAATCAACCTTAAGAAACGCGGGACCCGAAAATCACAAATATCTTTCCTACATAATAGGATAACACAAAATTCGGAGTGGGATCTGGTAAATTTGTCAACATTACCATCAGCTGACCGTAAAAATGAGGTTTTATGGCGTCGAGATATGCCTTGAATAATTTAGCTTTAAATCTGTGCGAAGTACAAGCGTAAATACGGATACTGGATGTTCTCACTGATGCGGAATGACAGAAATGACATCTACAGTGGTTTTGTTACGTGGTTTACATTGATTATTGGTTTATAGCTTAGTTTATATTTTCCTTTCATGAGTTAGTTTGCGTGACTTGTCAAGTAAACATTTTTTTCATGTCTTGTTAGACGGGGTAAGCGCATCCCTAGCTAAAAGAGGAAAAGTTTTAACAAAAGGATAACGCTAGAATGACAATGACCAATCTCGGTAAATAACTTGGATGATTCTATTTAAATCACGAACAACATCGTTTCTAAAAATCTATATATTAAATTCAAAATTTGTATTATAAAATGCACACGGAGTTGTATTTCAGACATGCGCCGAACACTTCGAGACCTGCGGTGATAAAGGAGTACTAAGTCTCCTTTAACAGTAGTAACACCTCCTACTTAAGATACTTGCAAACTTTAAGTCGTTTTCGTAAAGGCTCTTAAAACATCTTGAAACAGTGACAGTGGTAGACACTACCCTCTCTTTAAGGCTGTACCATTAAATAATGAAAGTGATCGCTTGCTCTGAATTCTTAATTACAATTCCAAGGGTCAGGATTCTGTGTTCGGGCTTGAATAATACGCGTTAGCAGAATGTTTGGCGAGGTAAATGATGGAGGTCCAGTTGTTAAATCTTGTGGAATAGGATAAGGGAGTTATGTAATGGGTAATATATTAGCGAGCGTGGGTGTCGAATAGGTTATTAATGGTTCGTAATAGATGGTACTAATAGTATATAAACTTAATACTTTTGATAACTAATTTTTACACACGATTTTGTTCAGATGTTCTTCTTGAATAGGCACGCATACTATACCATTCGATGTAAAATTTTGACAAGCCCTTCTTAGAATTGCACAAAAGAGTTTCTAGGATCTGCAACTTGCGCTATATGTCCATCCATGGTAAAATATTAGATTTATAGTCAATTTGGTAAAAAATATATTGAACATAACTTCTATTACAGCTACAACTTCACCGAAGGTGGCACAAGAACTAGTCAATATACCTTCAACAACAACAGAAACAGTTGACAGTTTTTCTAACAATCTATCAGCTTTACGACTATAACTAAACTCACATTCATCTCCTCGGTTTAACGTTTGGAGGGACATCGGGCGACGAAATGTAGCCTTTTTGCTAGAATAAAAGTCGACATGGCCATTCAAAGTGCCAGCAAGCCGTTTGAGTACGATAACTGTCAAACACGACGCCTTCAAGAACGTTCGATGGCCTTTGATTAAAAAAGTTCTTTGAGTTTTGAACGTGGCTTCTCAATTTATTAAAACTTTAATTAATAGGGCAGTGGCTAGTTTGCCTTTGCTTTAGTTTAATTATTTTTTTCTGAAGCTATACTTTGGAATTAGCTGAATTTAACGTCCTCTTTTGAAATAACTATTGCTGTACCAGTTATAAAATTTAATTTTTCAGAGAAAGCTCATTTTTCACTTATAAGATCATAATCATAAATTCATAGTGGGTTTGAATCTTATACACTGCATCAAGCCAAGATTGTTTCCCGATTTTGGAATTTACGTTTATAGTTATACTGACTTATTTTATAATCCCATATGAACGATTTTTTTATAAAACAAACAATATTCTTAAAAAAATTCATTGTCCCTAAAGAAAGATACGTTCAAAGATATAAACGACACGAATACACAACTGACAGAGACCTCTCAACACAAACATCTGAAGTGTCGCGAAATTGATCTCGAGTACTTGCTTGGCTGTCTTTATCGCGCCCTCTGTCACATAACCCTCAAACCCACAGGGAAAATACCACACAAAGAAAATCAAACCATACACGTGCCTATTGTCTCTATATTGAATTTCAACCCTAATATATAGGGGCTCTGTTTAAATAGTAACTTCATTCTGTAGCTAATATATTATTAACATGATTTTACAATGGACCTGTCAATCGAACCGAACGATTAATAAGTAAGGTTTTCAGTGAATAGCTGGGGTTCATATTATCGCACGTTATATAGAGGCTTTATAATAGAACTACAGACCTTATATTGAGCTTAAATATGAATACATGTAGTTAAGTGATAATTATGTGGTTAAATGAGAATAATTTTGTTATGGGTGATATTTGTCAAAGTCATTAATCATTCATTCATTTAGACCGCGATGTTACGCTTATGAACGTCACACTGAAAGTGAAAATAGTTTTTAAATGCATCCTATGACGCAATGGCAATGTAAAGTTTTTAATGTAGGTAGTAGTACATTATAGACTTTTGTGAGTGACTGACTTCGTTTAACAGATTTCTAGATACCCTCACTGTAAATAGCGATTCCATTGATGTCATTGTCAACCAAAATAATTTAATTCAAATGCAATCAATTTAATACACGTCATTCTACACATAAGTTTTCCCACTTGCTTGTCTTGTAAGTTAGTACACTAACGTAGTCGCCATGTCGGTGAGACAATTAACATAACACTAGTAGCGCAATGGGGGTATTATGAAAGCGCAACTAAAAAAGCGCAACTACTTTATTCCACAAAGCGCAACTAAATATCAAGATGCAATAGTGCTGGTTAATAACAAACGGAAAATATCGATAGTTGATAAGACAAGACATTTAAGTATACTTTAGCTGTAGCTGTGCGCCTGAGTTTTACCTATACTATCCAGTGCTTTATTTCAGATTCGTGACCCTAAAACCAGGTTTTTATTACGCTACTAACTTCTGTTAATTTATTTTACCCTGGTACTTTTCAAAACATTTTACTGATTGATCTTTGTTGCCAGATTCTATAAACACTTCTAACCTCTGTTCATTTCTGTTATCCTGGTATTTTTGGAATCGATCACCATAATATAATAAATAAGGAATGGGCAGATGATTTAAAAATCCTATCGATAGTTAATAGTCCTATAAGAATCTGTTATGCCCCTTCACTATTTTTCGACGTGGTTGCGCTTTGTGGAATAAAGTAGTTGCGCTTTTTTAGTTGCGCTCAAAAATAGTTGCGCTTTCAGGAATACCCCGCGCAATGCAGTCGCTGTAACAGATTAACATAATATGTATCAGTAGCGACGGGAGTTGGATCGAACACCACGCGTATAATTATGTCCTTACCAATTATTATTAGTAATTATGTCCTACTTGGACATTTTTATGTGTATAAATATGTCCTCATAGAGTTACTTAGCTTGCCGTTAATAACAGGTCGGCAAAGTTAAACGACGCTTGCACAGGTCACCATTTGAATCCCCCCCGTGGGATCTCCACCTTGTCGTTGTGGGGGGGCTTAGTAACCGTGGATTTGATTTTCACCCACGGTGAAGCTAAGCGGGGTCCCGGGAGGGGACGCTCCACGTGGGCTTGCGTGAGGCCTGCGTAGGATGCGTCCATAGGTGCGCTGTTGCGTTGCCATCCTCCCTATCCTCTGCGGCCGTTGGGTGTTTTGGCGGCGGAGCCCAACACCTTCATCCGCCGCCAAGGGGGTTTTGTTCGGGGCCCGCCTGACCATCTGGCGGGCCAATACCCGTCAGGGGTAGCGAGGAATGCTTCGGTGAAACCCTACCCTCCGACACATGGGTACATGAGGAGCACGGGTTGGTTTTTAGTCAGTAAGAGTCTGACAGTCCCCTTCGTCCTTCCCTCCCAGGGCGAAGACTCCATGAGGATTTTCCAACCCGACACCAAAAAAAAAAAAGAAAAAAAAGAAACAAAACCGATATTTCAAGACCGCATGCGGCATTTACATCAGAGCCCTATGCTTTCGAGGGAATGTAAAGCTGTCAGTCCCAGTTTTTGTCAAATCTTTAGGTTTTGTTAGGATTTTGGGTGGTCTAAAAACTAAGACACATTCACCCGAAAAATTATATCTCGTATGTTTAATATGTCGTAGGTATACCTACGGTCACATTTAAAAAACAAAGACAGCAATATAATATCAGATTTGATAGAAACTGCGAATTTTAAGGACTCATTTTGAAGATGGTACATATTCATCATCACCGCCAGTCTGCCACTAGGCTAAATTCGACACGTTTTGTAATTCGAATGAATTTGAATGAATCACTAGATATCTTTTAATAAAAAAGATGAAAGATTTCTTAAGTTTACTGTGATCCTAAACAAATAAACTGTAACAATTTGTCATACATTAATTAGCATTATGTCGTAAATGTAAGTCAGCTGAAACTTCGCAAAAACAAATGTAAACTTTAAATTGGTTAATTTACACGATTAAGGCCCGTTAATTAATAACCTTGCATAAACCATATTACTCGATTAAATACATTGACCGATATACATCAGATACAAAGCAACGATAAAAAAACCATCGAAATAAATTGCGTAATTATGTTTTACCGATAATTCGTCCGGTTAACGAGAGGTGAACAATAAAACGATTAATAACTTGATTGGTGGTGGTTACTGAACAATTATCTACAGTTCAGGTAGTTTATTTGAATTGGCTTGTTTAAAAATAATATACATATTTGGTTACTTTCTATATGCTGACTCACCTCCTCTCCAATTTTAACAAATAATGCCAGAATTCAAATCTTAATACGTGTAAATAGAGTGATCTTAAGATCCTATATGCCTTCAAAATAGCTTATGTATTTATGTTAACACGTTTTTTCTTTCTTTCTTTTTTCTAGAATCAAAGAAACATTATAATCTTTTTATTGACATGCTGACATTACTATTATTAATTCATTTATTATTATTATATAGTTAATTGACTTCTTTAGACATTAATATAAATCATGTAATTATTTAATAGTTAATTTTAATCAGCCTTGTGGATTTGGTTTGTGGTATTTAAATTGTTATGGTTCAAGTTCATGGTATTTAGTTTGTTTTGGTATTTATTTATTAATCTCTGTCTGTTATGTTCCGATCTAGTATGTAAGTTTATAATTCTACACAATGTATGTTGTACTGACTAAATGAATTGAATTGAATTGAAACAACCGTTAGATCTTGACGCCACAGACCTGCGACTGCAAACAGCTAACCTCTAGCAGTCAACATTTTTCATCGCAAGTTCCCAAAAATAAGTGTATATATAAAGTATTTCTTAGCCTCTGTCGTGTTCTAAATAGGCATATTCGAAGATCAGAATGAAGTACTATTTCATATCAGGTGGTTTGATTGCTCGTTCGCTATGCTCGTAGCTATGAAAAAACTAACATGTTAGTGATTCAGCTAAGATTGTAAATAATCGCCGTAGAAGTCATTTTCTCAGGATCAAGTCGTAGCATGCACGTAGCGTGGCGCTACACAACTCGGCTACAGCTTGCTACGTGTAGCTACAAAGTTACGAGACATTATTGTATTACGTCTTCGTAGCATATAATTTGACTACACGGTTAACTTAATAGTTTAAGCGGCCGTTTCACTGCTTGACTTTCTGCCGGGTGTTGTGGGTTCAAACCCCACATGAGACAACACTTTGTGTGATCCATAAATTGTTGTTTTTAGTCGGGGTGTACTTTGTGTATGTTACGTTTGTATGTTTTTTAAGTCCGCCGCGACACAGGATAGGTATATTCCAAATGCGGGAGTAGTATATTTAGTGTAGTATTTAGGTGATATAGACGCGTATATTACCTTCATTGCTCAATTTATTTAATTTGGGATATACGAGTATCATCTAGTTTAAAATCATCGCACCTTTTAAACAAAATATCGGAAAGTCAAGTAAAAGACTATATATAAAGAAGTTATACTTATTTCATTATTAGACATTTAGGAGACAAAGGTACTCTTTGTTTCAGTTCAGAACAGTAAAAATAGATTAATAATATTCCTATATCCACAAGCAATACGGTTGGAATAAGGCTTCATTGTTCGTGTTGTAAACAATGGCGGCCGTAATGGCTGTTGTAACACAATCAATAGGTGCCCCGTTTTAATACCGCTAGTAAACCGAGATCTAAGATAGTTCACGTACTGTTATTAGTTTAATTAAATGTAATTGTTTTGGAGTAGTGTTCGCTCTGTGACAACTTAGTTCCGACTTGCGAGGGATTGATTAGCTATTCTGCTTAGCTTAGCGTGCTTAAGCGTAAGGTACCAAATGATTTTGTGTTATTCCTTCACCATAGGTATGTTTTGACTACTATACAGATATCGCAGCTTTACTTTCTTAATCAGCAGTTAAATTAGTTGTTAACTAGGCTCGATAGTAAACGGCGCTTTATTCTACTAGCGGCCTAACTACCTGTCATTTAGTCAGACAACATTTAATGAACTGGCCGGTTGATTGCTTAGGCTTATTATAAAAAAAGAATAAGCTGGTTGTCTGCGACAGTTATGTCAACAAGAGCTGAAAAGATAGACTACACGGAGGAACTGCTGAATTCATTACGATCCACGGTCATCTCGTTATTCTCTGGCAATAAAGTGATTCAATATTGTGTTTAGCAACACATACGAGGAAACTTTTAGCAGCCACTTTTTAAAAGAAAATGTATTTTCTGTATTCTGAATTCGAATTCCAAAAAAGTTTTTAGCTTGTGGTAGCGGACGATACAATTAATGAGAAGATACACAGACATTCTCATTCATTCTCTTATATGTCTGTGGAGAAGATATTACGCGATAATCCAAAAAAAGCAACATTAAGTAATCCCTACATAATGCCATACGAATTGAAATAATTGAATTCATTGGTAAGTTTTAATCTAAATGAAAGAATAACAGATTCCAAGCGGCTATTATTATAAAATGGCGGGCGTCTGAGATCTGAATTCATTTTGAAGTTGGCGCGAAAATGTATTATTTTTAGTTTAAAGGCGTTTTCCGTTTTACAACAATCAAGATTGTAATACTTATTTCATCATGATTTTGTTTTACTTCAGTCACATTTTAAACTATACCTATAGATAAAGATGGATTTCGGGTTTCGTCGATTAAATGTAAGGTAAATTTTGTACATTAATTAGACATCGAAATCAAATGAAGCTTGGCAGTATTTTCTATTTATTTAAAAAATATATGCATTCCACTACGATGAGCGCTATCTGTGAACTGTCCCTTATTAAATGAAAAGGGCGAGTCGTTGTAGTTTTAAAGTACGATCAGCTTTTTGTTACTTTTTTATTTTTATTATTTAAACTTTATTGTACACCAGTATCAACATTATATAAATCTTATATATTAGGTAAAGTACAAAGGGCGGCCTTATCGCTGATATCTAGCAGGCAACCTTTAGATGGAAATATTGGTAGGAAAAGAAGTGGTAGTTGTAGGTGTACCAATTTTATAATATTTATATTATAAACATATACATTTATACAATACATACTTTAAATAAATTGTGAACAATGAAGCCGTAACTATTGACTGAATATTGCAATGAGAAATAGGCATTATTTTTATAATAATATTCGTTTGAAATACAAGCTAAACACTATTCATTCATTACAAAACAGAAAAATCATATTCACCGTAACAGGGAACAAAACTGACTGCAGGTTTCCATAGCACAGGTGTTATATACGCTTAAAATGTTCCGTTCAAATATAAATAGAGCTTTTAATAAACACAACATGGTCTCATTTAACTCAACAAGTACGTGTACTAACAAAATGGATCGTTAAAAATATATCATCATCATCATCATAATCAGCCTTTAACAGTCCACTACTGGACTAGGCCTCTCCTTTGAAAGGAGGAATTGGCCTACTATACCACGCTGGCCAAACGGGTCGGTATAGGGTTTAAAAATATATAGCTGAATAAAAATAAACCAAGCTTGGAATTTGAGCTTTTGATATTCTGCTTTACGAGCGGCAAAAATGCATAAGGCAAATACGCAGAATGACTACAGCATCTAACTCCGTATAAATAGTGCTATATTATTCGACATGAATTTTATCATTGATATCGAAAAATAAATAACTATAATCGTGAATAACCTACAATTCTTTGCCTGTGGCTTCGCCCACGTGACAACAGATCGTATAAACAGTATTCTGATATATAGCTATAAGTAGTTATTACTGCAAATGATTGTCATCAAAATTTTGATCTTTGAGGTAAAAGAGTCATAACATAGAACCATCCACACAATGTTTCATACTAATTCTAATTAAGAATGAATATTAATACTTATTCATTGATATGGTATTACAAAACATAAAGAAATGTGCCATGCTTTTTGTAAAGATTTTGCGTTGTACATATTTTTCTACCGTCGGAAGAATTTACAAGCAAACAGCCCGCATGACATTGTGTTACAAAGGAATAGTCTAATGTGGCAAACGAAAAAAAGACGCCACAAATCAAAGGACAAAAACGCAGAAAAAGGTTACGATCCGAACCAAAAAGTCCTAAAAGCCTGCAACACCTGCATCGTTCGCACTGGGGTGATCCCAACTGTTTACTTAGTTGCACCTTTGTCGTCCACACTTCTCTTCAAAGGTGTTTCTTCATTGATCATTGGTGCATAGCAACTAGGTGGACGTCAACTGCCCTTTCGGAATCCTAAACTCTCATCACTATTCTAGGTAGGTAGTTAGGCATTCAGATATAAATAACTCCTTGTAAACTGCCTAAACAAATAAAATAATAAAGTTCGTCAAAATATTCGAAATAAAACAAATATCACTAACAGCCAGTTATTAATACATACATACATAGACTCACGACTGTTTCCCCGAAGGGGTAGGCAGAGGCATAATAAACGCCCAATTTACGCCAGTGTTTTGATCCCACGTAATAGGTGGCGAGCCTATTGCCGCTTATCGGGATATTTTGTTTGCCAGAGCCTCGTCCGTTGATCGGCAGGTGCACCACTTGCAGGTGAGGTTGGCTTGGGACCCTAAGTTCTTGGTGGGAACCCTATGCACCTCTTGGTGGGAACCCTATGCACCTATATTAATTCCAAACTATTCGAAATTTAGAATACCAAAATAACTCTGTAATTAAACGTTGAATTAACCAAAGAACGTAATAACATAACTGAGCAATTAAATTCCGAACGAAAACTAAACGGAATGCGGTCTGTATAATGCCTCCAACTAATCTAAACTATTCCGATTACAATCCTAGTTAAAATTTTATTACAATTAGAAAATTACGGAAAGTAGTTATAATTATAACGTGGACGGATTTTATTATTAGCGCTAACGAGCACAAAAGCGTTTAAAAAAATTGTTCATTGATTTATATTCAACTAGCAGTCGCCTGCGGCTTCGCCCGACTAGAACTTTCAACCTCCTTTTTACCGGCAGAATGATTTTTTTAATATTTCACCCCTAAGGTGAAATGTTAAAAAATCATTCCTAGGGTTTATGAAAGGAACCCAGTTCGTTTCATTCGAGAAGATCCGGTTTGCGATATGTTAGTCAAGACATATGCTTGTTTAATGATGATGATGATAACATGTGATAATCAAATGTTATCATCGATTCTTAAGTTTAATTAATCTCGGGTTCGATCCCCTGTACCCCGGGCACACACCTCTGACTTTTCAAAGTTATGTGTGTATTAAAAATGTTAATTATCGCTCGCTAATAATGTGCCCCGTAGATGGCAATAGGCTCGCCTCCTATTACATTGGGACCTAAACATAACTGGCGAAATGTGGGTGTGTACACCTCTGCCTACCCCTTCGGGGATAAAAGCGTGAAGTCATGTTATGTTATGTTGCATCATGAATTTACCTGTTCGACCTGAGCATTATTTCAATTTTACAGAAGGGCGACGTGAAGTATCTGTAGTCCTAAGCTTTATTTAGTTCGGCGTGTGAGAGCGATTGAGACATAAGCCCACTCGTCATAATATCTGCCGTTCTCATAGTGGGAAACGGCAAAAGAATAATAACGGCCTTCCCGTTATTATTCTTATATTCTTTGTAGAAAAAAAAACCAAACAAAGAAAAAGGTGCTGACAAGGTCTACCTCTCCCAAAAGCAGGATTTTGGTAGAGGTAGGATTTCAGCACCTTTTTCTCTAATCGATTTTAATCTTTCGCGATTTGTATACATCATCATACAAAACAACCTTGGAAACAAATAGGTATTTATACCTTAAATAAGTTTAAGTGTAGGTACTCTGTTTGTCAAACCACGAGGGATGTCTGGTTAGTGTCAATGATTTTCAAGAACTACGAATTACTGCGTGCTAGTAATATGTATTGTCGCGACATATTGCTAGCCCGCAGTAATTCGTCGGAACGAAACTCGCCTGTGGGGCTCGCTATTGGGACATGAAGCTAAAATTTGGCATGTACAATTGTACATATATTATGTTCCATGGGTACCATATGGGTGCACTCAGAAGGGGTTTCCTGAAATTCTCGGTAAATCGGTTAAATTGAAATAAAATCTGCCGGCGTAGATACGGGCATCCTCTAGAAGTCTAGATACAAATTAAAATAAACCCGTAGGTATTTGCAGCTTGCCATTTAGTTTCATAACATCTATATTTGGTACTTAATTAGTGCGATTAATGCACTTTATAGTTATTTGTGTACATGTCGATGGCATTTGTTTTGTGCTTGCCTGGTCTAATTACCTAGGGAAATACTCATCATTATACTTAAATGGAAAGAATATTGAAATGGAAGTGGATTGGCCACACTCTCCGTAGGGAAAATGATAATGCTGCTGAAATCGCCTTTGAGTGGAAACCGGAGGGTAGGCGAAGACGCCGACGGCCAGTACACACGTGGAGGAGATCGGTGGACAAGGAGCTCAGGAAGGAAGAACTCAAATGGGCAGACGCTCGAAGAATCGCGCGGGACCGGCCGGCTTGGAGAAAATTTGTTGGGGCCCTATGCACCAGCGGGGTGCCATAGGACCACAACAACAACAACAACAACATACTTAAATTGCATATGTTTATAGATAGTACCGTTATGCTAATAATATTGGTAACGAGATTGTATTTGGTCAACTACCTTATTTCTTGGTTGGATCGGCAGCAGTAAACCATATGAGTTCATAATAAGAAACTATCTGCATAACATCAATATCTACAAACCCAAAAATAGCATAGCGGTAACAAAAATCCTACTAAATATTGTACACGTATTTTAAATAAGTCGACAAGCCAATTTTCCTTCTGGTATTTATTTAATGACTTAGACCCTTCGCACACAAGACTACAAAAACCTCCTATAGTAAGATTGTACTTTACGTCGCGGGTATCTTAATGCGCACAATCTGTACACATGGCATTAAAGTCGCAAGTTGTCTATCACTTTAGTCGTAATGCTACACGATTCACACGAATGTCATGATAAATAATTGCTCGGCCATCTTGAAAATCGCGACGACAGTTTGAGCAGACAGCGCCAGGCGACGGCGACACAATATCAAACTGGCGACGTGTGTCTGTGTACCTAAACTCTTAGAATTTGAATACGTTATTTGCCTATATACAATTTTGTGAGACTATAGATATTTTTGCTTTAAGAAAAACAAGTTATTGCTTTCAAAATAAGCTACGTGATAAGAATTTATTATTTCTATCGACAAGGAGATCAATAACACATCGTGTCATTACTTACCGTTTTCATTTTCATTTGCGGCTGTTTAATAAAATAGACGATATGCACCTTTGAGTGTCTATTACAGAAAATATACATAACAATTAATTATTTCGGCAACAACCCTATTGCGGTAGACGCTTTGAGACTGAAGTCGTTCAATACCAAACATTTACGTAGCCTTGTGTACGAAGGCCCTTAGGGGCTTCTCCAAGGCGACTGTAAGACGTAGATTGTTTATTTGCAACAAATGTTACTGTACAAATATAATTAACAAGAACGGTCGTTTAATTGGGTAAATATGTTATTGTACCGAAATTAAGGTTTGTTTGTTTCATTGTTATTTATTGGTGTCAGAATAAACAAAGCTCGTTTTTGTTTGAAGAACTAAAACGTATTGAATTTATGTATAAGAGCATCATTTATTTTTTCAATACTAGAATAATGTTTATCAGTAGGTTTGCACTGCGGGATTTTATTTATTTATTTAAATAAATAAGTAAAAAAATACTAGAAAATAAAATTTACGAAGAAGAAATCTTATTGTTTTTAATCTTATACGTACTTACATAGTCTGTATTTGCTTTTCTATTTCCGTAGTTACTAGGCAGAGAAAAAGGGAAACCCCCGACGGGAAAAGGGCGTGAGTACCTATACGTATGTATGTAGGTATGTAGTTACTAGGACATTTTGGTTTTGTAGTAGGTATATATTGTGGACCTGTTCAAATTAGTAATATTATTTTTATTGAAATATTAAGTGAACTAGGCTTTTACCTGATAACTGATATTAAGCGATATAATGTGATATACTCTAGCGCAGACTTACCTTAAGCGTTCATATTCACACACGTACGTCGAACATTTAAAATGTCTTAGTTCGTCAGAGTATGCCAATAAACATAATTCTCCAAAACTGTCACAACGCTACGTGTTGTAACTAGAGCAATTCAGTCCGCTCAGCAAAGTTGCCAACTCAAATAATACTGGCAGATATGGCAACACTGCATAATTCAGCCCGGTATGCGCACATGTTTATAAAGAGTTAACTCTACGAGATTTGCTTGTTTGTGCTATATCTTGGATTGTGAGGTTGGATAATTAGATATAGTGTGCATTGCAGATTGGTTTAAGGCACGGTGCAAAGGCTTAAGTAATTATTTTGTTTCAGCAAACTGCGGGTCTTGTGGGATCGATCCCGTTTTTACACGAAACATTTAAGTCAAAAATCACGGCTAATGTAATCTGTGCTATCGTCGTCATCCTAGCCATAGATGATATACTATCATTACAGAATCCTAGCCCTTACCCTGGTTGCTATTCAAGATGTTCGTCTTGAAGCCTGAGAAAGTCTGTAACCACGCCAAAATTTATTTTTGTCAACTGCGCTATATGTATAGCCTCTGAAGTTATAGCAATGAGAAAGCGGACAGCAGCAGCAGTCAATTACATAACATAACTTCACGCCTTTTATCCCTGAAGGGGTAGGGTACACACCCACATTTCACCAGTTATGTTTAGGTCCCAATGTAATAGGGGGCGAGCCTATTGCCATCTACCGGGCACAATATTAAGCGATAATTACAATAACATTTTTATACACACATAACTTCGAAAAGTCAGAACAGCACCCAATACTCATAAAAAAATCCAAAAAATATGAAATGAAAAAATGAATGAAAAGCATTTATTTTTACAATATACACACATCAGTATGACAATTTACAATTTGTGACACAGTTCTTATCCAAGAGGTATATTATAAAAATGAGGTTACCATTCAGGCTTATGTTGGTTGAGGTATAAGCCTCAAACCAACCCTGATATTAGTTGGCAACCCCAAGTGACGATCACAGAAATCAAGTCCATGTACATAATCGTCTATACAAATACCTACTCATACTTATACATACACAAAACATGCAAACATTCATAAACTTAAAATATGGAATTACATTCATTGGTATAAATTCAATTAACAATAAGGAGAAAAAAAATAAAATAAAAAAATAAGATCTTTAAATACCTATCCTGATCGTTTGGCGTAATATCTTGGCGAACCGGTTTTAAGGCAGTTTGTCGCGCATAATTGCATCCTGCTTGCGCCCACAATAGCATCTCACTCATCCGATTATGCAATTACGAGCGACACGCTCGGCATCACTCAGCCACCGTGCTGCCCGAGAACGGCCGTCGCACGACCAGAGTATACATTTTACAATAAACAGTTGAGGCCATGTGTAGGTACGAATATCTTAATAATGTGACTACGGCGGATAAACATAAAGACATGATTATTGTATTGATACGAGAACTTATCACTCAATGGAAGCAGGTATGTATTACAGTTTTGTTACCTAGATCTAGATATTTATTTTTATAACGGCAGAATTTTGTCGCCTATTATTAACACTTGGACACGATATTTTTTCTCAATATTTACATTTCTTTCAGGCTCCAGGCACAGCCAACCTTCACCAGCTCCACCCCAGCCCATCCACCAAGTCAAATGGCAAAGGCACAACAGCTATGCAACCTCGCTCCGTAAGCCACGTCTGTGTTCGTAACCGAACAGAGGAGGGCGCACATATATACGCACCTGTCACGACCGTCAGGCATGCTGCCCAGTGGTCATGAACAAAGCGTAAGTATTTCATACTGATGTTTGGTGTATAATTTATTTGTACCGATTTCCCTGGTCGCATTTTTGTTCTTGTAAAAGATGTTTTTTAAGATGAATTTTAAACTTTATTTTTGTACTCAGGGACCTTATTGGCGGAGGCAGGTCATTCCAAATGTGAGTAGCCGCATACTTATAGCACCCTCTGAAGGCTGTGGTTTTGTACCGAGGGATGGACAGCGGTCTGGCGGTGGAGCGAGTGGAGTAGCCGTAGTGATCCTGTCGCCAACTAAGTTTATTGTAAAGGTATTTAGGTTTACCCGTACTCAAAACTCCAAATAATAATGTTGCCAAATGAAGTTTACGCCGCGCTGACATTTTGAGCATCTCATTACTATTTAAATGAGGTGTGATATGATTTCTCCGGGGTATATCTAAGCAATATCGAGCACACGCATTCTGTACACGCTGTATTAGATGCTGCGTCCGGGCCAAGATACAGGGACCATATACAGTATCACAATAATTAAGTTTCGACAGCACCAAGCTATCTACAAGCCTCTTTCTCAGAGTGAGGCTGAGATAGCTTCTTACTCTGTAGAGAATTTTGAGTCTGTAGAAACAGTTTTTTACAACGCCATTGATGTGATCCTCAAAACGCAGCTCAGGGTCGATCAATAAGCCAAGGTCACGCGCAGTTTGTACTTGTTGTATTTCATCACCCATTATTTCGATCTTTGGTTTAAAAGACGATATAAAATTAATTTGATGTTTGCTCCCCATGATCATAAATTTCGATTTATGCGCGTTAAGCACCAACGAGTTACACTTGGACCACGCCGCGATTCTGTTGAGCTCCGTATTAATGGTCGCTACGGCGGTCCCAGTATTTTGCGGTTTAAATGGTAGATATACTTGCGTATCATCGGCGTACATGTGGTACAAGCAGTCTCTGAAGTTGGTTGTGATGTCGGCAGTGTATAAAACGAACAGGAGTGGCCCCAAAAGTGATCCCTGGGGAACACCCCGAGGTACCGAGCGTGGAGTCGACATCAACACTGATCCGTCACTTCTGCGTATTTCAACCTGTTGTAGCCTGCCTGTTAAATAGCTCTCAAACCATTTAATTGTATGCAACGCAAAACCGTAATACGAAAGTTTAGAAAGCAATAGTGAAATATTTATACATTCGAATGCGCGCGAAAAATCGAGCAGGGTTAGTATCGAACCCTCTCCTCGATCGCGAGCCTGGAGAATATTATCCACGACATCTGCTAAAGCTGTTGCTGTACCGCGTCCTCTTCTAAACCCAGACTGAAGGTCGGGTAGAATGCCGTTCTCTTCCAAGTAACTCATGACCTGAACATACACCACCCTCTCCAACACCTTGGACAGACAAGGAAGAATGCTTATAGGGCGAAGGTCTTTATAATTTTGCGGATTATTATTTTTGGAAATTGGTCGGATAATAGCACTCCGCCATAACCTGGGAAATGAGTACGATGTGATGGATTTATTAATGATATCTGTTATGGCGGTAAGTGATTGTGGCAATGTCAACAAAAGCATCTCTTTAGAAATATCATCTATTCCGCGCGCGTTGGTATTAATATCTTTAATTATTTTAAGAACTATTTGGCTGTTTGTGGGTTGCAATGAAAAGGTTGCTGAACTATATCGGTTAAACTCAAAAAATGAAAGTTGCGATATACTAACGTTGGGTTCCCCTGGAACATCCAAGAATGCCACATTCAAGCCCTCTGGATCTTCAAATTGCCCGACAAGTATGCCATCGTCTGTGCTTGCGGGAAGTACATGTTTTTTTAAATTGTACCATAATAATTTAGAGTTGTTTTGATTTTCATTAACGTACTTATTAAAAAATGCCTTTTTTTCATTGTATAACGCCATTGCCGTTTGGTGTTTAAGGTCTAAGTAGTATCGCTTGTGTACTTCGAGCCGGGATTGGCGATACCTACTATGGGCTTCGTTCCGTAATTTAAACATGAGTTTAATGTTGTCTGTTATCCAAGGTGTTGGTGGACCCTTAAATAATCTGGTTTTATAAGGTGCATGAATATTGAATATGGTATTTATGTAATGGTTAAAAACATCAACCATGTCGTTTACGTCACTTAGTTGACCTATTTCCCCCCATGGTATCTCATTCAGATCCATAACAAAGTACTCTGGTATTATGTCCTTAAACGGTCGGAAAGTGATATATCTTTTTACCGGCTTTTCTTTTTTAAATAAAAGTTCACATGAGACGAACGAATGATGACCGAGTTCTGGTATATGATCTACCGAGACTCCCCGGCACTGTGCGTCCGTGCAGATCACATCAATTAACGTTGCACTGTCACCAACGAAGTGTGTAGCCGTTGTTACTATTTGACTCAAATTACTATAGCTCAAAAATGCCGCGAGTTGCTTTGTTTTATAATTATTTGTATCAAGTAGGTTAACATTGAAATCTCCCAGTAATATTATGTTGTCGAACGGTGATAATGCACAAATACTATCCGAAATAGCGTCGAGAAATATGTTAACGTCCAACCATGGCGGCCGATATGCAGTGCCAATTAATAATGTTTTTGAATTGGTCTTAATCGACATCCACATTTCCTCAACTTGGTCGTGCAGCGGGTGTGACTTTATACGGATAGCCATGCCAGATTTCACGTAAAATGCGACACCCCCACCTCGGCCCTCGCGTATTGTTTCCGAGCGCGCAATATGTCGTAATCGATAGCCTGGTACGACAGGTGCTCGACCTTCCTCCCCCCTGCGCAACCATGTCTCGTTGATCGCCATGATATCAACCGAGTGGGTGTCCATCGCTATGATAAATTCGTCATGGTTCGTTGCCAGTGACCCCGCATTTAGCAGACCAAACTTGATGATTTTATTTCGCGGCATTGATAGAAGCTAATAGATTTCGAACGGTACTGGTGTAGGTACCTGGCTTCACCTCAATCGTAAAAAATAGGCAGTGTCCATTATATATATAATTGCACAACGCCACAACATACATCCTATCACACAAATACATACATATTTCATTGACAGAATTACACTTGTATACTGAACACATAAATGTAATGTGAGCCCACTCATATCCTTGACAAATCAAGATACTATTACTATGATATGCTGATATACCAATAAAATGCAATCGCATTATATTTCTCAACATAACACACGTTAAAACTTTAAACAAAACAAATAAACATCTTACACATGGCATGACACAAAGGAAAGGCGCTATAATATTTCCTACAATAAAATAGCAAGACGATGAATCCCAATACAAAAGACATGAATACCGGTTATATGCTACGATACAAATAATTACTACAGTGTATATATTATTGAATGCATGCAAGGTCTGCTTCAGTGCGTATGGTGAACGTTGACTCACCGGGCTTGCGCCGGGCAAGGATGCGACCGTTCCTAGTCCATGTATATTGCCATCCGTGTTGTTTGGCAACATCCCGCGCTCTCCGAAACAACTGCCGATTTATTTTTGTAAGCCTTTCGTTGACGTAGAATCTTGTTGTTGGCTTATTAATACCTAGTTCCGAAGTGTCCGCTCCCCGACGAACCCGCGCGCATCGAAGAAACTCGTTTCGTACATCTTGCCTCGCAAACCGCACGACGACCGCACGCGCGCGAGTCTCCACTGGTCCCGCAGCGCTCGTCGCGTTTAGATGTCTAGCGCCGACGCGGTTCACGCTGGCTACATCGTAGTCCGCCAGAGTTACGTTGAGCTTTGTTGCTATCAGCTTCACGATGTGAGACAGATTCTCATTGGTCGTTTCTGGGAGATTACTAATTTCTATGTCATTACTCAATAGCTGCTGGTCTCGCTCGTTAATCTGATTTTTCAGATGAGCAACATCCTCGGCCACTTCGGATGATATTTTTAATTGGTTCTCGAGTATACCAACTCTTTCTATAAGTTTATCCTTGTCGGCTTGCAGCTTTATTATTTCGGCGCGTAAGCTCTGAAACTCGGCTTGATAATCAGTACGCACATTTTGAAACTCAGTGCGCAGTTCCTCTTTCAGTACTCTACGCATCTCCTCGTTGATCCATCTGGACATGTTTGGACTCATGTCCTTGGTGCTGTCAAAGCTGTCATCCTTTCTAGATACCTCTTCAGACCCCTGCTGGCCACCCTCCTTCCTTTTACAATCTGGGCAAGACCAATTAGGCGCAATGTTACCGGTGAGCGATGCGGCCCCGCAAGCTCGGTGGAACGCTCCTTTGCATGTACGACATCTTGCGGCATCCTGCGGAGATAAAAACCTCGCACAAGCTACACACTTTGTTGGCGGCATATCGAACGGCACAGCGTAGCTATCGATAAAGCTCAGAAGTACCTCGGAGGATCAATAGATGGCGTTGTACTAAAAATAATGATTTTATGGAGTTTTATGGGAGTGTAGTGATGTAACAGCACTGCTATTCCGAACACAATTAATCAAGCCAACTGTACATACGTTTCAGTTACTTTTTAGTCCGTAGTCTGTTCATATGTAAATAGTCCATTCACTTTTTCTTAGTATAAGGTAGTTTTTAGTTAATTTTAGTCACAAGTCTTTTATTTTACTTTATTCTCCTTTTATACGCAACTTTAGCACTGTATAACGCTTCACAAATAGTATCACACCGATTGTCAATTTTCTGTTAATAAATTGTTCACTTAAATAACTTCTTTTATTTTTAAAACAAAAACAACTATCAAAGGTCAATGCACCAGTTTGACATCCGTGACGTCACTCCTCTGTGTAATGAAATATCAGTTCCAAAATTGTTTTATGGAAATACTTTTGAAAATTACTCTGAAAGAGAAAAAAAAAGTAAATATTTAATATACGAGGATCAGGTTGATAACCAAAGGGTTTATGGTGAATACAATTTAATGGATGGAACTTGGGAGATAAACTGCGGTGG
Organism: Euclidia mi; assembly: GCA_944739405.2. Classification (NCBI taxonomy): domain Eukaryota; kingdom Metazoa; phylum Arthropoda; class Insecta; order Lepidoptera; family Erebidae; genus Euclidia; species Euclidia mi. Next base: position 45,917,075 of record OX123202.2, read on the forward strand.
AAGATACGCCGATATGCTGCCGAAATTCAAGCTTACTTACAACTTTTATGTTAAAATTTTAATATTTACTTGACTGCTTATTAAAGAAAATAATATTGAAGGAAATTGTAAGGTCGTTTTGGCTGCCAGTTCGGCTAGTTTGAAATGAAAAAGGCGCATTGCAATTATAGTAATCAATAATAGGGATTCATCATATATCAGCCGAAAGACGTCCACTGGAGGACATAGGCCTCCCCCAAGGCTCTCCACATAGACGATCCTGAGCCACCCGTATCCATCCGCTGCCCGCGACCCCAACAAGATCATCAGTTCACCTTACGGGAGGCCTACCTCTGCTACCACGACCTGGGCGTGGCCGCCACTCCAGAACCTTTCTGCTTCAACGGCCATCGGTTCTTCTGGCTATGTGCCCTGCCCACTGCCACTTCAGCGTGACTAATTGGTAGGGATTACCAACAAATAATTAAAAAGCCTGTCTAGTGGTTACTGATGTTGACTGGTAAGCTGGAGGTAGTGGGTCCGATTCATATTCAAGACAACGCTTGTGTGTAAGTTGTCCCAGGATATAATTATATCGATATCTATACCTACTAATATATAAAGCTGAAGACTTTTGTTTATTTTTTGGTTGAAAGCACTTATTTCAGGCACTACTGGTCGATTTCAATCATTATTTTCGTGTTAGACAGCCCATTTGTCGAGGAATGCTACGATATGTGCCACGGATGCGACGTAGTAGCGATAAAATAGCTGATTTTTGCTGATCAAGTGATCAGCTAGTAAATAATATTTAACAAAACTTACTACAGCTACAGACAAATGCAATATCCTCAGTGCTAATTCTGTACCTACTCAATAAAATAAGAACACCCACCCGCTACATACATAAATCTCCGTGACGTAATCAGACATAAGTATTAAGTATGTGATATATAGTGACGTTGATGGCGCTCAATCCCTCAGTAATTGGTTATCGAGCGAAATAGTTTCTGAACAGACTTAGGAAACACGTTGATGGACTTACAGTATAGGTACCTATGTGTAATGAAATGCTTTATATCATAAAGCTAAATTGTTCAAACGAATTGGAAAATGTTTTTTTTTTATATGATAGCTACATTTAGGTTCACGCTCATCTAATTACATATACATAATATCACGCTATGTCCCTTAAGAGCTGCACGAAATAGAACGGGAGCAGGATGTTTAATATAGACGAGTTAAACGATACCTACGCATCTTTACGTTAGTTAAATTGTCTAAGATACTTAAAGAAATACTAGACAACAATTTGGGAATGACGTATTAGTATACCGACTGATAGTCAATACGCATCAAGCCACCAACTGTGGATTTACCGAAAATCCGTTGAAAGTTCTAGAAAATACAATTGTTCAAGTACTCTTTACGTCCCAAACAAACAGTGCCTACTTTGTACGAGTTGACTTCAAACGAGTGACGATATTGAAAGCTTTTTATGTCAGTGCTGACGTCATATTTGCACAGACAGATACACGCACTCACTGGCTTTAAAAGGCAACTAGTTTTAACCCAAGCTGTGTGATCAAATCTATGTAGTGAGTTCAAAACTCACAACTTATATTTGGTCTCTCGGCTGCAACTACTTAATCATACATCTCACCATATCTACGTACGTGATTATTTGGCAATGCAATCAATTCAAAGCTTACTAGTTTTATCTAATATTCAATCACGAAAACGGCTCATAAAATTTAAATGTTACACTCACACTTATGTGCAAAAGTGACTGAGACCTAGATTTAAACAGCAGATTTTTTTGAATTGACGTTTATTGCATTTTACGAATTTTAGAGAGAATAGTAGTCCTTAGACATCTTTTTTAGCAACCTACTATGACAACAACAGCTAGTAAAAGAAAAAAAACTTTATAACTATTCCTGCAAAATTATTTTCTACGGCGAAGTAGCAAAAGTCATTTCTTAAAGACTTTCGAAGAAATCTTTGATTAAACGCAACCATTCCGCTTACTTATTCAAGACTAAAGAACCGTTCGAAAACTAGTACAAAACTAAATAAAAACTGCGTTCATCGTTTTCATTTTTCGTCGAATGAAGCAAAAGTGCGCTGCTATTCAGTCTCGTCTTTAGTTAATCCCCTCAGACAGATAAAAAACTACACAGCTTAGGAATTACAGAGCAAAGCTCCGAAAAGGGCGCCGCACACAAAGACGTCTGTGTCTCTCAGTCGAGAATGAATAGTGGTTTGCTTCATTTGTGTTAGGATTTGTCCAAACTGCACTAGGCATAGGAAAAACCAACAGACTGCTACATAGAAGGTTTCAGGGTGGATGCCCACCACGCGCAGCCCGAAGTCATGTGGCTTAAACGGAAAAATAAATAATAGGCGCTTGTTTCGTGCTTCGAAGACTTATAAACATGTATTGTCTTGCCTTTCATGCAGACCTTCGTCAGGCATTTCGAGGAGTCACTCCCTAAGTAACCTTAAGTGTAGTTTGCGGCAGTCTGACGACCATCATTCTGAGGTTTTCGGCCAAAGACTCCCAGACTACATTGATGGTAATGATGAATACCTATGTCAAACAACTGTGCTCGGCTTTCCGATAAATCAGCTTGATCATAACGGACCATTAACAAAAGTAATATAGAATGGACACCTATTGCTTTCGCCCTGTTTACCTTTTATAATTTCCATTGCCTGCTGAATAAATAAAACACCTTTCAAAGGGGCCCTTCTATGACTATTACAGACGCCAAAAGCTACACAAAAGTATATAAAAGTCTGAAAATTACTTGCCATTCATGGCACCAACAAACAGTGTACAATACACCTTAACGTTTAACAAAATGGCGGCACGGGAGAAAATTTCAAAACGGTCGCGCTGACTTTTCACGTTTTAACTAAGGGATAATACAAGGTGCTTTTTTTCATGAAATTCGCGCGGGAATGGAACAAAAAAATACGAAATGAGATTCCCTCGGGATTACTTTTATATGATTTAATTTAACAGTTACTGTTTGGGTGTAATATAGCGGGCAAATTTATGATGAAATACGAAGGTATATTTTATGCACATCGTGGATATATATGTTGAATGATGACTAAGTTGTATGATGAAAGTTGGTTTATTTGTATGCGTGATGCCGATGGTTGAAGTACCTACGTGGCATTTATCATTCATCATCGCCATCATCTATTTGTATAATATATAAAATTATTTGTCCTGACTGATATTTAATCGCAGAGCCCAAGCTAATGATGCTAGAAACATGCAATTTAGACTGCGGGTTCTTTTAAGTAACTTTTATTTTCAGAATCACCTGATTTTAAAGCGAATATTTATTTTAGGTTACGACCTGTCCGTTAGAAAAAGCAGCAATACTTACTATTAGGTAAACACTTACCTAATTATTTACCAACTTACAAATAAACTCAAGCCCTACATAAACTGCTTACCTCAACCGATCGCATGTCTGAAGATAACAAATAACCGGCTCACGCATGGCAGACGTGATAGGGAATGAGGGACTGCACAATCCCCAAAGCTGTGATAAAGACTAATGTACGATGGGGAAAAGCCCCGAGATAAAAAGAGATCAGTTAACGAGACACAGCATCGCTTACTCAGTAATAGAGTGTAATAGAAACCCGCGGAACGATTTAAAAGTCGATTCTGATCGGCAATAATCGTTTTTAAATGTTGATATCTGTCGCCGCGTCTCTATGTTCGGGAATAATTGCATTCCTAATTTGAATTGCTGTCAGCCAGTTCTTTTGGCAGTTTAATGTGGGTAAGATATGAATATTACGTTATGATCTTAAATAATCTACATGTACCTTTAAAAGTTTTGTTGATTCTTTATTCAATAGGATCAATAGATTGCCTTTCATACATGTTTACGTAAATATAACGGAATATAAATCTTATTACGTATTTCAAAACATTTCTACCTATTTAGAACTCTACAGTGTTTTTAATTTTAATGCCGAATAAAATTATTAGCAAACATGTCATAATTGTATTATAGATAATTATATCTACCTGTATCTAAAGAATGTAGCAGTAAGTCGATATCTAACCTACATAACTTGATGACAATACACTGGCAAGACAAAATATCTGATTATTATTTGTTATCTTATCACTCGTGAATAGTAACATTTTTGATTCTAATCATAATTTGGTAGGTACTTACCAACTGATATCGATGTCTTTTAGTTCCTGTCTTAAGTTTTTCATATTATCTGATAAAAACAGGCATTGAAATAGTTGGAATCACTATATACATTTATTCAATGAATTTACGTTTCTTTTGTCGATACTTGAGAATAAAATTATTTTTGTGGATGTCGGAAGCCCATGTGTTATTCCGATATAAAATCAAAATGTGCATTATACATGCACATATTAAACAATTAATCCAGCTATATCCTGTGCCTAATAAATTCGGGCGTAATCAAGAAAATATATACCGTATAAGCGACCATGCAAAAGATTACGAGTTTCCTAGCCAGAGGATTACGGCCCATCTTCTAAGCTCACCTAAATAAACAGATTATTGTACTTACAATAATTTACGGACACACTTATTAACTTAAGGAACAATATTAACAGTCCTATGATTCGAAACAACAGTTGGATAACTTAGTTTGTTTAGTTTTGGTTTTGTATAGGCATGCTGTTGATCTGATTATCCTTGTTTTGGGAAGTTTAGATTGGATATATTATGGAATTGCGGTTTTGTTTATGGTGAAATAATCTGAATATTTGGCGTTACCGATAGTCTTCAGTAGCGTGCTTATTAGCTCGTAAATACATAGCACAATGGAGCACTCCCACATACAAAGTCAAAACGTAGGCAAAAGTCATACATGTTCAAAAACTCGCTAACTGCAGATTAAATTGTCTAGACAGCAGATCATTCAACAAAATGTAATCTAACCAGGCTTACGTATAAGCATACGTGTAAATGTTGACAAATATAATACCAATAATCATTTATCACTACAGGATAAAGATTAGTGATTATTAAATATGTAGGTGTTTTACGCTTATTTATCTAACATATTATATGGCAAAACTAAGTAGGATCAGTTACGCATGCGATCCCAATATGACGCAATGTACCCCCGTGGGATCTCCACCTTGTCGTGGTGGGGGGGCTCAGTAACCGTGGGTTTGAGGTACCTACACCCACGGTGAAGCTAAGCAGGATCCCGGGAGGGGACGCTCCACGTGGGCTTGGGTGAGGCCTGCGTAGGATGCGTCCCAAGGAGCGGGTGCGGGGGACAGTTCTGTCTGTCCCTAGCAGTCGGGTGCGGTCGCGGGAGGAGAGGCGTGTCGGTGTTGCGGTTTGCGCCCTATCTCCCGCGACCAAACGGGGGCGCACCACTTGTTGCGTCGCGGTTGGGCCGCAGAGGAAGAGGAGATGCGGTGTTGCGTTGCCGTCCTCCCTATCCTCTGCGGCCGCTGGGTGTTTTGGCGGCGGAGCCCAACACCTTCATCCGCCGCCAAGGGGGTTTTGTTCGGGGCCCGCCTGATCATCTGGCGGGCCAATACCCGTCGGGGGGTAGCGAGGAATGCTTCGGTGATACCCGACCCCCCGACACACGGGTACATGAGGAACATGGGTTGGTTTTAAGTCAGTAAGAGTCTGACAGTCCCCTTCGCCCTTCCCCCAGGCCGGAGGGACTCCATGAGGATGTTCCAAACCGATACTAAAAAAAATATATATATGACGCAATGTGATACAACCATTATCAGTATTATATATTACATGAAATGTCGAGCAAATTGAGCGTAGTGATAAATAAAATAATCCAGTAAATTTCTGTTTACAAAGGACAATGGCAGATCTCCATACATCAAAATGTCTGAAATTAAATTGAACCGTATAGTAATAAAAAACATATAAAAAATTTGGCGTAAGTAACAGAGTCTATAAATGATTCTATTTTCACTCAGGAAAGGTGGAAAAAGAAGATATCAGTGTTTGACTTTTTAGTTAAGAATGAACAATGTAGGGAAAAGGAAAGTTATAGTATGAAAGTTAAACAATGTAGGTAGGTACTTTTGAATGATCAAATGACATATGACAGATTAACATCAAAACGCAGAAGTATTTTGTAGCTTCTAACTGTCACAGCCAAAGACAAAAGCAGAGCTGCACATTTTAAATCCATTTTATGTGAAATTTATTTAAAAATTATTTGATTTAAACGTTGTTTTGCTTCAAAAATATTAGCTTATTGATATAATGTTGATTAAATATTAAATAACTGCATTTTAAACCAAACCAACTCTATAAGGGTCGATCGTATCGATTACTTATTTATTAATCGATACGAATATAGCACTCACATCTATTCCTGTCACACCATTGTCTATGGCAAGTATAGCAACAATCAAATATAAAGTATTCGTAATCAATTGGAATTCTTTTTATGATCATCAAATACTCCAGCTTTAACGAGACAAAGTGAAAATATTAAACATCGTAGAAAAAGAAAACAATTTGTTTTGTTCATATGAAGTTTAAGGTCGCCATAACAAACCCAGACCAAATTCTGCCATTGTTCTTTGGAGGAATGAAGACAAAAGCTCTATTAAGCTGTTTACAGTTGGTGATAGTTTGTTTTACGTTTTAGCTCCTTTGAAAACATTGTAAAAGCGGTTTTGTACTAAGTCCGACCCGAATCCGTGAAGTAGGTACTTACGTCAGACAGAATACAGGTCTAGAAATCACGCACTGAATTCTAAGAAAATCGGATGACACACGTCGAATGAAGTGCATAATGTACTACATCTGCCTCGGACCGTATTTTGGCCTTCTGCTAATATTGTATAGTGTAATATTCTGTTAGCTGTTAGTTTTCCTTATAAGAATAAAATAAAATAAAATAAATAAATAAAATAGTAACCTTTACACATAGAGTAGGTACAACGGTGATACCTACATAACTTGACACTTTGTTTAATTTTATGGCTGCCCGGTTGGCGTAGTGGTTTAAGCAGCCGCCTCGCTGGTTGACACTGCGCCGGGTGTTGTGGGTTCGATTCCCACACGAGACAACACTTTGTGTGATCATAATTATTGTCTCGAGTCTGGGTGTACATTGTGTACGTTAGTTGTGTGTTTGTAAAGTCCCCCGCGACACAGGATTTAGCCCTAATGCGGGAGTTGTCTTTTAAAAACAGAAGAGTTGTCTTTTATGAAAACAAAATTTACGATCTAGTCGCGATATCATTCAATTGTCAGTTAATTTACCTACAGGAATACGATTTATGACATAAGTAACATAACTGAGATAAGATCGAATTTTAGTGGTCTTTTAACGGTCGCGACAAGCGCACGAAAATGACCGCGCGACCCAACATTGAAAATAGACTTCAAACGGTGCTCAAAACTATTAAATTTGTCGTGTAACAGTAACGCCTAGCACTCCACTCTTATCAAAGCTTCTAAAGCTTCACGCATCACGCATCCACAAAGCCCATCTATTAAGGCGAGGATTTCCGAGCGCTCAAAGCTTTTGAGGCTCCCCTCTTCCCCAGTTCGCGAGTATAATTACGATCAATCGCGACGCGAGACGCGACGCACCTGCCGCCATATTATGTAGGTATAACACTTTCGCGCCACAGTATAGAAAATTGAAGCAGTATATCAATTGAAATATAAACTTACTTATCGAGTATAAATAATTTACAAAGTTTTTGTTTTGAATAAACCTTTATGAAATTCGAAAGTAGTTTTACAAAATTGCTTTTGTTTATAGTGACAATAGTAATCAGTAGATAATTTATGAACATTATGTTTGTTCTTAATTATAAAAAAAACTTATGATCGCTCGCAATGCGAAAGTATCGCTTGTTCGATATCAATCTTAGAGAAAAGGATTAGATTAATATAAATTAATTAATTCGTTACTACTGTCAGCAAAACAACGCCATAGAACCAATAATACACATAAAGGGTAAGATACTCATAGCTACTTTTAATCACCAATAATTACATTTTGTTATATTTATTTTAACTATGCAATCTCTAAGATACTACTCTGTCAAAAAAGTACCGGAAAAAGATCAATAATACACAAGATTTTTATTACAGGGCAATAGTTATAGCAATATATACTCATGCAAACACACGTGCATGCATAATAAAGGAGATCACCCAGCTCCATACAAATTTAGGCTATTCTAAAAGTGCCGGCCATCGATATATATGTACAAAATATATGTCAATGGTGCCGGCCAATTAAAATAAACTTATAGAATATTACGAAATAAACATTTTTTATTACTACACTAAGGTTCTAAGTGCAGTCTGTGAGATCATATTCCAGCTCAAAGAATCTATTCTGTTCCTAAAATAAATCCTAAGTAATTACTGTTATTTTTTTTGCCTAAAATAACGTGCATGTTGCAATTTAAATGGCATCAGGTAATGACAGGTAGTAAGCCAAGAGCGAAATACCTGATTGATAAGCATTACTGCCTCACAGAAAGAGACGCTGACATTCCAAGCCATCACGCACCAGACTATGGGTAGCACTCAGTTGGACAGCTTACAAGTGACGGCATAGTGCTGAATCTTATTATTTGATGCTCTTATATGGTCCTATATACGTCACCTGGTGGTTCATATGACCCATCCATTTTGGACATGGGCCTGTAGTCTATGTAACAATTGCCGCGATCAGTTTACGGCCAATTCGAAACATGACCAGTGAAAACTCCAGCGGAATAACAATTGCAGTAGGATGTACCCGATTAGAATTCTTCAATAAATAGTATATTATACCTAGGGCAAGAAATAAAGATGGGCAAAGCAAACCAAGTGAACAGGAGTGATACACGTATCCATTTGGGTTGGGCTGCTTTCGATAAACTGGCATTTCCTTTTACGAAGCAACAAAAAGCAAGAATATTCAACCAGTGAGTCCTGCCAGTGCTCACCTACGGAGCCGAAACTTGGGTTACTACAGAGGCAGCGCTACAGAAACTTGAAGTTGTTCAAAGAACAATGGAGAGAAAACTGGCAGGAGTGACACTCAGAGACAGAAAGAAGAATAAATAGCTCCGAAAAGAAAGTCTAGTACCAGATGTTGCCAAAAGAGTAGCGGCCGGACATGTAGCCAGAAATCCCGAAACATGGTGCAAGCAAATATTAAAATGGCAACCATGGGATTGTAAATGACTAGCTGGAATGGCAAATGAGATGGAAAGAAAACATCATAAAGATAGCAGGCAGTAATTGGTTGAAGACTGCCCAAAACAGAACGGAAAGGAATTTGTTGTAGAGGTCTACACCAAAATGGTCGGAAAAGGCTTAAGATGGTGATGTTCACGGCGCTGGGATGCATGAGCGGGGCATTCCGCCAACATTTGTAGCGCCGTTTCTTGGACAGGGTTGCGGCTGCTGTCACTATAGTGATATCCAGGTGTTTCCAACTGGCCTTTTCTCTACAAGAACCAGCCGAAACATTGGAAAGTGAGAACGTCGCGACGCAACATCTCTTCAATCACATGGTGCCATGCCTGTACATCATGCAAGACATCTGTACCTGACCGGTCATAGACATTCCTACTAAAGGTTTAGACGATATTTTTATATTTGGTCAGGAGTATTTAAAAATATGTTTTTTACTTTTTTAATGAGTCCACTGCATTTTAAGGCTCACGTATTTCACGCTAGGCCGAAAACGTATAGTTGACTACCGTTACACCTCTTTGATTTAACACTTTTGTCAAAACAAAAATGCTCTACGGTACTTTGAGACATACATTCAAACCTAAATATTGTCTCAGAGAATACGCTTGTATCCTAAAATGTAATTAGCGATTGATTCGTTCCTTTATTAGATGTTAAACTGAAATACCTGATTTTTCTTCAAAAAACAATCAGCAATATTACTAATTACGGCTTTTTAAAAAACTTTTTGAATTTGACACGAAAACGCTGTAAACCATCATAGCGGTTGAGTGATATCACAAAGTACCTACAAAACAAAACAATCCGTGAATGAAGTCTGGTCTGATGCACCCACTTTTATTTTGTTATATTCGATTTGACAGTTTGAAACTTTTACTTTTTAGTTGTATTTACTACTAAAACGTCAACAACATGAATGGTGGACGTACTGTTTGACGTAATGCTCTCTGATTGGTGTTCACAGTCACAAGAATAAGTAAAAACATTATTTTTTAGTTTTAGAATCCTAAAAATTACATTAATCTTTATCCTTTTTATAATAAATAATAAACTTTATTGACATCTTAAATCATAATGGATCTATAGATACTACAATCAAACCGATTTATTCTTAGTGGACACAAGCCTATTGACTTAGAAGTTTGGTGTAATAGTTAAAATGTTTACAACAGTGTGTTCTATTAAAATAACACAATTTATTGATTGGCCGGCAAAATAAAAATTAGCCCTATTTGGGTGATCTCCTTTAGGCGCTGCCATCGGCAAGTTGTAGTGAAAAAAGTTAAAATTTTACATACATACACACGTACGAAATGATACTCCTACACCCACAACGCTTATTTTCCGCCAACCAATAATAAACTCTAGTTTTCGTTATTATTTGTCGCTCAAATTGATATACTTACCTACCGAACACCTTACCTACCTTTCTAAGCTGTGACACCAGTGCATACTTCCTCGGCGTGATAAATAATTACTATAATATTATTAGGTGTCCATTGTTCCGTGTTTGGTAATAGTGTGGAAATCAATGATATTATTGGTGGAAATAGTCAATAGAATTATTGAATAGACGGAAATTCATTTTTTTTTGTTTTTGATCGCGCTAGTCTTAGGAACTAGCAGGTCAATTTCTAAGATTTATTTGCTTGTCTAGCCCATTTGTTGAGGAAGGTTATACCAAATAACATCACGCTACTACCCACGAGGGTGGGGCAGTAACCATAAATACCACTAAGTAGGTAACTGCGGATATTTGTATTTATTTAGGTAGGTAGGTACCTATAAAATTCGCTTGTATAGCTTTTAGGTACATCTCACATTTTATTTCTGTATATAGGTACACAGAATAAAAGTGTGAATTATTGTATTAGGTAGGTACCCAATACAACAATAATACTATAAATCATCCACAATATACAACAAATCAATATTTTTCTAAATTACTGTTACCTAACTATGCTGTTGTTATCAAGTCGTTATCTTGTCCAATAATCAAAACGATATTTTTAAAACTATACTTCTTACTTATATACACTATTATTACTTACTAAAAATGTACAATACCTATTTACAAACTAAACCTAGATGTAATATATTTATCAATAAGTGATGATGACATTCGTAACTGACGATAAAATAATTCGTAATCCTGCGGTGCGCTCTGCAAACTAGCGATACGTCCTGTCTCCATTACATCCCGGCTCCCGCTCGGGACTGAACGACGCCGGAGAGAGCGCGTCGGCAGTAGGAAATTACGTATTTTCGGTATTATATTTTTGTATATATTAAAATTCATAATGTGATTGCCGAAAACCATCCGCTTTTACATGACCTTTCTTTTGGTATACTTTTGAAAATTCTAATCCCAATACAACTCAAATGAAACGGGCAAAGTTGTTTAAACAGACCTATATTCGCGATTATTTTCTATCGTATCAAATGACAGTAATCGTGTTTCGAATGGCCGAAATATAAAGATCTAAGGCTGTAGAATTACATATATTTTTTTCCGAATTTAAATCTCTGTTATTTACAAATAAAACGCGTTTGGCCACGCCAGATAACACTGTATTTTGGGAAATCCTCGCCTTAAAATCCGTTCAATCCTTCTTGTGTAAATAGTAGGATATAAGGACGAATAAGGGCATAGCACAAGCTCACTTTAGTAGCTAACAATAAAAGTAATTCTACTTCTGAGGCCCAATTCTCCTCATCATATTTGTACAAAATGCAGTTTCGATCTAATGTCGGTGTCAAACTCATGTCACTAATGGTATTCTCATAAATTAACTGATATTTTAATGTTATTGGAATGTTATCGTGACTAGAGCGTAAATTGAACAATTTGTCAACGTCGAACTATAAGAAGTCAAATTATACGATAATGACCTTATGACATTAAATTAGCAGAATACCGATTCGTCAATTCAAAGTCTAATGTCATTTCGTTCAAAATATAGTTTCCATGTCACATAAAATAAGAGAATTGGCATTCTGTTTAATGAAATCTGAAAGCGGAATACAATAACATTAATTCTACTTTACAATAATAATTATATTCTAACACAATAACACGAAACACTGGCAATACTTTTTTATCTGTATATATAAAATCCTTGCGTTACTGACTGACTGACAGACAAGCTACAGCCAAAACTATTAGGCGTAGGAAGCTGAAATTTGGCATGTATGTTCCTTGGGGACCGTAGGGGTGCACTAAGACGGGATTTCTCGAAATTCCCACGGGAACAGGCAGAAACAGTTAAATTTAAAAAATGTGCGGGCGTAGCTGCGGGCGTCATCTATACTAATATAATAAAGCGGAAGAGTTTGTTTGTTTGTTTGTTTGTTTGAACGCGCTAATCTCAGGAACTACCGGTCGGATCTGAAAAATTCTTTTTGTATACGATAGCCCAGTTATTCCGGAAGGCTATAGGCTATATAACATAACGCTTCGACCCTTTGGGGCCAGGCAAAAGGCTAAAAAGGCTAAAACATAATGTCGGCTAATCTCAGGAACTAGCAGTCGGATTTTAAAAATTGTTTTTGCCAATGATAGCCCAATTATTCCGAAAGGCTATAGGCTATATAAAATTACGCCACAACTTTTAGGGGCCAGAAAAAAAAATTGTCAAACGAGAAGGGGGAGGGTTGGGTCAAAGGCACAAAAAGGCTAAACGAATAGGATACAATCTATTATGGGTATAGTTTTCGAGATTTTCGGGACGCTGATTAATAATATGAAATTTATTTAGTGATCCAAGATGGCGGACGGGAAATCAAAGATGGCGGATGAGAAAATTTTAAATATCAATATGAGTATCGCCTTCGATATTTTAGGGGCTGGAGAATCGAAATACAACATTTATTACGTGATCAAAGATGGCGGATGGGCAGTCAAAGATGGCGGATTGGAAAATAAAAAAAAATATATTGGTATCGTCTCCGATGTTTAAAGGGATGGGGAATCCTAATACAACATCTATTTCGTGATTCAAGATGGCGGATGGGAAATCAAAAATGGCGGATGGGAAAAATTTAAAAAATCAATATGGGTATCGTCTCTAATGATTTAAGGGATGGTGAATCCAAATACAACATCTATTTCGTGATCAAAGATGGCGGATAGGAAATCAAAGATGGCGGACGGGATTTTTTTTTAAAGTCGATATGGGTATCGTCGCCGATATTTAAAGGCATGGGGAATCCAAATCCGACATCTATTTCGTGATCAAAGATGGCGGATGAGAAATCAAAGATGGCGGATGAGAAAGTTTTAAAAAATCAATATCGTCTCCGATGTTTTAAGGGATGGCGAATCTAAATACAACATCTATTTCGTGATCAAAGATGGCGGATAGGAAATCAAATATGGCGGACGGGATGTTTTTAAAGTCGATATGGGTATCGTCTCCGATATTTTAAGGAATGGGGAATTCAAAAACACCATCTATTTCGTGATAAAAGAATGGTTAGAACAAAGAAGTATAATAATTAACGTATTTTACAGGAGGTCATTTTTCAAATGGGGAAAAACGCCGGTACGTGCGTGGCAACACTAATGACGTCATTGGGTAAGTAGGGAGCGATATTCCGGTGACGTACTTACTGAGTTTTAAGGCTGCCTTACAATGCAGATTGTGATCAGGGACTCTATTATTAGATTATTTATGGAAATTAAATTGGATAAATCGTTTGCTTAAATGAAATTATGATAATCTGTAGAATATGAAAATAAGAATTGATTTCTGGTGAAATATGAACGTCCATTATAATTTTTTCGTGAGTGCTGCCATATTTTTCACTTGTTTGTTACTTTGTTTTCCGTTTCTCTCTTGAGTATAAGTTCTGTTTTTCGTTACCACGCCAGCCTTATATTTCTTTATCTCCTAATCTTAACGCTCTGATCTCCAATATCATAGCAATGAGATTCACGAAAGTCTTACAAATCTAAGGGCCTACACTTGTATTTTCTATTTGAAGTTTTGAATTGTCGGCCAGTTTACTATACGGAACGAAAGTACCTAGAGATTTGTTTCGATCTTCAACTCAGTTACTCACCGAACGAAAAAGAAAAACTAAAAGATTAACTAGAGTTTCAGGTTCTTTTGATAGTCCTACTATCAGAATCTAGATACAAAATTTGTTTCTGACATTTTTATAAGTAATAGTCTAGTCCCTAATTGAAATACGTACATTAGAGTTGAATTTGTATTTGAAAGAGCAACAGCATAGATTTTGCTACTCCATGCAATATTATAAGTGTGAAAGTGTGTTTGTTTGTTAAAAGGACATATGATTCTGCATGTGGAGATAGTAAGGTGGCTAGATAGTGACAGACTACTTTTTACCACAGTTCTCGACAGCCACGTGGACGGATCCGCTGGCGAAGTCTTTTAATATCTATTTTGTTACTAGATAAAAGGAAAAGAGGCGCAGAAAAGTGTAATCAAATTCAATATAAACGCTAGACTAAACACACATGAAGATATTGTTTTCTTTATAGTTGCTGCCTTGTAATAAATAAAGGACCTTATTCTCTGTTTGAAATAGAAATATTGTCTATGATAAGTTAAATCGATTCAGTTTAGTAACATGTTATTTTGTCTATTGTAATTTTTTGACTATGGTCACACTATGAACTGTCAAATCATTCTCATTCTTGCTTCCGGAAAATTCCTTGGGTCCACGCCGTATCTTGTTTGTCGCGTGATTTGTAGAATTGAAGTAAATTTCTTCTTCGTCTTGAAAATTCTTGAATCTGCCGCTTTTGTTCACCATCGGCAATGGTTGTAATAAATTTGTGAAATATTGAACATTTGTAAAATTGTGTGTCGACGTCCACGTGCCTCATGTCCAGAAGACATCAGTTTGGAGGAATAGCTAAGTAGATAATTCATTTACCAGCTAATATTGGCCAATTTTAGTTCTATGTGTGTGTCTTATTTAGTTCAAGCCTGACATCACCAAGATACCAGGTAAGTTGTACTTATAAATTGTCATCACTGTGAAACACAGTACATGTGCCAGAGATTTGCCTTTCTTACACGGACTGGATAAATACAATCACGCTTCCATTGCCCTCTGCTAACAAATTCCAGTCCTTCTAGGCAGATTCTGTTCATTCTCTTTAATATTATACATTTCTGACAATAAAATACCAGACTTTACTTAGAAACATCAGACATAAAGGACGTTCAAAACTTTTACGTTTAAACTTAAAACTACCACCTGTATATGACCATGTTCTAGCAAATAAACTCATCTAATCTTATCGTATCTTATCTTCAAACGAAATGCAGTTTTTCATCCATTATTGCTCTTTATTTTATTTCGTGCAAGAATGAAAAATATTCTATTTTAATTCCTTTGATTTTTATTGACTTTCGCCTTTAGTTCTAGAGGGCAATAACCAGGATTGCTAAGCTAGAGGACGTGGGTTCGATCCTGGTGGGATCATGTTGCTGCCGCCATCATAGATGTCGACGAACACCGCGGTTGTTTCTGCGCGCTGCCTGACCAAAACTCATATTTTGGGTTCCCACTGTAAACAAAAATAGTGGTCGCGAGTTCAATTCCTACCCACGACACGATGATTTTTTTCTATGCTTGTGTGTCTTTATAGACTCACGCCTGTATCCCCGAAGGGGTAGGCAGAGGTGTAATATTACACCCATATTTCGCCATGAATTTTTAGGTCCCACGTAATAGGGGGCGAGCCTATTGCTGTACCGGGCACATTACCAGACTCCGTGCTGCTATTGAGAATTTCCTAACGGACACGGACCCGAGACCTCCCAATCCCACGCGCACATTTATGCCGCGAGACGAACGAGGCAGTCTGTGTGTTATTATTTATATAATTATGTATAGTTAATGTATGCATTTAAGGATAGCTGTGTTAATTTTGAGTTCGGATGGCCATATGTGTGTTGCACCAAGTTAATATGATTCATCAATTGAAATGACTTCAGTGCAATTTACCCATTGAATAATTGATATCGGCGATTGAAAGGCGATCGTTTCCGACATGGAATTTGGTATAACTCACAAAGTTCTCTGTAGAAAGCAGTATTATAAACTGTTACGGCAATTTCCATCGCAGCGTCGATTTGATTTTAACTATTAAGTAAATACTAGGGAGTGACTTGCCCCGGCGTGGGACGGGTAGTTAATAATGTAATTAGGGTCCACAAAATCTTTACTAATCTAACGCAATTAACCAAACGAATATTCGTTTGTAGTTAATTTATCGCAAACAGACAGACATGGCGAAGAACTTTTATAAATCAAAAAAAGAAAAGAAATAAACAAAAAACATTTATTAACTAAGAGTAAATACAATTTTTGTTCATATCCAGTGGCCCCACACTAGGCAAGCCTGTCCTGTGGGTGCCTAGTACTATTGCCTAAACCTAAATTTTAAATTAGTAATAATATAGAGAAGGGTAAAGGTAAACTTCTTAACTAATCCTATAGACTATTTATGTGTGTAAATCAGGATGTAGTAATAATACTTAAATATATATGTATATATTTATATGTAAATTAAAATTATTAAAATAATTATGTAGTTCCTGACTAATTTTTACTATAGAATAAATCTGTATGTTTCAGGGGTTAGCAGAGGTGTTTTGAACCCATATTTGTTGTTGGGTATGTTAAAGGTCCGGTTACTGCCTTCTGGTGTTGCGTAACATCATCGAAACATTCTTCGTATGTTTTAAGTTCCCATCACACAGGGAGGATTTATTTCTAGTGCGGGAGTTAAAGTTTTAAAACTAGAAATAAGCCCCTCGCTTGTTAAATTATTCTGTAATGGATCAGTAATATTATTTTTTAACTTTGAAAAATCGATCTGTTTTAGGTACTTAGCAGTAAGATAAAAGTAGAATGAGTCTTCTGAAAGTAAAGAAAGCTTTTTAATGTTGTTGTCATGAACCTATTGCGTCATCAACGTTAGAAGACTTGAAACTACTGCGAAGCAAGAAATGTTGAGATAGATAAGCAAAAAACGGTTTTTCGTCAAAAGAATTGGAATCCTGTCAGTGTTAAACATTGATTACATGATTCAAGAATACCTTACCCCACAAAGAGTTGAGAATATTTACACATTACATCACCATACCCAAAAAGGTAGCGCGACACTCAAACGGTTCATTAGAGGTCCAAACAAAACATTTTACTTTTACAAACAATTGATTTCCTGTTTGAAAACCTGACAGGACAGAAATGATATTATAACAGTCGCCGAAAGGGTCGGAAATCTCGTATGAAAAGGTCCAACCCGTTCTACGTCAAGGGTTTGGATTCAGGAGCTTATAATTTAGGGACTCTTCACATGACCATGATTTATTCGCTGTCGATGTGACGGTAAAAGCCAGTGCCTGGAAAAGGCATTTAGTACATAACAAAATATGCATAAGATGGCTTGTCAACGTCAACCTAAGCGTAAAATTTAACGAGACTTGTAACATTATTTTTGTTTTACATCTTGTAACCTTTCTTAATTTTCTTGCTTGTGAGTAATTTGGATGCACGCAAGCCACTTGTTATGTATTTCACATTGTATTTTAGAACAAACGTCAGAAAACACGACTGATCCGCAGCGACGCCATGGCAAAGAGCTCAGATATTTACATAGAGGCGCATTTCCTATGGGCGCTTTGAAGACAAACTTTCTACATAACAACATAATATACCTTCACACCTTTTATCCTCGAAGGGGTAGGCAGAGGTGTTTTCTGTGACCCAAATTGCCGCTTGTGTGACCCAAATTGCCGCTTGGCATCGTGGCAGTCGCGCTGTGACAGCTGTCTCTAAGAGAGCAAGAGAGACGAACGTTCCTTCTGTGTATCTTAACTACGAGAGCAAGAGAGACGGAGAACGACGCCAGCGCCGCCAACGGCGCCAACTACGAACTAAACTGCAGACAGTCCCTACTAGGAATTGGCACACGAAAACCTTAAGAGATGCGCTTCTATGTAAATCTGTATTCATTTGCCATGGTTAAATTTATTTATTTATTTATAGACTCACGCCTGTATCCCCGAAGGGGTAGGCAGAGGTGTAATATTACACCCACATTTCGCCATATTTTTTTAGGTCCCACGTAATAGGGGGCGAGCCTATTGCCGTACCGGGCACATTCCAGACTCCGTGCTGCTACTGAGAATTTCGTAACGGAAAAACCCAATAACACTTTGCCCGACCCGGGAACCCAACCCGAGACCTCCCAATCCCACGCGCACATTTATGCCGCGATACCAACGAGGCAGTCCCATGGTTAAATCGATGACGAAGAAGTCATCTGGCATAATACCTATCTAACAAGAACCCGTAAGGATGAACGGACAATCTTGTTGGGATTGCAAGAAGCAGTTGGATATAGGCGCCTTAAGATCGGTCTGTTTGCAGAGCCTTTCTTTAGCAGTGTACATATCTTTAGTCTAAGATGATGATAGAATACCTGACTTAATTCACCGTTTAGTACTCTCAAAGTGTATGCGACAGTTTCGCTGCGTTTTACTTACGTAGAAGGCGCGTTATCGCAGTGGTTATGTGAACACTCTTTGCTAGGGTTGCATGCCCATTTATCAATGAGAGTAGATGATCATTTTCTATCGGCATCGTTTTAAGCCACAAAATATATCGCTCAACGTTATTGAGTTGGGATGGAATTTGTGTTTGGTATTTGAAGCAACTTGATCAGAAATATCACGTACCTACAATAAGGGATTATTAAAAATTACTTGCGTATTTTTTGAGTACTGTACGTCGTATTTTTTGTGTGTACTTGGAAGTGTCTAGACAGATAAACCCAAATATTTCCTTTTGTTCGATTTTGGGCATCCAGCTTACAGAATCGTGGGACCACCAAGATAAATTTGAAATTATCAACTGACCTAGCTCGTCAAAGTAAATTAAAACACAAGTGAAATGTTAAAAGTTTCAAATCTTGATCGTGCATAAAGTTGTACGTGATAATATTAACAACACAGCTAAAAAAATAAAACACCGAAAAAAATATACGGTACAAATAAACAAAATACAAACGTATTTAATTGAAGGGTATGAAAATAAAAATAGCACATGTAAACTTAACGGTGTGTAACACGGACCGAGGCTGGGGTTAGGGCCGATGCACATCAGATGCTGGTTGCGAGAAGCCTTGCTAAGCGACAAAATAGTAATACGAGAAACATATTTTTACTGCCTCCGTGGTCTATTGGATAGCGTATGCGACTGCTGATCTGGGGTTTTCCGAATTCTCAATCAGTAGCAGCATGGAGTCTGGTGATGTGCCCGGCAACGGCAATAGGCTCGCCCCCTATTATGTGACACCTAAAAATTCATAGCGAAAGGTGGGTGTAATATTACGCCTCTGCCTACTCTTTCGGAGATACAGACGTGAGTCTATAAAAAAATAATATAATATAATATTTTTTTTCGAAAATAACGGAGCGGATTATGATATTTGGAATAGTTTAAGTTTATAAGGAGAAGGATAACATGGATGATGTAAACTATGTTGTATAAATGTAAATGTATGTTTATCTTAGTAGAGAGCATTAGGGGAGACCTATGTCTAGCAGTGGACGTTTCTATGAAGATGATGAGTAGAGAAAAATATTTTTACCACAACACTGATATAGCCATGCGACTTTAGATTTCTATAACACACAATCGAGACCTATATAATATAAAGTAACGACTCCCATTAAACCTGAATGAAAGTTGGAACATAAATTATGTCGAGATAATCTGATGAAGAAAAATATTAAAACATCTCGGACACGCACTTTTCCATGTTTCAGTTTATTTTACTTCCCTATGACCGGCATTTTGTTGTTATTAAATCAGAAAATCATAGGCCGGTGACACTATGAGATGTGACTGAAACCTCTGTTTGAAACTGTTTACCATGAATCTAAATGTTTATCGTTTCATGTAAAAACATAAATATAGCTTTGCGCGACAATATCGCTTCAGTTCGCATCGTCGTGATGTGTACCGAGCCTTATCGCAAACCGGACCGAATTAAATCCGGATTCTGCAACATTAAACCCAAAATATTTTTCATATTTATTTTGAAACGTGATGAGCTTTCGTAATGAGATGATAGTCGTAAGGCCGGTCCTTTAGTGTTTCAGTAATTATTATGTAAATCATGCCCACAATGGATAACCCGGGTTTTTTATTTGCGAAAAGTGGGTACTTCTACTATGGGACTCGTGTACTAATTAAGGTTTGCCTTTTAAAAATAAAGAGCGTACTGTTATTAATGATCGTTGCGTACATTTATTGAATAGGTTTGATGGGTATCTTAAGAGGATTAAGTTTCTTCGAGATAAAAATATTTAATTCCCAAATAGGAAAACTGGGGAGTACATGCAGATGGCCGAAAGCGCCTTATTACAAAACAAGGTCTAAATATAATACCTGGTTTAGACCTTGATGGAGAATGTTTAAAAAGACTTTTTGACGAAATTAGTTATTTATTTTTATTCGTCATTTATTCTAACGCATTTGAGTGACAATAGTTTTCCAAAAATGTGTCTATAGTGCATGTATAATCAATTTTACGCAGGGAAGTTTAGTACTAAACCTTGATTTAGGTTAAGTCCATCTTTTGTAATAAGGCGACAAACTGACAGAGTCTATTTTGTACTTATCTTTACAAAATAGACTCTGTCAGTCGCTACCTCTTTAGCCATAAAGACAGCAATGGAAGAATGCTTGGCTCTTCAGCCTTCTCATGTCTATGTCAATCCTAAGAGCGTGGTAACATAAGGTCTGTTCTTTCACGTATAACTAACTTTGTTTTGCTTCCACTGAAAGCATACAGTTAAACTGTCGTTGCGACACAAGAACTAAAGGTACATCATCATCATCAGCCTGTATCAGTCCACTGCTGGACGTAGGTCTCTCCTATGGCGCGCCAATCAGCTCTATCTTCAGCTTTCCTCTTCCAGTCCCTGCCCGCTGCCCTACGAATATCATCGCCCCACCTAGCTACAGGTACATAACACCCGAACTGTCTTGAACATAACGCACAAAAATTGGAAACATTTTCTTTCATGTTCACTATATCAACATTATAATATTCATTGGCCCAACAAGCGTACACAACCCCAGAATCAAATCTGGACTCGCAAAGCGCACGACGGCGGGTCCTTTATACAATTTACCCCATTCACTGTACCGGAAATATTCAACTGCTCGTATCACAAATTCACAAACTCGGTAGAATTAAAGGGCCTAGATATATACGCTACTCATAGCGGTGGCAACTTGTGCATTTACGTGACTACATTTTGCATTTACCCTAGGAATAGTTCCTAGGTATGCGTGGGAAACCATTGTGACGCAGGGGCTTTTACATTAAAATAAACGGATACAATAAAAATGGCACTGACCAACGGGTGAGACCCCATATGCCCCTCAAAATTCGCACCTTCTGGATCTCGTCTAATTTGGGAAACAAAACAGTTAGGTAATCATTGTGTCATAATTAAAGTCTCTATGATTCACATTCTGGAGACTTCTATCGGATGCCAGCATCAATCTTGCATTAATTTCGATATTACATTGCGTCTTAAAGCATAACATAAGCTGATGGTTGCTGAACTAAATGAGTAACAAAATCGTCACCTGATCTCTCTTTGTGTGTGGGTGTATTTGGACTGAGTCGTTGGCCGCTGAATGTCCTGACTATGAGCGACTATGAGCGCAAAAAAATTTCATCCTGAAGACATCATGTCAGCGATTAGGACAAATTTACATCACATACATAAATAAAAGAAAATGCGGCCTGTTGTATTCAGATGCGACCATTAGCTTTCATAAAGGTTATAAATCGTCCGCCTCTAATGCTAACTGTAGCTCATGTGCATTGCCCCTTTAGCATCGTAAATGCTACGTGTATAAAAGCGAATATGTAAAGGCAAATATTGGCTTTTTGGTCAAGTGCTTACCACCTACTCATGCTACGGTTTTCAGTTTTTGAACCGAAAATACCGATTTTTAATCTGCTTTACGAAGTAAGCTTGTTCGACAGTTGTAATACGATTATATAAATCTACGAACAAAGGACGTTTGATGAAACAAGCGTATTTGTGGATGTTTAAGCCTTCGCTGGGAAATATATTTTCAAAGCTTATATAAAGCTTAGGTGCATTGGGTTCCCACCAAGAACTTAGGGTCCCAAGCCAACCTCACCTGCAAGTGATGCACCTGCCGATCAACGGACGAGGCTCTGGCAAACAAAATATCCCGATAAGCGGCAATAGGCTCGCCACCTATTACGTGGGATCAAAACACTGGCGAAAAGTGGTCGTTTAATATGCCTCTGCCTACCCCTTCGGGGAAACAGGCGTGAGTCTATGTATGTATGTATGTATATAAAGCTTAACAATTAACAATTTAATTGTTAATTATCGCTTGATAAACGGTGAAGGAAAACATCGTGAGGAAACCTGCATGTCTAAGAGTTCTCTATAATGTTCTCGAAAGACGTGAAGTCTGCCAACCTGCACTAGGCCAGCGAGGTGGACTATAGCCTTACCCTTCTTATAATGGGAAGCAGTCGGACAGTATAAAAGCAACGGTCGCCCAGCAGTGGGACAGTATAAAAGGCTGATAATGATAAACCTTAAATTGACGAGTATTTCATAAGGTTTTAACTGACTGTACAGATGAAGTTTTATTTCAAATGACCTGCTTTCTACAGTCGTTCCATTAAATAATATTTTCGTCGGAATCTGCAAGGTCTAAAAAGCTTTTTGGACCTAAGCAATTTGGAGGGACGAAATTTCCCATAAATATATTTCTATGGCTAAAACCTGAGAGCGACAGGTTATACGTCATGCGTCATGACTTGTGACGTCACTTACTCTCAGGAAAGGGTAGAAAAGGGCTAAAGTGTTACCGATACTTTTATAATAAAACCAGTTCTCTATAAGGTCAGTAAATCTACAAAGGGAGTTTTAGTTCGAAAGATAGACGAGGATTTTATGTACGATATTTTCGATACCCTTTCGATATTTTCGCGTGGGCCCGAATTTTCTTTTTGTTTTATAAGTTTTGGCGACAAGCGAACAAGAGGTAGCTTTGGCAGTTACATATACACAAGTTTGGTATTTTAAAACTGCAGAGGCTTGTCTAGGAAATACATCAAAACCGTTCCCTACTAGGTCTATCAGAATTTCTTCTAGACAGATACAAATATCCGCTCGAGACACTGCTGCTTAGAGGCTCGTTTGATGTCAGACACTAAATTATTTTGTATTTAATACTAACTTCTTTCATAGACACTTCTAACTGGTCACTTGAAGCATACATACAGTATGTTTAGTTTGAGGATTCAATTAAAACTATGGAAGTTGGGAATTTTATGCCATCTCCACATTTGTTTGGTATCTTTACATATTTTAATGTTGATTATATTCCAATAAATATTTGAAAATGCCTACTTTAGCTCCCTTTGACAATAGCACTTTGCAATAGAGGATGCAGAAGACGTTGATGACAAAAGCCTTTATCCAACACAGTCAGTATTCATCTACGTCTATTCCTTGGTTGGCATTCACTTCATAGAGGTGAACACGTCGGATTCACAAAATAGATCTTCTGGCCTCCTCACGAAGTCATGTAAGCGATATTGAAAATACGTAGGTATGAATTATGTTTTATTGAAGTACTTGTGTCAATGACTTCGATTTTTTATTCGTAGCCAATGTATTTAACTTGTGAAACTTAATTATCGGTTCAGCATAAACCCGTGTCTCGCGACTCCTCTGGAGGAGACAGGATACTTGAGTAGGTATTCAAAATTTTATCTTTAATACTATTTTGATACTGGTACGGAAGTATTAATGTTTATGTTCGCTCAACTCTATGAACCAAATAATATAACATAATGATAATAGAAAAATACTCGTATACATTTTTGTTAATAATCATAACATCGTTCTAGTACTGACTTTCCCACAACAGTAAGTCGACGTTTATTTGCCAGCAAAAGCTGATATATCAATGTATAAGTTTATCATACAGAGCGTAGCGCTCATAGTGAGACTTGGCTTGTCGTTCGTAACAGATCGGCAAAGTTAAGCAACGCTTGCACAGGTCGCCACGTGGATGGGTGACCGTGTGTGGCATTCACATCTGAGCGCTATCTCGGCACGTAAAGCTGCCAGTCCCGGTTCTTGTCTAAGGATAAGGATCGTTAGGCCATGTCGGAGGCCTTCGGGCGGTCTGAAAACTCCGACACCAGAGTTGGCCAGACACTCACACGAAAAACAAAAAAGCAATCATACAGAGCAACTCATAATAGAATATTAGGTAAATTCTCATCACAGTATAACCAATAGACTTCCAAAGTATACCTGTAAAATATGTAGTCTTCAGTCTTGGGATTGAAATCAATGAGGTCAGTCTTCCCAACGTGGAGATACAGTAATATTATTGTATTATTGTTCAATGCTCAGTTCAGTGATCAGACGTAGACTCAATCTAATAGAAAGTTGATTTTGTGAAGATATCCAACTTTAGGACATCAATTTATATGTACAATATGTAGGTACTATGTACGTTTTGTGTGTATTCGGTTTCGATAGAAATAATATGATAACTTATCTACTTTTTAATGTATTTGCGCTTCACATAAAGTAATAAGGTAACCACAGCGTTCCTTATATTGAAAGTGGAGCCAGGCAAACAAGAAAGATTAATTAGGTAAGAGTCGAAAAGCTAAAAACTAAGCCTTTCCAGGGTTTCGTCTCCTGCCTTTGAGCACCATCATCAGACCAGCTCAGTGGTACCATATTATCATTATCACTTTACCTATATCTATGATTACCAATTTTCATGAAGAGACAACAAAAGTATTAATGGACAAAATTCATCTTTTAAAATTTTATTACATAGGGCACCCCAATAGAAGCGTGTTAATGCATCCAAGTGTTAATATAATATATTCTCAAGTTAATCAAGTCGGTACACAACATAAAAAAAAGGAACATAAATAGGAAGCAAATGCTCGTCTAAACAAGAAATACTATCTCGACACATCTACCGATCGTAAATAAATGGAGAACGAGCCGACCCCAATATTTCAGGTACACGTCGAAACATTTCGAACCATTGTACCTCACACTTTGATCAACTAACTACCTTCTCCAATTGGGCCTAATGTTGATATCCGAATCCGATGAACGATAAATTGGTTATTATTGTAAGTTATGCGTAAAAGGACGGGTGACGGGACAGGGAAAGGTGATGTTTTAGAATTGGAAGACTAAATTTAGTATTGATTCAAAGGTATTTGCAAATTTTATTGTCCAACAACTAAACCAATATTCGACTTTAGCTGGCGTTTTCAGACACTTGATGTGCGAAAAGGGAAAATACATGTTAAAACATCTATTTTTTATTATAACTTTGTTTGTTATTAACACATTAAGTGTGAATAAGAAACCAAATTTTGCGTTGATGCGGTTGCTTTTTTTTTGCTCGCTCTAGTAAATGACGGTCCTAAGTGACATAAAAGGATAGAAGCGTAGGAAAGTGCAATGCGGTGCTGATAGGTGTAGCTCAACCCTTATTGGTACGTCACGTAAAACCACACACTTTATTCAATAATCTGGAACAAGCTGCCTTTGCTCTGGATGTTACGAGTAATTGGATTATTAGTAAATAAATTATATCTCCACCGTTTATAGTAGGGGAGCCCATGAAGGGATTTCGGGATATACTCGAGGGTGTCAGATATTGATAGCATCCATGTCCTACGTATTTTTAATAAAGTAGGAATGTGAATCTGATCGTTTGCTTAGTGGAGGTAAGATTTGAAAATGCAAAAAAAGAAACAAAATCGAGCGTGTCAGATTTTCTAAGGCGATGTTAAGTGAACCTAAAAAAGGCTCTCATTGAATAATCTGACGATTTACGTATCACGCAAACTCGTGGCCATTATTAGAAAGTTGCAAATGTGAATTAGTGAATTTACCGTTTTGAAATACTCAAGCGCGTCAGATTAAGATATATATGCTTTATCCTAACGTCCTAGACGTGCCTTCTCATAATCTGACGATTATCTGGAGTGATCCCAATTTAGCATCGTCGTGGGCTCCACTACTATTATCGGTTCCTATTCAAAGGATCTAGAACTTAATTGCCTTATATAGCTCTAGATTGTTTTTACTTATTCCCAGGGCTGCATTTATGCAGGTATTGCACATTTTCAATGATAAAGTACTCTTCTTCAAGTATAACTTTGAAAACGAACCTTAGAATATTACAGCAATGGGCGGGACTTCTAACTAGAGACAAGATTCTCTAACCGGGTTTTGTGACCGTGCCTGGTAAACTCCCAACGGGAGTGGCTGAGCACAGAGTATAAAAGGAGTTGCTGAGAACTTGTATTTCTGCGAGAACTTAAATAGCGCGTTTCAGGATTTATTACCTTCGGTATCCGTTAGATGTCGTTAGTGTTGATTATCTCCACCATCGTTTCCAACAAAACGAGAGATTGCATAAGTTTTAAGTTGCTAGCGCTAGAAAACTAAATAAATCTAGTGCATTGTTTACGCTCGTAAAATATATGGATCAGATTGCGTTCGAGTTTTCCCAAGATTTTATTTTCCTTTTTATTATTGCATCAGCAAAGCCATTTTAAACAGCGTCTGCAGGTTGAACGAAGCTACCCACGCTTAGTTATATAGCCCAGCTACGCTCGCTTCACCGGAACCCAGCATTCAGCAGGATGCTCTCGCATAATTCCGCAAAGAATATAGAAAAATGTAGGCGGTGTCGGAGTCAAGGTCTGTTTAAGATGTGGGTTGTCTTGGTTGCGTGTATCTATTATTTTTAGATGGTGATGCTGTGGCTGGGATTACGTGCTATTGTTTGAATTACATGTGGAGTCAAAGGCTTAGTCTCAAATACGTCTCAAAAGTTGTTTGTTCTCTAGTAATTTTAAGGGACCGAATAGCTTTTGTTAATTTTTCTCTCCGAATACATTTCAATAGTTATTTAAATACATGCAAGTGAAGCAGTTTTTTGTCAATATTATATTTGTACATATTATTTCTGGCAAGTCTACCACTGGCTATTGTTTAATTTACAGACCTGAATTATCTTAACGCATCATAAACACCGACTCTTGCTATATTTTGTTTTATATTGTACTAAGTAGTATCTTAAACTAATATATAAAGCTGAAGAGTTTGTTTGTTTGGCGGAACGCGCTAATCTCAGGAACTACTGGTCCGATTTGAAAAATTCTCTCAGTGTTAGATAGCCCATCTATCAAGGAAGGCTATAGGCAATATAACTTCGCGCTATGAGCGACGGGAGCGGAGCAGTAGCCTTAAAAAACGCGGGTGTAACCGCGGGCATCCTCAAGTCGTTTATATCCTTAGCCGGGCGAATTACTTAAATAAGACGTTTCCCCCAAGAAATTGGTTTAAAAATATTTTTATTCGTTTTTGCGGTATTTTAATATCGCCGGATAAGTTGTAAAACCGAAATGACATTTCTATGAATAATATTAAATCAGCATATTGGCACAATGGTTAACAATAGAAATTCGTCAGTCTGAATTTGCACGTCAGTTTTAAGGTATTTGGTATAAAACGGGATCAGAATATTTGATCACTTATTCTGTATAGTATAAAATTTTATTTGTAATATTGAGGTTAAACTCACAGGTCTATTTGTAACTCAGTTTTAGATTGATTTCAGGCATAATGTACCTTAACGATATTTAGCCCTTAAAACTCGCAATAGGTACTTCAATTCATCTGTGATCAGCTGATCACTGATTATGGCTCTTGCAATAGCTTGCAATACCACGAACGTGAAAAATAGAAGGATTCTGACGTCAAACAAAGCACTTAATCTCTGTTGGGCACACAGCACATACCTACTGCGGCTATGTGGCTATTAAGCCGGCTTCCCATGATGTGTGGTTTTGCTGACCAGCTTTAGAAACTAATCCAGAACTTGTGCATAAAACAAGTTATGTGATATTTTATTTTTTATTATTATGATATTTTTTTTATTCCTTAATACTTTAAAGCAGTTTCCCAATGAAACGTGTCTTTATTGTTTCTTACTTCCAATTTCACATACCTCAACAATTATTCGTTATAAAGGCTCAAACAATATGAGTGCGTATATCGGCTGCGTGATTAATGAAAGACGTCACCGGCACAGCCTCGCTTACGATTCATTACTTTGCAGCAGGCGGCTGCGATATCGATGTACATGGCGCGCTTTACTCCGCCGCAGCCGATTTTTCGTCAGATTAGACGCGCCATGTACATCGAAATGGCTGTCGCTGCCTTCTGCCATTGTAGGTCGTGACCGATCTGTTATAATTCATTACGCTGCGGCTGAAATCAGCCACCCTCCGACCTCTACAATAACCCGTTAGGTACGGCCCATTCACGAATAGCAGCGATTTCGATACCTATACTTACATAAGTACATATCGCGCTCTAGGCAGCGGTAGCCTAGTGGAGATACCACCGGACTGTCATGTAGAGAGTATCGGGTTCGAATCCACGGCACGCACCAATGAATTTTCGAAGTTATGTGCTTATTAAATTGTTAATTATCGCTTCCCCCGTGCCTCCGAGAGCACGTTAAACGTAACAGCACCCTCAAATAAACTGATACTGGTGTACATAGTATATCGCTATGGGTTGCGGAGGTCAGACGGCAGTCGCTCTGTGGAACAGCTGATATTTTGTCAAATCTGGTTAGACTAGTAAGCGGACCCCGGGCTTCGAGGCGTGTAAGTTTTGGATGCAACCGGGATAAGGCTAAGACAATGATGATGATGACATGTTCTACTCCACTCTACTTCGCCGCGGCCAATATCGCAGAGTAGAACGCCCCATAGACATCGCAATTGCTGCACTCGTTAAACAATCTTCTATCGAAATTACGCTACGTTTTGATCGTATTAACATGGTAGGAGGAAAGAAAATGTGTTATAAGGCTTTGAGGAAAATGGACTTAGTTAATAAGAAAAGATTCCGGGCAAAATCTAAGTATGTTTCAGAGATCCCGTAGAATTAATCGCTTCTTAAGATTAAGCAAATTTGTCATCTCTGGCATTTTCATGATTGCACTTGCAGGCATTGAGAAGTGTGTGAATCTAAGCAAAATGGTTTAGTTAGAGAGTCGGTTTACGTCTAAAGTGTAACTAGGATGTTTTTAAATATGTAGGTGTTTGTCGGCCCTAGCACGGGTTACATAACTGTGTTATAAATTGTAAATGATTTTCCAAAGCTAATATTACATATTTCATTATCTGCAGAGAACGCACCGTAACAACGATCTGGTTTTATACGAGCACATTCCGTATTTGCGAACGAAGCTGCACAAATTACGCTGCCCTCTGATAATATCATACATTAATTTAGCTGACAGTATAGTTAATGAACTGTGGAGATAATAAACACTTATTAAATACATTAGTTCGTTTTGGGAATAGAAAAGGAGTGGAATTTGTTGTTTGTAATTTGCTGTTTCTTACATTTTGTACGATCGAACTTGTTAACTGCCCTTCCTTGCTGAGAAGTCGTGGGTTCGATTCCCACCAGAATAATGTATTAGTGTGACGAGCACAATAATTTGTTTTGTGTCTGAGTGTAATTCTACCATCTTAGATAGATGGGTGTTTGTTATTCTGCCACACAAAAACCATTGAACGAGTTTGATGAAATTTACAGTAATGCAGTAATACTGCTTCATTGTGGTCCTAGCGTTATCCTAGTTCCATCTAAGACTTGGAGCCCGTCTTTCCAGATTTGACTGAAGTAACCAGGGATGGAGGACCATAGGGATAGTGATGTTCTATAGATAAGACCAGTATCGGTATATTCAGGGGTTCTGACTCACTATGACAACTGTCAAAGACCTTCATAACATCAGTAGCTGTCAAAGGCGTAAGATATAAGCAAGCAAGTTCTGCTTACCCCTTTTGAAGCATACATCATCAATCTTTCAAATATAATAAATCAACACTTAAGTGGTATATTATTTGAAAGTGCTGGTAAACATTTATATTTAAGTTTGCGTTGTAATCGGGTATACTAATGTTCGTGTTCACTAAATGAGCACGCAAACGCACGAAAATTTGGTCACAAATTGGACTATTTGTTAGCAGGTAGAAAATACGATATGAATATTATTATTTGTATACTTAGCTGAGCAATAAAGTAATATGTGTATTGTAGGCATTGATTTTGATACATCATATCAGCCTAGAGACGTTCACTGCTGGACATAGGCCTCCCCCAAGGTTCTCCACACAGACCGATTTTGAGCCGCCCGCATCCAACCGCTTCCCGCGATCTTAACCAGATCGTCGTCCACCTTGTGGGAGGCCTACCCCTGCTGCGTCGTCCGGTACGTGGTCGCCACGCCAGAACCCGTATGCTCCAACAGCTAGTTTAACATGAAATGCTATTGGAGTTATAAACCTGACAATCTTGAAATTTTGTAACATCGAATTTTATTTTGATTCCTTTTTTTATACCCGATGATAAACCGAGTTATCTATTACATACAAACATACATAGACTCACGCCTGTTTCGCGGAGGGGTAGGCAGAGACTATGGAACGCCATTTGCAACGCATTGCATTATATCTATTATAGTGTTCTAATTGATTATGTAGCGTTCCAGCGAGATTTGAATTGCCTTTCGTAATAGATTGGCAAAGTTAAGCAATGTTCGCATAGATTACTATTTGGATTAGTGACCGTTCGTGTGCCATTTTCATCAGAGCGCATGCCATTTTCATACCGCGCTTCGAAGCGCACGAAAAAGCTATCGGTCCCGGTTCTTGCTCCAGGACAAGTTTGTTAATCAACAATATTCCAAAAATATAGCACATTGAACATAAGACCACAGAGTAGACACCCAACACAGGATAAAATGTTGAGATGGGCCTCTATACCCTGCCTATGTTAGCCATTTTCCTTTTAGCGTTAATTGGAATTTCGAGGGCACTCCATGTTGATGTTTTCATCAATGACACTTTAAACGGTCGTGCGTGGCTCTTAGCTGTTCTAATTACGTAAATTGAAAAGAAATGTGCCGGCAATATCTTCTAATGGAAATATAAATTGATTAGATTTGTCTACTTAAAGGTGTATTTTTATAACTGTAGAAGATAGATATGATGGCAGACGTGTGAGAGTGGGTCTACTAACCCAATCTCAATGGTGTCACGCATGCTTGGTATACGTATACCACACCGGTCGACTCGCGTGATGCCGCCACTAAGGGAAGTTGCATAAACGAAAACCTGTATGAGGACAGTCGGATTGCGGTGCTAATATAAGATACCTTCTTAGACCTAGTTATACTAATGTTTAATAAGTTCCAGTTGAATTAGTTGACAGATAATAATTATCATCATCATATAGCCTTTCGGAATCCACTGCTAGCTCTACTAATATGTGACACAAAGGCATTGTGTTGTTAAAACTATCGGTAACAAAACCTTCCTAAGAAAACTGCAGACATCTTGAAGTTACTTAGCAGAAGAAACATCAAATATAACAAGCATGTTACTAGATATTTGATGGAGCGATATGAGCATTATATATATTATAGGGTAATATGTGGACATTACAGGCTTACGGGCAACGTTCCAGGGATAACCAGCTCGGTAAGGGGAAGTTTCCCTATATCAGGACGGCTGGGTTCTATAACGCCAAACTACGAAAGAACTATTGCACTGCAGATGTTGCCGCATGAAAAAATTTGTTACCATTTTAGCAGAATATTGTCGCTAAAAGTTTTAGGCCCACTTGCGTAACGTTTGATTTAAGTCACTCCTTAATTTAAATTTTTTGAACAGAATTAACAGCATAAAATAATTTAAGTTAAAAGTATTTAGCGTCCTCTTGCACAACGACAACAACGCTTAGATTTAGTTAAACATTTTATGTGGTCGATAAAGTAGTTTCTACGTTTTGTTTCATGGCATGAAGCCTTTTTGTTACGATTTTAATGATGTTATGCGTATGGTTTCGCATAAAACCTTAGACTATATATACTTTGAGCATAAAACAAAACGCATTGTCGTCGCCTAGCAACGAAATGACAATTGACAAATAATAACTAGAAACTTTTGAACATTAACCCTATAACCCTACATTGGGTGCAGGTGCACCCCACACCGATTTGTTTTCTAAATATCTCAATTTCTTTAATATCCTCGAATTCGCGCGTCGGAGTATTTTAGTTTCGTGTCAACCGCTCGCGTTACGTCATTACCGTGACGAGGGACCGCGTTGTGTGGTCGCCTGTATAAGTGCTGTGGGGTACGCCAGTACCCCAGTGTAGTAAAATCGTAAGATTATTTATTTATTACGATTGATGCATTTATATGTAATAAATTATTAAATTTGATTATTTATTAAAACAATAGTCTTATATGAATTAAATACAGATATTTTTAGATATTATGAAAGTAAAATTCAATGAAGTTTATTTATTTTGTTTCCGATGGCTGTCAGAGGTTTGAATTACGCAGAAATAAGCTCTAATCTAGACCACAAATCTGGCGAGGAAGAAATAGAAGTTGGGCCAGTTGTAATTCCTGGGTTCTTTACAAGTGATCAAGATCAAATAATAAGCCACATATGAAGTTTCAGCAGACAGTTTTGAAATTAGGTTTGGAACTGATACATGAACATTTGGAGAACCCTTACCGGATGCCAACTTAGTCTATATTGCAGTGATCCTCAAAAAAGGACCAAATCCTACAAGTGCTGTTGCTCAAACTACATTTAACTTTGTGTAATAAGGCTGATTTGTGATCTCAAGTTACCGATTATGTTTAATAAAACGTATTTTCATGAATTGTTTTTTTTTTATTTTAAGGATCACAGTCATTTTAGTATGGGGTGTTCCAGCACCCCAGTGTAGGAATAACATGTGCGCCAAATAGTGTAGGATTCTAGGGTTAACAATAACACAAGTAGGTATATTGTTATCAGTTATATCATTATCATTATCGTGTCAGCCTAGGGACGTCCACTGCTGGACATAGGCCTCCCCCTGCTGCGTCGTGCGGTCCAGTTATATAATTATAGATAATTTTCGTCGCTAATGACAAGATGCCAACATCAGTGTGACAGTTCTTAAATGAAATTAGCCACTAAACAGCCGATTTTCGGTAATTAATTTTGACAGTTCTTAAATCATATTACTCGACAAATTTTTCGTTGTGCAAGACGCTAGTGGTGTTTAATATATTTTTTCTCGTTAAATACATCTTAATTTAATTTAAGAATCGTTGTGCAAGTGGGCCTTAGGCCCACTTGCGTAACGTTTGATTTAAGTCACTCCTTAATTTAAAATTGTTGAACAGAATTAACAGCATAAAATAATTTAAATTAAAAGTATTTAGCGTCCTCTTGCACAACGACAACAACGCTTAGATTTAGTTAAACATTTTATGAGGTCGGTAAAGTAGTTTCTACGTTTTGTTTCATGGCATGAAGCCTTTTTGTTACGATTTTAACGATGTTATGCGTATGGTTTCGCATAAAACCTTTGACTATATATACTTTGAGCATAAAACAAAACGCATTGTCGTCGCCTAGCAACGAATTGACAAATAATAACTAGAAACTTTTGAGCATTAACCCTAGAATCCTACATGGGGTGCAGGTGCACCCCACACCGATTTGTTTTCAAAATCTCTTAATTTCTTTAATATCCACGAATTCGCGCGTCGTATTATTTTAGTTTGGAGTCAACCGCTCGCGTTACGTCAATACCGTGACGAGGGACCGCGTTGTGTGGTCACCTGTATAAGTGCTGTGGGGTACACCAGTACCCCAGTGTAGTAAAATCGTAAGATTATTTATTTATTACGATTGATGCATTTATATGTAATAAGTTATTAAATTTGATTATTTATTAAAACAATAGTATTATATGAATTAAATACAGATATTTTTAGATATTATGAAGGTAAAATTCAATGAAGTTTATTTATTTTGTTTCGGATGGCTGTCAGAGGTTTGAATTACGAAGAAATAAGCTATATTCTAGACCACAAATCTGGCGAGGAAGAAATAGAAGTTGGGACCAGTTGTAATTCCTGGGTTCTTTACAAGTGTTCAAGATCAAATAATAAGCCAAATATAAAGTTTCAGCAGACAGTTTTGAAATTAGGTTTGGAACTGATACATGAACATTTGGAGGACCATTACCGGATGCCAACTTAGTCCATTACAGTGATCCTCAAAAAAGGACCAAATCCTACAAGCGCTGTAGTTCAAACTACATTTAACTTTGTGTAATAAGGCTGATTTGTGATCTCAAGTTACCGATTATGTTTAATAAAACGTATTTTCATGAATAGTTTTTTTTATTTTAAGGATTACAGTCATTTTAGTATGGGGTGTTCCAGCACCCCAGTGTAGGAATAACATGTGTGCCAAATAGTGTAGGATTCTAGGGTTAACAATAACAGAAGTAGGTACATTGTTATCAGTTATATCATCATCATCATCATCATCATCATCATGTCAGCCTAGAGACGTCCACTGCTGGACATAGGCCTCCCCCTGCTGCGTCGTCCGGTCCAGTTATACATATAATTATAGATAATTTTCGTCGCTAATGACAAGATGCCAACATCAGTGTGACAGTTCTTAAATGAAATTAGCCACTAAATAGCCGATTTTCGGTAATTAATTTTGACAGTTCTTAAATCATATTACTCGACAAATTTTTCGTTGTGCAAGACGCTAGTGGTGTTTAATATTTTTTTTCTCGTTAAATACATCTTAATTCAATTTAAGAATCGTTGTGCAAGTGGCCCTTAGTGTTAGTTCTTTAATTAAATTTGACGTGGATTCTCATTTTTGTTATTAAGTTTCTGGCGAGAATTCTCAAAGGGTCATTTCGTAGAATGTTGTTTGTTTATTTTAAACTAACTTTTACTCAGGTCTTTGTTTGTTTTTGTTAGCGGATTGTTTGTTTTTCGTGTGAGTGTGTGGCCAACTCTGGTGTCGGAGTTTTCAGACCGCCCTAAGGCCTCCGACACGGCCTAACGATCCTTATCCTTAGACAAGAACCGGGACCGACAGCTTTACGTGCCCTCCGAAGCACGGAACAAAAAAATATGTATTTGTATGCCGACATTATATTTCTATGTAAACGTTTATCAAATATGCTTCAGCCGTTGTTACGTGAAAACAGAACATACAAATCGCGGCAAAAAATTCGGTCTATGTGGACAGGAAAATGTTCTAAAGGTTTAATCGAGTAGTTACAGGGTTATAAAGTAACAACTCACACACATATTCCGAGCGAGTTTTAATCCGTAATACCCGACATAATATACAATATTTGATCTAAAAGCGGGTTAAACCTACAACCGTCGTATTCAATAATGGATTATTTGACTACAATCAATAATTTTCTTTGTATTGATATTGATTGATCTCTGTGTATATTTGTACAGGCAATATTTTTATGTAATTATTTACGAAGAGGCTATTTGCTGCTCGCGTGCTGCTGGCACAGAAGATAATAGGAAGAAAAGGACGGAGGAAGGAAAATGAGTATTTAGGTACATCGTTTCATACAATAAATTGGAACGATGGATTGTATTATATACATACGTCTATTATCAGTGAAACACTAATTACTATAAACGTTTAACGACGCCTTACTTTCGCCATATTAATTGATAAAACGAAACATACCTATAGTAAAATCTACGAGTAAATCAGGCCGTCAAATTTATTCTAAAATCTACGTCTAGTAGTTTACGTCCGTAGAGTCGCACCACTCTCTGATAAGTTCGTTTAAATTACTTGTTACAAAATATAATTAGCTAAAGATCATTTCACATAATACAGGTATCGTAACGGTACCGCTACAGCCCAGCGTTTAACTTGTCATTTCACTGCACGTCCGACGCAATGATGTGCCATGACCTTTAGAATCTAACACGACGCGCGACGTGTCAATCACATGGGTAACTTTGATAACAGTACGCGAACACATGTGTCATGCATGACATACAAGGGCAGTCAAAGCGCCTATTGTGTGGACTACAAACAACCATTTTGACGAACCCTAACGGACAAGTAGGGGAGCGTCACCGCGTTTACGTTAGTTCAACTGTGTGTTTGATTATGTTTAGAATAATTTTGGCAACAGGTATAGTGACTTGAGTGCAAGGATCATGTTATGGTTGCGCAATGTTGCAGTTTCAATTTTAGTTAGGGTTACGATCTGCAAGTAGTTGTTCTTTGTGTGTGACATTTCACGTTTTTGATAGCTCGCCACTAAATGGTGGCCAGTGTGCCAGTAGCCGATAAAAAATGGTTATGTCTATTATGACGTTTATTGAGAGTTCAAAATTTACAGTTTTAAGATTAATGTTTTTTAAAACACATATACTTACTTACAGATTGTATACATGAAATAACTTTCTTGAAATAAGCTTTACTTATCACAACGTTGGTGATGTTAAGCGATTAGGAATAACTCGACTTTAAAGCAGACCAAATTATTTGCTTTTAGAGTGTTTAATCAAGTAAGTATAAAAAATAAATAAGTAATATTTTTGTCTCCTGCTTATGAACTTACTCGCAAGTGGATGCAAAGGAAAGGTGCTGCAAATATTAAACAAAACTACCTAATTCTACCTAATTCTGTTGCTTTATTTTAAATTAAAGTATCAAATTATCTTTGTTGATTTATTAAATTAAATAAGCAAGAACCAGCGACGTGGACTAATAATAGCAAACTACATGGCCGTCTGCTTAGTACAAACGCTAAGCATTGCGAATTTACAACAAAAGCATGCGCCATTTTGTTAAATGTTTCAAATATTATTCTAGAAGTTTCGTGTGCATGCTAAACGGGACGTTTTTATTCATAAACACATAGACAAAGGGATAATATGTTCTAGAGCTAGACTTATCTATGGTCGCGGTTGTACTCATAATTGCAATGCGATGGGTTATGTTTACGGTAATTAGCTATTATTTACTATGGAACGGTAAATCTGATAATTTGAATACTAGTTTCTGCCCGCAGCTTTTCCCACGCAGATGTCCTTTATCGTGACAAAAAGTAGCTTACATGCTATTCTAACGTATAAACTATCCAACTGCAAGGCTTCGTCATAATCCTTTCAGCAGTTTCTGCGTGAAAGTGTTCGTACCTACAGTACACTCACCCATCGTACACCAAATTTTTTGCGTTCATAAATAGTAGTATAGTATTGCACTACTCGCGTTTTACTAAGGGCGGTTTCAGATTAGCGTATTTTTCTGCGCGTATACGGTCGTTTTAGCATACGCGCTTACACGCGCGCTACAATACGCGCTTCAAAAAACCAGACTCACGTAAACGGGCGTGTTCGCTCGAAACGTTAGTGACGTCTTGTCAATGTCAACATGGATTTTGACGGCTCGTGGTTATACGAGCTTAGAAGCGCGTCAACGCTCGTACGAGTTGCGCGTGTGCCAAAAGGCGCGCCTATACGCGCCTACATGCGCTTTCAAAAACGAGCTTATACGCGCGTATAAAACGCTAATCTGAAACCGCACTAAAGCGAAATAATTCTATAGGTTTAATAACTAACCGTGTACTTCACGCAAGTGCATAACATACACTTAAATATAAACCTGCCCGCGTACTCAGAGGTTCACTTTAAACTTGTGCTCATGATAAAAGCCGATTTGATGCGCCAACGAGTTTCCAACTCCGCATCGAGTTACCTACCGAGTTACGGAGTTAGAAACGTAATAGTGAAGTTTGATATTAAAATGAATGGCTGAGTTCCGTAAACGAATATGGACAGAATGGGAGTAACTTGTGCATTGGACATTTTGTTTGTTTTCATTGTACATTTATAGAAACATTTTTTTTTCTGAACACTAGAAATATAATATATACGCTTACAATAATTAAAAAAAAATAAGTTAAGACTGGAGTGAGGTACAAGGGCGTTCATATGACTTGCACAAACCTATACAATCTCATAGCCTGTTTCATATTGTGCAATATAACATTGAGTCTATCACTCATTTAATTGAAATAGCGTGTTTTCTGACATGGCTTTTTCTGTTGTTACTGCTATTAGTACGAGATCCCACGACAAATTAGTGCACCCATCGAGTTTTTGCTTAAAACCAAATGTTTAAGTATATTTATGATTAGGAGAATACATATCTACTAGGTTGCCTATTAAAATTTGGCCGCAAATATGTTTAATTAAGTGATTGTTAATTGATTTTTGGAAGATACTTTCGTTCATTCGTTTTATAAGTAAAATATCGTCTACATCACGGCTATACATATAAAGATTCTGAAAAACCACGGTTGCCATTGTTCACCTGGCCGCACCTCCTCGCAGCCAGGTGTAACCAGGTATGATTTCGATACATTTTTACGTTCATAACGTTTATTTATGATTTATATATCAAATGAAAGCTAATTTTTTTCTCATTCTGATGATATATGGTTGCCTAATTAAATCCAGCCGCAAATAAGGGTTGCCGGCTGTTGAAGATTGTAAATATTTAAGGTAGAGTGAAAGAGACTTATACGCGTAACATAATGTGTCAGACAGTTCCTGAGAATACGGAATATACATAGAAACCGCATAAATACAGCAGTTATACCCAATATATTTACTTTGACTTATGAATTATTTCTAGTGTTAGAGTAAGATATTATAATATATACAAAAGACGTTTCGAATTTTCGTCGGTTCACACTTAATTTGATAATATAGGAATTTAAACTTTCGTGGTCATTTAAACTTGTTTTAAATTGTCTTTCGGGATATATACCACGTACCTTTGTTTGGAGTAACCGATATTTCGGCACTGTTGCAAGCGCCATGTTCACGGATGTACTGAACATTACATTATACTTTGATAAGTTAGAATATCGTTAAAATTTGAAATAAATCATCAGATCTGGTTTACTCAGGATACATATCGAAAGAATGATGATAATTCCTCAATCAAGTAAATTAAGGAATATATATCAAATATAAATACCTATCAACAAAATAATTTGAACGTAGGAAAGAGTCATAATAATGTTATTGATGACATACATCCGTTCAAAAAATAGATCTGCATTTATGTAAGCAACTACAGCAGCAAATAAACAAATTGTGGTTCTTAGCTGAGTCAAGCAGACCTTGAAGCTCAGTATCTTCAATGTCTGCTTGCCTCCAGGTACAGTATAGTTAATTAGACTGGCAATAAAAAAATAAACCGTTAGATTATTTCTCCCATGACAAAACCTCACACGAGCACTGAAATGCTTTTTTTTATTTTACTTAATATTTTAACATGAATAAAGCAAACGATATTTATTGTAACACCGGTAACCACTCCAAGCAGTGACAAAGACTGTGAAAATATCATTTTAACGCATCAGTTTTCAAATTTACTGCATGAATCTCTGGTTACTAGAAGCTTGGCTTGCTATGATGAAGGAAAACACCATGACAAAATTGCATGGCTTAGTAGTTGTTTGCGGCAGATGGTTTTACAAAAAAACATTTATAAACGAAAAAAAATTGAGGATACTCTATCGTGAAACAATATTTTTATTGAAATATTGTAGTATAGAAAACTACCTTTTTATGCGATAAGTAAGACCCGCGGTGTACTGAAGCTAATCTGTAAAATTTAAGTATCGATAAAGTTATAACGTTACTATGTTAATTCGTCACAATCTTTATACGAATAATTATCAAAATGTCTA
Organism: Euclidia mi; assembly: GCA_944739405.2. NCBI lineage: Eukaryota > Metazoa > Arthropoda > Insecta > Lepidoptera > Erebidae > Euclidia > Euclidia mi. The sequence continues at coordinate 45,957,091 of OX123202.2, forward strand.
TGACCGAAGACCGAAGTCTCAAAGTTTTAAATGAACCTCTATTACATTTTTACGGGTAATGGGTGGCCATATGGCCACCTATGTCAGATTATTAGTGACGGTCTTGGGGTCGTATGCCTCCATCTAATAGTTATATAATCTAAGTGTTGACTAGTTGACTAGCATTTGACGCATGCGCAATGACTTAAAAGCGTCGCAGAGCTGTCAATCGTTCTCGTATGACAAATGATGTCACGCGTAGGGTGAAGTTCCCCAGTGGCGGAATCCTAAAGTTTTTAGGAAATAAAATAAAAACTATTTTAAGACATTTAACTTTAATTAATTTTGAATTTGTTGACTCAACAAAGTATGAACTCTTAATCTATCAACAAAAATACGATTTCTGTATAAATATAATCAGGAACTTCAATTAAGTTTAGATAAAGAAAAATGTTATTGTAAAAACTGGCACCTAGTACCAGACACACAATTAGTTTACAGACTAGCGCCGGACATCTGCAAAACATCGGCCATTGATCGTGTATATCTCGACGACGTCTCCACATTCAAGAACTTCTGCAAAAGCTTCAAAAGCGCACCCTTGGCATCTGGAGCACTGTGACCATGTGTCTTCATCATGATTCGTCGTGACACGTGTTTTTCTATGTTGAATATTTGAGATAGTGACATCTTTTTGTTAGCTTACCTCCACTTTTCCCATAATCTTTCATAAGTTTGGTTTGTCTACATTTTTAATTTATTGTTCTTTTTGTACTTGATGCCCATTTCTTTCCTTTTTCCTGAGATAACATGATTTTTGTCTCTTCAGCTACAATTCTACACGACGGTGACGACGTTAAAATTTCACTTATTTCACTTTCTCACACATTTTATTTGTCAAGTTGCTAATCTGTTCATCGTGAAAGCAGATAATTTTAACAATTTTAGAATATTCTGACCAACTGCTAAACAAAAACTAGTCGACGTCTTTATACTGCTGGTTCCAGGTTTGTTGTTAAGATATTTGATCACTAGACAGGTTTTCATGGCAGGGTGTGTGTTACTTTTATTTCACATTCACACAACACTATTTAGTCCCAAACTAAGCAGAGCTTGTACTATGGGTACTAGATAATGGATAAACATACATATAAGTATATTTTTTTTGTAAATACATACATATTATACATAGAAACACCCAGACCAAGACAAACATCCATCTTCATCCACACAAATGTTTGACTTGAGCGGGAGTCGAACCCGCGACCTTCGACGTAGCAGTCGCTCACACTCCCGCTACGCCAACCGGCATATTTTACGAATCCCGATGGCACACTATATTCAGTGACATATTAAAATAAATCATAATATAAATCCTTATATAGAATAATTACATAATAGAGTAACGTGACGCAATGCTTTGCCGCTATAAACAGCAAAATGCTGCTACCGCTGTGCCCAGCCGCAGCACTAGAAAACCGCGTTGTGTGATCCTGTATTGATATGTTATCCCGCACCTCTTCTATTTTTAAATTGTTGCTGACGATTTAAAAATATGTGGAAGACTACTTGTCCAGATAGTGTAGTGTTCGGCGCTAGGTGCCATCCGGCGTTACGGGAATTCCCCCTATAACTCTCTTTCACTCTACTTTAAATATTTACAATCTTCAACAGCCGGCAACCCTTATTTGCGGCTGGATTTAATTAGGCAACCACATATCATCAGAATCAGAAAAAAATTAGCTTTCATTTGATATATAAATCATAAATAAACGTTATGAACGTAAAAATGTATCGAAATCATACCTGGTTACACCTGGCTGCGAGGAGGTGCGGCCAGATGAACAATGGCAACCGTGGTTTTTCAGAATCTTTATATGTATAGCCGTGATGTAGACGATATTTTACTTATAAAACGAATGAACGAAAGTATCTTCCAAAAATCAATTAACAATCATTTAATTAAACATACTTGCGGCCAAATTTTAATAGGCAACCTAGTATATATGTATTCTCCTAATCATAAATATACTTAAAAATTTGGTTTTAAGCAAAAACTCGATGAGTGCACTAATTTGTCGCGGGATCTTAGTCTATATGGAGCAAGATGTGAATTTGAAATTCAAGGCCTTTCAGTTTTTCTCCGATCACTGTACACCTCATCAAGCTAACCCACAAGGCACGTTCATAGAGGCATCGCTACAACCGTGTGTAGGCACTGGGTGATATTAGCCATGCCCACACAAAAATACATATCACTTTGTATCTCTCACTAAAGCGTCCAATTCTACCTAACAAGTTACCCGTTTAGGTGTTTACTCTCTAACAAAACTACCAACTCTTTCCACGAACCGTTTCCTCACGAAAATTTTTCGAGCCGTAAACGACGGGTCACTATGGCGATTGTTTACGGCCAGCAATCCGTATATTTCTTCCTACTTTTTCTCGCCTTATCTTTCAGATTTTATCTTTATTAAGATGGGCAGCCATATAAACTGACGAATTTAGCGCCAGAAATCTGAAAGTTAACAAAGGAAACTTAAATGCAACGGGGAATGGCGGCAATTTCAGTTTAACTTCTTCTGGCGTCGCGATTTTTACTTTCGCCGTTGGCTGTATAAGCCAATGCCTTTGCCGTTAAAGTGTTTATTAATTTGCTGTGGCTATTACGAAGCCTGGTTTAAAATTTTAACGTTTTAAATTTTAAACGTAATATTATAAATAAATAATTTTCTTTTATGTTGAAAAGTATTGATCGGTGTTTGTATAGAATAATTTTAAAGGAGTACCTACGATAGAAAAGTATAAAGAAAATTTGATATTCTGCGAAAATTATCTTGATTCAGGAAAACTATGGAAGTTGCCCCCTTTATCGTCCGTTCTTGAAGTAGCCTCTAAAATTTTTCCAGGGTCACCACTTAAACGATTACTCAGTGCAGACAAACAGTAATTTTGAAGTATTAATTAAAATAATGCAAATATGCATTAGAACTACTAAAATTGGTTGCCTGTAAAGTCGGTATACGGGCGAAAGTTTTACGTGACAACGACTTTGAGTGGTAAAATAATTTTAATGTGAATATTCATTCGTATAGTAGGAAGAAGGATGAAAGACGCGTGCCTTTCACTTTTTATGTCTGTCTCTCTCGCTCTTAGGCGGGACGCGTGCCTCTCACTCGCTCTCATTGTGAGCGCATAACGTGAGCGGAGCGTAACGCAGTTTCTTGAAGTGTCACCCGGCAAACCAATTTATAAGACGTTGTCACGTCAAAAACTAACGACAAAGTGGACAATTACAGAGTTTCGATTTATTGATTGATGACGTAATGGAATAGGTGATACCTCAGGCACAGTATTGGGTGACCGCAAATTACATACAGCTAAAAACAGACGTCGAGATTCCGAGCTACCACAATATTTTTTTTTATAGACTCACGTCTGTATCCCCGAAGGGGTAGGCAGAGGTGTAAAATTACACCCACATTTCGCCATGAATTTTTAGGTCCCGCGTAATAGGAGGCGAGCCTATTGCTGTTACCGGGCACATCACCAGACTCCGTGCTGCTACTGAGAATTCGGAAAAACCCAGTAACACTTTTGGCCGACCCGGGAATCGAACCCGGGACCTCCGATCAGCAGTCGCATACGCTATCCACTGGACCACGGAGGCAGTCACTAATAAGTACCTACAATTCATTGGACAACAATTTATATCAACTAAAATCTTTCTCTTGAGGCTATTGTTTTGAAATCGTATTAACAAGTATAAAATAAATAGATGTGACTCTATTACAATGGGGTTTCCTTTAAATTTTATAGAGTTCTATGTTTTAATGTAGCAGTAGGTACAACATATATGTATGTATTATTTTAGTGCCCGATTGCGATCTCTAGACAGAATGGATTTATAACGCGTTCGAATGCACTGCGACAAAGAAAGTAAAGACGAAACACATTTAAAAAAAGAATCAAAGCATAAAATGAACGAACTCCAAAGCACTCCGTTAAAAGCCGTAGCTTGATGGCACAGCTACTTCTGAAATCTGAACATGCAAATTCGAACTCAGTTCACAGGCAGTTACGGATCGAAATCAACTCAAAGCTATCTAGCAGTTCCTTACAAATAAAACGGTGAGGTTTAAAAACGAGACCGTAATATTCGATTGGAACCTGATTTATTGGAAAAAGCAATATCATGAAGGTTTTAGTACTAGTGAACAGTAACTTTTTTATGATATCCCCGGGGTGTTTGGACGACCTCATGAAAATGAAAGAAAAGGCAAAATGGTCGGTATCAATGTTGAAATTATTTTCCCGCCCATATATTTTAAGTAGAAGATTTATTAACCATAAATTTAAAGGAAAACCACGCCAAATATTTTTTTAAACAAGCTTCTTCCCTTAGAGATATGCGAAGGCGAGGTTTGATAGGTTAATGATACATCAATTTATGTTCAAACTTGATCATTTGGGGATGTGTTTCTTGTGTATCCATAAAACTTCTTGAAACGTCTCTGTGAAAAAGGAACACCAACACCAATTACGCACACGCGCAATCATGCAAACACGCAGCTACGCCCGCACTTATTTTCTAATTTAACCATTTCTGCTCCGATCCCGTGGAGTTTCGGGAAATCCCTTATACTACGGTCCCAAAGGAACATATATGCCAAATCTTAGGTTCATGCGCCAATAGTTTTGGCTGTAGCTTGCCTATCAGTCAGTCAGCAATGCATTTTATATACACAGATAAGTCCTGGACTCCAAAACTTTAGGCAGATATGTTTTTGAGTCCCAGCTATACGAGACGAACTAATTAACGCCTGCGAGCAAAAAAGGCTCCTTGCTGAAAGTACGGGCACAGCTTGATTCGAATATGTACCTACTATTTATCATCAAATATCTAAACCAGATTTTACTGCCCTGAAATCTCTATAGAACATACCTTCTTATGAAGGTCACTATTCAATTAATGTTTTGTTTGTAGACTTACGCCTCTGTCCCCGAAGGGGTTGGCAGAGGTGTATATTTCACCCACATTTCACCATGTTATGTATTTGTAGATCCCACGTAAAAAGCGGGCGAGCCTTTTGCCGTTACCGGACGCATTGCCAGATTCCGTGCTTCTACTGAGTATTCGGAGAAACTTAGTAACACCTTTGCTCGACCTGGGAATTGAATCTGGGACCACCCGATCAACAGACACTTACGCTACCCGCTGGACCACGGAGGTAGTCAAGCAAGCAGCAGGCATTTTACTGCCTTATAAAATTCTTAGTCTCATTGAGTTAAGATTGGACAGTTAGTTCATTGGAGAGTATGTGATTCTCAGGTCAATTCGTACTTTACGAGAAATTTAAAAGTGGCGGTCTACGCATTAATAGTTAAACAAGCTCATAGATAATCGATTTTATTGGAATAGCTGAGGTAATAAAGTTCTATGTAGAAGAGACCTTTCTCTATATGAACTATGGTTATCATCGTCCTAGCGTTATCCCGGTTGTAACCAAGACATTCTTTATAGAGCCCGGGGCCGATTTTGTAGTTTTATCTATTTACAAATCACTTGTCCTGATTGAAATGTAATCGCAAAGCCTAAGAAATTAAAGCTGCAGATATGTTGGTATACATTATTTATAACACAAGCACTTACTTAGGAAGGATTTTTAGTATTCCTCTGGAAGAAAGAATAAAACATAAACGTAGAAGGTAGTAGAGCCTTGCTGATTTCAGCATGAACGGGCCGGCTCGACCGGGAAAGTACTACCCTCTCTCAGAAAATCGACGTAAAGGAACAGTACCTAAACTGTTGCGTTTCGTTTGGTGAGTGGGAGTACCGGAGGCCTTATCCCCTATTCCTTCTCCCCCACCCCACTCCTCATCCTATCCCTTTTCCCAACCCCAAAGGGCGGCAACGCACTTGTGACTCCTGTGGTGTTGCTTGTGTCCATGGGCGGCGGTAATTGCTTACTATCAGGTGATCTGTCTGCTCGTTTACCGCCTATTACCATAAAAAAAAATAAAGGAAGAATTAAAAGATTTTTTGAAATGTCGCTGTTTTTGGCATCTAACTCTATAAAAATGCGTGGGTTGTCGTTGGAAAATGCAGAAAACAGCTAGTTAATCAATTATCCTGAAGTAGTTTCCGTCACTAAGAAGACCTGATTTATTAGTTGAAACGTAAAACTAGAAAAGGTACCTTATTCTTCGGCAGTGCTCAAATATGCAGTAGAACTGGATTACCTGAAAAAAGTGAAATAAGTAAATTAATAATAAATAATGATAACCCGATGGCGTAGCGGGAGTTTGTCTTCGTTTGAGTGTTTATATAAGTATAATTACAATAAAAAGTATATAATTATGTGTACCTACCTAATATGTGGGACCTAAAAGTGCATAACATGGCGAACTGCGGGTGTAATTTTATACCTCTGCCTACCCCTCCGGAGAAATAGACGTAAGGAAAAAAAACTTTCTAGTGTCTATTGTATGCTTACGTAGTAATGCACTACGGCAAGCCGATGAAGACGATACAATTACCAGCACTTCCATATTAAATTTTAATATTTTATCAAGCAATTTGTACTCAATTATACGCGTTTTAAAAGTTTGAACCAACAAATACATTTATTCAGTCGATAATAGAATGTCGTAGCTATACCGTACCTTAGGCGTATATTGTGACCAGCAGTTCAATTTGTGAGTGGCATATGTCCTGTGAACGATGGCAACAGGTCCATTATTGATTGAATTCTAGCCTGCACAGGAACGATGTGAATAAGCGTACGTGAATTTGCATATTCAAATGAAACTGCTGCCTACGCATGTTTTGCGAAATATTTTAGTTTAACAGTAATTAAATTATGAAATATTTTTCATTACTACCCCACGTTTCAGTCGCTTAAAAGAAATCATGGTCACAGAAAATGGCTACTTTAATCTAATAATCTTTAGTGGTTATAAAGCCAAAAATGATCAGAAAGCCAGGAAATACAGTTATCAGAAACTGACCCAACAGAACAGTTTCCAAGAAGTGTTTTTGGTATTCAACAACTTTTAAAGATATACCTTTAGAGATACCTTTATATGTAAATAACTTAGTATACATACAACAAAAGGGTTCTTTTATCGTTTAATCCTAAACAAATACACAGAATCAAATATATTATAAAGTAAACTGTTGTATTGCCATGTCAGTTGTATTCCTGGAATAAAACCTTATTTGGAAGCCAGCTCTTTTCGGTCTGTAGTATTCTTATAAATATAGCAACAGCCTTTATGTTATAAATGAATACCTTAATATTTGTTTTCTTTTAGATTTTATTCGCTCAAACAGTTTTGGGCAAGTTAACGTTAATAAGGTAAACTTAAGTTCACAAGCCCACGACTTCGCACACAAGGTAGAAGTGAGTTTATACCAAAGAGCTAAGTATACCTACACACTTTCCAAACACTTCCTAGGCACTGCCCATTTATGTTTAGTTGAGATAAAACTTCACAAGTTTAATATACTACTAAGGTATATGTCATTTAAGTTAACCGTTTCATTTCTTAAACCATACCAATATCTGTATATATAAAATCCTTGCGTTACTGACTGACCGACGGACAAACTACAGCCGAAACTATTAGATGCAGGAAGCTGAAATTTGACATGTATGTTCCTTGGGGACCGTAGGGGTGCATTAAGAAGGGATTTCCCGGAATTCCCACGGAATCCGGCAAAACGGGTAAAATAATAATAATATGCGGGCGTAGCTGCGGGCGTCCTCTAGTTGTCTATAAATGCGGGACCAACAGTGCTTTATTACGAAAATTACAATATAAAACAATTTCAATAAATTTTGTGTATTTTACTACATTACGATTTAAGGTCTTAACGCACTTGCACGAGTCTGCTCCCACCCAACAAAAAGAATATCATTCTAATATGGCCTTTAAGGTTCATGCTACCACACCAACATAAATATAAATAAAAACACGCCATTATTCACCGTAGAAAGAGCTATCAGCGACACAAAATGTCACCCGGTAAACGATTACCGGGGAAATATTAAGCGACTGATATTCCTTAGCGAAGGTCTTGATAATACCCGGGAGGCCCCAGGGACAGATTAGCAAGACTGATGACTCCGGGACCCTCTGATAAATATCTTTATTTGACGTACAACTATCTTTCATCGGATATATTTCTTGAAAATATACAGTACAAAAGGTTTCTTAGGCGGAAGACAATTTGTGACGTATGGTTTAAAAAAACATGTTGCGATGGTCGTTTGGTATGTCAGATGGTTTTGTCGTGATAACGATTGTGTGTAAGTATAAAAAGAATGAAATACGATATGTGTAAGAGAAATGGAGTTTATAGACTTTTTGTGTCAAGGAGATGTTTAGTTATCACCATCGATGTCGTGCTTTCATCTGCGCCAAATTTGAGATACCAAAACGTGTTGGGGACATAAATTTTGAAAGTGTTAGAGTGGGGTTAGAAATATGAGGTATTGGTATTTGGGTAAGAAATAAAACAGTGCATTTCGTTGTCAAACGTTTTGTCTAATCAATCAATCCGTTTGAAGCAAGACATGCAAATGAATATTATTTGTCGAAAGTGTATTATTAGGTATCCAGAGAAAAAACGACAATACATAATAATAATAATAATCTTTATTGACGCTTTAAATAGTTTTACAATGTGGCTTAAAACTAGGCACGAGTAATTGTATTGTACTAATGGTGTTGATACTGTCTCCCAAACTTAGCAGGTGCTTGTATTTTGGGTGGCAGTGTTCAGTCGCAAATTGTGACTTTAATTACAAATTTACAATAAGTGGTAGTGAACTCTGACACTGTATATATGACTGAAAAATAAAATTAGAAATTAAAAAATTTTAATGAAAATTAAAAAGTTCATTAAAAAATTAAAAATTCAAATACAGTAGGTAAACGGTTTATATTTATAGGTAAACTTAAAATATATGTCACGCAATATTGCACTAAAGCTAAGTAAACTCAATCGCAATCTTTAACTTTCAATAAACAACTAAAATAGTTTCATCACTTGAGAGTTGCGGGTCACTTTCAAGGCCAAGCAACCCAAGAACTCGGAAACAACATTATACTCGACCCTTCGATGACGTAACATTTTCAAGTTCAGTGACCTCAACTCAAAAACAACGTTGGCAACACTTAAAGAAATTAAAGTTACCCGCAAAAGTGGCAAGTTGTTACTTCACTTAGTAATATCGTAGCCGTAAATATTAGCAATTTGTTGGCAAAGTAAATGTGCCAGCGAAAATTGAGATATTTACGCAAATTAATAGTCTAGCATTAACCTAATTTATTGCTGTTTGGTGTCTTTATTGAAAGTATGAAAGTCTTGGCGACCAACATTTTTGTACAGTTTCGTCAGAGTTCGTTGACCCGTAGGTATTGGTAAGTTTCCCCGTATTTACCCCTGCGGTTGGTTGTGAATTAAGAACCGATTTACGGTTCTTGATTCAGAAAGTTTTCAAACAAATGGTAGGTCTCTTGGTATGAGAGAGTTTTTTTTTGGCTTGGGTTGTTGTATTTTGCAGTTTGTGTAGTTACAATAATATAAGTATATGATATGCATACATATTAAGAATGTATCCTCGTGTACAACTAAGCCAAGATAAAAAATGATGGAAATATCGAAGAGACATGACAAAACCAGATTTTTACCGCGATGCATTGTGTCGTAAACCACATTACTCCAATCGACGGGTCGCGACCTATTTGGCACCGTCATTCCCGCCAGTCCGGCGAGGTCGCGGCAAAGTATGCTAACCGGGATTTGTAGGACCAGCACCGCAATGGTTTAGGAATGTAAAGGTGCAAGTCCTAGATGGGCTACAGACTTCAAACTGCAACCGCAGACTGCAAGCGACACCAAAGCTTTTTATGAATCTCTATAAAATTGATTCTTAGGCCGCCAAAACTGCGGCCGCTGCACGTAGCGACCTCTAGCTACAGCGCCAGTGATGTTGCAGACTGCAGAATTCACACGTACAAAATTTACAACCTTTTCGGAAGATGATGAAGATAAATTAATTAACATTGCTTCTGGTCATCCAGTCATTTCTGTATGATACATCCAATCCAAGTTATCGCAATAATCTGGTAAGAGATAATGTGTGGAAAGCATGCCGCCGCGCTTGGAATAGAAGCAACCGCCGCTAGCTGTGGTGTCGCCTGCGGTTGTAGTCTCAGCCCACCTCGGAATTCTGCCTTTAGTGAGGTCGCGGACTATACAAAAATGAAAATTCAAAAATGTCGGCAGCCGCTAGCCGCAGTGTCGCCTGCAGTCCTGCAGTCTGCAGTCCAACTCAAATTGCACCTTCATACAAACACATATACCTTCCCCATGCAGCGGAGGCTGTACACGTAATTGTACCACAATAGGTCTAGTAAGAGTTCAATTATGTACACACGGATGACGTAAACGGATACATTGACTATATATATTAACTGTGTTTAAGTTGGTAGTATAGTATTCTCCTGATAATGCCAGAACTGCATGTTTTATTCGCCACACTTATTGTGACACGCCTAATGAGACACTTATTTATATTGAAGTCTACAAATAAACAAAATAAAGCTATTTATTTCGCGCTAATTTGTTAACGAGCAAAACAAAAATAAATTAATTGGTTTGTTTAATCGAAAATAAACAAATCACTCAAGGGAATAAAGAAATCATACTATAAAACATTTTCACTCCTAATTTCCTTATAAAAAATGCGGGCCGAATTTATTACAAGAAGTGGGCTCTGTCCAATAATAGGGGGCCCCTATTATTGCATGCAAAACCGTCCTGTCATTATTCCGTACAAATAATTTATAAGAGGTTGGACGCTAAAGTTTTGTAAGGGGCAATACTGTAGTATTATGGCATATCATGGGCGTAGTTACAGTGGAAGTCACCTTGCGAAACGCAATTTTATTCAGTACTAAACATTGCATTTCAAAGGAATTGATAAATTCAATCTGCTGATAAAGAGAAATGCATTTTTTTTAAATATTATTGTTTGTGTGCATTTTCCTGGGTCGCTAGAAAATATTGATTCACGATTAGACAGGTAGTTGGTAAATTCTTTAAGAATTATCGACATTATATGTTGATAGATAATGCAAAACTTCAGAAAAATACTAGACTCTATTTGTAAATCAAAACACTGAATCGCGTCGCAAGCGAGCCAACAAAAATAACAACAACATGCTTTGTGTTGCGAGTGTCTTATGAACGCTGTGTTTAGCTTATATAAAGCTTTACGCAGCTTATGCCGATTAAAGAATACTACGACAGAGTTTGCATGTAAGACATTTTCATTTTAGGACAATGGCTGCAGTCTCAGGTCTGAACAATATTTGTACTGTCCTACACAGAAACAACAATTAATTACACCTCATTAGTCTGAAATCATCAAATGTATGCTGATGCTGATGTAGTAGCACAAATAATAAAAGCTGAAGATAAACAAATTTAAGTAAATTTAAGTACAAGTGTAAGTAAATGTAAATACATTTTCCATTAAATGATTTTGTTACTACCGTAAACATATATTGTTTCTACTTACCATCAGAAAAATATATTTACGCTGTCTCTGACAAGCTAAAGTATGAATGCTATTTAGATTCTTTGGTGGCAGATTTTATTAGCGTACATACATTGAATACTTTAAAAGTTTGAAACTTTTACTTTAAAATTCAGTCACATTCAGAAATGGGAGAATGGTTTTATGTTCCAAAAAAATTGAGTTGGGGGTAGAGCGAGACAGTTTTAACGAAAATCGAATAAAACCAGCGTTATAGAAAAGGACAGACAAAGCATTGCTGAAAGCAATGTTTTGTCCACAATTTCAGCATTCACATACGTATTGACATTTAGTACTGTTTGCATCATGGGAAGACTAGGTTTCCTGGATACGAAAAATGAAATTATAACTTACAATATACTGGATGCAGTCTTCCAAATGTACTTAGTGTGAAATAAGTTACAAATTAGTCATTCTTAGCATTACGTAGACAGTAAACATTGCAATTGTCTATGCACATAATGACCTCTGAGTTTAGCAGTAAACGTAAAACTACCCGCATTTCCATCTTATAAAAATGCAGCCCGCCAAAACCGCAAAGATAGTTAAACTATTTTCCTCCACAATAGTTTCAACGTTTCCAACTGCAGACTCTTTTGCATTTTTAACTAGGTTAACGGTCTTGTGGCGAGCATTTATTACAAAGTACGGACCCGTCGCAAAAAGGTCAATCAAGGTGCAGGATTTTCTCTAATCCAAGCTTGTCTACACAGAGAATTTATTGTGGAGTAGTCCACACCAACGCAGATGTAACGTTTAGTTATTCCACTTAGTTATTCCACGCTAGCGAATCCCTTATTACTAGAATTAAAGAAAAGCTTGTGCAATAAAACGGGACCAGAACAAATCTTTTTATAAAAAGGTTGCATAAATATACAGTCTGTATTTATTCGCTGAAAATGTTTATTTATTTATTTATTAATGCTTTATTGTACACCAGAAATATTACATAAGACATCATACAATATAAGCGAAGTACAATGGGCGGCCTTATCGCTTATAGCAATCTCTACCAGGCAACCTTTGGATGGAAATATTATTGGTCGGAAAATAGTGGTAGTTGTAGGTGTAACAGTCATAATACTTAGAATACATAGATATCTCTAAACACATACATATATATACTTATTCATATACTTTATTATTGTTTATTATTTAATGAACAATCGAGACGCATTGGCCGCAGAGTGTTCAAATAAGCGAAGAAACTTCTCATGAAGACTTTTATCTGGGAGTAAAGCGTCCTAACAGTTATGCTACTGCTACACCTGCGTTAGCGTTAATTGCAATGGCCAACTACGCGTTAATTAACGCGTCGAAGATTTGTAATTTAACGTTGGCCACATCTACGTAGTGCCTAAATTAAGGCGCTACTTGACGCGTTACGGCGCAGGTGTAGCAGGAGCATTATACTTTAAATTTGATCACAGCTTCTATATATAGTTAATCAGTAAGAAGAGCTAACATTGTCATGCTTTAAAACATGCCAAACACAGTACACCTATATGCCATCATAGAGCACTTTACAAACATAAATCCACAAAACACAAAGAAGACACAAACTCTTTGTATACGAGCTGTTTTTGTTTCATGCGACGATCGAACTCAACGTACTGTGCATTCACACGTACTTGTTATCACAGTGGAAAATATAAAAACTGCTCATTCAAATAGAAATCTCTCTGCCTGCCCTCTAACAGCATCGAAATTTAAAATACAATGCCATTAGCCCGCAGTATGACAGACATTTTCTCGTTATAATTAATCTTTCGCAAACCTAATATCCAAATGTTCTGTTGAAGACCATCACACAGCTGACGAGTACATTAATTTATCAAAGTTGGAGAGGAAATTATCTGAATATTCACGCCGCAGTGTATTGTGAGGTCGGAAGGGATTAGGTTGATCCCTGTTGATTTCTGTTTTGATTTATTTTGACCTCGGAACGTGCCGCTCAACACCTGTGATCGGAACTCTACGCTTCAACAATTTCGACACTTCAATTTCACACAGGTTAATTTGCTTGTATGTATTACGCGCTGCTGTTGAGAAACTACGGTGTGTCGATTTTATATCAGCCGCGTTTTTCGTTTACAATATGTGAAACATTGCGAAAAGAAAGTTATAATTTGGTTATTTGTTACTTCATGGTGACTTTTATTATACATACTACATACATACATAGACTCACGCCTGTTTCTCGGAGGGCAGGTAGAGGCTACGGAACGCCATTTGCAACGATCCTGACATATCTCTCTTGCTTCATTCACTTCCATCAAATTTCTCATGCATGCTCTTCGGTTAAGGGTACTTCTAACCTGTCCTTTTTTAGGATGTCTCCAATCTGGTCAGAGGACGTGCGTATAGGTCTTCTTCCCCTTCCTCCTGTCCCATTCACACTTGAATTATATAACTTCTTGATCAGTATTTCGTCATCCATTCTTCAAACCATCTTAGCATACACTTCTCAATGGTTGTAACTACATCTTTTTATCTTTTTTCTGTTTTCAGTAATGTCACAAAATGTCGCAATTCATATTAAAATGCATGTAAATCACTAATATACCGTTTTATATCAATTCCTTGCCCAATATTTAAGTTAGTTTTCATTTAACTGTTGTTCCTTAAAATTGTGTTTGAAAGTGCCTCCCTTTATCAGCCTTAAAAAATCACGAATAAATGTTTCACCAAAATTAGGTTAAAGCACTTATTAAAAGGAGTAGATCCCATAAAATCCATCACGATTATTTTTCAAAAACATCTAAATAAGGAAGAGAAAATATGAAAGCTATAACAGTAAATAACAGAACACGCTGCATGTAAAGTAGGCAGAAAACTCGTGTTTATCCAAAGCAAACTTTTCTCTCACAGTTTAGCATTAAGTGAGAGAAACCGAATACAAACTATACTGACCCAAACTCCGAATAACGAAATAGAAACGCTTTTAGTCCAGTTGATGCAGTTTCAGAAATCGTCTACAAACAGCTCGGATAAGTGTAGTACATATAACGAAAAGGTTTTCGACATATGTAATCACAGCAAAAAGGTCTCCTTGGGCCATCGTTTTTGACGCACAATTTATATTACCGCCTAGCCTACCCAAATAAAGTAGAAAATTTATTTCAGTAATCGAACACATACATACATACATATCGTCACGCCTTTTATCCCCGAAGGGGTAGGCAGAGGTGTATTTCTACACCCACTTTTCGCCAGATATACTTTAGTCCCACGTAATAAGGGGCGAGCCTATTGCCGTACCGAGCACATTTTCAGACTCCGTGCTGCTACTGAGAATTTCGTGACAGAAAAACCCAATAACACTGCCCGGCCCAGGAATCGAACCCGGGACCTCCCGATCCCACGCGCACATTTATGCCGCGAGACCAACGAGGCAGTCGTATAGGGTTTGATGTCGAGTTTTCTGTCTCTACGCAAAGATGGTATTTACATCGTGTTATCCCTTAGTCGCCTCTTACGACACCCACGGAAAGATAGGGGGTGGTGACACTTGTATTCTATGCCGTCAACCACACGGCACTGTATGTATGTATGTCGAACGAACGACCCTCTAAATTACGCAATCTGTTTTAACTACCTATTTTCGAAAGGATATACAGTCTTATTTTAAATAACAAAATTTTTCGGTCAACTGAAAATGTTGTGAAAGCTGTTAATATTTGCTTCTGGCAACAATAAAATAAAGTACCAGATGAAATTAAATATGTTGTTGATTTTAAATTTATTTATGTGATTACGGACAAAAATTTATCATAATGGTTTGTTAATTCTATTTGTTAAGATTAAGAGATTGTACATTTTACAAGCATAAACCTAATACAATTATTTAATATCATGTACATTTATAATCGTTAGATATTCGGAAATTAGACCAACACAAATACCCGTGCTTGATGAAGTGTTTTCGATGAATGCAGTAAGCAACATTGTAGTCCAATGAAAAATATAGGCAAATTATGATGTCTTAATCAAACAATATTATTATGCAGATCATTCTGTTTTGTTAAATTACTCCAGTGTCTAAAATGTCGAAATTTCTCTCCACAATTATAATTATCATCGTCACTTTCTATCCATGCAGTCCTCTAATATTTACGACTATTTGGTAAGGTACATACTAATGCTACATCACCGTGTTATCTACAAAATAAATTAAGCTGTGTGTGCATCCGAAATGTCAACAGACTAGTAAGTCATTAGCTTAATCGATCAGCACAGGTTTGTCGAGTCAATCTGATTCCACGTCCCTCAAGCTTGCGGCTCGTGACGCATGACATAAGTAGATGTGACCGAACACCGTCTAGGTAATTTCCCTTGACAATGGATTGAGGTTGCCCGGTGTAAATTATAGACGGGACAAAAAACGGAAATTATTTTACAATAGTGTCACCAAACTACCAGTTATTCAGTAAAGGCCAGAATTTGAAAGTATGTATGTCGTATTCCAAATAGATATTTTAAGTTGGCACAAGTCCCACGGTGGGGCGCCAATATCAAATATAATACATTACGTCACATTACCTTCTCACCTTGTACTAATATCGACGTAATGAAACAAATGTTTGCCGTTTCTCGCTTATGACTTGCACCAAATGCTCATATGTCAGCTATTAGAGGGGGTGATAGCATCACGGCGGCGTCTTGATTACGCGATTACAAACAATCAAGCATCGACACCTTACATATAAACCTCTTCTACAAACTAATACAAATAAATGACTCATTTCCTCGGCCCCTCACTTTACTCGTATTTTCTTAACTTTAAGATACCGTATATATTTATAAGACGCTAATGAAAATGGACCGTGTAGGCTTCGGCCATGAATATTTAAAAAGGTTAAATAGGTTTTAGGAAGCTTTTTTATGGTAATAAGATAGGTCGGCCTGCTGACGTGTGATAGATCGGTCCTAAGTCTACGAAGTGAATGAGGATTAAAGAGTCGTTGAGAGGTAATTGGTTCTCGCCAGCTGGTTAAACGTAAAAGGCTTTAGAGCGGTTTCAGATTAGCGTATTTTTCTGCGCGTATACGGTCGTTTCAGCATACGCGCTTACACGCGCGCTACATTACGCGCTTCAAAAAACCAGACTGACGTAAACGGGCGTATTCGCTCGAAACGGTAGTGACGTCTTGTCAGTGTCAACATGGATTCTGACGGCTCGTGGTTATACGAGCTTAAAAGCGCGTCAACGCTCGTACGAGTTGCAAGTGTGCCAATAGGCGCGCCTATACGCGCCCACATGCGCTTCTAAAAACGAGCTTATACGTGCGTATAAAACGCTAATCTGAAACCGCCCTTAGTAGAGGTTTTAAAAGTTTCTAAGGTAAACGAAGCGTACTTGTGAGATAAAAGCGTAATGTTTAGTCTTGTTTCAGGTCATGTTATTTTATTTGATGTACTACGTTGTCGAGGCTTTTACATGTCTGGAGCGTTTACCTACAGAGCTGAATTAACTTGATGTGTTTTAAGTGGTGAAAACATTTAAGCTAATGAGGGGGAGGATGTTTAAACCAACGATGTTGAGCTTGGGTTGCCTACTGAATGTTTGAAAGTAGAGTTTAATTTATTATAATTGGCGCATAGTAACTTGTACTTTACACGCACATACATTTTGTTAATCAATGTTGAAATGTTTCCATTTAGTAATAAATAACAATTGTACCGCTATTTCTATGTTTACCATGGAAAGAAATTTCAAATATATGTATGTGTATGTTTGTACTGAGAGAATTTACAAAAACATTACGGTGTTTTGATTTATCTACAGTGTGTGTTTATTGGTAGATGATATTTATACATAGATATATTTGTTATACAGGCGGTCATAATCTCCTGCGTGTACCTGCGGACGACTTTCGGCTGAGATGATGATGATGAACATTAAACTTGACTGCTCGGTTGGTGCAGTGGTTTAAGCGGCGTCCTCGTCGCTTGGCATTGTGTTTATTGTTGTTGGTTCGATTCCCACACGAGACAAAACTTTGTGTGATCCACAAATTGTAGTTTCGAGTTGTTTATATGTAGAGTTGTAAAAAAAAACTTGTCGTAGCTCTTATGTCCCATTATTGTTACGTATTTTTATTCCCGCGCGCGACAAACAAAACTTCCCGTTCATCATATCAGTATAACAAATTGCAAATATGCTGAGATATTTTCCTCGTGCACCAAAGAAAACAGTTTTAATCGCTTTGAAGATTTTATCTAACAAAAAGGTTTATCCTTCGTCTCTGTACTATATCTCTCCCTTTTTTCTCTTAACACATCTAAGGATAGAAAAAGTTATGTCATCTTTGCTCCAATATCAATGAAAAGTAGAAGCCCTCTTTTATGTTCTTATATTGGCGTTTTTTCTTGACAATAGGTAAGTAAGCTGCTAGCAAAATAACGAAATATTTTATGATTATATTGAGTCTCTGAAATAACTTGTCAAAATATAAACTATTTATAGTCGCGGTCATTTAAACTTATTTTAAATTGTCTTTCGGGACGTGGTATAAATCCCGAAAGACAATTTAAAATAAGTATATTTATAGTCGCATTGAGAATGTTTAATTCGTTGTTTTTTTAGGCGATAATTTGTATAAGGCAGCTGCAGATGCATATAAAGATAGCAATGGTTACGCTATAGCCTGCTATCTTTGCCATATTAGCAATATGAAATTCTTAATTGAAATAATCTTTTCGGCCTTCGATATAGTTTTACTCTATTTTACATGGCTGACACAAAAATAATTAGCCTACGTTGATGAAGGATTGTGCACTTTACTAAACTAGGATGGTAAGCAGGACCAGTCTGGTCAGATTGCTAAAAAATCTTGTCTTTCGTGCTGATCCAATAGTATGTGTATGTGATATCTGTCGTATTCGTGCGTGAACAGTGTTACAATCAATGTCATTACAGTGATTGTAGTCTGAATAGTTTAGTCGGCATTGCGTCCTCGTACTGCAGAATAATGTATTTAAGAGATCGTTACATGGATGTGGTCGGCTTCCCAAGCCTCCAGGATTATTGGAATGATACGATAGTTGGCTCTATGCCAGGTCGTCGGGGTATAGCTGGAGGCTTTTCATTGGCTATGATGCTGACCGATCTCTTTAGCGGCCATAATAGTAGTATACATGTTTTTGGTTAGTTACAAAATGACACTAATCTGGTTTAAGAACGTCCATTTTCGACAATAATCTTGATAAGAAGAAATGGGTAGGACTATTTATACTTAAAAATGTTTTGGCAATTCCAAACTAGTTTATAGTCGACCTAAGTCGATATAAGAGGAACCTAAAATTTCGTATGGTCGGAAACCTTGGTGCACGAGTCGGACCCACACTTGTTTTTATTATTATAAAATACTTTGTGGCATGGTTCAGCTACTTTGCCGTAAGCCAAAAAATAGCTAACACTTTATTACGTCACTTCTAAAAGCACACTACCACATTATAACTGGAACACACATATGCCTACTCACACGTAGCTCGACCTAGTGTTTCTAAAGACCACTTAAGCAAGCCAAAGGCCGTTGAATACAAAAGAACTTTGAACCACAAAGGGGTACGTAAAAGATATTATCGTAACTATATGAAGCTGTAAAAAATAAAAATGGCCACTTAGCGCAAACTTAGTTTCAACACGCTATTAATCAAGGTGGCTAAAGTTTGCGAATGGCTTTGTAAATATTAAATAAATTGTATTTCTTGGGCAAAGTTGCCAAGTCGGGCAATACTAGGTAATATAAGTAAGCATTTACATAAGCTATGCGAATGATCGACGGCGATGCTAGCCTAGCCTTCGGCTCTGTAATAAGGCAGTAGAAAAGAAAAGGAAATTAAATAACTTCCAATATATCGGCAATTTCAGCGAAATTGTTCGGCATTGTTGCCGATGTGAGTAGTTCATTATTTAAGTTAAACATTACTATGTATGTTGTACTAACATATTGGATAAATATAATAATGAAGAACATTTTGTTACGATATTAACATATGATAACATGGAGGCCTTGAGTTTTTGGTTTAGTAAAGTATTTGAACTATCAAAATTATCTATAAATAGAAGAGGAAAGAAGTGAATTTGTGCACTTCGGTTACAATATGACGCTTTTCACCGTAAAAATTGAATTAAATGATTTTTTTTCATAATTATTTTCTGCATAAATCAACTCAGGATTTAAATATCCATCTAGTTGGCTTTGATTTTCTAAACCATAACACGTAGGTACAAACCTTGAAATAAATGTTCACGGTATCTGCTTATCTATGTACAAAAGGCCCATTTCAATTCAATCTGTCTCAAAAGTTTATCTTTTTAATTTGTAACAGTGCTGCAAACAAGTTGTTATCTTGCCTTTGTCGAATGTAAATTTGACTTGAATGAAGTTGGCGCAGGTAAAAAGTTTAATTGGCCGCCGGCGAAGAGGACGGAGGGCCGAAGGGAGAGTGAATATAATTATGTGCAAACTTTTAGATGGGGCTTGCCCCATTCGCTTCGAAGGAATTTGTAGTGTGACACAAACAAATAAGACTGTTGAAAGGGAATCAATGGGGTATTTGTCTCTACCTGCATTGGAGGGGTCTTCATCTGAGGTGTCTTTTGAGCGCCTATGTGAATAGGCGCTCAAAAGACACACATTTATGTATCCTACATGTCAAATAAACATATTGCTGTTGAGCTTGACAGTTTAGTAGATGTGCAAAACTGCCATCCGCCCACATGGATTAAACATTTAGATTTTAGACAGTCACGTTTTAAAATTTAAAAGTCCTGGATATCTGAGGAGTATTAAATAGCCCTAGCCCAATTCGCAACCTTTGAGAATATTCCTTTAAAGTTCGGTAACGAGGATAAACCTCTGCAGATAAAGGCTACAGTTGACTCGGTGGTTATATATGAATTATGTCTTGTTCCTTGTTACCAGCCAGAAATCTCTCCGCGCCAAACTAGGTACTTCAATTCATTTTGCTAGAACAATTTAAGATCTGGAAAAAAAGTCTTGCACAGACGCTAAAGCATAGGTACAAAGCTTTCTCAAACATGTACCGTTGTTCTATTAAAACAAGTGCAGCTGGTACCAGCTAATAATAGGCTGCGTCCACTATAAGTAGCTGAGCTGAGCGATGGCGCTGAAATGTAGATGAGCAGCGTGCGCGAAGAATATGCACTAAAGCTGAGCATTGAGCTGAGAGATGCTAGAAAAATAAAGAGTAACTATCTAATTGCTGGCCGTTTTCTTCACGCACCGTTCAGCTTGTGGATTTTATAATGTACAACATTATATTGCTATCGATTGGGATAATATGGTAACGTGAAAAGGAAATGGATTATTGGGTAATAATTTTGACTAAGGAATTTGGGGTTGTTGAGTGTTCTGTCATTACTAAGTTGCAATTGCGTCTACCTTCTACACAAATCTTATAATAGCTGAGAGGAATCTCTGGTCTCTATGGTTCCTAAAATTAATTTACGTAAACGCTGTCTTCACTCATCGTTCAGCTGTCTCGCTCATCTCTTGTGAATCCGCAGGCTGACTAATGCAGCCAGTTTGTGGTACAATTAAACATGGGTGATGCTGCCGTTTGCCGTCACCTGAGCTCGGAATAAACGGCCTTTGTACAAATAATGACATTTCAGCCGGTTTAAAGTAATACGTTGACTGAGAGAATGAGCTTAAATATATTAGAATTTAAGCATGTTAAATAATTATGGTTGACGGCACGTATAAAAAAAATGAATGGACATCTGTATCAGAATTGCTCGTCATCGCTAAAATAGTTTAAGTTTTCCAGAATTATTTATTGCACGTTGTCGTCTCGAATGTCGAGTTTTTTGGCAATACGCCAAAAGCCAACATGCCGCGAAAATGGTGATCACAAAACTGGCAAATAAAATCAATAACCGACGTTCACAGTTGAAGAAGGTCGTTTATAACTAGAAAGAAAGATTTGGCAGATAAGTTCAGCTCTTTTGAAGATGCGGATGTGGCACTTAATGTAACTGTAGAATCATACCTAAGTAATATGTAATTGGTCACTTTTGGTGCTGAGATAATTCATACTATTATTTCAATTCCGTAAAAATAAAACCTTGTATTAAACTTTTATTCAACTCTTATTAACGTTTCTTCCCGATCCCGTGGGAATTTCGGGAAATCCTATCTTAGTGCACCCTTACGGTCCCCGAGGATCATATCTACATGATAAATGTCAGCTTAAGTATCGTCGCAAGAATTTTATATATATTAAGTAAAAACGAGACTGGACTAGTGATCTCAGTTCAGAATGTCTGTACACCTTAAAATGTTGTATGTAGTTAACAAGCTAAAAAGTAGGTACCTGTGTAGGCCCTCCCCCGTGGGATCTCCACCTTGTCGTGGTGGGGGGGCTCAGTAACCGTGGATTGGTCACCCGCGGTGAAGCTAAGAGGGATCCAGGAGGGGACGCTCCGCGTGGGCTTGGAGGGGCCTGCGAAGGATGCGCCTGTCCCTCGCAGTCGGGTGCGGTCGCGGGAGGAGAGGCGTGTCGGTGTTGCGTTGCCGCGCGCCCTATCTCCCGCGACCAAATGGGGGCGCACCATTCGATGCGTCGCGGTGGGGCCGCAGAAGAAGAGGAGATGCGGTGTTGCGTTGCCGTCCTCCCTATCCTCTGCGGCCGCTGGGCGTTTTGGCGGCGGAGTCCAACACCTTAATCTGTCGCCAAGGGGGTTTTGTTCGGGGCCCGCCTGACCATCTGGCGGGCCAATAACCGTCAGAGGGTGGCGACGAGTGCTTTGGTGATGCCCCACCCTCCGACACACGGGTACATGGCGGAAGTCGAGGTGGTTTTTAGTGGAAACACCACATACTCCGGCTCTTATTTCCCCCAAGAGTCGGAGATCCGAAGGGATTTTCCACCTCGTAAAACAAAAAAAAAAACAAAAAAGAAATGTACCTGTGTAGGTACATAGTTGTAGTTTATTGTTCTGAGCTTAAATTTTACTTATTTTTATTTATTTATTTTATTTTATTTTATTTATTTGGTTTACCAACAGTTATAACAATAAATCAAGCACGGTGTACAAAATTAATTTGGTTTCTAGTCCAATTGTATAACCAATTACAGGTAAACACTGCATGCTTTAGAACATAAGATACAAACTTAACTTAAAATTATTACGTAACAAACTTCAAATGTTTACAATACTCTTTTTACTTACAACATCATTGTTTACAAAGAAAATTGTATTATAACGGGAAGAATAAAAAAAAACAGATTTTCTCATTCAAGTGTTTGCGGAAAGCGCCGAGAGTAGCCGATAAGACATCAACTGTGCTAGAGTATTGGTTTAATTCTCTACACAATCGTGGAAGGGGAGAGTTATAGCCTAAGACAGTTCTACGAAAAGGTGGTATCAATAATGCTATTGGCATGCGAGGTATACGGCGTGGAACTCTAAACATAAGTGATGATATTAATTGGGGGCAGTCAACCTGGTTATGGAGTAGCCTATATAAAAATGTCAGGTCTAAAATTATTCTACGCTTTTCTAATGAATTAATGTTGAAATGTGCTAGTTTATCTAGGTATGATTTCCATTTATATGTCGGTTTATGCGAAAAACAGAGGTGCCATAGAAATCTTTTTTGTATACGCTCAAGTCTTAATATATGCGTAGAATAATGAGGAACGATGACGATGAACAGTACGACGTACGTACGACGATCCTCCAGACGATGGAACAGTATTCAAGTCGGCTGCGAACTAGTGTGTTATATAGCATAATTTTGGTAATTGACTGTCGAAATTTCTTGCTATTTCTAATAATAAATCCCAACATGCTAGATGCTTTCTTAACAATGCTATCAATATGCGGTTGGAATGTGAGACGTCTGTCAAGAATAACACCTAGGTCCTTTATGTTATCTACCTCTAGTATTGGGATGTCTCCAAGATAGTAAACGGAATTTATGTACGAGAGTTTTCTGGTAAATTTAATATGTAAGCACTTATCATTATTTAGGTTCATTCCGTTAACAGAACACCAATGGCGTAGATTATTTAAGTCAGATTGCAACAGGGAAACATCTATGTCAGCGTCTATAGTACGAGCAATTTTTAGATCGTCTGCAAATAAAAAAGATTTTGAGTACTGAAAGCAATTTGGAATGTCGTTGATGAATATATTAAATAGTATAGGGCCCAAATGTGAACTCTGGGGAACACCGGACTTAATGTTAAATAGATTCGATCGAAAGCCATTAACGACGACAAAGAAAGATCGATCACTTAAATATGACTTCATCCAGTTTAGTAGGTTGCCTTCTATACCGTAAGTTTTAAGTTTATGGGTAAGTGCCAAATGAGAAACTTTATCGAAGGCTTTGCGAAAATCCATGTAAACAACATCTACTTTTTTATGGTTATCTACAGCTTCAGTCACTAGCTCAGTAAAGGTAACCAAGTTTGTAACAGTCGATCTGTACTTTAAGAAGCCATGTTGATGTTCAGTAATGTACTACTAATAATAATGTACTACTTAGTTTTGTAAACAAACGGTCAACCGTTTGTTTACAAAACTTGGTCATAGTCTTGGCAATTATATTTCATCTTGCACTTACCGATACGTCGGTAGTTGGTGAGTAGGTAGGCTTGCTTGTTAAGAGGTCTGGCTTACCTGTTAACAAAAGAGATTGCTTATGAATTTCAGAACAAAATTAAGATTACCTATAGGTACTTACATCTGAAAAGACAACATTGATCAATGAATTTATATTGAAAACAAAAGATCACTCAAGTGAAAGTAATATCCGCACACATTTAATAGTTAAGGAATATCGTACGGATCGTACCCTCTTGTGTATCTTAATGCATGCTTTATAATCAAGAAGTTGAAGAGCAAACAATGTCAATATTTAAGCAACTCCAAATTTAATAATCTTCATATATTCATTGCTCTATAATAATCTACAAAGTGGTCTGAAATTTCGAAAAAGGTAATACATTTTTCGAACGCCAATCATTTAATATATCATAACATAACACATAACATAACTTCACGCCTTTTATCCCCGAAGGGGTAGGCAAAGTTGTATTACACACCCACATTTCGCCAGTTATGTTTAGGTCCCAATGTAATAGAGGGCGAGTCTATTGCTATCTACCGAGCACATTATTAAGCGAGCGATAGTAATTAACCTTTTTAATAATTAAATTTCGAAAAGTCAGAGGTGTGTGCCCGGAGTACCTGGGGATCGAACCCGAGACCATGGTCTCGGCATTTAATATAATTATGTATATCCTGTTTTCCCTCTTAGGTAATAGTTACGCAAAACTTTAATAAAAACGTTGAGAGCTATCTTTAAAAATTGGTCTAGCAACACTGCCTACGTCCCCAAATGAAATAACAGCGACGAGTGGTACCGTCAAAGGCTTCTCAATTTAGACAGGATATTTAATAATTTGTGTTTCATTACAGCCGGGGGTGACAGAATTTACCCAAACTTCCAGAGCGCTTTACAACTTTAATGAAGGAGATTTCAATCTACCAGTAAATTTGGAAATTCGAAATATTCTGCTGACAAAGTAACGGTTTTCGGTTTTTATCGGAACTCGATTTGAATGAGCTTACTTTTAATTATTATAAGATTTCAACTTTGTATATGTTGCGCTAGTATCTTTGTTTAACGTTTTGAACTCCACTCGAACATAATTATATGCATATATGACAACTGCGACAAATTAAAATGTACCCAACACATTGTGTGGTAGGTTCATTTTGGCTTGTCACCTATAAACGGCGGTCAAAAGTTTTAATGATCAACCAATGGACAGGTGTGATCTTTAACACACACCTGCACAACTCGTGTTTCGAATACGACTATTGTCACACGACATGACACATGTCCAGCTCATTCGTTTTACAAAATTTAAACAAATAAACCATTTGACTGAATATCTTCCTACCTACATCTATACTTTATCTTATACTAATATATAAAGCTGAAGACTTTGTTTTTTTGTTTGCTAGAACGCGCTAATCTCAAAAACTACTGGTCCGATCTGAAATTCTTTCAGTGTTAGATAGCCCATTTATCGAGGCATATAGGCTATATAACATCACGCTATAAGCCACGGCAGGGGACTGGGGAGCAGTAGCCCTAAATAACGTGAGTGTAACCGCGGGCTCATCTTACTAGATGTCTGTACTACTGTACATATAGAAACAAACCGTTACGTTATCTGTAATAACAGAAATGATTATGTTTATGGTGTATGGTTTTGTCAATTAGTAATCTAACTCCCAAGTTCGTTAGCAGGTTTGTTACGTTTCTTGTGATCACAAAATCAACATTTGAAACCCAGTGAAGCGAAAAGCTGTCGTAACGGTAGAGGATATAATTAAACAAAACCACACGTTGGTGGTTATATTATTCAGGTAGGTAACATATTTCAGTATTAACTAATATTGAAATATTTTACCTACTTGTGTAGGGGCTTCTGTCTTATGTATTACTGTGTATGTGTTAGGGACTGTAAAAGCCCATATGATGGTACATCTTATCAAAAAAGATTTGGTAAAACTATTGATATTTCGAGCTTTTACCAGTAGAGTTTGGCACATCCCAGATTTTAACAATAACGGTATGTAAATGTTGGTATTGGATATAAAAACAACAAGTAGGTACCTATTTTTAATAGGAACACAACTAATGGAACACATGAAATCAGGTAACAATTTGGGTGTTAAGTAGGTAAATCACTTTTTACTGGTAAATCTACTATCAATTAAAACATTGCGGTATTTTGACCTCACACGGAGAAAAACTGTCAAGACTATGAATGTAACGTGTCCACCACATATCCCGAAACCTATTTCGTACAAGCGATACAAAAGAAAACTTAAATAATACCAACAACAATTATTTTAATATGCCCATCCTGTTAAATATCGTACCTAAATGAAAAGCGGTTCATAACATGCGCAGTTTAATTATAAAGCGTCCACACAAAGGCGTATAATTAAATCTATCTATGCAGGTATTTCGGTGACGTGATATTTCATTTCATAAAATGGCGCAAATAATGGCGCGCGTTGAAATGTCAAAATTGACAAGATGCCACCTTTGGCGGCGCCGCCATTTTTATCAAGGCATTTAATATGTTCGATATTTGATAGCTAGTGAAGGTTTTGATGCCGTAGCTTTTGTTTTATGGTTTTTTCATGGGTGGAAGGAATATTATTAATGAAACATGTGCAGGTTAAATTGAAATCATACACTTCAGTTACTATGGAAGCTTCAGAAATACGAATGACATTTCAAATGTAGTGCTGTTAATTGCAGTGCATTGTTTGTAAATTAATTGGCGAAGGTATTAAGTATAGTGGAATTTCCAGACCAATTTCACTCCAATAAATAAAGTATAAACGATTAAACTCATTACATACATAATTCTCTCGTGATCTTAACTACTGTTTTAGCCTCCGCGACACCTGCCCAGATTGGCATGCAAAAGTGGTTAACACCTCCACGGAAATTATGTTCACTATTAAAAATAATTGATGTTAACGAGGGTGCTAATAGCTCTATGCGTACCAAGTGGCTTTTAACTAATTTATTCGTAAGTAGTCAAGCGATGTCATTAGTCCATAATCCATGTCATTGGACGTCTCAAAAATATGATGAAGGTGCTTTAATTATTTACTTATATACCTTTCCAAATATGGGGTTCTTCTTTGGGCAAGTATGAAGAGCCGCGAGACTTTCTCTTATTTGGAGGTTCCTTCTTTTTAATTTCTTAGTAAGTAACAGCAACGAGTTACAAATAGAGAACTTACATAGACAACTGGGTACCAATATATGATTTACTTTATTTGTAGCTATTTTAAACTAGCACATATAACATTGATTTTGGTTAGGTTGATAACGAGTCTTAACCGCGTTGGTGTCATTTAAAAATAAGGGTTAAAAACTTTAATTATTTTCTCCCGAAACTTTGTGTACTGATTGCGAAAGTTGGAAATTATTTATTCAATTCCTTATCAAGTAACAACGGCATGAATATAAAAACATGTACCTAGATAAAACTGGGTAAAACAAACTATTAATTTAGCGAGTATATTTACATCTGAATCAGCTTTTGACGATTAATATTTTACCGTAAACCGAACAAATGAAGATAAAAATACAACCATATAGCAAAATAAATTCAATAATAAATGATTTATAACAATACAGAATCTGATTGTCAGTCTGTTCATCACGTCAGCGAATTCGATGGAACAACAAATAAAGATAATTTAGACGATTTTTATGCTTGATTTCCGTATCTTTTTTTGATAAACGTTTAATGAACCGAACAGAACACAATCGTTACGGTTGATTTTTCCCCCATCCCTCTCTTGATCTGAAAATTTTCAAACAATTATATTAGAAAACATATTTTAACTTAATTTATTGTTAGGTTAACTAGTATTATTTATTATTTTATAACGATGGGATGGATTAGGAAATGGGGCTTGAAATGGAAGAATCCTCAATAATGTTCATCGCTCAATAAAATGGGTACAATTTGAGTAGGTCTGCGTACTAAATGTACTCTGTGACCCATTTTTATTTTAATTACTGCGCATATTATATGCGAGATTAATTTGAACTATCGTATCAAATATTTATTCTTATATAAAGTAATAAAAACACTCAAACCACTCGCACATCACAGATAACACATTCTAAAACATAATCTAACTTTAAAATAATATCCGCAAAGTCATCAAACTCGAAAAGCCATTTTATCTCACAGATTAACCTAAATATCACTTTTTAACAAACGTTTGACATCACCCAAATACAATATGGAATAATTAGACGAAGATGAAAATATTAATTTCGATTCGCCTCTCGGGCAAATCCAGGGCCATCGGCTAATCGAATAAGAAACTTTATTAAGCGGTCTTTAATTCTAAAATCGAGTCTATCAAACTGTAAGTAGAAATTTTCAGGTTCCATTGAAATATTCATAGAGACGCTTAGACGCTTCAAAACTTCAAAAACAGACACTTATTTGCGCTATCGTCGATGTCTCTACAAAATTACTAAAACAGTTTAAGTCTTTCTCTAAATATTTTGATAAGCATTTTAGCATTTTAATTTGCAATTTATTTTCGTTGAGTTTATAGATTAGATTATGGATTAGACTCATAAATTACTGTAAGTAATTGATTATGATTGCATCGCTTAGAGCTTGATGTCACTTTTTGTTCATAATATAGATTGCAACTGCTGTCGTGGTCCAGTGAATAGCGTATGCGTCTGCTGATCGGAGGTCCCGGGTTCGTTTCTCAGGTCGGGCTAAGTGTTAGTGGGTTTTCTGAATTCCCAGTAGCAGCATGGAGTCTGGTGATGTGCCCGGTAACAGCAATAGGTCCCCTATTACGTGGGACCTAAAAAGGGATGGCGAAATGTGGGTGTAATATTACACCTCTGCCTACCCCTTCGGGGATACAGGCCTGAGTCGATATATATAGTTAAGCAACTTTGCTGAGGCAACAACTAGGATGGATAGCCACTTTTCGAGTAATTCGCATCAAAGGCATGTTCTTGTCTGTAAACGATAAAATCTTGTTAGGTTGGATGTTATTAGATTCCAAATAGAAAAGTTTATAAAATAGTCACTTCTAACTCCATAAAGTAGTTCCAACCATTTTAATTTTATGATCTTATAATTTAGTATCTATTTTTAAACAACAATTGTTACTTATTTTTAAATAACTAACAATTCACTTGAATTATAAATGCAAAGCTTATTACAATGCCGCAACAAAATTATTCTGTACACCTTTCTTATTCAATTTTAATCAAATTACTTATTATTAAATATCCTTATGAATAATATTACATAATTGATGAGTTTATAAATTTAATCCGGTATTAAAGATTCTTAGATTAAGCCTCGTACGAAGTAATTAGC
Organism: Euclidia mi; assembly: GCA_944739405.2. Taxonomy (NCBI): domain Eukaryota; kingdom Metazoa; phylum Arthropoda; class Insecta; order Lepidoptera; family Erebidae; genus Euclidia; species Euclidia mi. The sequence continues at coordinate 45,986,643 of OX123202.2, forward strand.
TAAGATAACTTACTTAAGATTGTATACTAATTTAAACTGATTTATTTACTTACTTTGATGTAAAAATAGTTAAGAAAATCGTACGCCTTTTTCTAATGTTTTAACAAAAGGAATATAATTTAAATAAAAGTAATATAAATTAAAATATTTCACCCACGGCTCGAACCGCGTGGAATTTTTGAACCCCTTAAAAAGAGACTTTATATACATATAAACCTTCCTCTTGAATCATTCTATCTATTAAAAAAACACACTAAAATCCGTTGCGTAGTTTAACATTATATGTCATACTAGCTGTTTCCCGTGAGATCCTAAGCAAATTAAGGTAATATGTATATCAAATACTATACCAAAACTGAAAGATGATAATTTCACTGTAGTAACTATCAGTATTTTAACCTGCGGGACTTATCCAACAGCCGCTTTTTGAATGGTCCATGCTTCCGAACGTTTTACACCAAACACTTATATGTAACATTTATATAAATTTCTACATTTATGTTTATAATCTTACAATTATTTTGGTGTACAATAAAGATGATTTATTATTATTTATTCAAACGCCCTCTATTAAATTCTTATAACAATTGACATAAGCAAATAGGAAATACTTTATTGTACACCAGCAACACAGGACTGCAATAGCTTGAATAACGCGTTAAATACTAGTGTTACACGGATTACCCGGACGGTCTTATAATAAAAGGCGATTTCTTCCAGACAACCAATTGAGTTTAATAAGTAAGCAGGAAACAAATTTTAAAATGACTAGCCTTTCGTTTCTTAATATTCAATAACAAAAATCAATTTACTTGTTAAGAATTTTCGCACGATTGAATACGTTAAACCAGCCATTACTTTTCGAAAACCCATTCCAAAATAATGCTTGGGGGAAGTAATCCTCGCACTTTCGGATTGCCCACCCCAACGATTGCAATTCAGACAGGCCCCAGGGGCGTAACCCGATTTGCAGTTTGTTTCCAAAACAAATACTATGTATGCTGCGACACGTGTTTCGGGTCGATAGTCAATACGAGTCATCCTTAGGGCAGCGCAAAAGCAGTGACTGCAAAAATAGTGGCAATTCAGCGAAGTCTTAGTTTATATGTGCTTATTTTTAAAATGTACCAAATTATGTGGTGACAAGTTGGTTTGCAATATAAAATTTCCATCCCAATTTCATTACTGCAACGGACTTAACGGAAAGACAGAGCAAAACTATACATTTCTCAGTACAATAATATAAATACTTATTCATAAGTTAAAAGTATAATTTTAACTAAATAGTATTAGACTACGTTCGTACAACCAAATCAAAAGGTAGGTTACAGCTTTTAATCAAGCAGGAATGAATATTAATTCAAGTTCATTGTAACATAAAAAGGAATAAGGTAGGATCAATCATACTTGGTATGGGTAAGCCCTATTTCCTAAAATACTTCATGTTTTTTTATTTTTTTTTTCAAATTAGATTAGGCACTTGATACCGCGATCATGCTTGCTCTCGACCCGTTATATTTTTAATCAAATAATTTGGAAACAGGGAGGCATTTGACAATGACAAAAAGAATTGCCACGGAACCCGTTTCATATCTCATGTTAATATTTGAATATTAAAACAAGCTGTCGAACAATTTTGGGGATGCAACCCGCTGAGAAGTGAATGAGAAGATTCGGATGAGTTGAAGTGATTTATGAAATGAATTCCTTTGGTTTTTCGGTTCAATGAGATTTCTCAGCTACAGATATTTCTGTGTTATGTAAAAATTAAATGTTTGCTTGAAAATATCACTGCACATGTGTACACTCGGAAAAATTAATACAACGGCAGATATTAAACATATTCCGTGCGTATTCGAATTAATACTTTTATTTTATTCATGAGGAAGTTTCTCTGGTTGAATAAATTGATATTTATTTATACGTTTATTTTTACTAACAGATAAATATTGAAATAAAATCTCACCACTCTTATCTGTTTTCAGTCAATTAATAACATACAGCTGATACAGCCTATGTTTCGTATACTCATGTGTTAGTCTAGCTTCGATTGTTTCTATAGGTATCTAGGTGCTTTTATAAATATTCACATGCATCACAGTCGGCAAAAATGCTATAATCTCTACACAAAAAGATAATAGCAAGTTTTTAAAGACAATAGCACTAGTATCTTAAATCTTGTGCAGCAGAGGACTTTCCAAACATTCAAGCAACAGACTCAAAGTACACCTAGTTAGTTTCTGTTTAGCTGTAATCTTAGTTCTGTAATACAAGCACAAAATCGAAAAGCCTGATAATTATTTCCTTCCATGCTTCGGCTAGCTCGCCTCAGACTATTAAGCAAGCATGTAATTTCAATCCGAGCTCTTATAATCAGCGCCATGCTTGCAATATTCCGACGGAACAAATCAATAACATGCTAAAAACAAGCATACATTTCCCTTATAAACATCTACTAGCTGACCCAGCGAACTCCGTATCGCCTTTTTAAGAGTTTCTATTTAATTCCCTTTTTTCCAAGCTCCTTTTCCAGAGTTACCATTGACTTAGCGCTTATCTCTTATTATTCCAGGGTGTATAAATGATGCAAAAACAAACATAATTTTTATATAATATTGAATTCCCCATTCCTTAAAATATCGGAGACGATACCCATATTGACTTAAAAAAAATCCCGTCCGCCATCTTTGATTTCCTATCCGCCATCTTTGATCACGAAATAGATGTTGTATTTGGATTCGCCATCCTTTAAATCATCAGATACGATTCCCATATTGATTTTTTAAATTTCTCCCATCCGCCATCTTTGTTTGCCCATCCGCCATCTTGAATCACGAAACATATGTTGTATTTGGATTCCCCATCCCGTCAAACATCGGAGACGATACCCACATTGATTTAAAAAAAAAACCCATCCGCCATCTTTGATCACGAAATAGATGGTCTTTTTGAATTCCCCATTCCTTAAAATATCGGAGACGATACCCCATATCGACCTAAAAAAATCCCGTCCGCCATCTTTGATTTCCTATCCGCCATCTTTGAGCACGAAATAGATGTTGTATTTGGATTCACCATCCCTTAAATCATCAGAGACGATATCCATATTGATTTTTTTATTTTTTCCCATCCGCCATCTTGAATCACGAAATAGATGTTGTATTTGGATGGCCCATCCCTTCAAACATCGGAGACGATACCCATATTGATTTAAAAAAAAATCCCATCTGCCATCTTTGATCACGAAATAGATGGTGTTTTTGAATTCCCCATTCCTTAAAATATCGGAGACGATACCCATATCGACTTTAAAAAAATCCCGTCCGCCATCTTTGATTTCCGATCCGCCATCTTTGATCAGGAAATACATGTTGTATTTGGATTCACCATCCCTTAAATCATCAGAGACGATACCCATATTGATTTTTAAAATTTTTCCCATCCGCCATCTTTGATTTCCCATCCACCTTCTTGAATCACGAAACAGATGTTGTATTTGGATTACCCACCACTTTTAACATCGGAGACGATCCCCATAGTGATTAAAAAAAAAATCGTGTTTTCGAATTCTCCATTCCTTTAAATATCGAAGACGATACCCATATCGACTTTTAAAAAGATCCCGTCCGCCATCTTTGATTTCCTATCCGCCATCTTTGATCACTAAATAGTTGTTGTATTTGCATTCTCCATCCCTTAAATCATCAGAGACGATACCCATATTGATTTTTAATTTTTTTTCCATCCGCCATCTTTGATTTCCCATCCACCATCTTGAATCACGAAAAAGATGTTGTATTTGGATTCCCCATCCCTTTTAACATCGCAGACGATACCAATACTGATTTTATAATTTTTTTCCATCCGCCATCTTTGATTTCCCATCCGCCATCTTTGATCACGAAATAGATGTTGTATTTCGATTCCCCACCCCCTAAAATATCGAAGGCGATACCCATATTGATTTTTTTAAATTTTCTCATCCGCATCTTTGATTTCCCGTCCGCCATCTTGGATCACTAAATAAATTTCATATTATTAATCAGCTGCCCGAAAATCTTGAAAACGATACCCATATAGATTGTATCCTATTCGTTTAGCCTTTTTTTGCCTTTGACCAAGCCCTCCCCCTTCTCATTTGACCATTTTATTATTTTTGTCTGGCCCCTAAAAGTTGTGGCGTAATTTTATATAGCCTATAGCCTTTCGGAATACTTGGGCTATCATAGGCAATAACAATTTTTCTAATCCGACTGCTAGTTCCTGAGATTAGCTGACATTATCTTTTAGCCTTTTTAGCCTTTTGCCTGGCCCCAAAGGGTCGAAGCGTGATGTTATATAGCCTATAGCCTTCCGGAAAAACTGGGCTATCGTATACAAAAAGATTTTTTCAGATCCAACCGGTAGTTCCTGAGATTAGCGCGTTCAAACAAACAAACAAATAAACAAACAAACTCTTCCGCTTTATTATATTAGTATAGATAGTAACCATAAGCCTGTGGTTGTGCTAATGCACAACCACAGGTTTAATTACTAATGTAATAAAACCGTAAGGTATTTACTCCATAAGGTCTCTTTTCTTTTGCATATAGCTTTTGTAATTTGGTTAGGAATATTGATGCAATGAATACCATAAAGTTGTATTGTTATGACCATTAATTACGATTTCTGGCTGACCATTTTTTTAAATAATTATTTTTGATTTCTAACAGGCGAACGAAATATAGACTCACGCCTGTAACCCCGAAGGGGTAGGCAGAGGTGTAATATTACGCCCACATTTCGCCATGAATTTTTAGGTCTCACGTAAAAGGGGGCGAGCCTTTTGCCGTACCGGGCACATTACCCGACTCCGTGCTGCTACTGAAAATTTCTAAACGGAAAAACCCACCACCACACCACCACCAAACCACTTTGGCCGACCCGGGAATCGAACCCGAGACCTCCCAATCCGACGCGCACATTTATGCCGCGAGACCAACGAGGCAGTCACGAAATAGTTATGTGGAAAGGATTTTATGTGTTAAAATGAAAACGGATTATTTTTAACAATAAGAACTCTTCATTATTATGTATTCATATTGCTACTTACCAGTAAATACATTAGGACTTAATATATCTTATGGTAAATAAGACATTACCAGCATGTCCTAACCGTCTGTAGCTCTTTGAATGCCATTTCAAATCGTCCATCGTATAATACTCAGCCGAACATTCCACAACAGTATACTAAATACACGCATCGTCGACATCGCTGAAATGAACGCTATCGGCTCATCACGAAGCCCACTTTATTCTTTCATTAATATATACATTCACAGGCTTTATCAGCCAGTTTCAATCCTCTATTATTTTGACAAACCAATGCTCTGTTTATCCCGATTTATTGCCATCAAATCTTATGTTTGCTAATGCGGCGTATTGTAAATAACAGCATGTCAAGGCGAAATTTCCAATTGTTAATACTGATGTAAATAATTTTCTGGTTTTGTGATCCTGAATGCGAAAGTTTCGTTGTTAATTAGTTACAACTCTATGCACAACTCTATGGCTAACTATTTAGCGCATTTAGATGAACTTTGGCAAACAAACGGGTCTGTATAACATATTGATTCAGTGCAAATGCGTGTAGAGCGAGATGAGTGATCATACTTTTAAAATATTTCTTGGACAGTAAGTACTATTGACGGTATAAAAACAGGCTATGCTCTTAAGGCGCTGTTATACCTCAGAAGCCGTGAAACACCTAATTTTTCGTCGCGCATCTAGCCATAACGGTACATATTACAAACTAGCAAAAATTAGAGCTTAAAGTCAAAAGTCTGAACAAAAGACTTTTGAAAGAATTTTTCATGTACGTAAAATAGAATCACGGTAAAAAAATCACAAAATCGAGGCAGAAAATAATCTTTCGTCTCACTGTTTGCAATATTTTGATCGTAAGCTGTCCTATTTTTTTTGATAATATTGTAGGAAATCTAATGAACTAAAGAATTACCCTATTTATTTTCATATTATACATGTATATTTTGTAAAATTAAATAAAATCTGCCAAACGTCTATGATTTTGACGCTCGGTAGATCCCATCAATATCAAACGCTTCAGCAATTTAAACCTTATTAGCATAAGCGGTGTACTGAGTGTCCGTTGCTAGTTTACGCCCCGCCCAGACCTCATCATTCGGCTATGAGCCCTGTGAGAGATAGTTCATGTCGCTTGCGTCTCCGCTGCACGAAATTTTACGTAAACCTGTTTGTTATTATAATACGCCGATTTGAGTTCGTAATTTCATGTTTTATGTTATAGACTGAATACTTTGAATCAAATAGGCTTTTCATGTAACTATGGGCACATATAATTAGGACCAAAGTTTATACTCTTGTTGCGTTTAATGTGTTATAGTTTCTGTGCTTATAAATATATAATTAGAAGAATAAAATATGGACAATTAGAGAAATGAAATTCTACGAAGGATTTGTACAAGAAAGCGTCGTAATAAAATAGAAATTCATCCATGGCCAAGTGATTATGAAATATGTAACATTTTTACACATATTATTTTCATAAGAGTCTTTTATGACTAACTATGTTACTTATATATTATCGATTATGCATAATATAATTATAAAAATTATTCTCACAATACATAGCTGCCACAGTTTTCAATTTTTTAAAGAGTAATAACATAAAATCGAATCATTTTATGTACCTATATTTCAAATTCATTAGCTTGTCAGAGCGCCTGGAGCGCTAAGATGCCGCCACGGCGAACAATAATGATGACAGCGCTAATATAGCGCTCCGCAATCCGCACACAAGCGGTAACAAATGTTGTATTATTGTGTTTTAAACATAAACCTTTTTAGGTACATCGGGTAAAACTTTGATTATTCATAAACTATTAGGTATGTCTCAGTACATCTAATATCTTTTTAATTTCTAAAATCAATCATTTATAAGTAAGAAGGTGACTTCTCCGTTTGCTATAACACAAGATATAGTATTTTTTTAATAATAAAGTACGTAACTAATTATCATTATTGTAATTACAGTGAAGTTAAAGATAACAGTTCTGCAACGTCTTACACACATTTGACTTCAGTCATTCCTAACACGATCTGTTCAAGAGCTAGCCAAGAAATGCCAAACAATTTTTTAACAAATTTGTCTCAAATTCCGTAGTGATAAGCAAAAATTACAAGAGGGATAGCAGTGACTGGTTCGAATTGCGTAAGAATATGTTGACAGATTGAAATTTTTGTATAGTGGTAAAAAGAAGAGATAACAGCAGTAAAGCCAACTTAGTAAAAAATATTTTGTACAAATAAAATATTTGCAATGTAAAATCAATTAATTCAAGTTCATTGTAACATAAAAAGGAATAAGGTAGGATCAATCATACTTGGTATGGGTAAGCCCTATTCCCTAAAATACTTCATGTTTTTTTATTTTTTTTTTCAAATTAGATTAGGCACTTGATACCGCGATCATGCTTGCTCTCGACCCGTTATATTTTTAATCAAATAATTTGGAAACAGGGAGGCATTTGACAATGACAAAAAGAATTGCCACGGAACCCGTTTCATATCTCATGTTAATATTTGAATATTAAAACAAGCTGTCGAACAATTTTGGGGATGCAACCCGCTGAGAAGTGAATGAGAAGATTCGGATGAGTTGAAGTGATTTATGAAATGAATTCCTTTGGTTTTTCGGTTCAATGAGATTTCTCAGCTACAGATATTTCTGTGTTATGTAAAAATTAAATGTTTGCTTGAAAATATCACTGCACATGTGTACACTCGGAAAAATTAATACAACGGCAGATATTAAACATATTCCGTGCGTATTCGAATTAATACTTTTATTTTATTCATGAGGAAGTTTCTCTGGTTGAATAAATTGATATTTATTTATACGTTTATTTTTACTAACAGATAAATATTGAAATAAAATCTCACCACTCTTATCTGTTTTCAGTCAATTAATAACATACAGCTGATACAGCCTATGTTTCGTATACTCATGTGTTAGTCTAGCTTCGATTGTTTCTATAGGTATCTAGGTGCTTTTATAAATATTCACATGCATCACAGTCGGCAAAAATGCTATAATCTCTACACAAAAAGATAATAGCAAGTTTTTAAAGACAATAGCACTAGTATCTTAAATCTTGTGCAGCAGAGGACTTTCCAAACATTCAAGCAACAGACTCAAAGTACACCTAGTTAGTTTCTGTTTAGCTGTAATCTTAGTTCTGTAATACAAGCACAAAATCGAAAAGCCTGATAATTATTTCCTTCCATGCTTCGGCTAGCTCGCCTCAGACTATTAAGCAAGCATGTAATTTCAATCCGAGCTCTTATAATCAGCGCCATGCTTGCAATATTCCGACGGAACAAATCAATAACATGCTAAAAACAAGCATACATTTCCCTTATAAACATCTACTAGCTGACCCAGCGAACTCCGTATCGCCTTTTTAAGAGTTTCTATTTAATTCCCTTTTTTCCAAGCTCCTTTTCCAGAGTTACCATTGACTTAGCGCTTATCTCTTATTATTCCAGGGTGTATAAATGATGCAAAAACAAACATAATTTTTATATAATATTGAATTCCCCATTCCTTAAAATATCGGAGACGATACCCATATTGACTTAAAAAAAATCCCGTCCGCCATCTTTGATTTCCTATCCGCCATCTTTGATCACGAAATAGATGTTGTATTTGGATTCGCCATCCTTTAAATCATCAGATACGATTCCCATATTGATTTTTTAAATTTCTCCCATCCGCCATCTTTGTTTGCCCATCCGCCATCTTGAATCACGAAACATATGTTGTATTTGGATTCCCCATCCCGTCAAACATCGGAGACGATACCCACATTGATTTAAAAAAAAAAACCCATCCGCCATCTTTGATCACGAAATAGATAGTCTTTTTGAATTCCCCATTCCTTAAAATATCGGAGACGATACCCCATATCGACCTAAAAAAAATCCCGTCCGCCATCTTTGATTTCCTATCCGCCATCTTTGAGCACGAAATAGATGTTGTATTTGGATTCACCATCCCTTAAATCATCAGAGACGATATCCATATTGATTTTTTTATTTTTTCCCATCCGCCATCTTGAATCACGAAATAGATGTTGTATTTGGATGGCCCATCCCTTCAAACATCGGAGACGATACCCATATTGATTTAAAAAAAAATCCCATCTGCCATCTTTGATCACGAAATAGATGGTGTTTTTGAATTCCCCATTCCTTAAAATATCGGAGACGATACCCATATCGACTTTAAAAAAATCCCGTCCGCCATCTTTGATTTCCGATCCGCCATCTTTGATCAGGAAATACATGTTGTATTTGGATTCACCATCCCTTAAATCATCAGAGACGATACCCATATTGATTTTTAAAATTTTTCCCATCCGCCATCTTTGATTTCCCATCCACCTTCTTGAATCACGAAACAGATGTTGTATTTGGATTACCCACCACTTTTAACATCGGAGACGATCCCCATAGTGATTAAAAAAAAAATCGTGTTTTCGAATTCTCCATTCCTTTAAATATCGAAGACGATACCCATATCGACTTTTAAAAAGATCCCGTCCGCCATCTTTGATTTCCTATCCGCCATCTTTGATCACTAAATAGTTGTTGTATTTGCATTCTCCATCCCTTAAATCATCAGAGACGATACCCATATTGATTTTTAATTTTTTTTCCATCCGCCATCTTTGATTTCCCATCCACCATCTTGAATCACGAAAAAGATGTTGTATTTGGATTCCCCATCCCTTTTAACATCGCAGACGATACCAATACTGATTTTATAATTTTTTTCCATCCGCCATCTTTGATTTCCCATCCGCCATCTTTGATCACGAAATAGATGTTGTATTTCGATTCCCCACCCCCTAAAATATCGAAGGCGATACCCATATTGATTTTTTTAAATTTTCTCATCCGCATCTTTGATTTCCCGTCCGCCATCTTGGATCACTAAATAAATTTCATATTATTAATCAGCTGCCCGAAAATCTTGAAAACGATACCCATATAGATTGTATCCTATTCGTTTAGCCTTTTTTTGCCTTTGACCAAGCCCTCCCCCTTCTCATTTGACCATTTTATTATTTTTGTCTGGCCCCTAAAAGTTGTGGCGTAATTTTATATAGCCTATAGCCTTTCGGAATACTTGGGCTATCATAGGCAATAACAATTTTTCTAATCCGACTGCTAGTTCCTGAGATTAGCTGACATTATCTTTTAGCCTTTTTAGCCTTTTGCCTGGCCCCAAAGGGTCGAAGCGTGATGTTATATAGCCTATAGCCTTCCGGAAAACCTGGGCTATCGTATACAAAAAGATTTGTTCAGATCCAACCGGTAGTTCCTGAGATTAGCGCGTTCAAACAAACAAACAAATAAACAAACAAACTCTTCCGCTTTATTATATTAGTATAGATAGTAACCATAAGCCTGTGGTTGTGCTAATGCACAACCACAGGTTTAATTACTAATGTAATAAAACCGTAAGGTATTTACTCCATAAGGTCTCTTTTCTTTTGCATATAGCTTTTGTAATTTGGTTAGGAATATTGATGCAATGAATACCATAAAGTTGTATTGTTATGACCATTAATTACGATTTCTGGCTGACCATTTTTTTAAATAATTATTTTTGATTTCTAACAGGCGAACGAAATATAGACTCACGCCTGTAACCCCGAAGAGGTAGGCAGAGGTGTAATATTACGCCCACATTTCGCCATGAATTTTTAGGTCTCACGTAATAGGGGGCGAGCCTTTTGCCGTACCGGGCACATTACCCGACTCCGTGCTGCTACTGAAAATTTCTAAACGGAAAAACCCACCACCACACCACCACCAAACCACTTTGGCCGACCCGGGAATCGAACCCGAGACCTCCCAATCCGACGCGCACATTTATGCCGCGAGACCAACGAGGCAGTCACGAAATAGTTATGTGGAAAGGATTTTATGTGTTAAAATGAAAACGGATTATTTTTAACAATAAGAACTCTTCATTATTATGTATTCATATTGCTACTTACCAGTAAATACATTAGGACTTAATATATCTTATGGTAAATAAGACATTACCAGCATGTCCTAACCGTGTGTAGCTCTTTGAATGCCATTTCAAATCGTCCATCGTATAATACTCAGCCGAACATTCCACAACAGTATACTAAATACACGCATCGTCGACATCGCTGAAATGAACGCTATCGGCTCATCACGAAGCCCACTTTATTCTTTCATTAATATATACATTCACAGGCTTTATCAGCCAGTTTCAATCCTCTATTATTTTGACAAACCAATGCTCTGTTTATCCCGATTTATTGCCATCAAATCTTATGTTTGCTAATGCGGCGTATTGTAAATAACAGCATGTCAAGGCGAAATTTCCAATTGTTAATACTGATGTAAATAATTTTCTGGTTTTGTGATCCTGAATGCGAAAGTTTCGTTGTTAATTAGTTACAACTCTATGCACAACTCTATGGCTAATTATTTAGCGCATTTAGATGAACTTTGGCAAACAAACGGGTCTGTATAACATATTGATTCAGTGCAAATGCGTGTAGAGCGAGATGAGTGATCATACTTTTAAAATATTTCTTGGACAGTAAGTACTATTGACGGTATAAAAACAGGCTATGCTCTTAAGGCGCTGTTATACCTCAGAAGCCGTGAAACACCTAATTTTTCGTCGCGCATCTAGCCATAACGGTACATATTACAAACTAGCAAAAATTAGAGCTTAAAGTCAAAAGTCTGAACAAAAGACTTTTGAAAGAATTTTTCATGTACGTAAAATAGAATCACGGTAAAAAAATCACAAAATCGAGGCAGAAAATAATCTTTCGTCTCACTGTTTGCAATATTTTGATCGTAAGCTGTCCTATTTTTTTTGATAATATTGTAGGAAATCTAATGAACTAAAGAATTACCCTATTTATTTTCATATTATACGTGTATATTTTGTAAAATTAAATAAAATCTGCCAAACGTCTATGATTTTGACGCTCGGTAGATCCCATCAATATCAAACGCTTCAGCAATTTAAACCTTATTAGCATAAGCGGTGTACTGAGTGTCCGTTGCTAGTTTACGCCCCGCCCAGACCTCATCATTCGGCTATGAGCCCTGTGAGAGATAGTTCATGTCGCTTGCGTCTCCGCTGCACGAAATTTTACGTAAACCTGTTTGTTATTATAATACGCCGATTTGAGTTCGTAATTTCATGTTTTATGTTATAGACTGAATACTTTGAATCAAATAGGCTTTTCATGTAACTATGGGCACATATAATTAGGACCAAAGTTTATACTCTTGTTGCGTTTAATGTGTTATAGTTTCTGTGCTTATAAATATATAATTAGAAGAATAAAATATGGACAATTAGAGAAATGAAATTCTACGAAGGATTTGTACAAGAAAGCGTCGTAATAAAATAGAAATTCATCCATGGCCAAGTGATTATGAAATATGTAACATTTTTACACATATTATTTTCATAAGAGTCTTTTATGACTAACTATGTTACTTATATATTATCGATTATGCATAATATAATTATAAAAATTATTCTCACAATACATAGCTGCCACAGTTTTCAATTTTTTAAAGAGTAATAACATAAAATCGAATCATTTTATGTACCTATATTTCAAATTCATTAGCTTGTCAGAGCGCCTGGAGCGCTAAGATGCCGCCACGGCGAACAATAATGATGACAGCGCTAATATAGCGCTCCGCAATCCGCACACAAGCGGTAACAAATGTTGTATTATTGTGTTTTGAACATAAACCTTTTTAGGTACATCGGGTAAAACTTTGATTATTCATAAACTATTAGGTATGTCTCAGTACATCTAATATCTTTTTAATTTCTAAAATCAATCATTTATAAGTAAGAAGGTGACTTCTCCGTTTGCTATAACACAAGATATAGTATTTTTTTAATAATAAAGTACGTAACTAATTATCATTATTGTAATTACAGTGAAGTTAAAGATAACAGTTCTGCAACGTCTTACACACATTTGACTTCAGTCATTCCTAACACGATCTGTTCAAGAGCTAGCCAAGAAATGCCAAACAATTTTTTAACAAATTTGTCTCAAATTCCGTAGTGATAAGCAAAAATTACAAGAGGGATAGCAGTGACTGGTTCGAATTGCGTAAGAATATGTTGACAGATTGAAATTTTTGTATAGTGGTAAAAAGAAGAGATAACAGCAGTAAAGCCAACTTAGTAAAAAATATTTTGTACAAATAAAATATTTGCAATGTAAAATCAGTTGCGCATGGAATCTAAAATGAACAACTGGCGAAGCAAGAAAATGTAACAAAAAAAACGCCTTGTGGATTATTCGATTATTGGTGCCACGCCAGATGGATTAATAGGTCCAAACACGATTGTGGAAATTTAATGTTTTAAAGTTGCCTATAAGAATGGCCTGGAGAATAGTATAAGAGCAAATGAAATACAAATATGGAAACATGATAAAAAGTGAACTGACTAGTCTAAACAAATATTGTAATTGTTATCACCAAATTCAGGGGCAACGCCACGTTACACGCAAACAAAAGTGTTTATTTGCTGTGTGGAGTGGCGAAAGTATACCACTAAAAATAGAAATTATAGAAAGAGATGATGTTTTCTGGGAGAAGCTTGTAGCGTTTTATATGAATTAGCAGTTGCCTGAAATTGTTGATTCTCGTCAAGCTCAAGGGATGGCATTGCGAGATCACGGAGAGGAAAATGTTTCATCAGTGCTTGAAATTTCTACGATACCAAGCCTTAAAAGGAAAGTAAATGAAACTGTGCCTCGTGAACAACAGCAAATAATAAGTATTGAAGCCTTATCACCTCACACACTGCCTTTAACATTCGATGAGAATAAAGAAAACCTGCCGGGTTGTAGCAGACAGCTAACTTTTGATGAGCTCTCTGTATTTCGTTAATAAATTATAAATGAATATAAATAAATATCTTTTAATATTTATTTTCTTTGAAACAACACATATTTGAAGCGAAAGATTTTTTTTATATTTCTCCATACAAACATGTATGACGAGAGCTAACGAAAAAGCAGTAACTCAAATTCTAATTCTATAATTTTCTAAGCGACATAGCAGTATCTCATGAATAAGGTATATCCACCATATATTTTTGATGTTTCATCTATTTTGAAAAATAATAATGGGTTGGGTTTCGAAACGAGTTGCCTGAATTTGAGGGTATTGGTAGTGTAGGGGGCTTAAGGTAGTTCGTTTTAATCCCCTAAAAGTAATTTTGGCTGCCGGAGTTGCGTCTAAATATTTTTAAACAATTTCCAAAATTTCATAAATACTTCGGCAATTATGCAAAACGGAACATAGTTTTTATACTTTAGTACAGTTTTACAAATGTAATTTTTAGGTTTTATGTGAAAAACGTGAAACAAAACGCAAAACTGCCATCTTGGAATGATCATATTGACAGGTAATGTCAAATTTGTGCGTCATTGCTTTCGAGTGCCTTGGGTTAGGTGCGACTGTAATAAGTAAATAAATAGGTTATGTTAGGTTCTCTTTTGACAGTTAATCCGAAAATAGGAGCCCTTCGCAGGGCTCCGACAACCTTAGTTTATTAAACTAGTGTGATGAATGTGGAAGTTAGCAGTGCCTACACAGCGATGTTCGGAGATATTTCTTTTTCAGAGGAAACCAAGTATTTCCGGCAAGTGAAAATGGTGAGGGGGGTTTCAAGACCTCCCCTGCCTCCCTCTCCAATCACTTACAACCCCTAAAAACGGCGACGTATTTCGAAACCTTTGCCATAATAATTATACCTATAATAACAATAAACATCCATAAATAAATAAAAGAAATCAACTTTTACTGAACTTCAATTATCTCGTAACTCGCTTTAGTTGAGACACGGCTTTTGCGCTTAGTAGAGCAGTATTGTGTTTTTTAGGGTACCGTAGCCAAAAATTGTAAAAACGGAACCCTTATAGATTTGCAATGTCTGTCTGTCTGTCCGCCCGTATGTCACAGCCAATTTATTGCAAAACAGATTTGAAAACTAGCAGAAATGGAATTAGATGTAGGTATTGTATGAACTGCTTCACTATTTTTTTACAAAAACAAAACAAACATAATAATGGCCTCTCCATACATGGAACTGACTTAATTATTTTTATCATCTTACGGCACGTAGGTATTTACCTACTTTCGTCAACATTTAATACCTATAACGTCTAATGTAAACCAGTTTTGCTCATGGCTGCACTGAGAACAAAAATTGCGCTATGCCTATATTGTACAAACAGATTGATTTATGTAATATAAATTTTAATATCAGTATCTTAATTCAATATGCTAAAACGTTTTGCTTGCGATTTTGAAATATTGGAATACGGATGTCGCCAGAATACGGCCGCACGCGACGAGAATGAAGGGGGGCGCCTTGCAGTAGACGGAGCTAAGCTCCCTTCACCTCCCCTGCTTCACCCCCTCATTTACCAAAACAGTCGCTTAGGACAGCGCCTTAATAATTATTATTCGCATGCTTGTCGAAGTGAATTTATATTAAAGTTATCATGTAGTGGTTTGCGAGAACTTTACAAAATACTTAAAAAGTATTTTATTTCAATGATACGACTGGAACTGTATATAGTATACACAGGTTTTAATTCAAATCAAAGACTATTCAAACACCACTAGATTTCCACTAATACCTTCTAAAGTGTCTTTCACAGGCTTTCGTTTTGTACAGATTTAATGATAAAAAATTCAGATAGTCTATCAGCTTCTACAGTTACTTTGGCATTTCAAAAGTAACTAGGTATCACTCGAAAACACAGCTCATTAAAATCACAGACACTAAAAGAAGCAAAATAGGTACATAAAATATCTTGGACATCGTTCTACAAAGCTGTATTGATCACGTGGTGAATAATTAGAGGTTTAAAGTCTTCCATGGACAACTTGCCAAGGAGACAGTAAGAAGTTCAAGTTGACTGTGCCGTCTACAGGCTTGTCCGACTTATGGTTGCACCTCTTAGTGCATTCTGCTACGCAGCGCTGCCAACTAATGGCAACTTGGACAACCTATTTTCAAGCTGCGGAGCGGAGGCTGGTTCATACTTAATATGCTTTATTAATATTTAATGGCTTTTCATACAATAAATTTATTAGTAGTTTCATGCTTGTCACTAACATAGTTTTATTAATACATTAGAATTACTCCTAAATTTGGACCTTACAAAATCAGATTTCAATCTTAAAAGGCCGCTAATTTTCTAAGCTTTAAAGTAGGTATAACTAGTTAACTTTTTGTGACATATAATGCGGTATATACCTGATCCATTTTTAATATAGTGTAATATTCGTGTCAAAATTGATCATACAACGAAGAGAGCTTTTTTTATGGAGCTTTACAATATGCTGTTCAAGAGAACAACTAATTACGTTCAAAGTAAATATGTTTATTCTTTCAAGTTTTCAACTGACGTACGAGTACAATTTAGACAATGTCCGTTGGTAGTATAAAGAGTATCTAAACCCCATATCTTTAGAAAACACTTTTACATAATCAAAAGGGTTCTCATCCATTTTCTTCAGCCTTGGCATACCGCCTGATCTCTTGCCCTAAATCGAGAAAGATCCCGTGACGCCATCGTTCAGTCCCGTCGACCACAGATAAAAAATATTCACGTTATGCATTAATTCGAACATGGATTTAATGGTCTGTAAACATTTCAATTTATCAAAACGTTACGTAAAACTATGGCACATAGATAAAACATGACACTGGTATTTAATGATTCTGTATTAAGGCCCTTTCTCACTGCGATTTTTTGGTGGACTGCCAAGTATTACAAGCTGCAATGTTATATCAAATTAAACAACTTTATTTGCAACTTACTACATATGCAATGCAACAGGTTTGTTAAAAATGATTTCGCTGCTACGCCAATGTGGCTGAAGGTGGCTCAAGGCTCAAATGAGTAATTGTAAATTACCGAATCCACGAACAAAAAAATTACGGCGATAGGCACAAAGACAGCTAACACACGGCATTTAATATCAAATTAAAAGAGTAGCATACATTTTGGCGTGAACATAGTTGAAACAAAGATTCATAGGCTGTTCCCAAAGGATAACATTTGGCACACATCCATTTGTGTTAATATAAAAAATAATCATAGCAGAGAACATAGAAATTTATTTCTGCAGAAATGCGACGTGGGTGAACACCCTAAACGTCGAGGTTAATTAAATTATCTGTTTGCGATATTAATTCTGCTACTGATTCGAGTGTGTGTTTTGGATTGAGTGGAGCCTCGAAACGAGATGCTTTGTGACTCGGTTTAATTATCTTACTCTTATATCCGAGTTGTTATGCTGATAGTGGGCATAATCCAGGATAGCAAAACTAGTAGTTGTTAATTTGATTGGGTGATCGGAAAGTAGAGTAGGTGTGGTGTTCTTGTGGCGTATTCCGATATTGTTTTTAAATTATTCTATCTGGTGTTCTGGTGTTTGTTCTGGTTTTTAGCAGGATTGCAACAGACTGCCACGCCGAAGGTAAGACAGGTACGAATCCCGCTCAAGGCAAACATTTATGTGCGTGAAAATGATAGTTATAATGATAATGAGTTGTTTCGTCTACTGCTGCTACAGATTTTTTCGACAACGCAAACATAATCTACATGTTAAATACATAAGCTGTATGAAATTCGTGAGTTCGCGTCTAATCTACAAGCTCTGCTTAAAAATGGTAGTGGATATAATTAGATAAAGCTAGTTATCTACTCATAAATTCTATAATCCAAATATATCCCGGTTATATGTACCTACTAACAAAAAGTCATATTTTCCATCTTACGAGATAATCTCGAACATCCAAATTGAATTCTGTAACTAACAACGTACAAGCAAAAACTTTCTATCACATACGTATAAGACAGATTATCCTACTCTCAATATGATATAAGAAATATATTTTCTACCAAAGATGATATTATGGGAGTACCGTCGTCAAAAACAAGAGTGTACAAATATTTTGGCGCAAAGTAACCTGTCTTTCTATCCAATTTGATGTCAACAAGGTACCATTATCGGATAAATTCCCCTCCGGTTTAATCTATCTACAAATTTTTGTTCGATTCAGACAGCTGGGAAAGCTCCCACTCTTCTATGTATATGGATAAGTGAATATGAAGGATATTTTGGGAAGGAAAATAATTAGTTAGCTTCCGTTATGCTAGCAAAGGGGCATTTTTCTTGCGTCACTGGATGCATGAGATACAGTAATAAAGATTTAGTATACAATTCAGTATAATTGTTTGAATTTATAAATATTTAACATTTCAGTTTCTGCTGGATACGCTGTAACACATTTAAGAACACCTACAATATGAACAATTATTTGTAGATAATAGACTTTTTGACCTCTGTAATGTTGGCATTTACAACATTCGGTGTACCTATTTATCCCGTCCACAAAACGTGTAAAGTCAAGCAAAATTTCAGTGCCGTAGTTGTCCTTTGAAAGAAATTTTATCATTTTTATCATCTACAAACAAATCTCCAAGTCAATCGACTTGTACTCTATTTACGCGTTCCTTTTGATTTTATGCAAACCAGTCTTAACATTTTAAGTGACTATGAAAACAATAAGGTCAGCCAAGAAAAATGCAAATTATTCCGTCCCGGGGCAGGAAAAAACAAGTTCAGACAAGGTTGTCCTCAAATACCGTTACATCAGTGTAAATATTAGCAAGTAATTTATATTCCCATGAATAACAACCCGCCTCTGAATTATTTAGGGACTGTTTTTCGCCAGGAAAATGAATTTTACACCCTGCCTCTATAGACTTGCGGTTGTTAATGTTGCTGGCGAATATTAAATTAGAATTTTGCTGGTAATTCTAGATACTACGGAGAGCGGGATCAGGTATTAATTGGGATTTTCTATGTACTTAATGAGCGGTTTGGTCGGATAATTTCGTTGAATTAATTTTAAATTATCTTTCGGAATATTTCAGACATTTGCCCCAACGAATTTATAAAAAAAAGTGTTTATAAAAAAGTGTCTTTAGTGTATTTACGGGTTCTTATCTCGGGGCATTAATACTTAAGCCAGCCAAGTCGGAGGCCTATTGAGCGGTTTATAACCTTCGAAACCAGAGGTGGCCACATACTTATCCGAAACGAATGTACTCATACGTTTCAGATAGTTTACGTATAATAAATTTGGCAAAGGCGATTAAATTTAATACAATACTAAAAAAACTTAATCCACGTTTATAATAAAGCGATGTAAATCACAAACAAAGTCGCTCGCCAACTTTCAGGTTCATTACAAATATCCAACGAAGAGCAGACATAATGAACTACGTTTAAGGCGCTGTTATACCTCAGAAGCCGTGAAACACCTAATTTTTCGTCGCGCAACTAGCCATAACGGTACATACTACAAACTTGCAAAAACTTTTGAAAGAATTTTTCAGGTATGTAAAATAGAATCACGGTAAAAAAATCACAAAAACAAGGCAGAAAATAATCTTTCGTCTCACTGTTTGCAATATTTTGATCGTAAACTGTCATATTTTATTTGATAATATTGTAGGAAATCTAATGAACTAAAGAATTACCCTATTTATTTTCATATTATACGTGTATATTTTGTAAAATTAAATAAAATCTGCCAAACGTCTATGATTTGGACGCTCGGTTGATTCCATCAATATCAAACGCTTCGGCAATTTAAACCTTATTAGCATAAGCGGTGTACTGAGTGTCAGTTGCTAGTTTACGCCCCGCCCAGACCTCATCATTCGGCTATGAGCCCTGTGAGAGATAGGTCATGTCGCTTGCGTCTCCGCTGCACGAAATTTTACGTAAACCTGTTTGTTAATAATACGCCGATTTCAGTTCGTAATTTCATGTTTTATGTTATAGACTGAATACTTTGAATTAATTAGGCTTTTCATGTGACTATGGGCACATATAATAATTATGAACTAAGTTTATATTCTTGTTGCGTTTAATGTGTTATGGTTTCTGTGCTTATAAATATATAATTAGAAGAATAAAATATGGACAATTAGAGAAATTAAGTTCTACGAAGGATTTGTACAAGAAAGCATCGTAATAAAATATAAATTCATCCATGGCCAAGTGATTATGAAATATGAAAAATTTTTACACAAATTATTTTCATAAGAGTCTTTTATGACTGACTATGTTATACATTAGCGATTATGCATAATGTAGTTATATAAATTATTCTCACAATACATAGCTGCCACAGTTTTCAATGTTTGAAAGAGTAATAACATAAAATCGAATCATTTTATGTACCTGCCTATATTGCAAACTCATTAGCTTGTCAGAGCGCCTGGAGCGCTAAGATGCCGCCACAGCGAACAATAAACAGTGCTAATATGGCGCTCCGCAGTCCGCACATATGCGGGAACGAATGTTGTATTATTGTGTTGTGAACATAAACCTATTTAGGTACATCGGGTAAAACTTTGATTATTCATTAACTATTAGGTATGTTTCAGTACATCTAATATCTTTTTAATTTCTAAAATCAATCATTTATAAGTAAGTAGGTGACTTCTCTGTTTGCTATAACACAAGTTATAGTATTTTTTTAAATAATAAAGTATCTAACTAATTATGTTTATTGTAATTAAAGTGAAGTTAAAGTTACAGTTTAGCAACGTCTTACACACATTTGACTGCAGTAATTCCTAACACGATTTGTTTAAGAGTGATAAGCAAAAAATACACGAGGGATAGCAGTAACTGGTTCGAATTGCGTAAGAATATGTTGACAGATTCAAATTTTGGTATAGTGGTAAAAAGAAGAGATAACAGCAGTAAAACCAACTTAGTAAAAATTATTTTGTATAAATAAAATATTTGCAATGAAAAAAGCAGTTGCGCATGGAGTCTAAAATGAACCACTGGCTTTGCAACAACTGGCGAAGCAAGAAAAAGTGTAAAAATATAGCTTTGTGGATTATCCGTTTATTGGTGCCACGCCAGATTGATTAATAGGTCCAAACACGATTGTAGAAATTTAATGTTCTATAGTTGCCTATAAGAATGGCCTGGAGAATAGTATAAGAGCAAATAAAATACAAATATGGAAACATGATAAAAAAGTTAACTTACTAGTCTAAACAAATATTGTAATTGTTATTACCAAATTCAGGGGCAACGCCACGTTACACGCAAATAAAAATGTTTATTTGCTGTGTGGAGTGGCGAAAGTAAACCACTAAAAATAGAAATGATAGAAAGAGATGATGTTTTCTGGGAGATGAAAATGAAAGAAAAGCTTGTGGCGTTTTATATGAATTGGCAGTTGCCTGAAATTGTTGATTCTCGTCGAGCTCAAGGGATGGCTGCAAAATCACGGAGAGGAAAATGTTTCATCAGTGCTTGAAGTCTCTACAATACCAAGCCTTAAAAGGAAAGTAAATGAAAATGTGCCTCGTGAACAACAGCAAATAATAAGTATTGAAGCCTCATCACCTCACACACTGCCTTTAACTTTCGATGAGAATAAAGAAAACCTACCGGGTTGCAGCAGACAGCTAACTTTTGATGAGCTGTAAACTCGGTATTTCGTTCATTCATTCATTCATTCATCATCAGCCTTTAACAGTCTACTGCTGGACTAGGCCTCTCCTTTGAAAGGAGGAATTGGCCTACTATACCACGCTGGCCAAACGGGTTAGCATAGAGTTTGTATCAAGTTTCCTTCTCTTACAGCGCTGTTCTCTGCATAATATGCTCCCTCTGTCGGCTCTTACGACACCAATGGGATGATATGGGGTGGTGACATTCGGTATTCTTAATCCGTCACCACACGGACAATGTATTTTGTTAGTAAATGATAAATAAATATATTTTAATATTTATTTTCTTTGAAACAACACATATTTTAAGCGAAAGAATTTTTTTATATTTTTCCATACAAACATGCATGAGGAGAGTCAACGAAAAAGCAGTAACTCAAATTTTAATTCTATAATTTGGGTTGGGTTTCGAAACAAGTCGCCTGAATTTGATGGTATTGGTGGTGTAGGCGGCTTAAGGGAGTTAGTTTTAATCCCCTAAAAGTAATTTTGGCTGCCGGAGTTGCGTCAAAATGTTTTTAAACAATTTCCAAAAATTCTTAGTAGTAGTTTTTATACCTTGAAAAACGTGAAACGAAACGCAAACCCGCCATCTTGGAATGATCATATTGACAGCTAATGTCAAATTTATGTTAGATTCTCTTTTGACTCTTAATCCGAAGATAGGAACCCTGCGAAGCAGGGCTCTGTCAACCTTAGTTTATTAAACTAGTGTGAAGAATGTGGCAGTTGGCGGTGCCATACACACTGATGTTTGGAGATATTTTTTTTTTCAGAGGAAACCAAGTATTTCCGGCAAGTGAAAATGGTGAGGGCGGATTCCGAGACCTCCCGTCCTTCCCCTCAACCACTCACAACCCCTAAAAACGACGACGTATTTCGAAACCTTTACCATAATAATTATGCCTATAATAACAATAAAACATCCATAAATAAATAAAATAAACCAACTTTTACTAAACTTCAATTATTTCGTAACTCGCTTTAGTTGAGATACGGCATTTGCGCTTAGTAGGGCAGTATTGTGGTTTTTAGGGTACCGAAGCCAAAAATTGTAAAAGCCCTTTATATTTTGTAGGATAGTTTTATATAGGTAGTTTTTTATATATTGTAGGAACCCTTATAGATTCGCCATGTCTATCTGTCTGTCCGCCCGTATGTCAGCCAATTTATTGCAAAACAGATTTGAAAACTGGTAGGAATGGAATTAGATGTAGGTATTCTATGAACTGCTTCATCATTTTTATACAAAAACAAAAATAATTAGGGCCTCCATATATGAAACTGACTTAATTATTTTTATCATCTTACGGCACGTATTTATCTACTTTCGTCAACAATAATTTCGTCAAAAAAGAAATTAATACCTATAACGTCTAATGTAAACCAGTTTTGCTCATGGCTCCACTGAGAACAAAAATTGCGCTATGCCTATATTGTACAAACAGATTGATTTATGTAATATAAATTTTAATATCAGTATCTCAATTCAATATGCTAAAACGTTTTGCTTGCGATTTTGAAATATTGGAATACGGATGTCGCCAGAATACGGCCGCACACGACGAGAATGAAGGGGGGCGCCCCGCAGCAGACGGAGCTAAGCGCCCTTCACCTCCCCTGCTTCACCCCCTCATTTACCAAAACAGTCGCTTAGTACAGCGCCTTAATGGATCGTAAGCGCTGATTGATTTAGATTAATGTGTTTGTACACTGTAAATGACGGATAAGGTTAAGTTCAATAAAATATATTTATATACTGTCCATAGCCATCAAGTAGGACTCTTACGACCACTAAACGAGACGACTTTTTATAAGCTAAAGTAAAATGTTCAACAAGGTAAGGCACCTTGGAATTTATTTTTGAATTAGTAGCAAAGAGTAAACAGCAAGCACTCATGGTTTTTATAAATTGCTTCTAAAAGCAACTACCCTACATTGTACATAGCCTGAGGCTCACAAACTTGTTCGGTTTTATTTTTAACATAGCCGATTTAGAATAAAATTTATAGCTAGTATACACAAACAATAGACGTTCAGTTTTGCTTTTAAACAAAACTTCATAGCACTTTTCGACAATACCAAAGGTTACTACAAAAACCATTTTTTCCTCCCACACCGCAACATATACATTTAAAAAGTTTTTTTTATAGAAAATGCCCCTCGATACAATCTACTTTACGATGACGGTCGTACTTATAACGGCGGTTAAAGTTTCAGAATTGCTTGGCGACCGAGAAAGGGCCATGATCCGTTTTCTACGAACAGTCGAAAAGTAAAATGCTTCGAGGTGAAAAATGCTCTAGCTGAATTTATTGGTATTTGGTCGAATATTTGCAAGTCTTGGTTATTTACATATTGGTTTCAGGAAGCGAAATAAGAATACAAAACGTTACTGGAATCCGGGTTTTAGACTTGGATTTTAAAGAAAATAGTATTTGGTATTTGAATTCTTAGAGGTTAAAAATTCGTAGAAGTTAGTTTTGAGATTACCCACTGTTGCTGAAAAGCACCCATCAGTCGCAATTAGTACAGCATTATCTATTTATTTTGCTTGCCTTGTGTTGTAAACTAGCTGCTGGTCTCTGTGACCAGGCAAATGCTGATCTTAAGTTCTAATTGCTGCAGCTGTATATAATGATGATGAGGATGATACTGAATTATCTATCTTTAATATTGTTAGGTATATGTTCCCACTATTTCTTCTAGCTGTTATTATAAAGTTAACTGAGTTGGTAAAATGAAGCAAACAAAGTAGTTTTAAACTAACCAAAACATCATAACACATTAGCATTTATGGCCTCGTAAGCAGTCATAAATACATAGCGATAAGACCACCAAAGCCCGTTGGTACTAAAATTACCTCTATCCTCACAAATGTATTTGCGGAGGTCCAAATGTAATCGCCCCATGTAAATACTCGTAATTAGTCACATAGAGTTAACAGGAAGCCGACCTCAACACGGTCGGGAGGGCATCATAAATTCCACGTAAATTATACTCCCAAAACCTCTTAGTGACAGGCGCTGAAAAGTCTTAGAAGAAGAGGCGCTACCCTGCATTTACAAGTTGAAATGACTTTGGAAGGATATATGGGCCATGGCGCTGATGTCTTCGGGAGAAGAGGGGTGTGGCAATCCTTGACAGTAAAATTCGATGACGAATGCCACCGCTGTCTAGTTATATGTATTTTAAGTAGGAGTTTAGGCACTGTGCCATTTTATGTGCAGTTGAAAAACTGAATCGAAAATAAACAGCCAAAAAAATAATATTGCAACTACGGAAGATTGGATGAAATTGAACAAACGTCCAAAAAAACTTAACTAATCAATGAAAGTGCTGCCGATCGGTTGAACCGAAATATCTGAAAAAGATCCTTTAGTGTATTCCCCTGTAAACTGGTATCCACATATGAATTCTCGTTCGATTTTTGATGAATACATCTTAGATGTAACTTCGTAACCTGGACAAGATTGACACAGCGCTCAATAGACACAACTCCATACATCTTTACATTAAATTGACAGCTGCTTCGATACATTACGTTTACGATGAAAATTTTACAGTGTCACAAACCGTATTCTCAGAAAGCAATAACACCTACGACGAATATCATAATTCGCGCCAAGTTTTACTGTACAAAGTGTACATCAGTATTTATTGCATGCCATCAAAATTTAGATTAGTGGAAAAAATTAGATTTGTGGTTATAATCACTTTTACGGTATAGGTATATATATAAAATTTACTTCAAGGTTTAGAGAGTTTGGTATAATGTAATTAGGTACATCTATTAAGAAGAAGTTATCTTTCTATGATTTGCTAATATTAATTATCTTTAATATTGCTAGGTAGAACGACTTATACGAACACTACTTTTGATCTGTTAAATAATATAATCTTATCAAAAGTACTGTTAGCTTTATCAGTTCAAATGGAGAGACGGTAATAATTAACTTTCTTCTAAAATACTCACTCTGATGCCATATCATACCTGCTTAGTTATTTTCTAATAATACTTACATATATAGTCCGTGTGGTGACGGATTAAGAATACGGAATGTCACCACCCCATATCATCCCATGGGTGTCGTAAGAGCCGACAGAGGGAGCATATTATGCAGAGAACACCGCTGTAAGAGAAGGAAAACTTGATACAAACCCTATACCAACCCGTTTGGCCAGCGTGGTATAGTAGGCCAATTCCTCCTTTCAAAGGAGAGGCCTAGTCCAGCAGTGGACTGTTTAAGGCTGATGATGATGATATAGCAACGTCACGTACACAACCCAAGATAACAATATTCATATGAGAACTTAGACATAGCAAGCTAATACTTAAAAGTAAGTAGGGACCTACTCTACACCATTGGGACAATTCTCATTTCTCATTTTCTCATTTTTTTAAAAGACAACTCCCGCACTAGGAAGAAATTCCTGTGTCGCGGGGGACTTTACAAACATACAACTAACTGACACAAAGAACACCCAGACTCGAAACAACAATTTATGAATCACACAAAGTGTTGTTTCGTGTGGTGGAGCCCACAACACTTCGGCGCAGTGTCAAGCGTCGAGGCGACCGCTTAAACCACAACGCCAACCGTACAGTCAATTCAAATTGCAATTATATGAGCAGTGTCGCAGCAATAATACTGGCTCCAAAGAATAGTAACATCCTATATGTCCCCAAGAGAGTCATTCCACCGGTTAAAATATTGTACAAGTATACTTTTTTAATTCCTTTTGAAGTAAAACCTTGTCACTTGAAAATACACTCTATTACGTGAGTGGTAGAGTATGTTTTGGCTTCTGAATGTGTGGATTGGCACTACTAAGGCGCTTATTCAAACTCTCATTGTTCGTCTCTTGGGGTTTGATGAATTGCGATATATGAAGTTTATTTGAATGGGTCATTTATACGAGTTGACTGGTCCTCAGGCGCAAAAGTTATTTAGTGTAGTATAATTGATGAATTAACGATAGTGAAGTAAAACTATTGTACTGTCGCTTTATGATACTATTCTTCTCTAACTAAGGCATAATTCATACAATTTTATGGCAACGGGTCTTACTCGCGATATTAAATTAATTTAAGATATAAATAAGGTTTAAAATCGATTAAGACATAATTGTATTCTCCAGTATATTTTTCTTCTCTAGCCACCTCATCCATCGTACATTATTTCAAAAATGATAATATATTTTTTACCTCTTGAGATCAGGGTAAGGTGCAGTATTGTATTGTTTGTTATAAAAACTACGTATCTTAATTCATATTATATTTACACGTACAAATAAATATCATCCGAATCATAACACACACCTAGTTCTCTCTGCAGCACTCAACGTAAACTGGGAGATAATGTCCATAGCATTGAGTCCACCTTTAAAAACTGTGTATATAACACAGTTTGACTTTAAGTAAACTAAATACAATTAACCGAAAAATACAAAATCTCTCGATAACCAACAGATAATTGAGTGTTTATTTGTAAACGTTGAAATGAGATAATGTCGAATCGAAAATTAACATCCGTTCATTATTTCTATATTAATTGTCGTTCAAAACGAAACAAACACATTCAGAGCTTTGAATTATATTACTGTTAATTACAATTCAGTGTATTGGATATACAAATGGAAATAATTTTAGCTGTAATATTAATAATTTCATCGGAAATTGACAATATATTCACAAATTAGTAGCTTCACAAATATTAAATTTCGATTTATATGAAAATTTTGTAATGCATTTATTTGCCGACAGATAGAATCATCATTTTAATAATCCGATTGAAACTCCATCTGGATTATCGTCAGAACAATCAGACCAATGCAAATGGCGCATTTCATTACAATAAAATAGCCACTTCTAAAATTTCGCGTCTTGTATACATACAAGTATTTATGTAACGTGTCTACATCGCTTAATTATTTAAAACAAAGGTGAAATATCATACTCGCTTGGTCATCTCAGTCATACCGTAATTACGACCCGTGTTAGCTATGCTGAAACTTCTGAACCTAAATTTAAAGTATTTCAGCTTTATAAATCTGTATATATAAAATTATTGCGTCACTGACTGACAGACAAGCCACAGCCAAAACTATGGGGCGCGAGAAGCTAAAAATGGGTTTTAAAATTGAAGCTCGAAGAACTGATGGCCGTTGGGGCAGGAGGGTTCTGGAGTGGCGTACGGGAGGACGCAGCAGGGGTAGGCCTCCCGCAAGATGGACCGACGATCGCGGGAAGCGGTTGGATGCGGGCGGTTCAAAATCGGTCTGTGTGTAGAACCTTGGGAGAGGCCTATGTCCAGCAGTGGACGTCTCTAGGCTGTCATGATGATGTTCCTTCTGGACCGTAGGAGTGACCTAAGAAGGGATTTTCCGAAATGCCCACGGCATCGGGAGGAAACGGTAAAATTAAAAGAAAACGTGCGGTCGTAGTTACGGGCATTCTCTTGTATTAATAATATTTAATGGGCATTAGACTTCAAATTGCATACAATCTGAACTATTGAATACATTAATGTAGTTTGTGATGTAGATCATTTGGTTTAAATATAATGTCAGTAAATCCAATATATCGCGATAGATTACTCAAGCAAGAACATCACTACAATCTCTCAACGTCACTAGAGCAAGACTTGTCTGTTTTAAAATCACTCTACGTCCTCTGTAGTGGACGAATCGCTTAATATTCTAACACCTGTAATCGCATCAGTGTTGAACGAAATGTACCTACGTTGAATACACGAGACAAGCCGACGTGTACAGTAACGTTTTGGAATAATATAGACCAGTAAGGTAAACGTACGTAATTCCGGCAGTGTCCCGGTACCCGGTAACTAGTCGGTTTTTATAATTTTGTAGATTTCTACCAAAAGAATATTGAAGTTTGAGAATTGCAATACATATTTGATATTATTTCGTATAATTATAATATGAACGCTGCTCAATAACTGCAATGGTTGCAAAACTATACTACAATGAAAGTGTGGTGTGCGAAAATTTTGTGGAATTTCGAGTTTCTGTCACTAAACTACGAAGCTACCACATTGTATTGTTTTGCTTATCATATTGCTGCGGATAGCGGCACTGTGAGAGTGTTTATTTGCTTAAATATTTGAGTTAATTATCTCGCGATATAGTCCATAAGCGGCGATGAATTTAATGAAATAGTAAGTATTTTGGCATATTACATTTACTGGGACTCAGAAACCCCTACATGACCCAGTACCCGGCAATATTATACCCTTTTTTACCGGATACTGGTACACGAGTTAACTTCATACTACCCGTTGCACCGGAGCCCATTACTGCACCTTAGTGCCTTGCAATAAGTCTCATTATCCTTTGAAACTGTAGTAGTGGTAGTAGTAGAGTATTAATTATAACATTATATATTCTGCCTGATGCTGAGACGTACACTTCCACTTGATTCTAAACCCTATCATATGCAAGGGCTTGATGTTTATATTTCAAAACGTATTTTATTACGAGGCATAAATACTTATTTATAATGAAAAACAAAACGGTGCTCTGCTCGCATTTCTTAATTTGTATAGAGTACTCGCATGATGGAGCTGGAAAGTGGCCATAGGAACTCCGCAATAAAACGACACAAGCCCATCGAGTTTGAGCTCGTTTCAATCGTATTGACGAATACTCTTATCCTATATGGCAACCAAAGTTTGATGATGCGTTGTCAAAGTTGACTTCAACTTAAAGTAGATATCAAATCATAGTTAAGTTCAACTGAAAGAGGAGTTCCACTGAAACATGAGTTCAACGTGACAGACCAATTGGGCGACCACAGAGCCCTCGAGCTACTTTACCGAAGTTACCTATCCCGGATGTCAAACAGAGTGAGGTACGGATGGCATTTGAGCAAATTAGGAAAAATAAAGCACCTGGTGATGACGGAATCACTGCAAAACTCCTCTGAACAGGTGGAGACACAACCTTGAGAGAGCTAGCAATTCTTTTCAATACCGTCATCCACAAAGGTTCAACTGGAGCGGGTGTGTGGTGATTCTATTCTTAAAAAAGGTTGCAAAACTTTATTGAAGAATTACAGATCCATTTCACTCCTGAGCCATATCTACAAGTTGTTCTCGAGGGTTGTAACAAACGACTCGACGACTTCCAGCCATCAGTGCAAGCCGGGTTTCAAAAAGGCTTCATCACCGTGGACCACATCCATACTGAAGACCCATGAGTACAACCAGCCGCTGTGTATGGCATTCGTGGACCACCAGAAAGCATTCGACTCTATCGAAACCTGGGCAGTTCTTGACAGCCTGCAACGATGACGCATTAGCTGGCGATTTATAGAGGTGTTAAGATACATAGAGTTGCGTAGGGGAGTCCGGCGTGGGGATGTAACATCTCCAAAGCTGTTCACCAAGGCACTTGAGGATGTCTACAAGACACGGAGTGGGTTCAACGAATATCAACGGCGAGTACATCTCACACCTTCAATTTGCTGATGACATCGTCCTAATAGCAGAGACGTTGGAAGAGCTTAGCGGAATGCTGTCGACCTTAATGAAGCCTTCCCGGTGGATTGATCTTGGCATGAACCTGGCTAAAACAAAGGTAATATTCAATGAACACGTCGTGTTTATACCGATCTGCATTGACGGTTCCTTGCTCGAAGTTGTGCAACAGTGACATACTGTTGTTGACATACCTGGGGCAAATAATACAGTTGGGTAGACACAGCTTCGAGAAGGAAATCGATAAGTGGATTCAGTTGGTGTAGGCAGCATTCGGTAAGCTACGTCGGATTTTCTCGTCGCCTATCCCGCAAAGCCTCAAGACAAAAGTCTTCAACCAATGCTTCCTACTAGTAATGATATACGGTGCTGAAATCTGGACACTCATGGTAGTGCTGGTCCATAGATATAAAATAGCTCAGCGAACTATGGATCGAGCTATGCTCGGAGTCTCTCTAAAGGATAGAGTTTGCAACGAGCTCATCAGGAAGAGAACTGGAGTCACCCACATAGCTCGCCGTATAAGCAGTTTGAAGTGGCAATGAGCTGGCCACGTCTCCCGAAGGACCGACGACCGATGGAGCAGACAAGTCTTAGAGAGAAGGCCCAATTTCAGCAAACAAAGAGTGGTTGTTGAGCTGACTGCACGGTTGGCGTCGTGGTTTAAGAGGCCACCTCGCAGCTTGTGGCAAGTGCCAAGCTGCGAGGTGGCGTAGTGTTGTGGGTTCAATACTGGGTGTTCATCGTGTCGGTTGTATGTTGGTAAAGACTCCCGCGACACTGGGTTTATCCCTAGTGCGTGAGTTGTGCTATTAAAGAAATGGCCTTGCGAAGCTATAGATTCTACCTAAATTGTAATTAAACCAAGCGCATACGAAATTTTCTTGTACCTGTAGTTAATTGTTTTATTTAATTTTGTTGTTTAGCTTAAAGCCAAAGAAAATTACTGTAAGAATTCACTTCTTGCAGTAATTTTAAAAGTTCAAAAATAATGTGATGTAGGTATACTTTTGTTTGTTTTAGTTTATTTTAGAAAGCAGTTGAAAAGATATAAACATAGTATTACGACAATTTTATTTGCTTGTGATTTCCTTTGAAATACATTTCAATAAATATCTTTTCTTTGACCCCTTTAGATACATAACAATTACATTACACAATATAAAAAATAAAAAGTTCAAATATTATAAACTTTAACATTAAGCAAATAGGGTTCAAATTCGCGGTTAAATTTGCCGGTATCTGGGACAATCTACCGTTTACTAGGACAAATCTACCGGATACTGGTACAAATGGGTCTTTTCAAACTTTATTTAAATTAAAGTATTCTTAACTTCATATATATCAAAAGCTATAAAATTGCTCGAAAACTAGAATAAATTATCTATAAACATCCGTAAATTTCATTTTTGTTAGTCTTTTGACCTTATCATAGGAGACCTTCAAAGTCAGCGAAGTTCAGAATTTCACGGCTATTGGGACGTTTACAGGTAAACGTACGTAATTCCGGCAGTGTCCCGGTACCCGGTAACTAGTCGGTTTTTATAATTTTGTAGATTTCTACCAAAAGAATATTGAAGTTTGAGAATTGCAATACATATTTGATATTATTTCGTATAATTATAATATGAACGCTGCTCAATAACTGCAATGGTTGCAAAACTATACTACAATGAAAGTGTGGTGTGCGAAAATTTTGTGGAATTTCGAGTTTCTGTCACTAAACTACGAAGCTACCACATTGTATTGTTTTGCTTATCATATTGCTGCGGATAGCGGCACTGTGAGAGTGTTTATTTGCTTAAATATTTGAGTTAATTATCTCGCGATATAGTCCATAAGCGGCGATGAATTTAATGAAATAGTAAGTATTTTGGCATATTACATTTACTGGGACTCAGAAACCCCTACATGACCCAGTACCCGGCAATATTATACCCTTTTTTACCGGATACTGGTACACGAGTTAACTTCATACTACCCGTTGCACCGGAGCCCATTACTGCACCTTAGTGCCTTGCAATAAGTCTCATTATCCTTTGAAACTGTAGTAGTGGTAGTAGTAGAGTATTAATTATAACATTATATATTCTGCCTGATGCTGAGACGTACACTTCCACTTGATTCTAAACCCTATCATATGCAAGGGCTTGATGTTTATATTTCAAAACGTATTTTATTACGAGTCATAAATACTTATTTATAATGAAAAACAAAACGGTGCTCTGCTCGCATTTCTTAATTTGTATAGAGTACTCGCATGATGGAGCTGGAAAGTGGCCATAGGAACTCCGCAATAAAACGACACAAGCCCATCGAGTTTGAGCTCATTTCAATCGTATTGACGAATACTCTTATCCTATATGGCAACCAAAGTTTGATGATGCGTTGTCAAAGTTGACTTCAACTTAAAGTAGATTTCAAATCATAGTTAAGTTCAACTGAAAGAGGAGTTCCACTGAAACATGAGTTCAACGTGACAGACCAATTGGGCGACCACAGAGCCCTCGAGCTACTTTACCGAAGTTACCTATCCCGGATGTCAAACAGAGTGAGGTACGGATGGCATTTGAGCAAATTAGGAAAAATAAAGCACCTGGTGATGACGGAATCACTGCAAAACTCCTCTGAACAGGTGGAGACACAACCTTGAGAGAGCTAGCAAGTCTTTTCAATACCGTCATCCACAAAGTTTCAACTGGAGCGGGTGTGTGGTGATTCTATTCTTAAAAAAGGTTGCAAAACTTTATTGAAGAATTACAGATCCATTTCACTCCTGAGCCATATCTACAAGTTGTTCTCGAGGGTTGTAACAAACGACTCGACGACTTCCAGCCATCAGTGCAAGCCGGGTTTCAAAAAGGCTTCATCACCGTGGACCACATCCATACTGAAGACCCATGAGTACAACCAGCCGCTGTGTATGGCATTCGTGGACCACCAGAAAGCATTCGACTCTATCGAAACCTGGGCAGTTCTTGACAGCCTGCAACGATGACGCATTAGCTGGCGATATATAGAGGTGTTAAGATACATAGAGTTGCGTAGGGGAGTCCGGCGTGGGGATGTAACATCTCCAAAGCTGTTCACCAAGGCACTTGAGGATGTCTACAAGACACGGAGTGGGTTCAACGAATATCAACGGCGAGTACATCTCACACCTTCAATTTGCTGATGACATCGTCCTAATAGCAGAGACGTTGGAAGAGCTTAGCGGAATGCTGTCGACCTTAATGAAGCCTTCCCGGTGGATTGATCTTGGCATGAACCTGGCTAAAACGAAGGTAATATTCAATGAACACGTCGTGTTTATACCGATCTGCATTGACGGTTCCTTGCTCGAAGTTGTGCAACAGTGACATACTGTTGTTGACATACCTGGGGCAAATAATACAGTTGGGTAGACACAGCTTCGAGAAGGAAATCGATAAGTGGATTCAGTTGGTGTAGGCAGCATTCGGTAAGCTACGTCGGATTTTCTCGTCGCCTATCCCGCAAAGCCTCAAGACAAAAGTCTTCAACCAATGCTTCCTACTAGTAATGATATACGGTGCTGAAATCTGGACACTCATGGTAGTGCTGGTCCATAGATATAAAATAGCTCAGCGAACTATGGATCGAGCTATGCTCGGAGTCTCTCTAAAGGATAGAGTTTGCAACGAGCTCATCAGGAAGAGAACTGGAGTCACCCACATAGCTCGCCGTATAAGCAGTTTGAAGTGGCAATGAGCTGGCCACGTCTCCCGAAGGACCGACGACCGATGGAGCAGACAAGTCTTAGAGAGAAGGCCCAATTTCAGCAAACAAAGAGTGGTTGTTGAGCTGACTGCACGGTTGGCGTCGTGGTTTAAGAGGCCACCTCGCAGCTTGTGGCAAGTGCCAAGCTGCGAGGTGGCGTAGTGTTGTGGGTTCAATACTGGGTGTTCATCGTGTCGGTTGTATGTTGGTAAAGACTCCCGCGACACTGGGTTTATCCCTAGTGCGTGAGTTGTGCTATTAAAGAAATGGCCTTGCGAAGCTATAGATTCTACCTAAATTGTAATTAAACCAAGCGCATACGAAATTTTCTTGTACCTGTAGTTAATTGTTTTATTTAATTTTGTTGTTTAGCTTAAAGCCAAAGAAAATTACTGTAAGAATTCACTTCTTGCAGTAATTTTAAAAGTTCAAAAATAATGTGATGTAGGTATACTTTTGTTTGTTTTAGTTTATTTTAGAAAGCAGTTGAAAAGATATAAACATAGTATTACGACAATTTTATTTGCTTGTGATTTCCTTTGAAATACATTTCAATAAATATCTTTTCTTTGACCCCTTTAGATACATAACAATTACATTACACAATATAAAAAATAAAAAGTTCAAATATTATAAACTTTAACATTAAGCAAATAGGGTTCAAATTCGCGGTTAAATTTGCCGGTATCTGGGACAATCTACCGTTTACTAGGACAAATCTACCGGATACTGGTACAAATGGGTCTTTTCAAACTTTATTTAAATTAAAGTATTCTTAACTTCATATATATCAAAAGCTATAAAATTGCTCGAAAACTAGAATAAATTATCTATAAACATCCGTAAATTTCATTTTTGTTAGTCTTTTGACCTTATCATAGGAGACCTTCAAAGTCAGCGAAGTTCAGAATTTCACGGCTATTGGGACGTTTACCTTACAGTGCAACTTATTTGAGTTTATATACGCATCTTATTTGAATAGCGAAATCCGAGTGGAGTGTAACAGACTGTCATGGGTCTAGGACCGAATCCATTGTGACATTACTGACTTTTCATATTTATGCTACTTGTTCGCCCATACCGTGCCTTCGGTACTATAATATTTTGATACTAGTCAACTATTCTGCTATAACCCAGCATTACGTATACTAGTTGTGAATCATAAGTGTGATAGTCTCTTTGTCATGCTTCGGCGGCTAATCCACTATACCGATATCGATGTTTATCATAGAAGGTCAAATCTAGGCAACATTAAATAAAACTCTTAAAGCGCTGAAATAGAACACAGCAGATTGCATAAAATGTGGCATTCACCCATTGGTTATCTGGTTTTACAAATAGTGTAATATTTTTATCAATCCACGAAAGGAAGGGCGGGGCAAAAAGGTAGTCCTACTAATTTTATAATCGAGAAAGTTTGTGAGGCCAGGTGAATTTCGTGTACGGAGCTTTGTTACTCTCTCACACAAATCCTCCAAAAATGATATTGTTGAAACTATGCGGTAACGTAACTTATACTGGACATCAGAATAGCATATAGGC
Organism: Euclidia mi; assembly: GCA_944739405.2. Taxonomy (NCBI): domain Eukaryota; kingdom Metazoa; phylum Arthropoda; class Insecta; order Lepidoptera; family Erebidae; genus Euclidia; species Euclidia mi. The sequence goes on from OX123202.2 coordinate 46,022,128, forward strand.
ATTTATCCCGAGAACCGACCCCGGGCGAAGCCGCGGGCACAAATAGGTATTAAATACATGTGTAAATCACAACAAAGTTATGACTCACTGCGGCACATGTCGCGTTATATTACGCCAACACACGCAATATCACAAGCTAATCGCAATTAGATTCTACATCGCAACGTGGCAAAACACTATCGTCTTAGGTATTTTATCTTCAACATTATTTGTATCTGTCGAACTAGAAACAAGCAATGTCACTTTCTTAGAAGATATGATATTGGTACCCACCCGCTATAAACTTTTTACGCTTTGAAGAGTTTAGGTAGGTATAATTTACAGATTCTGCGTTGTGGTTAGGTTATCGAGACAAAAATAAGGTAGCCTATATATTAAGTTATACCGATATTTCTTATTCAAAATAATTCAAATAATTTATTTGTCAAAATGTGGTTGTACAATGATAGTAAATTATAGATAAGTCCAGCACATTAGCCATCTCAGTTCATGATATACAATGAACATACAAAAATATTAAGTTCCAAATTAAGTTACTACACTGAAGTTACAAAAAACACAATAAATATGGAAAAGCCTTGCAAAGAAAAATAGATCAACATTTATAATTTAAATATTCCTTAACAGAGTAGAACCCTCTTTCGATAAGCCATTTAGACAATTGCCCTTTAAATCTATTGAGAGGCTTACGTGTCATAAAGGAAAGTCCTCCACCACTGTTCATCTGTCTAATCGCTCACTTAAACCTACCGAGCGGATTTTCATGCAGTGTTCACTTGTCCACGGAGTGATTTATAAGGGCGTATAATTTACCGCATCCTAAGATGTTTTATCAAATTCCTTTGGTAGTTTTCGTGTGAAAGACTAACAAAATTTCCATCCATCCGTGCTCAGATACTTTTGCGTTTATATTAGTAGTAGGCTCGAAAATAGACATTATAAGAAGACCCCAATAACAGCTTCGAAGTTTATTAAAAAGGAATTTAGTTACGATACTCTTGCATAAGCTCCGACAACGCGTGAAAAATGGCGTCTGTCGTTTCTCGTGAATAAAACTGAGACATTAAGTGCGGACACTAGTAGGTGTACTTTTAATATCACATGGTTACTCTGTATTTTTTTATTTAAAAATAAGATGTTCAAAGTATGTACCAAATGTTTGTGTTGGCTCATCTTAAATTGCTTGTTTTCTTCAAAGTTCTTCAAATTTCTCAATACTGTATGATGTATTTTACGTTAAGGCTAAATCTAAATAGTTCTTGAGATGCAAAATATATTTCAAATGTGACAAGTGTCAAAATTTCAACAACCTATCTCGACAAACAGGCGATCAAAAACCAACGCTATTTCATAGCTCTCAAACTTTATAATAATGGTGTTTTGTGTAGTCTCAATTGCAGATATTATTCTAGATCGTAAATCAGAACAAGCAAAGCATAACTCGAACACTACTCGAATACAACAATCGTTAAAACAATCCAATTACAACATATTGTTGTACTCTACAAGTTTTCAATTATTAGCTGTGTGCATAAATCACAGATTACGCAAACAATACATCGATATACTGTAATAATTTTCTACCATTTGTTAAAGATAATATCTAAAGTAAACAATATCCTGACGCATGTAAATTGTGGGCAAACATTGACCGTGTAAAACAAAGAACGCCAGTAAGCACATGTAATGACAACCCTGTTATATCTAACCACAGGGTTACCACACGGAAAAAAGGGAAATTTTATTTCACTAAATCGTTATCATATATCACGTTGAAATAAAAGAAATGGCCTTTAGTGTCTTGTCAATAAGGTTTGGAATAAATTTTAACGGTTTGTGATCTTTATGCATTGTTCGGGGTTAAAAAGGGTGGGCTGGGTTTGGAAGATTTATGAAGTTAAGCGCGATCAGCGCCCAGTGGCTGAGTAATTGCTGCGGACTGCGCTCGGGTAGAGCGTTTTGTGTCAACCCTGTAATAGCATTAGGGATGACACTTGCGGACGTTTAGAGCTTTGGGTTTTGAAACGAGAGGCTGTTTGCAATGTTTGGTTTTTATGGTGTTCGCACGTATGGGTATTATTGACCTCACAGGCAGAGTTATATTTGCTCACTTCTTGTTTTTGATCAATGTCACATAGCATGGGTATATTTCGTTAAATTAAATTTGTGACAGTATTTTTTAAGATTCTTTAATTATACCTAGGTACTTGCGGCATATGAATTATCCTTAAGCCGAAACTGACTATCATATAAGTAATAAAATTATCTCATAACAATTAAAGACTTTATGCTGATCGAAACGTCCTGCAGTAGTCGACGGGATTTAGAAGTCGTATAGAACCGTGAAAGTCTGAATTTTTATATTTCGTAACTATTCAATAAATATAACTATGGGCCTTATCCGGAAGCTCAGGGTCACTCAGTGGGTGATGGAGAGAGCTATGCTAGGAGTTTCCCTGCGAGATCAAATTAGAAATGAGGAGATGCGCAGGCGAACCAAAGTCACCGACATAGCTCTCCGAATAGTCAGGCTGAAGTGGCAGTGGGCAGGGCACACAGCCATAAGAACCGATGGCCGTTGGAGCAGAAAGGTTCTTAAGTGGCGGCCGCGCACAGGACGTTGAATCAGAGGTAGGCCTCCCACAAGGTGGACTGACGATCTTGTTGGGGTCGCGGGCAGCGGATGGATGCGTGTGGCTAAGGATCGGTCTATGTGGAGAGCCTTGGGGGAGGCCTATGTCCAGCAGTGGACGTCTTTCGGCTGATATATGAATGTGTGCTATTCAATATGTATTCAATACCCATACTAATATTATAAAGCTAAATTGCATTTCTTTGTCCTTCTTTCACGTCGCAACGGAGCGATTATGGTATGAGTTTTGTGTTCATAAGTTTGAAATATGCTGGCGTGTCATAAGATAACATTTTAGCCCTGGGGAAAGATTGGCAATGTTAAACATAACTGTATTGAAACTCTTTTACAAAAATGTAACACCCCAGGGGTCCGTAGCAGAGGCCATTTTCCGCCTCCCGGGTAGTTTGCCCGAACGTTACATTTCCGAAATGGAATATAAACATGGTTACACGTACTAATACTGCGATTAAAACAGATACAAACCTCTTGAGAATAGCAAATGCACATTTCCTTAATCTCACAAACGTATTCAAGTCGATTCGATCGTATTGAATGTCTGAAGTTACAAATATTGACTGTATTTCCTGGAAAATGTATGCAATCTTTAATGCTATCATTTTATACATATGCATCCATACTTGCATTTATGCATGTATTGTAGATTATAAAATTCATTGTTTTTGAAGAGGATAATAATAATAACAATATATGTAATATTCTACCACATTCACACAACACCACCTAGTCCCAAACTAAGCAGAGCTTGTACTATGGGTACTAGACAATGGATAAACATACTTAGGTATATACTTTTTTTTGTAAATTCATGTGTACCTACATATTATACATAAAAACACCCAGACCAAGACAAACATCCATGTTCACGAACACAAATGATTGATTTGAGCGGGAATCGAACCCGCGACCTTCAGCGTTGGCGAATGTTAGATTCAAAGTCAAAATTACAAATTTTTAAGCACATAGTATATAAGTTAGGTGGCACTAGCTGTCCTGTCGTTTTCGAAGTTAAAGTTACGGTTATTTGTTGGACACATTTATAGCCCTGTGACTGCATGTATGAAGCGGCCGTCTCGCCGTTTTTAGCTGCATAGGTACAAATTGCGCAAAGTGGGTGCGTTTGATCCCCAATCCAAACCGTATCTACTAACATCCTGTCCCTCCAATTGTTGTTTTGCGTTCTTTGGCAGTTTGTGCGTAGTAAAGCAATATACAGAAGCGAATGCTCTAATATAGGTCACAACCAAATAATGAGAGTATTCATATGCAACCAGGGATGAAATGGGGCATTTTCACTAACGTGTATAATTCAGCTAACACACTACTGTTATCAATACAACAATAATAAATTAACAAATTGAATGCGATTGAATTGAATTAACAAAAGGAACAACATTAATAAATTGTACACAGATACAGAAATATTGGTTGGTGTTGCCAACATCGAAATTGAATGCGATTTTAACGGGTTGCGCAGATGTTGCAGGGAGATTTGATTAGAACGATGCGACTGGCAACACCGGGTAGTCCCGTATGGATTATGCTGATTGTCTAGCAAATATTATACTGTTAGCGTAATATTGAATTTAGTGGTATATTTGTTGAATTTAAAGCTTATGTTATTATTGTTATGTTGGTTGACTAGCATAAAATATGTTTGTGTTTATATTGCGGTTGTGATTTCGAATTCTCTTTGTAATGATAGTAGGTATACATACTAAACATTTTTTTATTTTAAAACAATAGAAGTGTGGAATAGCGATAGCCAAGTTTAGAGTCTTAAAGACGGCTAAATACATAAATACAGGGTCTCGGGTTCACACTCACGACGCGCACCCCTAACTTTTGAAGTCAAGTAAGTATACATTTTTAGTTTCTTTGGTCAAACAGTGATGCAAACATCTAAGAGGAAACCTGCATGACCTAAGAGTTCTCTGTAATGTTCTCCAAATACCTACGTGTGAAGTCTGTCAAACCACATTTGACTAGCGTCAAGTATGGTCTACCCGAGGCTTAAAGGTTGCTTATTGTTATCAGAGTTTGCGGTTCTATGGGCCTGTGAATATTATAATGTAACTATTATAGAAAAAATAAACATTAAACATTCCAAATCCTCGTACATAATAAAACGACGAAAAATAATATATAATAGGTTTTATATTAAACGTAAATAAAGATTATCCCTGCTAACAATTTTGAAAACAAATAGTTTCAATTCTTTAAATATTTTTGTATGTAAACCTTACAAAATATCGTGCATGTAATTGACGCTAAATATATTAAGAGCATGGAACACGCATGCCTATAAAATAATTAGATACTACACGTTAGTGGAGTTGGGCTGTCTATTAATTACTCAATTACATTATAATTGTGTTGATATTCACACACGAACTCCAATTTACGCCAATTAAAATTATATTAAAAAAAATAAAAACAATCTGATAAATCTGGTAAGACTGGCAAGCGGACCCCGGGCACTAACGCAAAAGTTTTCGACGCGACCGAGATAGCGCGAAGATGGTGAAGAATAATATTATACTGTTTAAAGATTTTCTTATATTATCAACCGTCAAAAGGCAATTATTAATAATATATATATATAGTGCACATTGCATTCATCCTATCCACCGGGTAGGTATAAAAGGATCAGAATATTCGCTGGTAAATTAAAAGTTGCAAGGCCGCTGGTGCGTACGGCCACCGGACGACACGCATAATACCTAATATGTCGTTTCTGTTTTACATACTTGAAAACTTAGTTTAGGTATCCCCGCAAACATCTAGGCAAAAATTTATATTTTGGATATAAAGAAAACATCCACATTTTGGAACTAAATTAGATTGCACATATATTTTCACGTGAAAGTAATCAAAAACTAGACGCAATTTCTTTTAATGTATCTATAAATTTATTTCTTAGCACATATTCATATTCATGCCGAGTTAAGCATCTATGAACCCAAATTTTATGACCAACTTAAATCAAAATTAAGGCGGGCTCCGTTTACCTACATGCCTCACATTACACACATACGAATATCGTAGGCCCTTTTAAAAGCTGGCAACATTTCATCATTGACAAAGGTCGGACGGTTAATTTATGTGTCGGTGTTGCCATAAATCGTGGTGTTTTGGTAGCTTTAATTACCAGCCGTGTCGCGGCCAAATAATGGCTCTTGGTACTAAGTAATTAATTGTGTCATTATAGGCCTAACGCATAATTTTTATATTTTGTCCGAAGCTCTATTAATTGTAAGGCTGGCAATGTGGTTAATTAAACCTGTTTGCAATTAACAAGATTTATTGTGATGAGTCCAATTTGTTTAGTTTAAGGGGAGACTTATTTTAAGTGTCGTTATTTGTATAGGTACAACCTACAAGTTTATAGGTATAACGGGTATAATTCACGTCATCTAAACAATTTAAGGTAAGAATGCTCCTATTTTCTTCGACGTCTCGATCAGCTCACATCGACCGTGGTCGTAGATTGTCTGCATTCGCGATTACGACTGATGTACTTATTAATAAAGGTTAATGATGATGAAATGATTTTATAAACGATAAAGCTTAAAACTGCGACATGAAAGTGAAAATTTATTCGGATGAATTTTGTCGACCCTACAGTGACAATCCCATGTTTTTTCTACAATCTAAGCAACTGTTAGTTATGCGCACTTTTTTTATATGCAGATATGTTCAGGAGCATGTAACATTCCTGGGGAGCCTGCAGTGGTGATAGGCCAAATAAACCATTATACTACTATAGCGCAAATCACTATCATTTATTAATTACTGAAGGTACTTTTATTAGCATCAGTGGACCCCAGGTTCAACCGAGATTTCGCTAGGACCATGACATGAATAAATTTGATGCTTAAAAGCCCGAAAGATTAAAAAAATAATACCTGATTCTTCAGCTGTGATCAGACTTGCAGTCGAATATTAGGATCTTTACCTGAAAAATAAAAAAAAGCAATTATACATGATTGGCCTGGGCTTAAGACAATGGTTGCCAAGGCCTATAATAAGTAAGTCTATGAATTGAAGAATATACATATAACTATGTATCAGTGAAGAATATACATATGACTGCCTCCGTGCTCCAGTGGATAGCGTATGCGATCGGTTCGATTCCCGGGTCGGGCAAAAATGTTACTGGGTTTTTTCCGAATTCATAGCAGCAGCACGGAGTCTGGTGATGTGCCCGATAACGGCAATAGGCTCGCCCACTATTACGTGGGACCTAAAATTTCATGGCGAAATGTGGGAGTAGAATTACACCTCTGCCTAACCCTTCGGGGACACAGTCGTGAGTCGATAAAAAAAAAAACTGTGCATCAGTTATCTTCTGGGTCTGCTTAGTTTGAGCTCAGATTCGTGTTGAAGTTGTGCGAGGATAGGTATGACATAGGAAATTATATTAAAAGCTATTCACAACAATAGTCATACATACTCCAAGCCTCACAAACTCTGCTTTGTTTTGTATTAACAATTTTCAATGCACAGTAAAACAGTTAAACAAATATACACATACAGAAACACCTCAATTGGCAATATTTTACCATCAACATATTATTCCGATTCGCCGATAGCACTAATCGATAACCTGTCGACGAGTAGCACAGTGTAGATTTTATAACCGAGTCTACTCGGGCCGCTCGGTCGAGCCAATCACTCAAAGCCAGTTCATTGCGCGATCGATTAAATCACTACACTGGATATTAATAGCTAGTCGGCAATATATGACGAAATTTAGGTGGATATTCACACATCAAAAAAGTCTAAGCAACACATACGAATTTAAATTTTACAAGTCAGTTGTATGTATCGATCTTCCCGTGTGGTTGTACACCTACCTCGACATCCAGTGCTGCTCAGCAGGAACTCCCGTGTTAGTGTAACGCAGATGAAGACCAAAATACCGAGTTACCTGAGATTGACTTCTTCCCGCTTGCAACATCCCTACAGCTCTTTGCATTTCATTTGCGTTCAAATGACGTCGCTCCATGACGTAAAAATGTCTCAAAATCCAAATTTGTTCAAAACTTTTTCAAATTATTGTTTAAATTCAATCAATCAAATGCAAAAGATTTGAACGGTTTACCAAATAGTACGAGATCCCACGACAAATTAGTGCACCCATCGAGTTTTTGCTTAAAACCAAATGTTTAAGTATATTTATGATTAGGAGAATACATATCTACTAGGTTGCCTATTAAAATTTGGCCGCAAATATGTTTAATTAAGTGATTGTTAATTGATTTTTGGAAGATACTTTCGTTCATTCGTTTTATAAGTAAAATATCGTCTACATCACGGCTATACATATAAAGATTCTGAAAAACCACGGTTGCCATTGTTCACCTGGCCGCACCTCCTCGCAGCCAGGTGTAACCAGGTATGATTTCGATACATTTTTACGTTCATAACGTTTATTTATGATTTATATATCAAATGAAAGCTAATTTTTTTCTCATTCTGATGATATATGGTTGCCTAATTAAATCCAGCCGCAAATAAGGGTTGCCGGCTGTTGAAGATTGTAAATATTTAAGGTAGAGTGAAAGAGACTTATACGCGTAACATAATGTGTCAGACAGTTCCTGAGAATACGGAATATACATAGAAACCGCATAAATACAGCAGTTATACCCAATATATTTACTTTGACTTATGAATTATTTCTAGTGTTAGAGTAAGATATTATAATATATACAAAAGACGTTTCGAATTTTCGTCGGTTCACACTTAATTTGATAATATAGGAATTTAAACTTTCGTGGTCATTTAAACTTGTTTTAAATTGTCTTTCGGGATATATACCACGTACCTTTGTTTGGAGTAACCGATATTTCGGCACTGTTGCAAGCGCCATGTTCACGGATGTACTGAACATTACATTATACTTTGATAAGTTAGAATATCGTTAAAATTTGAAATAAATCATCAGATCTGGTTTACTCAGGATACATATCGAAAGAATGATGATAATTCCTCAATCAAGTAAATTAAGGAATATATATCAAATATAAATACCTATCAACAAAATAATTTGAACGTAGGAAAGAGTCATAATAATGTTATTGATGACATACATCCGTTCAAAAAATAGATCTGCATTTATGTAAGCAACTACAGCAGCAAATAAACAAATTGTGGTTCTTAGCTGAGTCAAGCAGACCTTGAAGCTCAGTATCTTCAATGTCTGCTTGCCTCCAGGTACAGTATAGTTAATTAGACTGGCAATAAAAAAATAAACCGTTAGATTATTTCTCCCATGACAAAACCTCACACGAGCACTGAAATGCTTTTTTTTATTTTACTTAATATTTTAACATGAATAAAGCAAACGATATTTATTGTAACACCGGTAACCACTCCAAGCAGTGACAAAGACTGTGAAAATATCATTTTAACGCATCAGTTTTCAAATTTACTGCATGAATCTCTGGTTACTAGAAGCTTGGCTTGCTATGATGAAGGAAAACACCATGACAAAATTGCATGGCTTAGTAGTTGTTTGCGGCAGATGGTTTTACAAAAAAACATTTATAAACGAAAAAAAATTGAGGATACTCTATCGTGAAACAATATTTTTATTGAAATATTGTAGTATAGAAAACTACCTTTTTATGCGATAAGTAAGACCCGCGGTGTACTGAAGCTAATCTGTAAAATTTAAGTATCGATAAAGTTATAACGTTACTATGTTAATTCGTCACAATCTTTATACGAATAATTATCAAAATGTCTATGACCGAAGACCGAAGTCTCAAAGTTTTAAATGAACCTCTATTACATTTTTACGGGTAATGGGTGGCCATATGGCCACCTATGTCAGATTATTAGTGACGGTCTTGGGGTCGTATGCCTCCATCTAATAGTTATATAATCTAAGTGTTGACTAGTTGACTAGCATTTGACGCATGCGCAATGACTTAAAAGCGTCGCAGAGCTGTCAATCGTTCTCGTATGACAAATGATGTCACGCGTAGGGTGAAGTTCCCCAGTGGCGGAATCCTAAAGTTTTTAGGAAATAAAATAAAAACTATTTTAAGACATTTAACTTTAATTAATTTTGAATTTGTTGACTCAACAAAGTATGAACTCTTAATCTATCAACAAAAATACGATTTCTGTATAAATATAATCAGGAACTTCAATTAAGTTTAGATAAAGAAAAATGTTATTGTAAAAACTGGCACCTAGTACCAGACACACAATTAGTTTACAGACTAGCGCCGGACATCTGCAAAACATCGGCCATTGATCGTGTATATCTCGACGACGTCTCCACATTCAAGAACTTCTGCAAAAGCTTCAAAAGCGCACCCTTGGCATCTGGAGCACTGTGACCATGTGTCTTCATCATGATTCGTCGTGACACGTGTTTTTCTATGTTGAATATTTGAGATAGTGACATCTTTTTGTTAGCTTACCTCCACTTTTCCCATAATCTTTCATAAGTTTGGTTTGTCTACATTTTTAATTTATTGTTCTTTTTGTACTTGATGCCCATTTCTTTCCTTTTTCCTGAGATAACATGATTTTTGTCTCTTCAGCTACAATTCTACACGACGGTGACGACGTTAAAATTTCACTTATTTCACTTTCTCACACATTTTATTTGTCAAGTTGCTAATCTGTTCATCGTGAAAGCAGATAATTTTAACAATTTTAGAATATTCTGACCAACTGCTAAACAAAAACTAGTCGACGTCTTTATACTGCTGGTTCCAGGTTTGTTGTTAAGATATTTGATCACTAGACAGGTTTTCATGGCAGGGTGTGTGTTACTTTTATTTCACATTCACACAACACTATTTAGTCCCAAACTAAGCAGAGCTTGTACTATGGGTACTAGATAATGGATAAACATACATATAAGTATATTTTTTTTGTAAATACATACATATTATACATAGAAACACCCAGACCAAGACAAACATCCATCTTCATCCACACAAATGTTTGACTTGAGCGGGAGTCGAACCCGCGACCTTCGACGTAGCAGTCGCTCACACTCCCGCTACGCCAACCGGCATATTTTACGAATCCCGATGGCACACTATATTCAGTGACATATTAAAATAAATCATAATATAAATCCTTATATAGAATAATTACATAATAGAGTAACGTGACGCAATGCTTTGCCGCTATAAACAGCAAAATGCTGCTACCGCTGTGCCCAGCCGCAGCACTAGAAAACCGCGTTGTGTGATCCTGTATTGATATGTTATCCCGCACCTCTTCTATTTTTAAATTGTTGCTGACGATTTAAAAATATGTGGAAGACTACTTGTCCAGATAGTGTAGTGTTCGGCGCTAGGTGCCATCCGGCGTTACGGGAATTCCCCCTATAACTCTCTTTCACTCTACTTTAAATATTTACAATCTTCAACAGCCGGCAACCCTTATTTGCGGCTGGATTTAATTAGGCAACCACATATCATCAGAATCAGAAAAAAATTAGCTTTCATTTGATATATAAATCATAAATAAACGTTATGAACGTAAAAATGTATCGAAATCATACCTGGTTACACCTGGCTGCGAGGAGGTGCGGCCAGATGAACAATGGCAACCGTGGTTTTTCAGAATCTTTATATGTATAGCCGTGATGTAGACGATATTTTACTTATAAAACGAATGAACGAAAGTATCTTCCAAAAATCAATTAACAATCATTTAATTAAACATACTTGCGGCCAAATTTTAATAGGCAACCTAGTATATATGTATTCTCCTAATCATAAATATACTTAAAAATTTGGTTTTAAGCAAAAACTCGATGAGTGCACTAATTTGTCGCGGGATCTTAGTCTAAAAGATTTTCGATGTTCTAGCGAATCAGTCAAATAGATTTTCGCTTTAATAATATTACGGGAAGTTAGACGCAGATGGTTTAATAAGCAAAGAAAACGCTATATATAAAATTCGAACAAATGCATTCACATTTGAATTTGTGAAAAAAAAAAAACATATATGATACTCGATTTTTTTTTACAACCAGCCAGTATGTCCTCTAGATCAAAAAAGTTTACATAGGTATTACATACTTGGTAAGAAATTATTAATTGATTAATAATTTGAAATAGTATTTGTTGCTTAGACTTTTTTGATGTGTGTATTATCTTCAGCAAGGGTTATGGGGTTTTAACGTGATATAAGTTACTATAGATATAAGCACTCCAAAAAGCTGTGAGATGACTCACACTGTAATTTTGGTTTTGCATAATGTAGGTATTTAATCCAAATTATTCTAGTGCTGCGTAGCTCTTAGTTTTAAGCAAAAGTTTTTTATACTACACGTATAGTTTTGGAACGAAGTTAATTATCGCGCGTTGCGAAAGGGGTCTATACGGAAAAATTAAGACGAAAAGTTGTAACGACACTTTTTGCTATAGTAAGCTATTGTAAGCCGTGCGGCGGGAGTATGTTTCTCTCTCTCTCTCTTATAGAAAGCAAGCATCATGTTCATGCTTTCTGATCACGACATCTATTTAAAATGACATCTATTTGGGAATCCATGATGGCGGACGGGACATTTTTAATGAAATTAATATGGGTATAATTTTCGGGGTTTTTATGGATTCTGGTCACGAAAATGACATCTATTTGGGAATCCAAGATGGCGGACGGGACATTTTTAATAAAATTAATATGGGTATCATTTTTGGGGTTTTTATGGATTCTGGTCACGAAAATGACATCTATTTGGGAATCCAAGATGGCGGACGGGACATTTTTAATAAAATTAATATGGGTATCATTTTTGGGGTTTTTATGGATTCTGGTCACGAAAATGACATCTATTTGGGAATCCAAGATGGCGGACGGGACATTTTTATTAAAATTAATATGGGTATCATTTTCGGGGTTTTTATGGATTCTGGTCACGAAAATGACATCTATTTGGGAATCCAAGATGGCGGACGGGACATTTTTAATAAAATTAATATGGGTATAATTTTCGGGGCTATCATTCATAACGTAAATGACATTTATTTGGGGATCCAAGATGGCGAACGGGTTTTTTTTTGTAAAATTAACAATTATTACTAAAATTGAACCTACTGATTAAGTATATATTACATTATCCTTTCCTTTCTCTTAGCGTTATCCCAGTTTCAGTCTGGGGTCCGCTTTCTAGTCTAACCGGATTTGGCTGAATATTAGCTTTTCCACGGAGCGACTGCCTGTCTGACCTCCGCAACCCGAAGGGATAGCGATATTCCATGGTTTAGACTAGTGTCAGTTTATTTAGAAGGTACTGACGCCCTGTAACGATTGTCAAAGATCTTCATGACAACCGGGACCGACGGCTTAACGTGCTCCCCGAGGCACGGGACAAGCGATAATTAACAATTCAATACGCACATAACTCCGAAAAGTCATTGGTGCGCGCCGTGGATTCGAACCTGATACCCTCTGCATGGCAGTCTGTTGGTATATCCACTCGGCTACCGCTGCCTATTACATTATATTTGTTAATAATAAAACAAATATTATTTTAAATTAAAAAATATATATTACAACTCCTTCACTAATTAATCGAAAGGACTTCGTTCCATCCGGGTATCCCTTGACACCTCTCAAGCAGTTTTTTTGGATTTGAATTAATGGTACGAGTTTCTCTCGACTTCTTCTTATTACCCTATTATGAATATAATGAAGCAAGACATTTTAGTCTTTCCAAATTTTAAATAAATTACGTTCAATCCTCGGTTTAAATCGTAAACTAAAAAGCATTAGGCGCTAAAAGGCACGATTAAAAATGTTGGTATCAAATATATTCTCACGTGACGAGAAGCAATTAGTGATTACCGGCGCCCATGGACACAAGCAACACCAAAAGAGTCACAGTGCGTTGCCGCCATTGGGATGCGAAAAGGAACAGGAAGATGAGCGGGATGGGGGAGAAGGAAGAGTTGTGGGATGTGGGAGAAGGAGAAAGAGCGGGATACGGGATGGGCCCTACGCCAGTCTCACACACCGAACAAAACGTAACAGTAAAGATACTGTCACTTCGATTGAATATTCTGTGTGAGGGTAGTACTCCCCGCCTGAGCCCATGCATGCTGCAACCAGCAAGGCTCTATAACCTACCAACGTAAACAAAGGGTAGTCCAATATTTAGTGTAGGCAGCCATAAAATAAAATTGTGAGCCAACTCTTGCGATGTCCTGGCTCTTTAACGCAGCGAGAGGCGACGTCTTGGTCTAAGATCAAGCACGTTTGTGTAGTGAAAGCCTATTCAATTTGCCTTTGTCGTTGTGAAAGTTATCACAGTCGCGAACTATCGTTAAATCCAACGCGCACTGGCAATATAAAATCTAAGACAAAAAAATCTGGATCAGTTAAACCTGTGGTTACTAGTGACATGCATTCTTCGATTACCTGGCCAAAGTTTACTAGGATACTACTACAGTATCCCGATTCAGTTTGCTGAACGCGATTCGAGTGAAGCCGCCACCACTATGAAATGGACATAGCGTTGGTTTTGGTGCGTAAGTCGTGAATATCTTTATGTTAATCACTTTTCGTGCCAAAAAGCCAGTGTCAGCCAGAGAAAGAAGAATAAAACCGAGTACCGTCTCTTAAAACATGTCCCGCTCGCTATAATTTATTTCACGATACAACAAATTTAATATATTATAGAAATTATACGGCGAATCAAAAGCAGGTAAAATTTGTTATCATAGGTTTGCTACCATGTGTCTCCTCACCGCTAATTACGCTGAAATCTATGTAAACAGTTGCCGGGAATGAGCTTCATTATTCTGTATTTAACAAGTGATGCGTCTCGCGGTGATCAACAATGCTTGTCACATAAAATGAACGCTGCATGTAACAGTGTACTCATATGATTTAGTTTTCGTGTATATTATGAGTTCGTTTACTAAAGCTTATGTAAATAAACAGCGAATAAAATTAAACAGTCATTCTTCGTCATTCACTTAATTTTTATTAGTGCATTTTTGTTTTCATTGCATAAGACAAGGTTATAAAATATAAATAAATAGCCTGCGATGAACGTTTGTCCCTAAATTGTCAACGCAAGGCACTGCATTACACTAATATCGCGTTCATAACTTTACAAACTTGCTGTGCAAATTTCTCTAACGCGATTGTAAAAGAAAGACTCCATACACAGTTCAGAAAACATTTACTTCATAATATCACAACATTTTATAATATTAAGCACTTCAGATGAAAAATAGCAAATGAGGGTAAAATGGTAAATATACATTATTACCTTAAAATAACGCCAAGTAGACGCGCACGTAATTTTATTTAGTGTTCACTGGAGGCCGCTTGACGACAGAATGCCGCCTTAACTCAGACATGATTCTTCTAACAACTAAAACCCCCGCCACAACGCTCTGATTGGTTCGATATGCGCCAATTGAAACCACGGACCAATAAGAGCGGTTCGGTGTTAACAGTTAATAAAAACTGAATTCTGACAAATTGCGAAAATAAAATGCTGCCAGATAATAAAAAGGTATAATATAAAATATAGACGCTAACAGCTCGGCCATCCTGCGAAAAGCGAGTCCCTTCGCGACATCAAAAAAAAAAGGGGAGGAAAGTTACAAGTTAAATTAAATTGAAGTCTATACGACAAATTCTAGTACATGAGCATACATAATTTAACCTTGGAAAAATTTTACAATCATAAATTATTGTAACATTGCCATCTTATAATAATTAGTACCAATATTATAATCTTAATATATATGTGAGGTTAAGCGATTTAACTACATAATCTAAAAATTTTTAATTTCACTAACCTAGTTGACATCTTTATATTTAACCACCGGGAATTCATCTCAAATCAAACTGACATTATCGAACAGTTATTTTCATGGTTAGCTTCTTATAACTTATTATTTATATATAAGCTAGACTTATTATTTATTTATTATACCAATAGCAAAAGCAACAAAATACAACGTAAAAAAATTAAGCCACAGCCAATTACAGGTCTCCGCGGATATGTAAAATTACACATGCATGCTGCACAGTATACATATAATAGATATGTGGACATATAAACAAAATCATTAAAGGTTAATAACAATTATTCAAAAGTTCTGTGGTTATTAAAAAAAATCCAAGCTCAGTAATCGTCTCACCGTTTCAATCATTGCGACAAAAATATCAAATTCATGGTTACATTGTTTATTTAGAATATTACTCGCTCGCCACACAAACGAATTCTGCCGGTAATTTGTAGATGCTAATGGAAGATGATTAGGGGCGTAGTGTCTTACAGCAGTTTCAGCCCTGGTTGGAACATTAAATAGTATTTTACCCAGTAGATCCGGACAGTCAATGGGTCCAGATATGGTGTTCGACAGATAAATAACATCGGCGATATTTCGTCGTGTAACTAGCGGCAATAGGTGGAATTTTGAGCAGATTTTCAAATATTCTCAAATTCAAATTCAAATCTTTATTCGCTAATATGGGTTGAATACATAGATGACAAATACAATTAATAGTGCCAACATATTAACCTTGTATGCGAATTATTTAATAAAAATGTTATTCATTGATTATTATATTTAAAATAAATTATATAATTTAAGTCATAATAATAGTCACTTTTTACTTGATTTCTATAATAAAAATAATATACTTTTAGTCAATTACAATAATATCAATGTCAAATTATTTATCTATAAAAAAAAAATAAAAAAAACTAATTGTCTTACAGTTTACATAATATTAATAATAATGTTGTCAATGATATAGCTACAGTCTATCTGCAAGATACTCAGAAACACTATAATAAGCCTTCTCAATTAGTATACCTCTTAATTTTTGTTTAAATAAGTCTAAAGACGTGATGTCAAGAATCCGTTGTGGTAAATGATTATAAATGCGAGGTGCCATATTCTTCCGATCTGTAGGTGATTTTACACCGATAGCACAAGTATTTAATAAATCTGCGTTGTGTGTGTTCTAGTCTATAACAGAAACATCATATCTAAGGGTTCCATACTTAAACGAGGTATTCCAAAATGTGTTTAAAATCTTATATTGCACATGTGTACAATATAAGATTTAACAGGTTTTCACCTCATTATAATTGTTTGAAATTCGCATGACGGATTCTAGAGCTCGAGATGCCTTATTAGCTATCTGATATATGTGGGCGTAAAATAGTAATTTAGAGTCGTGTATTGTTATAAAAACGTTACATAATATTAACATGATATTAATTCTAATAATATTATCATAAACATTACATTAAGCGTTGTACATACTTTATTAAATATTACATTATTTATTATATTTCATATATCAATCTATTCCCATCTAGATGTGCTCTTGTTAGTATGTGGAACTTATTGGTAAGTTTATTACAGTCCTGATTAGCATTATCTTCAGACTCCGAATCGTGTAGAGTTATAATTCCTATCGAAAGCGAGCCGCGGCTTATTAGGCTTGTGTCCTAAAATGTAACTAGCGATGTTCGTTTATTAAATGCTGAACTAAAATAACCGATTTGGTTTCTTCAAAAATCGATCAGCAAATGTACTAATGACGGCTTTTGAAAAACCTATTGAATTGGATACGAAAACGCTGTAAAACCATTATGGCGGTTGTGTGATATCACAAAGTGCAAAACAAAACAAACCGTGAATGAAGTCTGGTCTGGTGTACCCAGTTTTATTTTGTTATATTCGAACAGGTACAAAGTTTGACGTTATAGTTATATTTACTTCCAAAACGTCAACAACATGATTGTCGGACGCACTGTTAGATGTAATGCTCTCCGATTGGTGTTCACTGTCACAAGAATAAATACATTATTTTTAGTTTTAGAATCCTAAAATTATCATTAATCTTACCTTCTATAATAAATAATAAACTTTATTGATAACTTAAAATCATAATGAATCTATAGATACTACAATCAAACCGATTTATGCTTAGTGGACACAAGCCTATTCTATCTATCGCTATTACATTTTCATATAAACATTGGCCATGATTGCGGGTTGACGTTGTAGCTTCTATTAAAACCTATTGTTATGAGCTGTCCTGATCAGCGTGAATTTGAACTTCGTGGTCAACTTGCTCATGGTCCGAGTTGATGTAAAGGTTATCTGATCCTGCTGTGATTGTATCAAATGCTACTAAAATAGTATAGGGGCCTGCCGATAGTGACTCATCTATCGAGTCTATGAGAATAATCCTCATCGAGTTCTACATAAATCACCGCCGTCTGGCCTTCTCTTCACTCAATAAGCTGGTACGAATTTTGACTAACCCGTCATGACCCTGACATTTTAAAGAACATAGTGATGTAATTTCTATTTTCTGATCGATTGATCGCTAATCAATTTATGAATCCAGTCGTCCTTCTTCCATCATAAAACATCACTCAACATTCTATAACCAAACTCCCTTAATGAACTACCTTAAATTTCATTGCCAGAAAGCGTTAAGGGCTGTAGCTATACCGATTACGAGGCACCTCAAAACCGCGCACTGGATGCGCGCCACTCACGGGCCGCGCGTCACACACGCGAACTTATCTACCAACTGAATTTTACAAGGATTCTTCGCATGGTATACCCACTGAATGGAGACCCTGTTCTTTTCAGAGTGATTCAATATGCGTACATCGAAATCTTAAGTGATTATCAAATTATTTTACAACTTCACTTGGTGCTTGGCCCTCTGCTCAAGAATAAGGATGTTAACGCAACTTTCAATTATTTACTGTTCATCTTTTCTACCAGTACAGCCAAACCTGATTTTGAAACCAACTGCCACCAACGTAAACTTAAACTACGTAGATCTAAACCGCGCATGAACTAATACTATTATAGTAAGTTAGTCGAACAAATTGATTTACTTTTTTCATCGCGAACGCAACGACTACCAAGATAGTCAACCGGCTGTAACGAGTTCTTTCCGATTGTTGCAACACGCTGCTGTTATAAGAGAATCCAGATCGAGCACCACTGACAGACAATTTCAGCAAGTTTAGAGTCAATGAATATAAATCAAATTAGAGCCATTTGAGTGGCAGTGTATCCATGATTACGTCCAACCACCACATCTAAATGCACTTCCCTCTAGTAATGCCGGGCCACGCTATGGTTTTCGCTACAAGGCTAGACCCGACTATACCACCCAGAGCTATCGCTTTCCTAAACTCACCCGGACTTCTCTACGAGTATATGCCGCTTTTAAGGGGCTACAGCTACAATATTGCTTACGACCTGCATCACGGAGACAATACCACTTCACTTTTATGCAATTTCTTAGCTATGTCAGCATCATTGGTACTTGAACCTCGGAAACCTTCCTAAGATCATAAGCGTACTTGTAGGACCGCTTATTTGACAGCGACTTCAACGCGTTCGATATCAATAATTCTCAAATTATCAACAACAGCAGAATTGTACAACATCAATACCTTTTGCCTTGCCTGATTTGTTCTCATAGCCTTGTTTGTAGGATGGACTCGTATATCAAATCTTGCGAGTATGCTACTAAATAAAATAAAAAAGTTGCAATGACAACGTTTGTACCTCTATACCTACCCGCTTTCCATAAATTTTATGGTTTACAACAAACTTCTGGCCTGCTTTTAACTGAAAGGTGTAAAACTATCGTGGTGTCAACTAAACTCATGGTGAATTCATCAATACGCACTCGCTATTACAGAAAGTACACCAGAACGCGGCGTTCGAACGAAGCCCGTCATAAATTTTAACATTCTAAATACGAAATAATTATCCTAACCTTATCATTAGTAATAACGCGCCAAACGGCTTATCTTGTTTACGCACCAATGGATATGCTAACAAAAGTTTGTTGCCGCACAGACAGCTTATTCCGTTTCTGCAAATCTACACAACGGAAACGATGTTATGTAGCACAAGACCATCACAACATGGACCAACAAGGTTCGTAACTCAATTGTGAATCAGGTAAAGCAAACAATCATCACTAACGACCACTAACCTGGTCCTACCTACAATGAAAGCAAAAATCGCTCAAACCGATTATCATAACACTACAGTAATAACTATCATTTTCTTCTACATCTGGTAATCGAGTTTAACAGCTTCTACTAGAAACCTTGTACTAAAGATATCTTCTTACTGTATGTATCACTCCTAAACGTCCGTAACGTAACTTGAAATTGGCTTAACGAATCGGGGGCACTTGGTAAAGATTCCCAGCGTATCATGAATTTTAAAGAACACAGTGCATAATATTTACTCGTACAATCTTAAGATCGAATTAAATTTTACTAGCGGTGCCATCTATTAACCATAGTATGGTAACACCAAACATTTTATCAATGCCATCCATAGATTATACAGATATACTGGTAATGCCATCTATTGACATTCATATCTATTGACATGTTTCAAATTACGCACAAAGAAGCAGGTTTACACAGATTCGACTGTACAAAACAGAATTACGACGAGTGCCTCGTCTTGCTTAAGCTGTAATCACGTTTAAATGAAGCCGTTAGGTATTTAAAACGCCTAGAGTCTGTAAAATTATCGCTCTAGTAACATCTACCAAAACTAATTTCGACTATGGTGGTTAGGTTCCACACCAACCAACCAACTACACGTCTAAAGTTCTAAACAGCATGCGTCCATGTTAGAAATAAACGTTACAATCTGTTCCACATAAAATCGCTTTGTAATAGCTCAGCACAGTCTGACACTATTATTAAAGTTTTTATTATAGTTTGGCTTTAAAATAGTGCTTGCGGCTTTGCCTGTCTCTGACCAGACTCCCTTCCGCTCCCTCACTCTAGTTTGGCTTTAAAAGAGAGTGCTTGCGGCTTTGCCTGTCTCTGACTAGACTCCCTTCCGCTCCCTCACTCTCATTATCAGAATCGCTTATTAAGCGTTTGCGGACTTGCCTGATATCTAGACTCCCTTCCGCTCCCTCGCTTTGTTACAGTAAGTTAGTTCATAAAAATGAAATTTGCGTCGCTGCCGAGTTCGCCGTGGGCTTTCGTTACAGTCCAAACTTATCGGCTCATCCTTGTTATTGCAGCGACGTCCATTACCACCACCAATGGGCGATGAATCCATCATCTGCAATTGTGATTATGTTTACTTAGTGTTAATTAGTGCATTTAACTTCAGTTAAATGCTATTCTTAAGGTCGTAAGTAATAAATGTATATAGTAATCAAAGTTGAATATTCAATGCGCCAAACAAGCATCGCATTTACAGAGTAGCCCTGGCGAAATGAAATACATGTTCTAAAACTCATATCAACGGGAGTATCCTGGCAATATATAATATGCTCAACGAAATAAAATCAAATCAATAATTGTATTGTGTGTATAAGAAAAGTATGTACCGCATATCCAGAGAGTTGCCCTGGCAATATGGAATACATGCTCAATACGATCCGTTACATATCCGTAGGTGTGCCCCGGCAATATGTAACAAACCGTTATACAACTATTAGGTAGCGAGTATTACTAAGTATGCTATTAATAATTCATTAGGTAGCGAGTATTACTAAGTATGCATCTCATATCCAGAGAGTTGCCCTGGCAATATGGAATACATGCCCAAAATGATCCGTTACATATCCGTAGGTGTGCCCTCGCAATATGTAACAAACCGTTATATAACATCTATTAGGTAGTAAGTTTTACTAAGTATACATCTCATATCCAGAGAGTTGCCCTGGCAATATGGAATACATGCTCAAAATGATCCGTTATACAAGATTAATTAGGTAGTAAGTATTATTAAGTAGGTATGCATCTCATATCCAGAGAGTTGCCCTGGCAAAATGGAATGCATGCTTTTTACAGGGTATTCATTAACTTTGTGCGTAAAACACAGCATAGCAGTTTCATGAATTAGGTATCTTAAACATGATGGAGTGTCTTGTCAAAGTCTTTTGAATTACCATAAGAATAAAAAGGTACTTACGTGACTGTCTTCGAATCTTAACACATTAAAACACTTTATGGAGCTTTTCTTTTACTATGTATGCCAAGGGTGTGAACAAAAGGAAAGAAAAAGAAAAAACTAGTAAGCGTGGGCTGGATAAACGGATGGGTTTAAACTTCTCGTATTCAAAACTTGTTTTTTTTCTTTTTAACGAGTTAAAATCCGCTTATCCCACTTCTGAGATGTAAAAGAAAGACTCCATACACAGTTCAGAAAACATTTACTTCATAATATCACAACATTTTATAATATTAAGCACTTCAGATGAAAAATAGCAAATGAGGGTAAAATGGTAAATATACATTATTACCTTAAAATAACGCCAAGTAGACGCGCACGTAATTTTATTTAGTGTTCACTGGAGGCCGCTTGACGACAGAATGCCGCCTTAACTCAGACATGATTCTTCTAACAACTAAAACCCCCGCCACAACGCTCTGATTGGTTCGATATGCGCCAATTGAAACCACGGACCAATAAGAGCGGTTCGGTGTTAACAGTTAATAAAAACTGAATTCTGACAAATTGCGAAAATAAAATGCTGCCAGATAATAAAAAGGTATAATATAAAATATAGACGCTAACACGATTAAGAATCTGTCTTCATAGTTCCGCTGTCATCCGATAGATGTCACTACCCTCTTATAGATGTTCACTTAACAACTTCATTTTCTCTAGCAAGACTGAGGAGGACTTCAACTAATCACCAATCAATCTTTAAACTTGTTTATCTAGTTTCATTAAAGTTTGTGAGCGTCGATACAGTGTTACGGCACGTTTACCCACGGGGACAGTTTTCAGCGCGAGTTTCTGGCGAGACGCCAGATCGCGCTCACAATAATTACACTTGTTTGAAAGCACTCCGCGGCTGTACATTATCGGGATTCGAAGACTTATCAACGGTTTATGACGTTCGTTTCTTGTTGCAGGTGCTTTGATCTTAGATGTAGAGATGGTTGAGACACGTTTTGTTGGGTTAAGATGGTTTTCTTGAGCTACCTTATATAAGAATGCGTCCAATGGAAAGTTAATAATATAATTCCTATATTAAATGTTTTTGGAGCGAAGATCAATACTGGCATATTATTAATCTATGCAGATTATCCGCAAGTTGGTATTGTCGCCTTACTAGTTCGAACAATACAGCCATTAGATTAAAGTGGCTTAATGACTAGGAACTAAAAATAACACTGGATAACGCTAAGATAAATAACCTAATGTCTCTAAGATTCATTGGTACAAGTTTAGATACTTCTTTAGGACTAAGGTTGGTATAATAATTTGTCCATATTTTCTAGGCAGCAATTTGGACACAAATTTTATGCGGTTACGCACTTAATTTTTCATTAACCCCATTTGACATCCATGCAGAAAAAGTTCATAAAGTGAGTTGGTCTGAATGCGATTCTGGAGCTAAGTTGATAACTGAATACGGATTTAACCTCGTCGTGTTGGCACAGGTAGGTAAAAAGTTTGTGGGTATTTTCAATTGGCCCAATGCCAAGTGCATTTAAAAAAGAATTTATTGCTACTAATGCAGAAATTCCAATGTAGATTTTGGTATTTATAAATTTTAATATCAATAAAAAGGCTAATGGAAGGTTACGATTATTGGCAGATTAGCTGAGATTTCATAGGATACTTTTTTGCTTTTGGGTAGGTAACGTTTTACTTAGCTAACGATATAGCCTAGCGTTACTCTTGACGTATACAAAACTTTTATTTGCCTTGAATTACCGTCTACCTTATATAATACCTTTTTGTAAGTAAACAAGGAGATATAATTGTATCGGATACCTGTGTCGCCAGTTTGCCACTTCCACGCGGCTATTACCTACTATACATGCAGTTCACTAAAAGCAATATAAAAACGCAGTCACGCACACATTCGCATTTTTTAAATCATTACTTGCAAAAACACAACTATAAACCTTATCCTATCGAATAGAGTGTGTATTTACCAAGCAACGTAACTTGCTCACACAAAAACATCGGCCACTATCGTTGAGCTGTGCACAGCGGCCGTACTACGCGATGCATTCCCTTGATAAAGTATCGTTTGGTCATAATTACATTGCTTGTGAAGTTACTTCGCGACAAATTTAGGTAGTAGTTAAAGAGCAATGTATTTATTGAAAAATAATACAGTTATTGTGATATTTGAAAACAATAATAACATAATAACGGCAATTTGCTTGCGATATGATCACTTTGGGCATCTCGCGCGAACACCGACACTTGGCACTTCTCCTCTTATTTTTATTTCTATGGCTCGAACCGATTTGATACTAATGGAGGTTACGTAACGACTGTCATATACCTTCATGACAGTTGGCTCTATGATTTTAGGAGCTAGCTTTAATTTTGTCATACACAATAAAAATAAAATTTCACACAGGTTAAGATGCGTGGCAAAATAAGCAATTTTGTAATTTACCTAAAAATATACCTTAAACTTCTACCTTTCAAGTTTTTTTTCTTTTTTCTTATCATATCATATACTCGGTGTCGTCTTATAGAACGCAGGAAGTCTTCGCGATAATCTTATGTAAACGTTCTTTAGTTGGCTTTAACCGGATTGCCTGAGGCATATATGGTTAAGTAAAATACCCTTGCAAGGACGACTCACCCAAACTGACATATTTAGTAAACGGTACGTTTTTGTTAGATGGGCGAGGCAGAACCGAGAAGATTTTGGTCAGGAATTACAGTTTTCTTGGAGAATAATTCCTTCCTTCAAGAATCAGGTAGGCTTCTAACTACTGAATACTTAAACCCAAGGCACGTAAATACATTCGAAAGAAACTCTTTTCCCGATGGCTCTAATCATTACATTATTTAATATTTTATTTATTCATGTATCTTATAAAACACTAGAGCAACAGATCAGTGAATGATTAGCATGAACTTGTTGATTCATCGTTACATATTTATTTAATAGCCATCGACAATATCTCAAATAAGATGCAATAATAGGCGAACTTAATCCTTAAAGCGTTTTTACCTGATTATCTTACAGTCAATGCAGAGAAGAAATAAGAGGTGTTTTACATTTATGTATTTTCAACTAGCTGACCCGACAGACGTTGTCCTATCTTAACTATGAATATTGAATTCTTTCAGCCCATTGCTGTCCACTGTTGAACATAGGCCTTTCTTGGGCCTCTCCAATAACGGAGGATTTGCCGTACTCGCTACGCTTGGTAGGCGGATTGGCGAGCGCATTATACAGTATGGATGTCGAGGGAATGCTGCTTCCCATTCCCTGCTTTTAGAACTGCCTTAGTCGACTCTTACGACACCCACAGGAATATTAAATTTGATTTGGTTTATTTAGCAGCACGCATTCCGTCATTGTTATGTCAAACGCCATAAAGTTACATTAAAAAAAGCGTGTTAAAAAGTTTATATTGTCAAGTGCGCTAAGGTTTCATTAGAAAATTGTATACGGTAGTTAAGTGTTCTTATTTTTTTTAATTTTTCCGCTCAATATTTATTGTTTTCTCTCCGTAAGAACTATCCTCGTACTTCAAGGAATATTGTAAACAAAGAATTAGCGAAATCGGTTCAACTGCTCTCGAGATTTGCGCTTAGCAACACATTCAGCAATTCATTTTTATATTATAGATATATCATACGATAGAGATTTGTTAACGGTTAATCATTAGTAATAATTCAGAGGTTGTCTGGGTGTGGGATATTATCGATTGAATTTTACAATAAACATTACAATATTCCACAACTCAAATCGCCAATACCCAATCACTAGAAATTCATCCGAAACTTGATATTTACCTATCGAATAGTTAGAACCGAATCGTTGTTCAAACGCTAACAGCCGTAGTTAGTATTGATAGTGCTAACTGTGGCTATCAGGAACTTCGGAAACTGACGTCAAACTAAGTCGAACAGACGGTGCTGAAATGTTATCTAAATTATATTGTTGGCAGTTCATTTGTATAAATTAATGCAATTAGAACTATTGAAATATGATTTTAATGTGTTTTTCGTAACAGTAGTAAAGTTTTTGTAACTTTGGATCCAGTTATAGTTAGCCTACGCTGGTTACAGTCCAGCTCGAGTATTATATCACCTTTTAACAAGAATAAGATTGACGTTCCATAAGTGAGGCATTTTAGTTCGAACTTCAATATTATCTACCTTTTCTATAGAAGAAAAGGTGAGTGAACAAAAAGCGGGTAAGTGATTTCGAGCAGAGTACCAAAATAATCGCCTTAAACTCTGTAACTCGCAACTTATGTCAAGATGATAATATTGGCGTTTAAGAGTTACGGTTAGCTACTAGGCGTAAACTATCTAACGCCTTAAATATCGCCACCACTACTGCAAATATCAGGTCAGGTAATATAGAATTCCTTTATGCTTTGACTCTTCGCAAAAATTTGCTCTACCACCATAAGCGTTTAATATTCGCGGCTGGCGTTTTTTAGCTTTGCGTACCGGTAATAATAGCTATGTATGTACTTGCTTACCAATCTAGCTTCAGAAGTCCAAATCTGTAGAATATTTTATGATAGCACTCTATGCGACAAGTTTATAGCAAGCCGAAACTACTAGAAGGTAGTAAAATCGACCCCATCTTAGCACTATTCTTTATAGATGGAATATCCTACGAGATTGGCTCAGTTAGTCCTTGGACCTTTGTACTAGAAACATGGAATATTCGTATTGGCAAGGAAATAGTATCTGTTGTATCTATATGACTACAGAGAAAGCTAGCGTACCTATACGGCGAAATAAATATTTCTAAAGCATGGATACGGACGGCATTTTTTTATTTGCAACTTGTATGAGTAAATCGTGTTCCGAGCAAAGCCACAGAAATAACTAGATTCAAAAAAAGGTAAGGGTTCGCTTCTCTGCTGATATCATTTTCGTTTTAGATAACTTTTTTTGATAGAAACAACAAAACCCTATAACATTTTCAAAATGTATCAAAAGTACAACAAGAATGTCTATCACATACTTAGATAAAAAATTGACTGCTCTCATATGCCTGAAGGCACTCAGAATATTTTAATCTACCCGTCTAAAGCGAAAAAAAGTAATTCATCAAGCAACATAAGTGTTTATAAGAGAGAGTAAAAAAACTACATTAAAAAGTACTCACGATACAAACTTTGAAAGCCCCAATGGTGTCTTCCTCTTTATACCAGCAGATTAATACGGCAAGCAAAGTTGGAAGTGTGAAAAGGTCTCACAATATTCCTCCCTTGTGAAAAAATATTACAGCAGAGATAAAACACATGTGTAGAAACCATAAACAACTCTCTAGTTACCAGTCTGGTTTATGCTGCTCTACTTTAAAATCTATGGCAAAGAGTAAATGAAATGCGATTAAGTACTGCCTGAAATTGAATACTTATAAATTAAGGATTCAACTTTTATTGATTTACATGACAGTTGTAGGAGAATGTCAATATTGTCTTTAATTAGGTACTAATCTTTGCCTGTAGGATAGAACATTGATACAAGAACAAGTAAGCAAAGTTATATAAATGATTGGTCTCGCTGCGGTCGAGCGCAGTGAGACCAATTATTTATCACAATTATTTAGCACTTTGTCATTTTATTGCACAACTCGAGGAACTGTTTGTAATGGATCCCGCAAATCTCTTTGAACGTTATGGCGAAGCTATTATTTTTAACTATCATCTCTTCAAACTGGTGTATTTCTAGCAATTTTCTGGTAAATTGTCTTTTATTTCGAAATGTTTGTTGTATGCATATAAAATGTGTATAGCATCTACAAAATTCTTAGTCATTTCTCTTCATATGTATATAGGGCTCCCACCAAGAACTTAGGGTCCCAAGCCAACCTCACCTGCAAGTGGTGCACCTGCCGATCAACTGACGAGGCTCTGGCAAACAAAATATCCCGATAAGCGGCAATAGGCTCGCCACCTATTACGTGGGATCAAAACACTGGCGAATAGTGGGCGTTTAATATGCCTCTGCCTACCCTTTCGGGGAAACAGGCGTGAGTCTATGTATGTATGTATGTATGTATTTCTCTTCACGCTAGGACCTGACTGGAGTCGAGCAAAAACCGAAAGACAAAGTTACTATTGATAACTGCGAAAGTTTGTGAGGATGTGTATAGTTGTTTGTTACCCTTTATACTTAAACTACCGAACGGCTTTTGACGAAACTTTTGAATAATAGCTGATGCACCAGTGTAGTAACCACAAGCACAGCCATAATCACACACAGCAGAATCTAGTCTATAATAATCTTATGTGCACCTACTAGTATAGTAATCTCATTTGCATGAAATGTGCATACAGTTGGTACAAGTCAAAGTCTAGCACGCTTATTTCATTAAGACAACTAGAACAGTTAATTGAATTAGTCCAATGAAATGTGCCCGCCCATCCGCCAAATTAGCTGGCTTGGCTACAGATTCATTATGCAACTTCACAATCTTATTGGCGGTAATTATTTTAACTCAGTTAAAGTTTAGACGTATGCGCATTAGGTTATAAACTGATCTGTTTCTGGGCGTTAACGGTAGGCAATGAGAAGTCAAATTGAGTTGATCTTCTATATCATTAAAATCAAATCGACTTTGAGCTATATATAGGTAAGCATATAAAAATAAACATCGATTCCCGCATACCTAATGCTTGGTTAGAGCTGAGCTAGTATATTACTTGTACTTTTAGCTAAAAAACGCAACCGGAGTCGTTAAGTCGCTTATGACGTTTATAATTATGACATTAGTGAATTTATAAGGCCTAAGATTAAGATTAATGCTGAACTTAGAAAACAGCAGTAGAAATATGTTTATCAAATCGTTGGAGACACGAACTTTGACGAGATTTCACGGATATCCGAAGGGTTATTTGGTACAAATCTGCTTAGCACTAAGGTCAAAAGTGGAACACGCTTGCACTCCAAAGTTATATTGAATAGAGCAGCTGGTGTCGTCGCATACTGCCTGCATGCATCGGGTCATTCTGGCAATTTGGACACTCAATGTATTTCGTTTTTATGTTTAAGTTAGCTAGAGCAATCGCTTCAATTCTTGAGCTAAATGAAGGATAAACTCCTGAGTTTGTTTTTGTTTTCTGTATACGAGCCAGTTATTTATCATGGAAAATATAATTCAAAGACGTTTGTAATTCTTACTGAACATTTTATCGACCGATATGTTAAAGTATGGGAAGCGAACAAATAATTACAACATATTATTAATTATAACAATTAAAAACTATAACCCGACTACGTAACATACATACCTACATACATAAACTGCCGAAAACATTATCCTTCCTTTTGGCTACGCCGTAGTCGGGTAAAAAGTGACAACTTCGCGTCGAAGCAAACAGCCTCATCTGTTTTATTTTAAAGACACCTTATTTTCTTATACTATTCATAGTCGACAACGCGCTAGTAATCTTTAAGAAGTTCTTGCCAGCGCCTATAAATAGGCTATAACTTGGCTTAAACATATACCTCCTTCGTTTTTTTTGTCATATTAAGATTTGTTTGGCAATTTTAACCCAAAGGTATGACTTTCTCTTCCGTGGGTATGACCATTGACCAACAGCGGCGATAGCCCAGTGGTGTACGTAACGGACTGTCGTGACGATGGTCTCGGGTTCGATCCCCAGTCCCCCTGGCTTTGACCTATGACTTTTCGAAGTTATGCGTGTATTAGAAAATTTTATTTATCGTTCGCTAAACAATGTGCCCAGTAGATGCCAATAGGCTCGCCCCCTATTACCTACATTGGATCGAAACATAACTGGCGAAGTTTGGGCGTGTAATACACCTCTGCCTACCCCTTCCGGGATAAAGGCGTGAAGTTATATTATGTTACTAGAGGACGCCAGCAGCTACGCCTGCATTTTTTTTTTAAATTTACCCGTTTGGCCGATCCCGTGGGAATTTCGGGAAAACCCTTCTTAGTGCACCCCTACGGTCCCCAAGGAACATACATGCCAAATTTCAGCTTCCTGCGCCCAATAGTTTCGGCTGTAGCGTGTCTGTCAGTCAGTCAGTAACGCAAGGATTTTATATATTAAGATGACCATAGAAGGAGACACACGGCAGTCACTGCTCCCGATTTATTAGAATTATGAAAAAGTTAATTTTCAGACAAAGATTTTACTAGAAAGCTACCCTCGGGCGGAAAGTGGTAGTGCCTTAATTTAACTGAAATTACGCTAGTAATAAATCATACACCTAATTACCAAGTTAACAACATATCGTTTTAATATTACCGCAATATTTCTTAATTAACGGGTGACAGAGGTGCGGTGCAGTCAAAATGAAGGATCCGAGTAATATTGCCACACTGAATAATATGTCGAGTTTGGTAGAATGGTGGCGCATTGTGAGCTTTTATTGTTCAAATTTGTGTTCATACTGGCTTTGTTGCTTTCATAATTAAGTATAAATGTAAATTATACGGTTGTTAAACATCATCATCATCCTCTTAGCGGTATCCCAGTTTTAACCTGGGGTCCGCTTACTAGTTTAACCGGTTGTTAAACATGGCACAGATAAAAATTAAATATGGCTGCTCATTTTCTGGCATTATGTTCGTTGTCTATGATAGATTGCCGCCAGAGGGACGATATTTTTTTCAATTCATGTTTTCTCTTTTTAAAACTTGGGGTAGTTTAAGGTTACCTAAGTAGTAATTTTGAGATTGTGTGCACTCATTAAGATATTTAATGGAATCTAATTACGCTTACAAGACACGTAACATCTTTTAATAGATAAATAGATACGAAAATCAAATTAAAATTAGAAGATATTTACGTCTACTTACGTAAAACTAACAACTACAGCTAAAGGCTGATGATGATGACTAAAAAAGAATACGGATGTCAACTTTTTTATTTAGGTATACTACGGAGTTTTATTTGATTAATATTGGAATATAAAAAGACAGGATTCCTTGTAGCAGATCAAAGATCGTGACAAGTTTTAGGCAATAAATTCTGCATTGAATTTCGTATAGTATTTTAGCCGTGGAAGCGTAACGCTCTACTTCCTTTTACGTCATCATCAGCCTTTAATAGTCCACTGCTGGACTAGGCCTCTCCTTTGAAAGGAGGAATTGGCCTACTATACCACGTTGGCCAAGCGGGTTGGTATAGGGTTTGTATCAAGTTGTCCATCTCTTACAGTGCTGTTCTCTACATGATATACTCCCTCTGTCGGCTCTTACGACACCCATGGGATGATATGGGGTGGTGACAATTTGTATTCTTAATCCGTCAGCACACGGACTTTTTTAGTATTTGCACAAAAAAACGTACTAGAAAGGTAAAAGTCGTTCTAGTGTTCCAAACTTTTTATTATTCAGAAAGAGTTTTAATTTAAGCTTTGGGATAATGTTTTAAAACATTTTTTCCCGCACAACTTTCGTTATTATAATGGTAATGTTTTCGTGTCCTACCGTAGGTAATAAAAATAAAAATCTTGCCAACCGTTTCTCTGGTATATTTAAATGTGTTTTCTTCTAATTAACTAAGACTAACTGACTTATTAATGTTATAAATTCTTACACAAATGTTCACTGCTTTCTTATTCTTTTCTTGGTTGTTTACCTGGAAAATAAAAAAAATATTGGTCAGTTCATTCCATAGGTACTAAGTTCTGAAATTGTCACCACGTCAATGCTTCGAATGACAATCATTTCTAAAAGCTATTTAGATGAGTGTTTTACAATCTTATTATTTTATTCACAGGTTATATGTATTAGGTAACTCGCAATAAAAAATAAAAAAACTTCTTCGCACTTTTTTTAACAAATGTTGTTACTTTATTATTGTATGCGTGTTTTTTTTTTGCTTACGTGCACCTAATACTTTATTCTACTACCTATACCTACATATAATCTAAAAATGTTGGTAAACATTAGGTATATGCAAAGTCAGCTGTGGTTCGAATATCATCATGCCATGTCACGGGCAAACAATAAAAAAGTTGCAAGAACAGCTATCGAAACTATAAGAATAAAAAACAATGTCCAATTAGGAAGAAAAGCCATCATAACGGAAACGAACTTCAGAAAAGTGTATGAATTGTATTTATATCATATCTAAGTAAAACAACGTAGGTCACGTTCGTCTTGATAATCATTTTATAATGCTGCATGGAAGTCCCTTGCCGTGTTAAAAATGTTGATGATGGCGGCAAAGATTTCGCGCGTTATATTTTGAATTTAGAAGTGTCAAGAGACTTGAATGATGTTTTTGTTCCGTATTTAAATTGTGTATGTTTTATGACTAATTGCTTGAATCTAATTTTGTTTCCACTTAGTGATATTAGATATATTATAAAACTATAATCAACAAAGATTAATAATTTCATGATTGTTAGCCTCTTGCGTTATACAGTGCGCTTTCAAAAAACGCTAGCGAAGAACACTTGTTTCTCAAGATGGCTTTGGTTGAGACAATATACTACAACTGAAGTTTCTGAGCATTTCTTTACACGTCTGTAACGAGTCCATAACCATAAAGTCCAAGTTAGCAATTCTTTGAGAATATACAAAACTGGCATAGGTACTTACTTCCATTCTGCACAAAAAACCAACAGGGATATTATAAAATAGAAACTGGTACGAACCGCAGCTGAAATGTGGGCGTACGAGACTTTGAGCATAATGAGATCAATACGGCTGGCTGGCGACACAGGAATTACGTCAGCACAGATAAAAATGCATAACCATGTTTCGGTCTGAAGTCCCAACCTCTTTGAATTAATAAATAATCAGTACACTGCATACGCGCCGGGCAGCTTTTACAGAAAATATGGTTATTTATCAAGTGGTAATCGTAAAAAATTGTACCTGATCTAATCAAAAGATAGACAACGCTATTATGATTAAATTAACATTGCAGTTAGTCATTACATTGAGATCACAGAGTAACACTTAGAAATATGCAAATCATTTTTTCTTTCCTAATAGTTTGTAATGTTGGTTGACGGTATCTCTAAATATATTACAAAAATAACGCAATTAAATTGCTACACCCAACGATTCGGGCTTTCAGGCATTGCGGTCGAACTTTCGGTGCTTTTTATTTAAGATCGGAAAGTTACAGGTAATTTATAAACAGGTAATAAGTAGGTATAATACTTGTAAAAATCGAGCTTATACAGTAAGTATTGGGTATACTAGCTCCGAAGCTTGCCTTAAGGAGGTACTTCGGCAGTTTTAGAATATAACTACAGCAAACAAATTTAAATATTCAAATAAGTGCCAGAATATTCCAACCTTAGATATTCAACATAATTATGTACCTAAACGGCTAACAATTTCTTGGCAAGCTAAAATATCAAATCGACCTTTAAGGAGAGAAGGAATGGGCGGTACGGATACCGTTTCAAATATTAAGAATATTGATACTCGCATATAAAATAGTATGAGTATTACCATTCTGATATTTTTTTCCGAGCGTATCCAAAAGATGTCATAAATATGGCCATATTGTCCACTTTATGACACCATTTGCGTTAATCACAGTGTTATCGGCTCCGCAATGCTAGCGGGTATAATTCTCTCACTCTCACTGATTGTTATAAATATTTATCAAAATCTCTTACGAATAATATTTAATGGCGGTAAAAATGCAGGGAACCTAGCGTTCCTTTTTAGGGTTCCGTACCTAAAAGGTAAAAAACGGAACCCTATTATTAAGCCTCCGCTGTCTGTCTGTCTGTCTGTCCGTCTGTCCGTCTGTCTGTCACCAGGCTGTATCTCATAAACCGTGATAGCTAGAAAGCTGAAATTTTCACAAATTATGTATTTTGGTTGCCGCTATAACAACAAATACTAAAAATAAAAAAAATGAAAATATTAAGGTGGGTCCCATACAAAAAACGTGTTATTTTTCGTATTTTTTGCTCAAAATTACTAACTGTAACAGGTAGACGCTTTAAATTTTTACAGAATATGTAGTTTAGCGATAGCCTAGTGGAGATACCAACAGACTGCCATGCAGAGGGTATCACGTTCGAATCCACGGCGCGCACCAATGACTTTTCGGAGTTATGTGCGTATTGAATTATGAATTATCGCTTGTCCCGTGCCTCGGAGAGCACGTTAAGCCGTCGGTCCCGGTTGTCTTGAAGATCTTTGACAATCGTTACAGGGCGTCAGTACCTTCTAAATAAACTGACACTAGTCTCAACCATGGAATATCGCTATCCCTTCGGGTTGCGGAGGTCAGACAGGCAGTCGCTCTGTGGAAAAGCTAATATTCAGCCAAATCAGGGGGGCGATTCAGAATCTATCGATATCTCATTTGACATTCGATTCCGTTAATTGTCGAACGGGCTACCTCATTTTTTGTCAAAACTATCGCATTTCCTATCAATTGTATGCATTCATTATGAAGTAAATTAATAAATGAACCGAATTCAATGAATATTTGTTCAAAATATCTCCGATAGGCGGCTAAAAGACGAGGACAATAATTTGACATATCGTACGATTACTTGTCGTGACATTCTGAATCGGCCTACCGGTTAGACTAGTAAGCGGACCCCAGATTGAAAACTGGGATAACGCTAGGAGGATGATGTAGTTTTATATTACCTTTCAAAATAAATAATTAAATTTAAAAAAAGTTAATAATAAAGGGGGGCTCCCATACAACAATCGTAATTTTTAAGCAATTTGTTACTTAATCTTAATACCTAAACAGGTAGAAACTTCAAAAGAACTTAAGTATACATACAATGAACGTGATTTCCTTTTATAGATGATGGTACGGAACCCTTCGTGCGCGAGTCCGACACGCACTTGCCCAATTTTTTAAATGTACTTTTGTGAGCTAAGAAAAAGAAGATTTGTGAAATAAGTTTAATAAGAAATTGTACTTTGCAGTGAATGCTCGGCTTTAACATGCAAGGTTCTCGGCGCTCGGCTTAGAACTCCAGCTGTATAATGCAATCAATCTCAAAAAATCTTAATTGGTATATGTCAATGACCCTAAGGCTTTCGCCAAAGGTTTTATTCTTCGAATTTTCATTCGGGATCTGAGCCTTTACTGTAACTTTTTTATTATATTTTAACGACTAAGCAACTCCCTTTGATTTCAATTGACACATTCTACGAGAAATATTACTTTAAATTATTTCTCAAGATAACAAAATGTATTTTCTATTTAAATCTGTACATTCTACGATTATTATCATTCTTATTCAAAGTTTAAAACATTTTCTAGACAACCCTCTTGGTCTAGTGGTTAGTAACCCTATCTTCTACACCGAAGGTCGTGGGTTTGATTTCCACCCAGGATAAATCTCTGTGTGATGAGACCGTTCATTTGATTTTTGTCTGAATCTAATTTGTCCAATAATAAGTAGATAAAATTTGACTGTTTATCATAATACAGGCTCAGCCTAATTGAGGATCACATGACGTTGTAAGTCGTCCTCGGATATTATTAATCTGTGTATGTAATCGAAATAATTAACAAGACAACACATTCCTTCACTGCTTGACAAACCTACTAATTTAGGAAAACTGTATAAGGTATTGCAATTTTATTTGAGAATAAACGAAACTATCAAACTAACTAGGCCAATTTGAGCAATCCATCTAAATAAACAGTAACAAATTAATCTGAACACGCTTCCAACGTCTCAAGTCGTAAAATCAAT
Organism: Euclidia mi; assembly: GCA_944739405.2. NCBI lineage: Eukaryota > Metazoa > Arthropoda > Insecta > Lepidoptera > Erebidae > Euclidia > Euclidia mi. Next base: position 46,057,423 of record OX123202.2, read on the forward strand.
AACGACAAACATCTGAGTTCTGAGCTGCCTCTCATCCGGAAGAATCTCATTAAAACTCAAGTGCCCATCAATCACTGCAACAAAAAAGTAGATACATGGTATTCCCAAATAAATTTTGACGAACAGTAATGAAACGTCTCAAAAACTTCGACAACAATACAAAATAGACTCTCTTGAGACGAATTACGGTTCTAATTTATATAAAGACAAATTCTACGTCAACGAGCCAATACTGTATAGGTATTTCATTAAAAGTATTGCGTTAGAGGTATTTCTTTGGGAAAAGGATGCATTCTTTGGTCCAATAAAGCATCTAAAAATAAATAGTCGTCTTTTCGTCGTAAAAAGATTTATAATCTCAGCTCTGATTTCTTATTTTCACGGGTAATGGAGTTCCAGAGTTAGATTATGACAGGGTGATTCTCTTTTATAGACTGAAAACTGTTTGTTAAGTTTATAGGCTCTGAAAAAGAAAATAAGCCTAGAATTAATTAAAAATGTTGATTATATGAAGATTTTAGCTTCGTATGTACCCACTTATTTATATATATCTTTTTTATATGTAATACAATATAAAGCATAGAAAATAAAACTAGAATCAAACTTGAAACTGTAATAAGAGTAAGTTAGACTCAAAAGCAATAACAAATAACGTCATTCTTTGTGAATAAAATTAAGCACCATGTGGTGCTAAAGAACAGAGAGAACAAAGAACTAAATAATTATTGTCTACAGATGAACAGATACGACAGCAAGAAAATACGCAGAATGTGCTCACTGTCTGTCTTGATGTCTTTGGTGACTTTGTCCTTCTTGGGTTTGATGAGCCTGATAACAGGGTCCCAAGCTGGAGGAACATTCCAACGATAGAATCCGTAAACCGTTTGATTTAAATGTGTAACATTCGCGTAAACTCAAGAAGATAATAAGCGAGGGAGTTTCCACCCTTTTGATAAAACTCTATATCAAAGTAATGGAGTTTAGACAAGAAATTGGACTGCGCGTCTGGCGTAGTCTAAGCGGTCGCATCGCCGTTCAATGCTACGTCGGGTAAGTGGGTTCAATCCCACACAAGACAACACTGTGTGATCGCCCAAATCTGGGAATACTTTGTGTACGTTGATTAAACATTTGTAAGGTCCATTGCGATGCAGGATTTGTTTCTAGTGCGGCAATTGCCTCAAAATAAGTAACAATAACAGCTTCCTTTTTTATTCATCGAAACCGCATATTCAGTCAACAAATGGAGAAGGTGAGATGGTATAAGACGAAAGAAGAAAGAAGCAGGCATCCTGACATTACCTATGCTAGAACTATTCATAGATTTCAGCAATAACAAATCATGAAACATAGTGATGCTTTTTTCTAATAGGTACCATTTAACAATACTTTCAGACCCATAAATCATGTTCTTAGCAAAGCAAAAAAGCACCTACCTAACATTTTTTAGCCGACGACGTTATTAAATATATTACATTGAAGCAGTACATCGAACTTAGTTAGAAAACACATATGAAACTTTATAATTAATATAAATTGCTTCAGAATATAATACCTACGTATTTTCAAAAACTTAGCGATGTTCAAATAATAGTTAGGTTATTCTTGTAAGTTTCAGGTTTCGAATTATTATCATTATAACTGAAAATAAACTTATTCTAAACGTAGGTATGTTAAGTTTTAATAATGTTAACGACGTAGGTAATTTTGACGCTTTTTAGTTGTCAAATGTCTCAATACAAGGCTACGACTACTTTCGAAAACATTTTGATCTTCTCACAATTTTTCCTTCACCGTAAACTAAATGATAATTTACACAAGTGCTTATATTTGCGACATTTACATTTTCACGTTACGAAAGGTGGCCATTTCGAATGTTGGCGTGTGACTGGGACGTAAAGAGTGGACACTAAAGTACGTGGCAAGCGGTTAATCACTGCAATCTGTGGGATAATAGGTATTATTCTGACTGCTGGAAACGTACGGAAGGATAACACGCGACAGTTTATTTAATTAATAGTTTAGTTTTAAAGTATTTCAATAGGATTTATTTACTTTCACTAACTGAGTACACATTAAAGGTCACGTAATCCAGTGATTAACTTTAATTTGACCATTCAATCGTTTTCCGTATAGTATTTTATTACGTCAATATACAATTCGAACGACCAGTTATTGTGACTTCAAGACAGCGCGACGTGGCGAAGCCGCGTGCCGTTACGGTGCCGGTACAGAGTGAAGTGGACTTTAATATCCTTATCTGAACTAAACTGAGTAAAAAGCCGCGTATACCTCCTCTTTGTTTGAGATCCTCATAGGCTAAATAGAAAAGTGATAGACTAGGCGGATGCATTATTCGGGATTTGCCCGCTATGGACGCTTTCACATTTATCATACAATATTATTTAGCGAGTCTTAGTCGCGATAATTGACTTATTTAAAGGCATAAATACCTCATTTATTCTCCTACGTTTCTACCGTCTTGCAACGATCGTGTTCGGAGGGACTTTTCACATTTAGTTGATAAAATTACTACATACTAGATAATCCAATAGGCTAGCTGCCTAGTATTATGTTTGTACTTACTTACTTACTAGTGGTGACATCAAGTAAACTATGGTAGCTGATGATAACGATATCTTTTTTAATAAAGCTATAAAAGCAAAGTTAAACTTACGTAGTAACTATTAAGTAATCTGTGGTTAAACATACAGCTTTTTTTGGCCGATTATAGTTTCACAGCTTACCTGTAACAAGAATAAAATACATATTATTAGCAATTCCTAAAATTTTTATACTAATTTTAGGCACAGAACCTATATCTTCGACCGTGGGCTTGCACCTTTAAAAAGCACACGCAGACTCGTAATAATGATTTTTGGCCGCATAAAGTTTTATCTCTATATTGAACTCATAACATGATACAGCTCCAGGCAACAAAGCACTTAAGCCGTCATCGCCACACAACGTCACACTACGTTATCCATAGAACAAAACTCAAGTCCTTTTCCTATTATATTACTTAGAGCAAAATCTCGATAAATCTCTACGTATGTACTTCGTTCGGGGCTCATAAGTCTAAGTAGGGTCTAACAGTCCTCTCGTTCTTATTAACTCGAGACTTTTCGACTCCTAGTTATATTCGTTCGGCGACAGGATATCTAAGTGAATGCTTTCTGAAGGATATATAGTTATTTCTTCTAGGATATTTAGTCATTCTTTGTAAGGACACGAGGATTCTGGAGTGGGATATATGTTATAGATAATGTGTAGGCGTTAACTGGATAGGTATAATGTCCAAGTTTATGAGAATAAGAGAAGTACTTCCCCTTATAGAATATAATTATATCCTGATACTAGTCTTAACCGTAGGATATAGCAATACCTCTTCGAGTTCATCATCATCATCAGCCCTTGTATATATACTGTCCCACTGCTGGGCTCGGGCCTCTTCTCTCTATGAGAAGGGTAAAGCCATAGTCCACCACGCTGGCCAAGTGCGGGTTGGCAGACTTCACATGTCTTTCAAGAACATTTTGGAGAACTCTTAGACATGCAGGTTTCCTCACGATGTTTTCCTTCACCGTTTAGCAAGCGATAATTATCAATTTAATACGCATTTAACTTCGAAAAGTCATTGGTGCGTACCGTGGATTCGAACCCGAGACACTCTGCGTAGCACTCTATCGGTCTCTCCACTCGGCTATCGCTGCTTTCAATATAGGCCTGATTACAATGATAATAAGGTCTAATTAAAATCCCAATAATCTATCAAATGTTAGAAGTTACATGAGAAACTTGATGTGAGTGAATGAAGTAAGAGAAGTATGTCAAGATCGTTGCAAATAGCGTTCCGTAGTCTTTGCCTACCCCTCCGGGAAACAGGCGTGAGTCTATGTATGTATGTATGTTAGTAGTTACACTAGAAATTGACTCCAGAACAAAGCGACAATTTTGGATACAACCAGATCAACGCTATTATGTCAACTATAATATGTAAATGAAGTCAGTTTACTACATACCCGCCATATCTCAACAAAACACAAAACTAACACGCCGAGCAAAAGCCATGTATGCACACAAACAATTCACAAACAACGTAATAAAACCGCGACATGACAAAACTTCGTCAAGCAAACCACGATGTGACATCACTACTCACTCAACAAACTCCCAACTAATCTCCTCCATTCCATAATGACGTAATTATCCAACATAATTCAAATATTCTAATTAACTAGGAACACTTACGCAAAGACAGTTACGTTTTGTTCCAAACTAGGAACAACTTCGTCGAGTTAAATTTCAAACCGGAATATAAATCAAAATTGTGTTTCAGCGAGAAATATACACGTTTAGTTCGTTAACTGCATGGAGAATATTTTGAAACGCTTCGTGAGTATAATATTATACGGCTAGTTTTGGGATTTGGTTCACGTTATATAAGAGCTTTTAAGGTTATTTTATTTAGACTTATAGGTATTTATGTATTTACATCGCGTTATTGTTCGAAAATAGAGGTACCTTGCTTTTGCAACTAAGTTTTACAAGCCGTGATCACGGGAAGTATTGGTAAGTGATCATAAGCTCATAAGTATTGGTATGTGATCAAATCACGAAAGTTTGAATGGTGTTAAGAAGTAGGTAACATTGAAAATTGGCCAAAATACAAATATGAAGCTAAAATCTTGCCATTTGACAGTGTAAGTGACACTGTAAGTTATATAGTGAAGTAACTATATTGAAGTTGTAGTCGTTTAAAACGATTTCTATTCGGATATGAGTAAATAATACATAATGATTGCCGCAGGCGGCTTCTCTGACACTTTTTTTAATAATATTTATAGTATATTTTTTACAATCTTTATTTGGCAATTTTGCTACTTGTTTTAATATATTTTCTTTGTTGTTATTTGTTGTTAAGGTTCTAAGTCACTATACCTAAGCGTACGATACCAATTTTCGAAGTCGTACGTTATCCTCTTTTATGCAAAGAACACAGTGTACTGTAAAATGGTTGTGTTTTTCTTAGTGAAGTGATTTCAAAAGCCTAACATTCGTTTATTATTTTAAACTTGGTCAACTCGGTCGGTGTACTTAATTTGGTTAGTTAAGTAGGGCGTTGCTAATCCGTACCTACTTCATTCATTGTTCAGAAGTGCTTTTAAAATGTCATTCATTCAAGGTTCATTGACCGAGTCCAAAGCATTTTAACAGTGGTATTATGAAAAACGTATTTTAAATGGGTTCATGAAAATTGTATGTATATGTACGTCTTAGTAACTTACTGCTTTCTCAAACATATAAACTGTATCGACACTTTCAGGTTAATTCTTGATAAAATGTATCTTTATTTCATATAAAAATTCGGGCAAGCGCTAGTCTGACCCGGTTACCGAGGGTTCCGTTCGCATTTTACCTTATTTGAGGTTGGTGATAATTACGCTAGTCCTCTAAATCTGTATGAGCGCCCATACAACTTAGAGGACTATCTTATATGGAGTCTACTATATGCATATGTATGGGGACACCCTTATATTTTCCATGTTTTGATTTTTTGTAATTTTTGCTTTATTTGTGCTGTAAGACCCTGCTTTTGGCCAAATTTCATGATTCTGGTTCAACGGCAACTACCATATAGTTTTTCGACCCAAAACCTATAGGGTACTTACGGTTGACCTAGAATTGTCAATTTTGGTTAAAACCAAGGTCTTACAGCACAAGTAAAGGAAAAATTTCGAAAATTAAAAAGAGTTGAAAATTAAGGTTAATTTTGGTACTTACAAGTTATCGCAAAAATCTGATTTTGACCATATCTTTTTATCAGGTTGACACAGGACCCTGATTTTTATACACCTAATAGAAACCATAGACCTCAGTATATGATATAAATTTCAATTTGCTAGGTCCATCCGTTCCTGAGAAAATCGGTGGTGACACACGGACAGACAGACAGACGGACAAGAAAGTGATCTTATAAGGGTTCCTTTTTTACCTTGTGAGGTACGGAAACCTAAAAATTAACAGCTTCCCTACGTGAAAGCTTTCGAAATGTCATTTTTAAATTTCAACAGATATATGTACATATAATATAGGCTTCCCTCAATCTCTCAAGGATCTCCATACAGACCGATCCTGAGCTACCCGCATGCACCCGCTAATTTAGTTTCTACCGCAGTAAGTTATTCGCTGCTATGTATAACGCAGTAAGTTACTGCACGCTCCTTCAAATACTAGCTTCAATTAACCACCTTCCCAAACTTCTCTAACCATTCATCCACATAACTCACACTTCGCATCATCGCAGGACCATCTAATTTTATCTACGCAGATTACCTCGACGAAAGTGCCACCGACTCACTGCGCATATTGAAAGCATTTGTCATGAAAACGACCGGATTCTGGCCATTTATACCCAACGAAAGGTCTGGACTAAGTTCCGTATAAGTCGGAGACAGGTTGGACGATCAAACTTTATCCGTTGACTCGACTGGTGACTGATGTGTGCGGCGAGTTTGAAACTGTGGTCGGGATTTGAGATGAGGTAGTATGGTAATAGTTTTCGTGTGACTGAACTATTTAAATGATTATTGAAGACTCTGGTATTCACATGTGACAGCTTATGGATAGAAAACGGCTGGATTTTATTGTAAGGCAATTTTAATAAGCTACAGGCGTTTTTTTAACGAGCTACATAACATGTGACCTCTGGAGTACTATAGTATACGGATCTGGTACGTCCGACAAATTACCATGCGTTTAAGCGTTTCTGCCATTTACCGATTGCCAAAGCTAAGGAGCCTGACTACACGAGTGGATGCGAGAGTGATAATAGTGGGATTGCGAGGATTAGTTTCAACAGAGAAGAAAGAGCAGAGGTCCTAGCCGAATGGCATAAACGCTAGACGAATAGAATAGATGTATGGGATTGTTCTGTCAATCCCTTACGACGCAACCCATACATTCACTATCGTAATTTATTCGTCTAGCGTTTATGCCATTTGGCTAGGGCCTCTGGTCTGATGTCTAGTTTGCAATTAGATCAGATTGAAAACACATTTTAGGTGAAAATAAATGACATACAAAGAATCTGTGCGTCAACCACGAATGTCTATAGTACGCCACAATAGCCGTATCTCCAGTCGCCTCGCACACTTCATCTTCATTTTAGACAAAAATACTATAAAAAGATAAAATTTGTACTCCCAGAAACGTGAATACCCACTCATATCTTAACACAAAAAATAGCAGAGCCCTTGCATATAAATACAAGTGGCACTAAAGATAACTAATTTAAATATTCAACCAAGTGCCGCGAGTTCACTCGCTCCAAGTATTTCGTGCACTCGACAACATTTAATCAGACCGAATATTTGAAACATCTACATACATACATACATACATAACGTCACGCCTTTTATCCCCGAAGGGGTAGGCAGAGGTGTATTTCTACACCCACTTTTCGCCAGATATATTTTAGTCCCACGTAATAAGAGGCGAGCCTATTTGCCGTACCGGGCACATTTCCAGACTCCGTGCTGCTACTGAGTTTCGTGAGAGAAAAACCCAATAACACTGCCCGACCCAGGAATCGAACCCGGGACCTCCCACGTGCACATTTATGCCGCGAGAACAACGAGGCAGTCGTATAGGGTTTGATGTCGAGTTTTCCGTCTCTACGCAAAGATGATATTTGCATCGTGTTATCCCTTAGTCGCCTCTTACGACACCCACACGGCATCAAACATCTCTCGCAACATAATTAAATTTAAAAAAAACAAGGGCAGCTTTTTGGAGATTCCGTATCTACGCTTATTTTAAGTAGGACCTTTTTTTAATTTAAAGTGGCGTTTGCTTTTGCAAATGTACTGTCAATTAGTTATAAATAATTATCTCAAAAACTAAATAATTATCTACATGTAGTTACAATTATTCCAGTAATTCAAAGTTGTTTTCGTTGAACCAATGAAATAGCGGAACAGCTTGCAAGAAAAGGCAAAATGTGTCCCTTAATTGCAATGTTTTGCATTAATAACCAAGTCTTAATAGCAAATCAATAACAAGAGTTCATTTTACATAAACACGTATGAGTTTGACTAAAGCCTTACGCTTTTAAAGTCATGTGCCCAGCAGTGGAACAGTTCATATACAAAGTTGATGATGATGATATTGATGAATAGAATATATAAAAAGATGGGGAAATTATTTTATATTATTTTTGGATACAATTTTTTCTTATATGTTCTTCTGTATCCCATTTTCGTTTCGTATTTTGTTGCAATATTATCAGTATTTATTGCATGCTGAAAATGATTTAACGCAGCCTTATCGATGAATCAGTATTGTGAAACGGGAATTCCGCACCATACATAACAGATAAGGACTATTTCTGGCACAGCGTAGATACACATAAATATCATATTTTGTAAATCGTATGTTCGTCTGATTGCAGTTATTGATGTAATAATAAATATATATTAAGTAATGTAGATATTAAGTTATAAGAATTTCTTTCATGTTTATTGTTGTTAGCTATAATATGAGACTTTTCAAACTTTCAGGAATCTTATTGTGACCACTACTGCTGCACATCAGTCAAAATGACGTGCCAAAAAAAATTTGTATTATTAATTTCTTGGTGTTCTTATTGCATAATCTTGCTTATGTTTACAGCTGATCTTTGAGTCCCAAGTTCTATTGCAGAGTCGAGCAAATTGTTTTTTTTTTGTAACAGCAGAATACAATTGAACCGTATTGTTATATCTATAGAACAGAATATACCAGTTGGTTTTGACAACTATATAGAAGATATAAAGAAAATACGCATTGACAGACAGTAATGCTAAAGGTGCATTGCCGAGCATTGTGGCTGACGGCTGACGCTGACGTAGTCAGTCAGGTACCCAGACATGAGCCGTCGGCCACGCGCTTCTGTTCCAGACCTCGGAGACAGCACTATACATTTTCATGCTCAAACTATTGTCGCATCAGCTGCACGTGATTGATTACCGCAGACGCTCATAGGCCCAATTCTCCTAATTATATTACATGTTATAGACTCACGCCTGTATCCCCGAAGGGGTAGGCAGAGGTGTGAGATTACACCCACATTTCGCCATGAATTTTTTTTAGGTCCCACGTAATAGGAGGCGAGCCTATTGCCGTTACTGGGCACATCACCAGACTCCATGCTGCTACTGAGAATTCGGAAAAACCCAATAACACTTTTACTCGACCTGGGAATCGAACCCAGAACCTCCGATCAGCAGTCGCATACGCTATCCACTGGACCACGGAGGCAGTCATTATGTTCTCCTAATAATAATTATGTTTGTTCAAAATACAGTTTCGATATAATATCAGTGTCCTACATGTCACAAATGGTCATCATCCTCATCATCCTCCTAACGTTATCCCAGTTTCAATCTGGGGTCCGCTTACTAGTCTAACCGGATTTGGCTGAATATTAGCTTTTGCACGGAGCGACTGCCTGTCTGACCTCCGCAACCCGAAGGGATAGCGATATTCCATGGTTTAGACTAGTGTCAGTTAATTTAGAAGGGACTGACGCCCTATAACGACTGTCAAAGATCTTCATGACAACCGGGACCGACAGCTTAACGTGCTCTCCGAGGCACGAGGTTAGCGATAATTAACAATTCAATACGCACATAACTCCGAAAAGTCAGTGGTGCGCGCCGTGGATTCGAACCCGATACCCTCTGCATGGCAGTCTGTTGGTATCTCCACTAGGCTATCGCTGCCTTGTCACAAATGGTATTCTCCTAAATTAACTAATAATTGAATGTTATTGGAATGTTATCGTGACTAGATCGTAAATTGAATAATGTGCCAACGACAAACCATAGAAGTCAAATATTGACATTAAATTAGCAGAATACCAATTTTGATTCAATTCAAAATCTAATCTCATTTCGTTCAAAATATAGTATCAATGTCGTATAAAATACGAGAATTGGCTTTCATGGCTGTGATCAGCCGTGAGACACAGAAAAGCGCCTATCACGTCTAGCTAAATTCCAAAGCTACGGATCCCTAAAAAAGCGTAGGTACACAAAGTCGTGCCGTAAGATAAATTAATACCAACGTCATCCATTCCTTCTTCACGCTTATTTAAATGCGGTGAATAAGCAGAGGTCTTTCATTGTCACCTATCCGTGGTATAAGTATAAATGAAAAAGTTTGTATCGTTAAGATTTGAATCTTTTGTACGCCAAGTTTGGAATAAGTAATGGAAGGATTTTTGAGATTAGATGTACGGTTTTGAACATAACACTTATAAATGTATTTCATTTATTTCAAGAAAATAATGTACCTACTTAATATAGACGGATACCTAGTACCTAGTATAGATAGGATGAAATGGACACAGATCTAGGATGATGTATTACGTAGAAGAATAAGGCTTAACTTCTAGGTGGGGTACAATTTAGTAAGTAAATAGTTTTGGGTCAGGTAATGTTATAGGTTTTACACACACAACATGGGTTCACTTCGTCTACTTAGATTCTGAAATCTTAGCAGTACTAGTAGAAATGTATACCTTTTTTTTTTTTTTTTTTTGTTTTACGAGGTGGAAAATCCCTTCGGATCTCCGACTCTTGGGGGAAATAAGAGCCGGAGTATGTGGTGTTTCCACTAAAAACCACCTCGACTGCCGCCATGTACCCGTATGTCGGAGGGTGGGGCATCACCAAAGCACTCGTCGCCACCCTCCAACGGGTATTGGCCCGCCAGATGGTCAGGCGGGCCCCGAACAAAACCCCCTTGGCGACGGATTAAGGTGTTGGACTCCGCCGCCAAAACGCCCAGCGGCCGCAGAGGATAGGGAGGACGGCAACGCAACACCGCATCTCCTCTTCCTCTGCGGCCCCACCGCGACGCATCAAATGGTGCGCCCCCATTTGGTCGCGAGAGATAGGGCGCGCGGCAACGCAACACCGACACGCCTCTCCTCCTGCGACCGCACCCGACTGCGAGAGACAGACAGAACTGTCCCCCGCACCCGCACCGTTGGACGCATCCTGCGCAGGCCCCTCCAAGCCCACGCGGAGCGTCCCCTCCTGGATCCCTCTTAGCTTCACCGCGGGTGAGCAATCCACGGTTACTGAGCCCCCCCACCACGACAAGGTGGAGATCCCACGGGGGGGAGAAATGTATACCTTTTTTTTTTTTTTTTTTTTTGTTTTACGAGGTGGAAAATCCCTTCGGATCTCCGACTCTTGGGGGAAATAAGAGCCGGAGTATGTGGTGTTTCCACTAAAAACCACCTCGACTTCCGCCATGTACCCGTGTGTCGGAGGGTGGGGCATCACCAAAGCACTCGTCGCCACCCTCCGACGGGTATTGGCCCGCCAGATGGTCAGGCGGGCCCCGAACAAAACCCCCTTGGCGACGGATTAAGGTGTTGGACTCCGCCGCCAAAACGCCCAGCGGCCGCAGAGGATAGGGAGGACGGCAACGCAACACCGCATCTCCTCTTCCTCTGCGGCCCCACCGCGACGCATCGAATGGTGCGCCCCCATTTGGTCGCGGGAGATAGGGCGCGCGGCAACGCAACACCGACACGCCTCTCCTCCCGCGACCGCACCCGACTGCGAGGGACAGACAGAACTGTCCCCCGCACCCGCACCGTTGGACGCATCCTTCGCAGGCCCCTCCAAGCCCACGCGGAGCGTCCCCTCCTGGATCCCTCTTAGCTTCACCGCGGGTGACCAATCCACGGTTACTGAGCCCCCCCACCACGACAAGGTGGAGATCCCACGGGGGGGAGAAATGTATACCTACGCAATGCATTTAACCTACGCCTAGAAAATCTAAACTCTGAAAACGACATAATTATGCATTATGCCGATTAGGAAACTTTTTTATCATGATCATACTGAACTATGCTCGTGTCCGTAATATATTTATTTTATTTATTATTAATTTATTTATAAAAACGGTCCCAACAGAATACCAGCGCCATCTTGTGTCAAGATGGCAATATGCTGAGTTGGGAACCAATTCAGTTTAGGTTAAGTTAGTTTTTATGTTACTTTCTGTTACAAACCTAAACAAAATTAGTGAATTTCTTTCTTTCAACCATACGAATACCGACGAAATAATCGTAAACATAGCCCCGTAAAAAATTTTCAACCATTAATATAAAACGTACCAATTCTAAATGTATTAACCCGGCTTTTGGAATAAATTTTAATTCATAATCCATCGAACGACCTATAAATATTTTAGTGTGTACATTACGGTAATCCGTTACAATCGGGGCTTATCACACACGGATTTAACCCATCTATAACTTAACCTCGATCACGTTTCTGCGCTTATAAGTTTAATATCATGACAGTTACAAAGACAAACCCCGACAGAGGCGAGTCGTATTTACAGAGGCTAGGGTAGAGTAGGGTTGTATTTGGAAAGGATGTGCATTCTCATTGGAAACTTATATTGTTTAGATTAAGTAGGTGCAACTTCGTCATATATCACATACGGTCTACATTGTTGGATTAAAAATATCACCTTGAATATTTTGACTAAGACCTTTGTACTCATCATCATCAGCCTTTAACAGTCCACTGCTGGACTAGGCCTCTCCTTTGAACTCCTTTCAAAGGAGAGGCCTACTATACCACGCTGGCCAAACGGGTTGGTATAGGGTTTGTATCAAGTTTTCCTTCTCTTACAATGCTGTTCTGTACATAATATGCTCCCTCTGTCGGCTCTTACGACACCCATGGGATGATATGGGGTGGTGACAATCCGTATTCTTAATCCGTCACCCCACGGACACTTTTTTTGTTCTCCTAATGTTTATTAATTATTAACAATCATGGTGAGTGCCTTATATGCAAAATGCATGAATCCAAAATGCCTTATAAAATATTAGATGAGCCCGCGGTTACACCCGCGTCATTTAAAGCTACTGCTCCGCTCCCGTGGCTCATAGCGTGATGTTATATAACCTATAGCCTTCCTCGGCAAATGGGCTATCTAACACTGAAATAATTTTTCAAATCGGGCTAGTAGTTTCTGAGATTAGCGCGTTCAACCAAACAAACAAACTCTTTAGCTTTATATATTAGTATTAGATGTATTACCTACTAGAGGACGCTCGCAGCTACGCACATATTTTTTTTTAATTTATCGTTTTTTTTCTGATCCTCTGACATGTTTGGGAAATCATTTCTTAGTGCACCCTCACGCCTCCAAGGAACAAAATATCTAGAATTCGGAGTTTCTTGCGCCCAATAGTTTGGCTGTGGCTTGTCTGTCAGTTAGTCAGTAATGCAAGAATGTTATATACAGATAGGTACAGATAAGTTTCTCGACATATAGACATTAACTGCAACATCCTTATACACATCCTCGTTCATTAAAGGACATCCCGCAGAGCACTGTACCGTACAGCCAATTAGAAAACTTATGTCATTTCGAACAACGCCGATAGTATAGCCGTTCTCCCCTTATTATTAAACTTACCTTATCCACAAGTTACTAAGTAGGTACTGTATAAAATAAGCCACAGGATAATCAACGTTAGGCGAGGACTACACTAGGTAGGTACATAATATCACATAATGTAATATATTCCTTAGTAAATATTGTATTTTAAAATTGAATTATTAATTTAATATAATACTACACCATCACCATAAAATTGCTTACAACATTCCTGTCCATCCAAAGGTTGCCTGGAAGAGATCGCCCTTGGTGATAAGGCCGCCGTTTGTACCTAAATCGTAGTTTTAAGTCACTTTAATAATGTACTGTATTTTGGTGTGCAATAAAGTATATATCTATCTATCTAAATATGCCTGATATGAAATACTAGCTGTGCCCGCGGTAACACCTGTGTTATCCCTTTACACCCGACGGTTTGTTTTTTCGAAATCATCTATGTCATGGCTTTTATAGCTTTCTGGGCAGTTAAAGGGTTACAAAAAAATACTGAAAAAAAATCTCAGGTTTATAGTTAATCCAGGAATTAACCCTCACGATCGTGAGTTTCAGGTACAACTTGACTACTCACGATCGTGAGGGTACTTTAAATTGAACGTTTGTTTTGAAAGTTTAATAGGAAATTAAACCAATATTCAATTGTTTAGAAGCTTAATACTTTAATCAGTCATTTTAGTACCAGTCTACATTATAAAACTTACTATCTAATTCTTACTTCTTAAAAAAATCAACATTTATAACAAAGATCATAATTTTTCTTTGTCATTCGTAACAAAAACAAAAAAGCTTCTACAACTTAACCAATTTATATTCTTTTAAAAGGAAAAGGATCTTATAATCATGGTTTTAGGTGATAAGATTTAAAACAGTATTTTCCACATGAAATGCATAAATATGTATCACATTTTTCGCATCGTATCTTTGTGCGGCTACCACAACTTTCGTGTCTACACATCCTTGGGGCTTTTATTTCGTCAACTGCTGACTTTCCCCTCGAGACATCCCAGCGTCAGTTTTAAATTTAATTTTATTACGATCAGGGGTTCTATTGATAATTATCGTTTCAGTGCTGTGAAGGTTTCTCTTGTGTATCTCTTCAATCATTGCCACAGCAGTAAAATATCTATCATGGTAGATACAGCTTCCAGGTGGGACACTCTTGCTCAAATAGAGAACCACAGAAGGCCCTAGCCCGAGTGGTGAGTCTCCAAACATGGTTTTAGCTCCCTGAAGAATATCAAAATCGAGCATCAAGCCTTCATTTGTGGTCAGTACGAAGTTTTTTAGACCAAAGGGGCGTGGCTTGTTTCTAACTACTTGACGAAGACTTCATCTACCAATAAATGGCATCATTTGTTTATCAATATAGTAAAACCCGTTACTCTTTCTAGTTTGTTGCAAGTAGCTTTTAATCTATTTATCATGGTCTGTAACTTCCACAAATGATTGGTTTTTTCACTTGGCGGAGTTTCGTCTGAATCAACGACTAAAAACAACGATTAAAAATTGGTCACGAGCCATTTGCTTACTAATAACATCCAATCTTAACCCTGCTCGCCAGTACATTGGGATTCAAGGGTAATTTATACATCCAATGATAATGTGAATCGAGAACACTTTGGCTATGTCAACTGCAGTAGTTTTTGGTTCCCGGTCCTTTTTTCTTAGATGATACAAGTTTGTGCATCAAAAAATCTTTATCAAAGTAGTCAGAAAAATATTCCATTGGGGTCCTCACAGTAGACACTGGCAGTGACAGACTAATCATGAGAAGAATCTTGGAATGGTACCTGTTTCCAGACACGCTTGCGAGGTGCTGGACGCGTAGTTCTTCGGCACTCAGCTGTTGAAGGTGCAGGAGTGACAAGGCGAGGGCTTGCCTCAGGATCCAACTCAGATTCTTCATAGTTTTCTATTCCGGAAAATATTTCGTCAAAATTCAGTTCCTCCAAGACATTTGGTTGGAAATTATCATCATCTTCATCAAAATCGTCAATTTCGGAAAGGTTTCCATCGCCCAAGATTTGCACAACTTGATCGTCGTTTAAGTCCCGTCCTAAAAAACATATTATTATAACTTAGATCCAGGAAAAAATCAATAAACGACAGGTACGTTGTTTTAAATTCATTCCTCGCACGCACAACCGAAGCCACACGATCGTAGCAGTCGAACTTTACGACTAAATTCTATCAAAATTACAAAGAAAACTTTCAAACTAAAATTTATTACGTATTTAGTGTTAATTTAACTTGTAATTCACCAAAGAACATAATACCTTACTAAACAAATAATACGCGCAACAAGTACTTAGCTGTGACACTGCGATGGTCAAAAAACGCCGCCATCTCTCACCGAGGCTCACAGGACACTGGTCACCCGCTCCCGCCCCGCAATTTCTTTAGCGTACCGAGCGATATCCTCACGCTCGATCGGTGGCGGTTGCGTTCGCAAAAAGAAAACGGTTTGGCGCCAGAATTTTTTAAAAGTGAAACTCACGCTCGTTTCAGGCCGGGTGTAAAGGGATAAATAGGGCTACAGCGCACCCGTGGCCCATAGCGTGATGCCAATAAAGTTTTATTAAAATCGGACCAGTATAGTTCCTGAGCTTAGCGCGATGAACTAAACAAACACTTCAGTTTTATAATAATAGTATAGATTTATATGTGTGTGCTTGCGCGCGCGAAGTTTGTAAGTATGCCGCCTTCATACAAAAAAGGCGCGGCTGGTAACTCTATTACTTTATAACATGATAGATATCAATACTTTGAGGCATTACAATAGGTATATATAAAACCTATATTCTTCGCCTTACAGTTTCCGTTCTTTTCCGTTATCTTTATAAGTTATCGTGGTCTTTTACAAAGCATTTATTTACATGTGAAAAGTTTTGGGGCCCGGCATTCGGCCGACTCATTGCGATGATAATGAGATGGCCTCGCAGAATAGAACGATGAAATTTGTAGGCGGCATTCAGCCGGAGAATATATTCTTGATTACTTTCATTAATTTAGAAAAATATCTAGCGTTGCGGTAAAATGAATCAAAGATATTGAAGCCATAGACTCAGTATGAGGTCATCATCCTCCTACCGTTATCCCAGTTGCAACTCGGGGTCCGCTTATTAGTCTGACCCGATTTGACTGAATATTAGCTTTTCCACTGAGCGACTGCTTTTCTGATCCGCTACCTATATAGCCTATATACCTGGATAGCGATATGCCATAGTTTAGACTAGTGTCAGTTTATCCGAAGGCACTGATACTGACTATAACGACTGTCAAAGATCTTCATGGCAGACGGGACCGACGGCTTAACGTGCTTTGCGAGGCACGGGACAAAGCGATAATTCACAATTGAATGCACACATAGCTCTGAAAAGAATTGTCTTTTGAAATGAGAACATTGCTTCTCATTGATAAATAGCCCCACAGTGGCAATAAAGAGAACGGCCGGCGAGCGATATAATGCCAACATTTTGACTATTTTTTTTCTTGGAGAAAAATGATAACGAAATTACGAAATCTGGTTTTACCATTTATTTTAAAATAAAGAGCTGTTTCTATTAATAATACTTTCATATAAATTCACTATGGAATCTCTCAGCAGTACACGTTTAAAATTTTGATTTAGTGCCATGTTTGACATTTTTTTTTATCGAACCAATCATTCCCAATCGTGTTTCTGTCTTTACGATTTACTAGAAGATATGTTCAACTTTTATACTTTAATTTTTATTCATTAAAAATATCATAGTTCATGGGACTTTCAGACGTTCAAAAATCTTAAAAAGTACTGCAACCTCGCCTTAACATGTTCCCTCAATTGCCAACGCAAGGCGGCGCGGCACTAATATCGCTGTCATAACTTTACAAACTCACTGTGCAAACTTCGTTAACGTGATTAAGAATCTGTCTTCATAGTTCCGCTGTCATCCGATAGATTTCACTATCCTCTTATAGATGTTCACATAACTTCATCTTCTCTCACAAGACTGAGGAGGACTTCAACTCTAAAATCACCAATCAATCTTTAAACTTGTTTATCTAGTTTCATTCAAGTTTGTCAGCGTCGATGCCGTGTTACGGCACGTTCACCCACGGGGACAGTTTTCAGCGCGAGTTTCTGGCGAAATGCCAGATCGCGCTCACAATAATTACACTTGTTTGAAAGCACTCCGCGGCTATACATTATCGGGATTCGAAGACTTATTAACGGTTTATGACGTTCGTTTCTTGTTGCAGGTGCTTTGATCTTAGATGTAGAGATGGTTGAGACACGTTTTGTTGGGTTAAGATGGTTTTCTTGAGCTACCTTATATAAGAATGCATCCAATGGAAAGTTAATAATATAATTCCTATATTAAGGCGCTACCTCGAAGGTCAAAAAATCGTGCAGAGGTCATCGCTAAGTGTTAGCCATAAAGTTGAATGTCGCACGGTTGTTGACATGGCATGCCGTCACGAAACTGTCTTAAATCTTATTTCGTTCATAACTCAAGTAATAATAGTTTTAGAAAGAAATCGTTAGACCAATCCCTAATAAACTAGCTCTTCTTCCAGTGAGTAGCAATTTCAAGGCGAAAAGTTAAGTATTTTTTAATATATCCTTAAAAAATTTTTAGAGAAAGCATGTTTTTCAAATTAAAATTCTATCGAGCGAAAATCTTCCAATCATGTATCTGTCCAAGCAGTCCCTAGATAAAGACCTGATAAATAATACAAAAAAAATATCACTTTGCTGGTGTGTCTCACTGCTTCAAAATACGTAATCAAAAAGGGCATACATTTTCGAGGTAGCGCCTTAAATGTTTTTGGAGCGAAGATCAATACTGGCATATTATTAATCTATGCAGATTATCCGCAAGTTGGTATTGTCGCCTTACTAGTTCGAACAATACAGCCATTAGATTAAAGTGGCTTAAAGACTAGTTACTAAAAATAACACTGGATAACGTCAATATAAATTACCTATTGTCTCTAAGATTCATTGACAAGCTAGATACTTCTTTAGGACTAAGGTTGGTATAATAATTTGGACTTAGGTAATTTTTCATTAACCCCATTTGACATCCATGCAGAAAAAGTTCATAAAGTAAGTTGGTCTGGATGCGATAAGAGAATGCTGCTGCCCATTCCCTGCTTTTAGAACTCCTTCAGTCGACTCTTACGACACCCACAGGAATATTAAATTCAAATTGGTTTATTTATGTCAAACGCCATAAGGATAGGTACATTAAAAAAGTTTATATTGTCAAGTGTGCTAAGGTTTCATTCGAAAATTTTATACGGTAGTTAAGTATTCTTAAATTTTCAAATTTTTCCGCTCAATTTTTTATTTTTCTCTCTGTAAGCACCATCCGTTCTTACTTGAAAAAATAAAAAATTGAGCGGAAAAATTCGTAACTAACGTAAAAATCGTACTTCAAGGAATATTGTAAAAAAAAGAATTAGCGAAATCGGTTCAACTGCTCTCGAGATTTGCGCTTAGCAACACATTTAGCGATTCATTTTTATATTATAGATATATCACACGATAGAGTTTTAACGGTTAAATAATCATTATTAATAATTCAGAGATTGTCTGGGTGTAGGATATTATCGATTGAATTTTGTAGTTAATAGATTTAATTGATATTGAAACATTACAATATTCCACCACTCAAATCACCAATACCCAATCACTAGAAATTCATCCGAAACTTGATATTTACCTATCGAATAGTTAGAACCGAATCGTTGTTCAAACGCTAACAGCCGTAGTTAGTATTGATAGTGTTAGCTGTGGCTATTAGGAACTTCAAATTGACGTCAAACTCGGCCGAACAGACGGTGCTGAAATGTGATCTAAATTATATTGTTGCCGATTCTGTTTGCAGATGTACTAAATTTCAGTAGGAACTTATGGTAAAGGTGTTCTTAGTATTTGTATAAAATAATTTAATTATTACAACTATCGTATGGTTTTAATATGTTTTTCGTAATAAGCGAAGGTAGTAAACTACTGCAGATCATGAGGTCTCGGTTTCGATTCCCGGGTCGAACAAAAAGTGAGTATTGGGTTTTTCTGTTAAGATTTATCCAATAGAAGTTCGGAGTCAGGGAGTTGGCGGTGTCACACCCCCATGCCACGGAAAGCACGTTAAGCCGTTGGTCCTGCGCCCAATCTCTCTCCGGTCGTGTCGCTTGTTGCGTCCCATCAGGCTATGAGAGTGAGGGAATAGAGAGTGCACTTGTGTATGCGCACACGCTTGTGCACTATTATATGTACCGCGCAGATGGCAAGTCTCATATATAGACAAGCCGCCTTGGCCGAAATTGGTCAGGAGGACATTATTATTATTATAAGTTTATGAAACTGTGCAGTTAAGCTGATTACGGATCAGTTCAAGTATCACCTTCTGACAATAGATTGAGGTTCCATAAGAGTTGAAGGTTGAGGACCTTTCAATATTCTCTTCCATTTCTAAAAAGAAAAGCACATTGAATGAAAAGCAGGAAGGTGATTTCGGGCAGAGTACCACGATAATTTCCTTAGAGTCTGTAACTCGCAACTTATGCCTAGATGGTATTATTTGATGGTTAAAGGGAAAATGCCTTTATTAAAAAAATATAAGGCGACCACTAATCCAAATTGCAGGTTTGGTTATATATTGAAATTAAACTACAGTTTACGGATTTTATCTTGTTGTATTGGTTTCACTAAGTTATTACATTTGAAACTAAAGATCTAGAAACTATATTTTTAATTTATAACTTGGTTATATAGTTTGTTTTTCATTTGATTCATCCTTACCGTAATTACATATTTTGTAAAGTCTCATTGTCAAAATTAAGCTCTACCGTCATAAGCGCTTAATCTCCGTTACTGGTGTTTTTAGCTTTGCGTATCAGTAAGAATAAATGACTACGCACTTGTTTACCCAAACCTTTATAATAGTTTATGGCAGCACTCTAGGCGACAAGTTTATAGCAAGCCGAAACTACTAGAAGGTAGTAAAATCGACCCCATCTTGGCTCTGTTGGTCCTTGGACCTTTGTACTACAAATATGAAATATTCGTATTGGCAAGGAAATGGTATCTAATGTTTTAGTATACTATCTATATGACAATAGAGAAAGCTGGCGTACCTATACGGCGAAATAAATATTTTCCAAGCCTTGACTTGGACACCGAAGACATATTTTTTTTACACTTATGTGTGTAAATCCTACTCCAGGCGAAGCCGCAGGTTACCTAACTAGATTCAAAAGGAGGTATGCTCGCTCCTCTGCTCACAAAAGATTTATTTTAGGTAAGTTTTTATGATGGAATTAACCAAACTCTATAACATTTTCAAAAAGTATCAAAAGTACAACAAGAATGTCTGTCACACTCTTAGATAAAAAAAACTTGACTGCTTTCATAAACCTGAAGGCACTTAGAATATTTTAATCTACTTTTTTTTCGCTTGTGACAAGAGAAAAAAAGTTATTCACCAAGAAACATAAGTGTTTCTAAGAGCGAGTAAAAAGCAACATTAAAAAGTACTCGCGATACAAACTTTGGCAGCCCCAATGGCGTCTTCCTCTTTATGCCAGCAGATTAATACGGCAAGCAAAGTTAAAAGTGTGAAAATGTCTTACAATATCCCTCCTTTGTGAAAAATATTACAGCAGAGATAAAATACTTGTGTAGAAGCCATAAACAACGCTCTAGTTACAAGACTGGTTCATAATATTCTAGTTTAAAATCTATGGCAACGACTAAATGAAATGCAATAAGGTAAATTCTGAAATTGAATAAGTACTTATAAAAATAAGGATTCAATACAATGCATTTATTTTTAGACATGCTTTTATTTATTTGTATGACAGGCGTGGAGAACGCCTATATTGTACCTATAAACATATGTAGGTACCAATCATTGCCTGTACGATAGACCAATGATAAAATAACAAGTAAGCAAAGTTATACATATGATTGGTCTCGCTGCGGTTGAGCGCAGTGAGACCAGCTATTTATTTATGTAAGTATTCAAACTATAGCATACTTTGAGAATAATCTCTGACTCTGAATAAACAATTATTGAAGAATTATTCATATGTCCTTTCAAAAGTTGTAACCACGCAACCTATTGTTGTATTAGAATATCAATGACAATGTACCTACATGTTTCTGAACGCTAATACATATATATCGATGCTAAAAACAGACTTCTTTTTATTTCGTATTTATGTATAAGTTTCTTTCGAGTTTTGTTACAATATACAGTATTTCAGTAGGTACTTTGTCAGTTTACTAACTTACTGAGGTTACATGCTTTTAGGGCGCAAAAAGAGTTACTATATTTTGTGTGATGTATGTAGAAGTTTATTTACAGTTTAGTCACAGTGTGCAGTACTTTATCATTTTATTGCACAACTCGAGGAACTGTTTATAATGGATCCCGCGTATCTCTTTGAACGTTATAGCGTAGCTATTATTTTTAACTATCATCTCGTCAAACTGGTGTGTTTCTAAACATTTTCTGGTAAGTTGTCTTTTATTTCGCAATGTATGTTATATGCATACTTAGTGTAAAAAAAGCTCATTTTTTATAATTTCTTTTCACGCTAAGATCTGACAGGAGTCGAGCAAAAAATAACAGAAGACAAAGTTACTATTGATAACTGCGAAAGTTTGTGAGGATGTGTATAGTTGTTTGTTACCCTTTATACTTAAACTACCGAACGGCTTTTGACGAAACTTTTGAATAACATAGCTGATAGTGTTGTAACCACAAGCAGAGCCGTAGGCACAACCTGGTCTATATGAACTTAATAACCACAAGCAGAGCGGTGGGCAGAATATAGTCTAAGATAATAAAATTAAGTGCACCTACTAGTAGTAATTTCATTTGCAGGAAATGTGCATACAAATGATACAAGTCAACATTTAGCACGCTTATTTCATTGAGACAGCTAGACCAGTTAATTTAATTAGTCTAATAGAATGTGCCCAACTATCTGCCAAACTAGCTGGCTTGGCCACAGATTCATTATGCAACTTCACAATCTTATTGGCGATAATTATTGTAACTCAGTTAAAGTTTAGACGTATGCGCATTAGGTTATAAGCTGATCTGTTTCTGAGCGGTAACGGTAGGCAATGAGAAGTCAAATTGAGTTGATCTTCTATATCATTAAAAACAAATCGACTTAAAGCTACGTATATCTACGGCAAGCATATAAAAATAAACATCGATTCCCGCATGCCTTATGAATCCCATTCCAGTAATGCTTGGTTAGAGCTGAGCTAGTATATTACTTGTAGTTTAAGCTAAAAACGCAACCGGAGTCGTTAAGTCGCTTATGACATTTATAATTATGACATTAGTGAATTAATAAGGCCTAAGATTAAGGTTAATGCAGAACTTAGAAAACAGCAGTAGAAATACGTTTATCAAATCGTTGTAGACACGAACTTTGACGAGATTTCACGGGTATCTGAAGGGTCATTTGGTACAAATCGGGTAAGCACTAAGGACCTAAGTGGAACACGCTTGCACTTCAAAGTTATATTGAATAGCGCAGCTGGTGTCGTCGCATACTGCCTACTTGCATCGGGACATTCTGGCAATTTGGACACTCATTGTACTTCGTTTTTATGTTTAAGTTAGCTAGAGCAATCACTTCAATTCTTGAGGAAAGTGAAGAGTAAACGCGTGCCTTAAGTTTGTGTTTGTTTTCTGTATAACATACAAAATTCATCATGGAAAATAGAATACAAAAAATATGGTCTTCATGGACCTTTGGGTTACAAGGGGACAAAGGCAATCGCGCTGCGAGATACCTATTTCAGAATGTTGGACAAGCTAATTTTCAGACAAAGGTTTTACTAGAAAGCTACCCCTGTGCCCAGGGGATTTAACTGAAATAACTCTAGCGTGATGTAATAAATCATACACCCTATTACCAAGTTAACAACATATCGTTTTAATATTACCGCAATATTACTTAATTAACGGGTGACAGAGGTGCGGTGCTATCAAAATGCAGGATTCGAGTAATGTTGCCACACTGAATAATATGTCGAGTTTGGTAGAATGGTGGCGTATTGTGAGCTTTTATTGTTCATATTTGTGTTCATACCGGCTCTGTTGCTTACTTAATTAAGTATAAAATATGTAAATTGTGCGGTTCTTAAACATGGCACAGATAAAAATTAAATTTGGTGCTCATTTTCTGGCATTATGTTCATTGTCTATGGTAGACTGCCGCCAGGAAGATGATATTTTTTTATTTATGTTTTATCTGTACAAACATATTATTATATAATGTGGAATGTTAATAACATAGGTATAATTATATTTTTGCGTCTGTGTAAGCTAATTAAAATATTTAATTAATTTAAATTGATTTAAAAACATGCTACATAAATTTACTGATATGTAACAATTTAAAATTAATAAATATATACGAAAATCATATTAAAATTAGAAGATTTATACGTTAACTTACGTATAAGTAAACTTACTTCCTCTGTTACGCTGCCACAGCTAAAATACTGAACGAAATGCAACCCAGAATTTATTGCCTAAGGCTTGTCACAAACTGAGACCTACTACAAGAAAGCCTGTTTTTATATGCCAATATTAATAAAATATAACTCCGTATCAGAAATAAAAAGTCGGTAACTGTATTCTTTTTTAGTATTTACACAAAAAGTACCTACTAAAAAAGTAGAAGTAATTCTAGTGTTCCAGCCTTTTTATTATTCAGAAAAAGTTTGTATTTTAGCTTTGGGATAATGTTTTAAAACATTTTTTCCGGCACAACTTTCGTAATTATAAGTTTTCGTGTCCTACCGTGTAATTAAAATAAAAATCTTTCCAACCGTTTCTCTGGTATATTTAAATGTTTATTCTTTCTAATTAACTAAGACTAACTGACTCATTAATGTAATGAATTCTTACACAAATGTTCACAGCTTTCTTTTTCATTTCTTGGTTGTTTACCTGAAAAATAAAAAAAAATTGGTTAGTTCATTTAATACTAAGTTCTGAAATTGTCACCACGTCAATGCCCCGAATGGCGATAATTTCTAAAAGCTATTTAGCTGAGTTTTTATAATCTTATTATTTTATTCATAGATTATTAGGTTCTTCGCAAAAATGAAATCACTTTTCTCAAGTTTCTTAACAAATGTTGTTTGTTTGTTATTGTATGCGGGTTTTTTTTGCTTACGTTTATCTTAAGAAAGAAACCACAGTACCTAATGCTTTATTCTATTATACTTACCTACCTCTAATCCAAACATGCAGGCGAACATTTTATACAAACTCAGCTATGGTTCGGATATCATCATGGCATGTCACGGGCAAACAATAAAAAAGTTACAAGAACAGCTATCGCAACTACACACATCAACAAAGTCTAGGGATATTTTATATTTCATCAAATATCTAAAAATCTATGAAGAATTTTCTGATACAGTAAATAGAAGAATCATAGATTATTTTAAGGTCTTTAATAAAAATAAAAAACATTTCGTGTTTTTTTTTGTTTTAAATAAAAAAAATATTTTTTTTAATCATCGTGGAAAATTAGTATGATAACAACAAACATTTCTTCTTAAAAAACTATTAATTTTAATAAAAATGGAAAAAATCTTGTAAAATCTAATCATTAATAATCAGTGTTGCCACCTCTTACATTGATTACACATCGACATCGATTGTTAATACTTAAAATTAAATTGTCAATGTCTTGCTGCGGTATGAGGTCCCATGTCCTTTGCAAGTGTTCGTAAAGTTGTTGTTCAGTCGTCAAATTTGGTGGAAAATCTCTCAAAGCTTTTCGTTGTAACATGTCCCAGGCATGCTCGATAGGATTTAAGTCGGGCGACTGTGCAGGCCAATCCAAAACTTGAATATCGTGCTCTCGGAGAGCGGTCGATACCAGCCGCGCCGTATGGCAAGGAGCATTATCGTGCATGAGTAGAAATTCATGGCCTATTTGAGTTCTGTGTGGGACAATAATGGGCTCTACTACCTCCTCGTGGTATTTTTGTGCAGTCATGCTGCCTTGGATCCAAACGAGTTGGGTTCGTCCGCCAAGACGAATTCCTGCCCACACCATGATTGTCCCGCCTTGGTATGGGTGGACCTCCTGAGGGTGCCGTAGACGGCTAACTCTCCCTGGAGCTCTCCAAACGCGTGTTCTTCGTGAATCCGGGTGAAACCCAAACCGGGACTCATCGGTGAACAGCACCAAAGACCATTGTTCGTCACTCCATGGTAAATGCTCCCGAGCCCACGAAAGCCGCCGACCGCGATTGCCACGTCGCAATGCTGGAACACGCAATGGTCTTCGAGCATGAAGATCAACTTCATGTAACCTTCTTCGCACGGTTTGGTCGCTTACCAGCAGCTGGTGGTCCTCCTGGAGCCTTTGCACTAGTTGCAGCGCTGTGATATTGGGTTGTCTTCTGGCGGTCATTTGGAGAAATCGATCCTGTCTCTGCGTAGTAACACGATATCTACCTGTGTGCTGTTCGGCCACATCTCCAGTACTGCGATAACGTGACCACAACCTTGATATCACATTTTGACTGGTATGTAGGGCCTCAGCAACGACGCGTTGAATTGCACCATTTTCTAACATGCCCACGGCTCGTAACATTTCATCTCGACTCAAATGACGACGTGACATGACTTAAAGTTCGTACGTCACGTTAAATTAAAAAAGAAAAACAATTAAAAACCCTTTTCATTAATAATTATAATAAAACAGTTTTAACTTTCTTTAATGTAACGAATTACTAGCAAATTTGCCGCCATATTTTGTTTATTATTTTGATTTTTTTCTTTCCATGTTCAAATTTTGAAAATAGAATAAAAGAGGTTTTAATCTGTATATAAACTTTTTGTGGAAACTAACAAGGTTCTAAACTATAAACTCGTAAATAATTTAGGATTAAGATATCCCTAGACTTTGTTGATGTGTGTATAAGAATAAAAAAAGTCCAATTAGGAAGGAAAGGCATCATCATTAATAGACGAACTTCAGAGTAGTCTATGAATTGTATTGAAGTATATCATGTCTAAGTAAAACGACGTAGGTCACGTTCGTCTTGACAATCACTTTATAAAGCTGCATGAAAGAATTCCCTTGCCGTGTTAAAAAAGTCGATGATGGCGGCAAAGATTTCGCGCGTTATATTTTGAATTTAGAAGTGTCAAGAGACTTGAATGATGTTCTTGTTCCGTATTTAAAAGTGTGTGTTTTATGACTAATTGCTTGAATCTAATTTGTTTCCACTTAGTGATATTACTTATATAACTATAATCAACCAAGATCAATAATTACATGATCATTTAGCCTCTTGCGTTATAGGTACCTACAGTGCGCTTTCAAAAAACGCTAGCGAAAGAACACTTGTTTCTCAAGATGGCTTTGGTGAGACAATATACTACAACTGAAGTTTCTGAGCATTTCTTTACATGTCTGTAACGAGTCCATGAACATAAAGTTCAAGTTAGCAATTCTTTGAGAATATATTGGAATATACAAAACTGACATACTTCCATTCTGCACAAAAAACCAACTAGGTTATTATAAAATACTAGAGGACGCCAGCAGCTACGCCTGCAATTTTTTTAAATTGACCCGTTTTGCCCGATCCCTGGGAATTTCGGTAAATCCTTTCTTAGTGCACCCGTACGGTCCCCAAGGAACATACATGCCAAATTTCAGCTTCCTGTGCCCAATAGTTTCGGTTGTAGCGTGTCTGTCAGTCAGTCAGTAACGCAAGGATTTTATATATTAAGATATTAAGAAACTGTACAAACCGCAGCTGAAATGTGGGCGTACGAGACTTTGAGCATAATGCGATCAATACGGCTGGCTGGCGGCACAGGAATTACGTCACCACAGATAAAAATGCATTACCATGTTCCGGTCTGATGTCCCAACCTCTTTGGATTAATAAATAATCAGTACACTGCATATGCGCCGGGCAGCTTTTACAGAAAATATGGTTATTTTTCAATGGTCGTCAAAAGGTAGGCAACGTTCATTATGATTAAATTAACATTGAAGTTAGTCATTACATTGAGATCACAGAGTAACACTTAGGAATATCCAAATCAGTTTTTCTTTACTAATAGTTTGTAATGTTGGTTGTCGGTATCTCTAAATAATATTATAAAAATAACGCAATTAAATTGCTTTTGTTTCTGAGAAAAGCCTTATACATTTTACAACACCAGGCTTATAAGCCATACGGTAGAACTTTCGGTGCTTTTTATTTAAGATCGGAAAGTTATAGGTAATTGAACAGGTAACAAGTAGGTAGGTATAATACCTACTTGTAAAAATTGGGCAAGTGCGAGTCAGACTCGCGCACGAAGGGTTCCGTACCATCATCTATAAAAGAAAATCACGTTCGTTGTATGTATACTTAAATACTTTTTAAGTTTCTACCTGTTTATTAAGATCGAGTAACAAATTGCTTAAAATTATGTTTTTTTGTATGGGAGCCCACCTTTATTATTTACTTCTTTTTTAATTTAATTATTTATTTTGAAAGGGTGCATAGGGTTCCCACCAAGAACTTAGGGTCCCAAGCCAACCTCACCTGCAAGTGGTGCACCTGCCGATCAACGGCTCTGGCAAACAAAATGTCCAAATAAGCGGCAATAGGCTCGCCACCTATTACGTGGGATCAAAACACTGGCGAAAAGTGGGCGTTTAATATGCCTCTGCCTACCCCTTCGGGGAAACAGGCGTGAGATGTATGTATGTATGGTAATATACAACTACATATTTTGTGAAAAATTAAAGCGTCTACCTGTTACAGTTAGTAATTTTGAGCAAAAAATACGAAAAATACACGTTTTTTGTATGGGAGCCCCCCTTTATTATTTACTTCTTTTTAATTTAATTATTTATTTTGGTAGTTAATATACAACTACATATTCTGTGAAAATTTAAAGTGTCTACCTGTTACAGTTAGTAATTTTGAGCAAAAAATACGAAAAAATGCACGTTTTTTTGTATAGGACTCCTCTTAATATTTTTTTATTTTTTTTATTTTTAGTATTTGTTTTATATAAATTATGTATTTTGGTTGCCGCTATAACAATAGCGGCAACCAAAATACATAATTTGTGAAATTTTCAGATTTGTAGCTATCACGGTTTATGAGATACAGCCTGGTGACAGACAGACAGACGGACAGACAGACAGACAGACAGCGGTGGCTTAGTAATAGGGTCCCGTTTTTTACTGCGAAACTTGTCTAAAGGAGGTATTTCGGCAGTTTTAGAATATAACTACAGCAAGCAAATTTTAATACTTATTCAAATAAGTGCCAGAATATTCCAGCCTTAGATATTCAGCATAATAATATGTACCTAAATGGCTAACAATTTCTTGGCAAGCTAAAAATATCAAATCGACCTTTATCGAGAAGGAATGGGCGGTACGGATACCGTCTCAAATATTAAGAATATCGATACTCGCATATAAAATAGTATGAGTATTACCATTGTGATATTTTTTCCGAGCGTATGCAAAAGATGTCATAAATATGGCCATATTGTCTACTTTATGACAACATTTGCGTTAATCACAGCGTTATCGGCTCCGCAATGCTTGCGAGTATAATTTTATTCTCTCACTGATTGTTATAAATATTTATGAAAATCTCTTATGAAGAATATTTAATGGCGGTAAAAATGCGGCGGACGTTGCGTTCCTTTTTTAAAAGTACTTTTGTTAGATGTCTAGGTATAGTATGAGGTTACAAAATAAGTTTTAAATAAGCTTAATAAGAAATTGTATTTTGTAATAAATGCGCGGCTTTTCTAAGAACTCCAGTTGTAACATACATAATATAATAGTAGTTAGTAATAGTAATCTTAATTGGTATAAGTCATTGATCCTCTAGCTACAGGTATTGCGAAAGCTTTTAATCTTCGACATTGACCTTGGTCTGAAATAAATTACTCACTCGCGTACTTTTCTGTAATTGCTTTATTATTTTGTTAATGAGTTATTGTTTTTTATTTCGGACGAAACATTATATGGCTATAATGACTTTAATTGTTCTTTCACATTGTAAACAAGTTTCTTTTTCTACTTAACCTCCTGGATTCCAGAAAAAAAAACTCGATATGATATTATAAGTATATATTTTTGATATATTAGGAGTCTGTTTAAGCAAAAAAAAAACTTACAAAACGGTATTAAGATTAGTGCTGCCACTTTACAAAGGTTACACAACTACCATAAAATGATTAGTTCCAGCAATAATTCACAGATAGCTTTATGGCGAAGTTTTAATTATTTATGTAATATAGGTATGACGCTGGCATCCAGGAGGTTAAATCGAAACATTCTAAGATAATGGTAATTCTTATTCAAAGTGTAAAGTATTTTCTAGGCTATCCTCAAGGTCTAGTGGTTAGTAACCCTATCAGTTACACCGAAGGTCGTGGGTCTGATTCCCATTCAGGAAAAAAAATGTGTGATAAGAGCTATCACTTGTTCTTTGTCTGGATGTAGTTTGTCCAACAATATGTTGATACGTAAATTTAGAGTGGTTATCATAATACAGGTTTAGCTTAATTTAGGATCAGATGACGTTGTTAATCATCCTAGGATGTTTAATCGAAATTACTAACAAGACAGCACATTCCTTCACTGGTTGACAAACCTACCCAATTTAGGAAGTCTTAATACAATAGTGCAATTTTATTTGCAGAAGAAACGTACTTCATCAAACTAACTAAGCCAATTTGAGCAAAATTCCACCTTTTAGCAAGTAAAATGTACTTTGAATCAACATTGCAGCTAAATAAACAGTAACAAATTAATCTGAAGACGCTCCCAGCGTCTCAAGTCGTAAAATCAATAACGAGAACCATCTGAGTTGCCTCTCATCCAGAAGAATCTCATTAAAACTCAAGTGCCCATTAATCATTGCAACAAAAAAGTAGATACATGGAATTCGCAAATAAATTTTGACGAACAGTAATGAAATGTCTCAAAAACTTCGACGACAATATAAAATAGACTCTCTTGAGACGAATTACGGTTTTAATTTATATAAAGTGAAATTCTTCGTCAACGAGCCAATACTGTATAGGTATTTCATTAAAAGTATTGCGTTAGAGGTATTTTTTTTGGGTAAAGGATGCATTCTTTGGTCCAATAAAGCATCTAAAAATATCTAGTCGATTTTTCGTCGTAAAAAGATTTATAATCTCAGCTCTGATTTCTTATTTTCACGGGTAATGGAGTTCCAGAGTTAGATTATGACAGGGTGATTCTCTTTTTTATAGACTGAAGACTGTTTGTTTAGTTTGATGTTATTTTGTAGGCTCTGAAAAAGAAAAATAAGCCTACAATTAATTAAAAATGTTGATTGTATTAAGGTTTTGGCTTCATATGTACCTACTTTTTTATACTTTTTAGATGTAACATAGTATAAAGCATAGAAAAGAAAACTGTAATGAAACTTAAAAACTGTAATAAGGATAAGTTAGACTCAAAAGCAATAACAAAAAACGTCATTCTTTGTGACTAAAAACTAAAAAGAAGCGCCACATGAGAACTAAATAATTATTGTCTACAGATGAACAGCTACGACAGAAAGAAAATACGCAGATTGTGTTAACTGTGTCTTGATGTCTTCTGGTGACTTTGTCCTTCTTGGGTTTGATGAGCCTGATAACAGGGTCCCAAGCTGGAGGAACATTCCAACGATAGAATCCGTAAACCGTTTGATTTAAATGTGTAACATTCGCGTAAACTCAAGAAGATAATAAGCGAGGGAGTTTCCCCCCTTTTGATAAAACTCTATATCCAAGTAATGGAGTATACACAAGAAATTGGACTGCGCGTCTGGAGTAGTTTAAGCGGTCGCATCGCCGTTCAATGCTACGTCGGGTAAGTGGGTTCAATCCCACACAACTGTGTCATCCACCAAATCTGGGAGTACTTCGTGTCCGTTGATTAAAGATTTGTAAGGTCCATTGCGATACAGGATTTGTTTCTAGTGCGGCGATTGCCTCACAATAAGTAACAATAACAGATTCCTTTTTTATTCATCGAAATCGCATATTCAGTCAACAAATGGAGAAGGTGAGACAAGGAGAGCCGACTCAAATCTTAATATATAAAATCCTTGCGTTACTGACTGACTGACAGACAAGCTACAGCCGAAACTATTGGTCGCAGGAAGCTGAAATTTGGCATATATGTTCCTTGGGGACCGTAGGGGTGCACTAAGAAGGGATTTCCCGAAATTCCCACGCGATTGGTCAAAACGGGTAAATTAAAAAAAAATGCAGGCGTAGCTGCTGGCGTCCTCAAGTGATGGTATAAGACGAAAGAAGAAAGAAGCAGGCATCCTGACATTACCTATGCTAGAACTATTCATAGATTTCAGCCATAACAAATCATGAAACATTGTGATCCTTTTTCCTAATAGGTACCATTTAACAATACTTTCAGACCCATAAACCATGTACTTTAGCAAAAGAAGCAACTACCTAAGATTTTTTAGCCGACGACGTTATTAAATATATTACATTGAAGCAGTACATTGAACTTAGTTAGAAAACTCATATGAAACTTTATAATTAATATTAATTGCTTCAGAACCTACGTATGTTCAAAAACTTAGCGATGTTCAAATAATAATTAGGTTATTCTTGTAAGTTTCAGGTATCGAATTATTATCATTATAACTGAAAATAAACTTATTCTAAACGTAGGTATGTTAAGTTTTAATAATCTTAATGACGTAGGTAATTTTGACACTTTTTAGTTGTCTCAAATGTCTCAATACAAGACTACGACTACTTTCGAAAACATTTTGATCTTCTCACAATTTTTCCTTCACCGTAAACTAAATGATAATTTAGAATCTTACGGAAATCATGTTATAACAGCTGTTTTATATTAACAATAAAAACCAATTCAAATAAAGTACCTAAATTAAGAAAATATTTTTTTAATCAATATGCAATTTCTTGACATTATTTACGAATAATTTAATTTATAGCATTAGCCGTTTATAAAATAACTAGACGTCGCCCTCGTAAATAATACATATGAACCTTCCTCTTGAATCATTCTATGTATTAAAAAAAAGCATTAAACTCCGCATTAAAATCCAATGCGTAGTTTTTAAGATTTAAGCATACATAGGGACGGACAGCCAGAAGACAGACTTTGTTTTATACTATGTAGTGATGTACAAAACTATCGTGCGAGTGTTTTATAAAAAATATTGTTTAAGTAGATCTAAATTGAGAAACATGTGATTCCCAAAAACGGTTAACCAACGATTTGAGTAAAACGCACAGGTGGCATAACCTCCGTCATTCTCACGCTTCTAAACTATTCAAATCTATTATTAACATAG
This sequence comes from Euclidia mi, assembly GCA_944739405.2. NCBI lineage: Eukaryota > Metazoa > Arthropoda > Insecta > Lepidoptera > Erebidae > Euclidia > Euclidia mi. Next base: position 46,090,301 of record OX123202.2, read on the forward strand.
AGATTTCCACAAACCATTTAGATATTTCATTCTACGCCACTAATACGCAGTAATACAGATTTCAGCTCGCAAATTCTAATTGTCACAGATTTACTGTTCATAGAATTCAACAATATTGTTGAATATTAGTCCGTTAAAAGTAATTGTTTCATATTCTGCTAAGATAAATTCTTCAATAACTGAGACTAATTGAAAATCTTACTTTGGTCAAAATGGTCCTCGAGGCAATGCTTAGACGTGTTTTTTTAAAGAAAACTGCAGCACTGCGATTCTAAGAGAGCCTGTATCGCGTCAGTATGATCCTAAAACATTTAACCTATGGACATAAAGAACAACCAGATTTGCAACAATAATTTGTGAATACGACACGAACCGCAGTGCTAAATTCCTTCAGGGATATTTTTGAGAAAGAATTGGATTATTTGTTTCAGAGTCAAATAAACATGTTATTCGTGCTAGCTTCAAAATCGTCGAGCAAGCCTTTTGAAAGAATTTTCAAATTTCAGACAGAATAATGAAAATGCCTTAGCCAATTGCCCTTTCCTGTATTCTAATTATACTAAAAATCCACATCTAAAACTAAAAAAACTGACATCAATTATTTTATTATAATACATGTAAATCGCAAGGAATAAAATCAAATAAATTCCTTCACATACGTTGTCGAGAATAACATTGAATGTAAATGTACTAAGTTGTTTTATGTATTACAATGAAAGTACTATAAAGGCAAGTCCAAACTATTCGTCGAAAATGTTCAAAGCTGTTTGAATCGAGTTAGACTCGTAAAATACATCAAAACACATATGTTGACACAGTTTTGCACTGTTTGCTGAATGCTAATTATGTTTTGAAAGATATTATCAATATTTGGCTTTGAAAGATTATTTATTTATATAAATTATAAGTATTACATAGATGTAGTATGGTAAGATTACACAATACTGAAATACGAGTTCACCAGGGTCTCGGGATGGCACAAGATCGGGTTGTGATTAAATTATCAACAGAGCGCATATTTTAGTTCAAACGAAGACCTTGAATAATTTTCAAAACACTGTCTGAATCTGAAGCATTGTTCTATGAGATTTTATTCTCTAACTTTTTGTCATCCGCCATCTTAAAAAGAACAGTTTCAAAACATAGATTATGTAACTTCTAAACCGACATCGTCAAAATCATAGAGGTCAAAGTGGCGCTTAAAAAGAATTAGATGGTTCAAGTCATGCATTTTTAATAATTTTGCATTATTTTGTTAGACAAAACTGTTGACTTACTATTTTCATTGTTGTTTCTTTTTTAGTTTATCAAGAATGCGTAATAAAAGAGTAATATGCTCGCTGAAGCTGGACGTGATACAGATTATGTCATCGATAAAACAGAAAACCTTATTTTCAAATTCTGGGCCATAAAATAAAATATCAACTAATCGTTGTTGAGTAGCTGGCGCATTCGTAAGACCGAAAGGCATTCTTTTGAATTGAAATGTGCCACGCGTGGGAATATAAAAGGCTGTTTTGCAACGGTCCTCTTCTTTAATTAATGTTTGCCAAAAAGATTTAGACAGGTCTAAACTAGACAAGTATTTAGCATCTCTCAGATTATCTAAAATTTCCGAAATATAAGGCAAGCTATAAGCATCTTTTTTTGTAACGGAATTTAATTTTCGACTGTCCAAACAGAAACGCAGTTCACCATTCTTCTTTGGTGTCAAAATGACCGGATTTGACCACGGGCTTTCTGATCGTTCAACAACATCCTCTGAGAGCATGTCGTCAAGATGCTTTATTAATATTCTTTGTTTATCGGGAGACATGCGATAAAATCTTTGCCGAATAGGGGGACAATCACCTGTATCAATTGAATGAGAAATAATATTTGTGCAACCGAGACCCCGCTTCTCGTATGAAATATCGGTAAATTTAGAAATAATGTTGTCAGCGGTAGCTCTCTGGTCGACTGTAAGATGATCATAGGAAACAAGATGTGTAGGGGGAACTGCCTGCAACTCCATTACTTGAGCGTCGGACTTGTTCACAATCAAAACAGACTCCAATTTGTTAGGAAATAGGCCAAAGCTTCGCCAAAAATCCATGCCAAGGATAAGGGAATTTTGAATCCCAGGTACAACATGAACTTCTAAGTTAATCAATTTATCCTGAAACTCGAAGGGTAGAAACACCGATCCCAAGGACTCAAATCGTTCACCGCCTGCTGTTATTAACCTTAAAGGTTTCGATTTATCCAAAACATTGTCTTTCAAAAATAAGTTATGCAAATTATTACCTAAAATTGTAACGCAAGATCCAGAATCTAAAAGACCTGTGGTAGGTATTCCGTTTAATTTTAGAGTAACGTAAGGTAAATATTCTACTTTAGAATTACGGATTGAGGAAATATGATAGCTATTAAAGAATTTTTTTAAAAAGTCTAACCAATTATTCCACTCTGTTTTATTACAATTAGTTGTATAATTTGATTTTCCACAATCCTTATTAACTAGTTTTTTGAAACTGTAGGGGTCGACTTAGATTTACAATTGGGGCAGTCTGACACCTTGAAACCCTTTGTGCCGCACTTAAAACAGATTAGGTAGTGTGGCTGACGGCAATTACGTAATGAGTGCGAATTGCATCTACAACGCACGCAAAAAGTTTTATTTATATTAGAAGTACTCGATACGGCGCTGACCTGTGGCACAGACTTGTATCTCGATGTATCGGCGACAGAGTTATATTTATTGAAGTTATTATGATTGTAAACATTTTTGTTTGAAGAAAAATTAGAAAACGGATAATTATACGCTAGATCGGGTGCTACAGTATTCTTTGAAACCTTAGGGGGTTCGGAAAATTGCTTACTGCGACTTTGGTAATTTTCGAAAAGACGACAAACTTCGACCAGACTATCAACGTCAACAACCTTTGCAGTGAGCAGACAATTAGTGTAACAAGGTCTAATATTATTTAGTAAAATTTCTAGCTTCTCCGAATCAGCGATAGGAGAACTAAGTCGCGAAAACAGACCGTGCATTTTTGCCACGTAAATAGTTATTGATTCGTTCTCGCCTTGTGAGCGCTGACGAATCTCCGTCATAAGACGGTAATCGTAGTTATGCGGACTAAAATCTCGTTTTAAAAGTTCGCAAAGTTCTAACCAAGTCTTTACGTTATTTTTAACAGAACGATACCAAACTAATGCGTCACCCGAAAATATTTCAAAAGCGAAAGACAACATCTTGTCATGTGGAATAGATCTACAGGACATAAATTCATCAATTTTTTCAATAAAAGATCTTACACATGATTTACCGTTAAATTTGAATTTACCTAATTCCGAGAAAAGCTTACGGTCGTAATTATAGGAAGTGTTTCCCTCTGCCACTGAGCAATCCGACCGCGAACTACGACGCGTGATTAATTGTAATTTCGCATATAAGTCATTAAATTTATTCCACACAGACTCAATTTTTTTAATATCAAGACTGCCGGTATCCACCCTATTCAGTCGATGAAAACAATGGTGAAGCACGGTTTCGACCTTCTGTTGAAGCTCGGAGGTATAGTTTGCTTCCAACATAGATAAGTGTCTATTTGATCTTAATAACGACTTTTCCACTTCAGCCACGTCCTCCTCTGGTGGGAAGGGTGAAGATAATATATCCTCCGAGGGAATTTTAACTGAAAGTTTAGCGATTTGTTTGCGGGGATCGTCAGGCTTTGAAACGCCGCGTATTGTGGTCTCATATTCTAATTCCGCTTTAGTTAATAATGAGAAATTTATAATGTAAGCCATTATTACAAAACAATAATAGAAAATCTAAGTATTTACGCCGGTACTAGAAAAAAAATTAAATATCGCCAGAAAATCGAATACCGTGCTAAAAAAGCTGAAATACACTAAATTATACAATGGTGTGATGATTGGTAAAGGATTAAGAAAAATTACTTAAAGGTCACTCAAAGGTTGAATCACAATATTTTTTTCGCGAACACGAGGCACGTAGTTCAACGGCAAAGCGGTTAGAACCGGTTGGCGACTGGGCACGCTGCCCGCAGTGAAACGTGATTTTAGACCGACGTTAATTAAATCACCGTTATGTTATTTACACAGTTAAATTGCTTATGGCCAACCAAAATAGATAGAAACTGTACCTGTACGCAATTCACCACACCAGAATATATGCACACACAGGAGAAAAATATACAAGAGAAAAAGAAATTATTTCACTCACCTGTAAAGTGCTAACTTACGTTTTAAAAATATATTTAAAAATTCTATTGGGCGCCAATGTCGCACGGGTGATCGATTTTCACGGGATAGCCGGGAACGATCACTCGCCGAGCAATAAAAAGAGATGCTTAGGTTGTCTTACGGGAAATAAATAAAAATATCACCAGGACAGATTAAACTCGCGTTATATTCCAGATTCACAATTTTGATTAATAAAAGAACCGACACTAGGGGTTAACCGGCTAGATAGTTATCCAGGGCGTAGGTCGTAAGTTAACACTCCACAGGTCCACGGATGGATACTCAGCTTGTCGTGTCTCCCAGCAGAAGCAAGCCCCAACCACGTGTGTCGCCGGCATATATACGGTCGGCAAGCGGGTGAGGCTCCCCACCGCAGTGCGTCATCGCAGTGGGGCTCGCGAGCGCGGAGGCACGACGTCACAAGCGGGTAGACAATGAATCAGACGGCATTGAATTCGTCATTTCATACAATTGGAGAAGTATCAAAGTATGTAAATGAACAGCTAAAAGACACTAAAAATGTCTTCAAGTCGTGTTCCGTAAACTCTAGTAAATTTATCTGTAACATCTCATTTTGTTGTCTAGATAAACATTAATGCTGAGGATTTTTATCGAGCATACTTATAATGTTAGAACAGTTAAACAGAAAAAGATGAATCTGTTAATTTATTTTTTCGTGCATTGGATTGCATTTGGTTGTTCTCCAAGCAATAAAACTGTGACAAGTTCGTACCTACATCTAGCTGGCAACAACGGTCTACGGTTCACACAATTTAATCGTTCGTGCACAGAATACTCAAGATAGACTTCGGATAATTCAATTCAAAGGTACCTATCTGTTTTCACAGAAATGTTGCTAGGTTCCTTTTAGGATCTTGAGCTGAGTCAACTAAGGCTTGCTAGAAGTTCAAAAACTTTTACATTTTGACTCACTGTCATGTTTTATTCAAAATAGTTTGCGAACCAAAAAAGCCTAGTTCAGCAACATAAAAACATTTTTTTTATAGACTCACGCCTGTATCCCCGAAGGGGTAGGCAGAGGTGTAATATTACACCAACATTTCGCCATGAATTTTTAGCACGTAAAAGGGGGCGAGCCTATTGCCGTACTGGGCACACTACCAGACTCCGTGCTGCTACTGAAAATTTCCTAACGGAAAAACCCAATAACACTTGGCCCGACTTGGGAATCGAACCCGAGACCTCTCCCAATCCCACTCGCACATTTATGCCGCGAGACCAACCAGGCTGTCTAACATTATGTTACATAAAAATAAGTCGCAGGATTTAAAACTACGATAAGTCTGTTCATACCGGGCACAATGAAAGTCGTCTGCAGTCTTGGGGCCTCCGAACTACAATGGAGGGAAAAATAACGTGTTTCCTTTTGTTTTAAAACGCAACACTGGATTGTTAGAGTTCCTTTCTTGCGCCTTGATTTTCCTCGGGCCGATTCGTTTGAGATATGAATTTGTTTCCTAGTGTTAGCTTGAATTGTTTGAAGAATACTTTGAATGTTTGTTTAGTTGGGAGTTTAGCTGGAATGTTCAGGTGCATGAAAAGTTTTAGTCATCATTTTGCTAAGTTTTGAGACAGTTCAAATATAACTTGGTTCGCATTTAGATTGTGCAGGAAATGTATGAATTTGGATGAAAAGTACTATTTCCTCCGAAAAACTCCAAAAACAATGTCATCTGTTTCACATACTGGGCATCTATTAAGATGGACATAGAGATTTTACTATTACGGGCAGATTTTCACTCTTGAGCTGTAACGTCGCCTTTGTGGTTAAGAGTGTGCAAAGTTTGAAATGGTAAAATATCCTTATTTTTAATTATAAACATCTTTTCACATAGACAGTTTTTAAACTAGATAAATGTATTCTCAACCGGTTTATAGATAAGTCCCTCCGGAACCAATATAATCATGCTTTCAAAGTGCTTTTGAGGCTGCAGCGTTTTGTAATGCTTCGATAATGTTCACAGAAGCATAAGCATTAAGTAGAATGCTCTTTCAAAATAATCAGTGTGCATTTCTCATAATTACGAAGTTACTGGCGGTGAATATAGTTATATTGACTAATTTATGTAGGGTTTAGTCGAAGTACAGCGATGAGTATACGTATGGACGTGTTCAAATATCTGTTCTTAAATTATTATAAACAGCAACAGTTTAAGCATAGTGATTGTTTTACTAACAAAAATCATTAGGTATAGTTACTTGCAACGAATTTTATTACAAAATTACCTTAATAATGATCATGTGGCTGAACTATAATTTACAACTTTTCGTTCTTTTTATATGAAGGAGAAACCTATGAGTTAATAAGAGAAGGTGTTCCTGCGGCGTAAATGTTTTTAAGGTTAAGGACCCTTTTCAGACATTGCAAAAACAACACAGCGGCAAACTTGGTGTTTTCAGGTCCAGATAACCCACTTCGTTAAAAGACACTAAAACCTCAAGCACTGGTTGTAAGACAACCACCACACGAACTTAAATCTAACCTAATACAATGTAATATCTTACTCGACTTACATAAGAATTCTTTATTCCATTAAATATAAAAAAAATATCTCAGCAAAGCTACTGTTTTGGTAATATAATTGAGTTCAAACGTACATGACGTAAGTATAGTTCGTGAGTCACGTCTTGGCAGTCCAGACAACCTCCTCAGAGCTTACGTGTGGTGAATACTCAGTATCTCTGTATTGTTTTATTCTCTTTAATCTTACAACAGTACATTCAGAGCACATATAAAAATCAATTTCAGTTTTTTGGCTGTATACACGCCGTGGGTATAGATGTAGCGCCATGTTATAACGGTTTAAAGATTCTTTATTTCCCATAAGAATAAAATATTCACTTACATGAGAAACACACATTACACATAGGTTGTTAACGCACGTAGGTATACAAAACAAGACTAGTTATCAATATTAACATACAATCTCCTTTTATCACTTTCACCATCATTAGTTACACCATAATTTAATTTTTATTTCGTTTTAAATTAACATAAAGATCACCGAAAACAAGACAATAAGTTTTATTTAGTAAAATATTGTTAAGAACAAGCAGGTAAGTTGCACATAAAACGACAGAACATACGGCCCGGTCGGTTTCGCAAAGATGTTAATTTACTAGAAGTGGCAAAGCAAGAACGTACCTCAGCGTAGTTAGAATATAATACGCAAATTAATATTAATACTAACACAAAAATATTATGATGTTAGTATTAATATTAATTTGCGTTTATAATGTGTTGTTTTATTTGTTGTTTATATATTTGTAACGATTTAGATACTTGTATATTGCTAGGTAATCTATTAAATAGTTGTGCACCCCCGTACATAAGATTCTTTTTTCCATAGTTGGTTCGTGGTACGCGTAATTGAATATCTTTAGCATTTCTAAGGTTACGTTTATGTCTACTATATTTTTGTAGGTTTGTGAATGCACGGATAAAGCATTGTGTAAGACGGTGATCGCTACGGCGCTTCGTAGACCCTAAGCGTAAATGCAGACGTAGGCCGCGTAGCACAGCACAGATAAAACTGTGTACGTCTACGTAACTGCGCCCCACGAAGGCTTCGAATGTACCTGTAGGCGCTATTACATGATAAGCAAAATTCATAGGAACTAGTTCTTGTTCCGTTAATGATTACCTACTTTTCTTTATCGTAAATGGAAACAGAGAATATAAGATTATTGACAATATGACTCAAAGCATTCGGAGACTCTCCTTAAAATTACCCATAAAATCGGCAGGAACGCGTTGTAAAAAAATCATGAATATTATCAGAAAATATAGCGCATGTTTTATTTTGGGATTGCGAAAGAAAAATCTCTCTCCATTGATATACAAAATATAAGAACTCTCGAACTCCCCTCTCTTTGATCCAATATTTTGGAATATATTATTTGAGGACACCATAAATAGATACGAAATCCCCCAATCGGATAGTCCATCCGTGAGTAGGTACAAATTAAATATATTAATATGCTGTACATAATAAAAAGGCCTTAGCTATCTATTTTTATGCAGGTTTCTAAAAATACACTAAAATAAATAATTAGACCCGCATAAATCAGGGTTTTTCTATAAAAAGATTTAACCTTTAAGAACAAGTTCTCTTAGTAATCTGGTGTCGAATGGAATGTTCTAGTAAATAATGCATATAGGGCAATTGGATTGTCTGTCCGGCTGTCCGGCTTCTTCAACAAGCTCACTAATGCCATACTGCGGACATGCAAAGGTTAAAATCGGTGATATAGTTTTCAGAGGTGTTATTATTATCGTATATTGTTGAGTAGAGAACTTACTAGCAAGATATCATGCGCGTGTAACAAGAAAACGTGGTCATGTTAAAAGTTAATGGATGAGTCAATAATTGAATATCTAATAATAACCTTACATTTTTGCTACTTATTTGTCGATATTGGCTGATAATTATTAATTTAAGAGACAATATAGACATCAACTATATCATGTTGGTAGAGCTTTTAATCTGGCACTGAAACTGAAGATACTTATAATACAGCTTGGATGCATCTAGAATACCATATTTACCGAAAAGCAAGGCAGCCTTTGGCATGTAGCATGCCAAAGGTATGGTACTTTATAAACTATATCCTTTAAAGTACAGATTCAATTTAATACTTATTGAATTTCTCGTGATTTTGTTATTCATTAACCATAATTGAATTCATGCGCTAGGTGCTGCGGATGTACATATGTCAATCGTAATACCAGTTATATGTAGGTGCCATATAGGATATTGTAACAATGATTATTTATTAGCATTTGAAAACCAATTAATTTTGTGTAATATATGGCACAATTGACTAAAATATATTCATCATCATCCTCCTAGCGGTGCCATGGTTGCGCTCCAAGGGCCAGGTGTTGGAGCCCTGGGTCCGCAATCGCCTACTGTTACTATATTCTATGTAATTATTATAAAACGGATTTACTGTCCCCCACAAAGCTATTGTGACGCCAATTAGTAGAAACCATGTCCAGCAGTGGACTAGAAAAGGCTGATGATTATATAACGGATGGTAACCCTATCGTCACATATTGTTATAAAAAAAAATGAGAAAATATTGATGCGGTTGTTGCGGCCGGCAGTCCGTTTGTGATAAAATGTCATGAAACATCGGATTATTACATTAATTCTGTGGTTAGTGTTGTTAAAGTTAATGCTATTGTGAATGAGCACTGTTTATTTTGTTACATAGTTATTTAGTATGCAATATTAGATAGCTTTTAAATTGCAATTGATATAGTGTTTGCAGAATTCATCGTGGTTTATTTTGGTTTTATAGTACATCATCTCAGTCAACAAACGTCCACAGCTGGACATAGGCCTCCAAGGTTCTCCTCATAGACTGGTCTGGATCCGCTCGCATCCATATGTTTCCTGCAAGCCCAATAAGATCGTCAGGCCACCTTAGGGAGGCCTACCTACATTGCGACGTCCGGTGTGGCCTCCACTCCAAAACCTTTCGGTCTCAACGGCCATCGCTTCTTCTAGCAACGTGCCCTGGCCACTGCCACTCCAGCTTGTCTATTTGCTTGGTTTTACAATAACCACGGCAATATTTCCAGGACCAGAGCTGTCTTTCTTTAGATTAATCAAGGCGAGAGTCATACCGTCAACTTAAATTCGAGACCTACTTTATTAGCCAAGCTTCAACACCTTCGATAATATAAAAAGCGCTAACTTTACCAAACGGAGTTTTTCATATTGGAAAGAAGTATACAACTTTATAAAACCTTACTACTTGAAACTTCATCATCTGCGTAAGCGAAACTTCGAAGAAATATTATAAAGTAACTGAGATTTTTTACTTAAGAACTGCTAGGTATACGAAAAATATCCTGCAAGGAAAATTATATTTTACCGCAGAAACTGAGAAAAGCTTCAATATTATACTTTTAAAATAAAACTGCGTCATATAAACGTACGTATACTAATTTTATTATTTCGATGTTAATTCATAAGTAGGTATCCCTTTTATTGGTCCTACTAATAATAGTCAAGCAACGGATGTATAACTAAGTTTTCACCAACGTTTGTACCAATGATATTGGTCGTGGTCGTGTCTACTGTATTATTAGTAACTAATCAATAACCAAACCAATCAACGAATATTATGGAGGGAATATCAAGATCATAGAGGGACATATACCTATCCCGCAACGAAGGAAGCCAGACTATGATAATGACTGTCTACTCTGTCGACAAACGCTATTATTATATTCTACTCACATATAAAGGACAACTGAACACTAAGCGGACAAATCTACATACTCAGCCAGTTATTACCAACATTATTGTAAACGCAGACTTGTTAAGCTCAGGGCATTACTAGGGTAATGCCCTGAGCTTAATCATAGAACGGCTCAGAACTGTCGGCATCAGCCCGCAAACTAACGCGCTTGTTGGGCGCCATTCAGCCGATCTGACAACGAGTACGTAACGAGTATCTAGGCTTTCGGAAATGCCTATGCCTTGTTGATGCTGTAGTATTGTAAATGAACTGCAAGATATCCTAGAAAGTAAATATAACAAAGTCATCGGTTGTGTTCCATAAATCTAATTTACTCTACGGCATAATTAACACAAGATAATGACAAAATGATACTAAATCAAAATTGAATACTATCATAGAAATAGAATATGATCTGTGGTTACCATTATACAAAATTCAAATTATTATTTTGTTCCGCACGTCAAATTGAGCGGAGCACTAAATTATTCAAACATTGCATCATTTCAATTTTCAATAATAGCATCCAATTCTAAATGCCGAACATTATGATTCAATTTCTAATGCCAAATGTAGTTAAATCAAAACTAATTTATTGAAGTTGCCAAATAAATGATATTCGGATGATAGCTGATGAAGAGTCCAATCTAGGTACGTATATAAAGTGAGTGTTGGTGACGTGACTTTATATCTATTTACTTACTAACTTTAGGTAACTTAAAATATGTATCATTATATTGATACAAGCTGAGATTTCCTATCCGCGTAAGCGTCACTCTTTCAAGACGATCAGCCCTGAAATGTCTACGATCCTCAAATAAAAGAGTATAAAGAGCTTTGAAATAAGATCATTCGAATTTAATATAAACATTAAATGTTGACTCGTCCAACATGACTTGATTTCAAACTTGGAAATTGATGGTTTAGAGATTAATTTAACCCATATATGCCCAGAAATATTTAGATCACCAATTTTAATGAATTTTGGATATTGTTATCTCTAATGGAAGTAATTAAACTGAAAACTAGTAGATTTCAGTTTCAGTACCTGGAAGTTACTTTTTTTCAGGTGGTTGATAACGACCCCTTGGGCAAAACTGATACAGAGTGTACTTCTTTTTCGCAGGTCAGGGCGCGTGCTCCCAACGAATGAAATTGCTGATGTCTTGGAGAATTTGACCGATAGTGATGATTTTGGTGGCGTTGACATATATTTGGACCCGCCTTTAGGAGGAACAATATCCGAAGCTGACTCAGGGGACAAAGAATGTAATGATATAGCGAGCTTTAGGCAATGAAGAATCCAATATCAACGTTACAGAGAATATATCCATTCAACAACCAGAGTTTGAGGTTCCTTTGGTTATCCATCCAATCACTCCCTTCAGTAGTCGCAGTCACACATCGAGGCGATAACGTAGTAATGCACAACTTTTTTCCTTTGATGCACAAAGGAAATTAATCAAACGGAACCTACGTCAATCTGAAATTGAGTGGTCAGCACCACCACCACGAGCAGTAACAACATTGTCGGCTGAAAGTGAGCCTATTGAGTTTTTTAAACTTTTCTTCGATTTGGAGGTGGCACACTGTGAAGCATTCTGATATATATGCTTTCAGCAAAGACCTAAATACTACTTTCTCTCTATCGACTGATGATATGCACTGCGACTAGTGGGGGGAGTGATTGGATGGATATACAAAGGAACCTCAACCTCCGGTTGTTGAATGGATATATTCTCTGTAATGTTGATACTGGATTCTTCATTGCCTTGTAATATCAACTCAACCGGGGCAAGAAGCTAATGACGGCTAAAACTCGCAATATCATAACATTCTTCGTATCCTGAGTCACCGTCGGATATTTTACCATCTAAAGGCGGGTCCAAATATATGTCAACGCCACCAAAATCATCACTATTAGTCAAATTATCCAAGACATCAGCAATTTCATGCGTTGAGAGCACGCACCGTGACCTGCGAAAAAGAAGTACACTCTGTATCATTTTTGCCCCAGGGGTCGATTTCGACCCTAACAAACATTTCATCCAAAATTAGCAAAAATAGATAGTCCTGAACAGATTTGATATGCTACCAACATACAAAATATATTCATTTTATTAATTCATTAACAATAATTGCAAGATTTCAAGCAAATAAATAAGTACTTACATTTTTGTCAGCGAAGGTCTTAAATTTTCGACCAAAAAAACGTGTCCCTACTTTTCTCCTAATTTTCAACTGTTATTGCTTTAGTTTTGCATAATGTAACGCTCTTACAACGTACGTAGCTCTTCCGACAACTCGTAGATAGCGTTAAACTATGAAAATAATATACGGTTTTTATTTATGGCGCTTTGCCACTGAACATGTACCGTTGGGTCGTTTTTGTGCTCTTGGGCATATATGGGTTAACAAAATATGAACAAAATGCTTCAAAGAGAACATTGCAGATGGAGGGACGACGGCGACGTCGTAAGAAATCAGTTTACTTTGCATTCATTATGTCTATCGTACAGTACTTTTAAATTATCCGGTTGATGTTGGACCACAACCAAACTCCTGTCGCACAAATATCAGTCAGGCATCGTATGGCATAGGTCAGTCATGTCTTTACATACAGAAGTGCCTCTGCAATGCACGTTCTTACTATGGCTATTCATTTTCACCGAATTTTTTACCGAATGCAGCCCGATAGACCCACCGTTTACTTCTCCTCTAAAGGATTTATTTTCAGAATGGAAAGAAAAGCCTGTCAAATGCTTTTAGTACCCTGATCAATAATTGCTTTTTACTGCTTGCTACTGACTGTTACCTAAACCATAAGCAAGTCAAATTATACTAGAAAATATAGTAAAAATATGTATAAAAACTCGTTGCTACACACTTAGTGCTCAATCAGACTGCACTAGCGGGTGCGGGCGCGGGCGCGGGCGCTCGGGTCTTGGCGTCTGCATATTCACAGTGCCGAGCGAGCTTCGAGCGCCATTGCGCATGTGTTTGGTCGTTCTCAAACTTTGAGCTGCTACGTATTTATTTAGAAGACATGGATGAAGATTTGTTTTAATAATGGAAAATTCATACTTAAAATGGAAATTGCTATATATGAAGTTTGGCACACATGATTTAAATAAAGGAAGAGAAAGGTTTGGAGAATTTTACGTATTATACGCTGATTTACGGACGAAACAACTGTTTTATTTCTTCCCATAATTTGTTTATGGCTGCCCTATTTAAATGTTGCAGATGTTTACTTTGCCAAATAGCTGTGCGATGTTGTACTGCAGATATAAATTCTTCAGTATTGATGTCCATGATTGACGACGCTTCGGCGGGTAAATCAAAATGGTTTAGAACCACACGCGTAGTCACCTAACAGACGCTATATGACTCTGAACGATACGGCCGGACTGAGCCATTAGAAACACCCGCGCCAGCCGCGCGCGCGCCCGCCACGTGAAGACGCGCGGCTCGCGCGCGCACTGTGTACGCAAAGGGCGTCTGCATACATTTGAATTACACGCGCCCGCGCTAGCACCCGCGCCAGCCTCCACTCTGAAATAGTACTTAGACGCCCATGAGTGTTTCATAACAAAATCCTTCATTTGTTTGGGCCTGGTAGCCTCATCTGTCATTATCCTAGTTTTGCATATTCAACAACACAAAAACCGTACAGTATGCTTAAACCACAATATAATTGCCATTAAGCGTTACCGTTGATACTAGCCAACGAAAAGTGCTTTAGTTAAAATTTTAATCACACTCGCATTCCGCTGAATTAATAATTCAGCTGTTAAGTACCAGATTTCGGATATTAATATTTGCCGAGAGAATGCAATATCTGGGAGTATTGAGAGTATTTTCATACTTTAAACCCGTATTGTGATTGATAAAATGATATTATTTTATTCTCGTTGCGTTACGATTCAGCTCATTTACTTTTAGTAATGTGAAATTAAATGTGGAGCGAGAAAACCATTTAAGGGTCCACTGAATATGCACCTACTGCATATTTAAATTTTATTGCTTGACCTGTTAAGGCCATCGCAATAGCGTGTAGCTTGTTTCGTAGGCCTCGTAGCATAAGTGCATGCGTTCTGGACTATTCTGAAATCGTTGGAGTCGAATCTCAATTCATGCAAGCTGTTACTTAGATTTTCTAGTAAATATTCAGTACTTTCACCGATAGCGGCTTTGTAGGTAGGTAGTGCTACTAGAGATGTTAAATTTTATCAGACGCAATGCCGAAGCTTTGACACTTGGCACTCTGTAGTTCATCATCGTCCTAGCGTTATTCCGGTTGCATCCAAGACTAACACGCCTTGGAGCCCTGGCCTAACCAGATATGACAGGATATCAACTTTCCCACAGAGCGACTGCCGTCGGACCTCCGCAACCCAAAGGGATAGCGATATTCGATGGTTTAGACCAGTATCAGTTTATTTGAGGGTACTGACTCCTCGTTACGACTGTTAAAGATATTCATAACAGCAGGGACCGACGGTTTAACGTGCTCTCCGAGGCACAGGGCAAGCAATAATTAGCAATTTAATACACACTTAACTTCGAAAAGTCATTGGTGTGCGCCGTGGATTCAAACCCGATACCCTTTGCATGGCAGTCCGTTGGTATCTCCACTAGGCTATCGCTGCCTATTGGCACTCTGTAGTTATAAGTCTGTTATGTTAAATCCCCTCTTCAGCAATATGAACTTTCAAGTCTATCCTATCACAACATTCGATCTGTTAGAAAGCGATGACTGCATGCTAAAATAAAGAACACCGGAATAGGGTTTGACAGTTCCATAATTGTTGCCAGTTGACAATTGCCAATGCCCACCGACTTGTGTATGGCAACTCACTTCGCTGTCACTTTGACAGCCGCCCATAGATTTACTCAATACTCAATACTTTATTTGCATTCCACAATGTTAATTTGGTGTTATAAAAATAATACATGGTATCATCATGGACCCTGTCAGGCACAGCAAATGTAGAAGGGAGGAAGAGGGCTTTAGCTGCATTGTTCTGGATTTATTCTGTTTCATATTTAATTATAATTATATTAATTTTGCATTATTTCTAATATAGAATGAATGTTGTATTACTTATAGCAATGTATTTATACTGTATTTTAATTATTTTTTAGCATCTTTCCATTTTATTTTTAAATTATTCTATGTATAGTGGATATAATATTAATTTTATAGATTGATAGTACAAGTGTATATAATATGTCTGCAACTTATTGGTTATGTTTGTAGTTTTAATAACATTTTTAAAGATACGTTTATTATATTAATATAATTTGCGAGTTATGTCAATTATTATATGTTTATCTTTATTTATATTGCTAATATTAATGTAATTTGTCAGTTATGTCAGTGATTTTATTATTATTTTTGCAGGTATTATTATTATTTATATTATTGTAATTTATATTATTGTATTTTGTCAGTCAAGTATTCATTTAAATTGTAATAACATTTGTTTAATAGTAGTGTTTTTAATTTTTTTATAAATAGGTTAAATTTAGGTTGGTTTTTAATTTCTTCAGACAATTTATTATAAATTTTTATAGACATCACATATGTGCTGTCTGTGTGTTGTTTTAAACGTGAGGTGGGCAGTTTAAGTCTATCCCTATGGCGTAGTGCGTACCTACATTGGGTGTCTTCTCTCTTGGTAAACATGTTTAGATTTTTTACGAATTTGCACATTTCCAAGATATATATGGAGGGTAAAGTTAAGCTATTGAGCTCTTTAAAATGGGGTTTGCAACTATCTGTATCGTCGATGTTCACTAAAATTCTAACCAGCTTTTTTTGAAGTGTAAAGAGAGTTGGTGCATCTGTGCTATTGCCCCACAGTATTATGCCGTAGCTAAACCATGCATAAGCATATGCATAGTATGTAGCAAGGGCAGTTTGCAGGTCTGTTGTCTTTTTAACTTCACCAAGGGCGTATGTAAATTTTGAAATCTTTGCTCTCATTTTCTTAATGTGTGATTTCCAGTTTATGTTAGTGTCTATGGATAATCCTAGTAATGTAAATTCTGGTACGGTTTCTATTTTTATATTATTGTAAATAAAATTTATTTCTAGTGGAGGTTTTTGGTAGGGATGGAAGGGCATTATTTTGGTTTTTGAGAAGTTAATTTCCAGATTGTGTTCGTCCATCCAAGTTACTGCTTTGTCAAGCGTTACTGTTAATTTTTCATTTAATTTATTATTATTTTGACAGGTTGTTAGGAGTGAGATGTCGTCTGCAAATAGAACACACGGTCCATCTATTGTTTTGGGCAAATCATTGATATAAATGAGAAACAAAAGACACCCAATTACGCTACCTTGTGGAATCGACGCATTGATTATTTTTTTACTTGATCTGACATGTTGTATTTCATTCGTGGAATGGTTGAAGTGTTCTATTTCTACTAGATGTTCTCTATTTCTTAAATAAGACTGAAACCACTCGTGAGCTTTTGCGCGAATTCCTATATCCAGTAATTTTCTAAGGAGTATGCTGTATTGGACTTTATCATAGGTCTTAGTCATGTCTAATAGAATTCCAACCGCGTATTTTTTGTCGTTAATAATGTTTTGGGCTTCTTGTATAAATTTATAAATGGCTAATATTGTTGATTTGTTTTTCCTAAATCCATTTTGATATTCATTGAATATCTCATATTTCTCACAAAAATGTGTAATCGCACATTGCTTTTTCGAATATCTTCGAGGTGGTAAGTAGCAGAGCGATAGATTTACGAACGCATTTCAAACTTAATTTGTTTAGGCAAGTAATTTTAGGGGAATGGATTACGGGATGAACTAGGGGACCGATGGTGTTTGTAAGCAGTTACTTCGTCTTTGACTTGCGATGTTACTTTGGAAATTAGGAGAGTTTCCAGTGTTGATATTTAACTTTCAAGTTAGAAGGTCTAACTTTGACTTATGTAGTACTAGTGCCGGTGGCTCTAATCCCCTTAATGATGATACTGTCGTCAAGTATACGATGTCTACCTAATTGAGACGTCACAAAGCTACGAACAGTTTTAATTAAGTTATGAAGAACTTTACTATGAATATAAGAAATAAGTGTGACGTTCCATTGAGTTGGAATGAAGTAAATACGATGCAACGTTCTTCCTGAAATATAATTGAATAAACGCGTCAGAAATAAGCATAACGATTTAATAATAGTAATTAAGTCTAATTACAGCCAATCATCTCATACTAAACAGTGTTGCAATAATCAAATTTAAATTAGCCCATATTTTGTCACACCTGCTCTTAATATATTTGTGCGGGAAATTAAATTGTCCGCCATTTTGGTTTGTTCGCAACGAACGTAATTACAGATTAAAGAATAAAAAAGAAAATGAAACGTCTATTTTTACGTTGGCAATGTCGCTCTTTTCAAATGTTTGTAATTTGTAATAAAACTTTTGGTCGTGGTCAATGCGAAGTTTTCTTAAACTCGGTTATGCAAATTGGTTTTGTTAGATGCTACGTCGATTTGCGCTGTTATTTTTCTTTAGGGTAGTTACGGGATTTTTTGTGAAAGGGCGATGCAGAAATGTTATAAATTGTAATGGCGTATTATGGATAGACTTTAACCATTGTTTTAGTATTTTTACACAAATAGTGTTTTATTTTCTTTTTTTTTGTTTTAAAAGGCAGAAAATAGTGTATTGGTTTCAAAATCACCCAAAGCTTAGCGTAAATGACGCTACAGGCAAATTCAGTAAACACACTGTTATGTTCAGTACATAATCTCTAAAACATATAGTCACTAAAAACGCATATCTTACAGAAAATATCCTGATCTTCAAAGAACCATACCGTCCATTAGGGACTCTGTTTAGGTCTCACTTTTAATGTTAGGGAGCATATTGGTGTCTGTCAAAGTCTTTTGTTTTAGTATTACTATTCAATGTTTTTGCCACAAATACAAAAAAAACTTTGCGCAACTGAGTTGTCTGAGTCAAGATCTTATGTTCGGCTATGTCGATAAACTTTTACTCACAACCTTATTTTTATCTAAACGTCCCATGGTAATTATTAAGTACATAAAACTGATACTTGTCTTTTTAGGGTTCCGTACCTAAAAGGTAAAAATCGGAACCCTATTACTAAGCCTCCGCTGTCTGTCCGTCTGTCTGTCTGTCACCAGGTTGTATCTCATAAACCGTGATAGCTAGAACGCTGTAATTTTTCACAAATTATGTATTTCGGTTGCCGCTATAACAACAAATACTAAAAATTTAAAAAATGAAAATATTAAGCACCCCCTTAATATATATTTTTTTTTTTTTTTTGGTCCATTACAAAAAACGTGTTTTTTTTTCGTATTTTTTCCTCAAAATTACTAACTGTAACAGGTAGACGCTTTTACTTTTCACAGAATATGTAGTTGTATATTAACTTTCAAAATAAATAATTAAATTTAAAAAAAAGTAAATAATAAAGGGGGGCTCCCATACAACAAACGTAATTTTTAAGCAATTTGTTACTCGATCTTAATAAACAGGTAGAAATTTAAAAAATATTTAAGTAGGTATACATACAACAAACGTGATTTTCTTTTATAGATGATGGTACGGAACCCTTCGTGCGCGAGTCCGACTGGCACTTGCCCAATTTTTTAAAAATTTATTTTGAATCTTTTTGTCTACCTACAAAATTGAAGCAGTTATTTTGTCCATATATGTTTGTAACAAACAAACATTTTAATGGACGAAATAACTAAAAATAGAGCTGCTCAATTATTCCAAAAGCTCATTATTTATGACAGGCTGGCCGTAAATAGCTCCTATTTGTTATTCAGATCAGCGGCTGTTCCGACAAGATATAAGTTACAAGCCTTTCGGGATTAAGTGATAGTCGCCGAATTTATTATAGGGGAAAAAGTATTTTTAGATCGCGTAGGCTGTATTGTTAAGGGAAAGTTGTTTTGTTGCTGAAGGAGAGAATTCGAGCACGTCTTGTGTGTATATTTTCAGAAACTTTGTCGTCGAGTTGTTTGAATAGGTACATTTACCTTATTTTTAGAGGTGAATTAATTCTTAGAGTTATGAAACGTTTCGAGTTATGAATACGGCGTCTTGCGATATAAATTAAGCTGGTTTTTGGAAAGCTTTTGTATGCTAGCCAGAGTAGTTGAAGTTGTCTATGCAGTAAGAAAACAGTGGCATGGCTATCGAAAATGAAAATATATCATTGCCACGTATTGCGTTTCACATCGGACATAGTATTATTATTCATAATGACCTATCTTATATACGCGCAAATAGAGTTTCCGAAATGGGTGTTGAAAAATTGACCGTAGTGCATAAGATGACCAAAAATATATTTATAAGGGGCAGTTAAATTCTCAATTTCATATTATTTTAGAGAAATGAGTGTTTGCAAGTTTTGTTATACATATTTAATACTTTTACTAGTCTTCGCTAATGACTTCACTCGCGTCCAATCATACCATATAAAATCTCTACGTTTACTCATTTATATATTAGTAAAGAAAGGTTTTTCTGCCTCGTTGCAAATCTGGCGTATTTATGTGCGTACCGGATATCCAATTTCAAATAATTAATCAGAATCAATTCATGCTATAGGTACATCAAGTGAAGCGGACTTCAGCGTACCGTCAAAATCTTAATATATAAAATCCTTGCGTTACTGACTGACTGACAGACAAGCTACAGCCAAAACTATTGGGCGCAGGAAGCTGAAATTTGGCATGTATGTTCCTTGGGGACCGTAGGGGTGCACTAAGAAGGGATTTCCCGAAATACCCACGGGATCGGACAAAACAGATAAATTAAAAAATATATGCAGGCGTAGCTGCTGGCGTCCTCTAGTCATCCATAAATAAAAAAGGAAAAAGAACTGACCCGTATCTCTATAGTTCAAGTCTTCAAAGACAACATCATTACTATTGTGATATAGCAAAATATGCATTTCTTCTCTACTGCCAATTCCAATACTATTGGTCTATGAACATTTTTCAGAGTCCATCTATATTTATGAAGTACGCGGTTTTGATCTTTGCTTGCGGTACCAACTTATACTTTCACTTGGTGAAAAATTCACCGCGAAGGGAAAATGTTTCTAGAAAAATGTACTTATAGACTATTTTTCGCGTTAAAACCTGTTTACTGTCTTCATAAACTTGAAGTATGCTTACATGCTGCATACATAATAAATGTCTTTTTATGACATAGCTTTCACATACCTACTGCGAAATTCACCATAGTAGTAGAAAAACGTAAAAAAATACGTTTAAATCATATACTGTATCGGTTTCTAGGTTAGAACGCACGTCTGTTTTTCTCATTTTGGTACCTTGATAATGTCATGCTCGACTGGCGAGCTCGTGTTTCACACCATATCGTTCTTAGCGTACACTAGTTTCTTGTAAGGGTTTTTTTATCCCGATTTATGATACAGCTTCTTTACAAATCTTCTCCACAAATACTTTACGACAAACTTCTTGTATTAGAAATAACGTCTGATTCTGATGAACTATTGACGACAATAAAGGAAAATTGAATCCGTATTCAGTGCCCTTCTTTATCCATGACATAGCGAGCTGTCGTTTCCATCCTATAAATATCTCTTCAGTCACCATCATACTCATAAACCCTTCCAAACTACCTCTATAATATACCCAGTTACATTTAACAACATAATAAATACTTTTCCACCGTTATAAGTCTATTCAACCGAGTAATGCCACTAAAATTTTGTGTTCCAAGCGGTCATTACAGAGAAGCTGATATTCTTAGTATCAATATTGAATCTTCTTAAGGGTTATGAGACAATTGGGGTTGATATACAAGCCTTTGTATAAAAAGTCACGGTCTTTTTATTATGTTTTAGCAAGGCTTAGATGGAGATTGGTGAGGATAGAAAGTGATGTCTGGGTTATAAAGTTTGGTTCGTTGGTCCCGTGAACTTTTCTCTTTTTTATTTAATGCGTGCCAAATTTACTGCCAGCTTTGGATTTGGAGAGGAGATAAAATGTGTAACTGGTGATGTTGAAATGCTTTTGCTTTGTAGTTGCAGCTCGTTGAGAATGGACGAACAAAATAAACATTTTATTTGCATTATACATTATTGGTGACTTGTTGTTGGAATTATCATCGACTAGATGAGCCCGCGGTTACACCCGCGTTGTTTAAGGCTACTGCTCCGATCCCGTGGCACATAGCGTAATGTTATATAGCCATCCTCGATAAATGGGCTATCTAACACTGAAAGATTTTTTAAATCGGTCCAGTAGTCCCTGAGATTAGCGCATTCAACCAAACAAACAAACTCTTCAGCTTTGTATATTAGTATAAGATAAGATGAATTTATTTTTTTACGAATATTTTTAATCCGTTGCTTCGATCAGCTCAAATCAGTCATGAAGACAAAAATTATGGTAAAAATTACCGCTTATTATGTTACAGTATCTTGTCAGACTTAAGAGTTTACCAACGAAATCAACAACAAACACTTAGGTTGAAAGCAGAAATTGAAGAACTTTGCCATCCATCAACGACAAAAATATAAGGTATAGCATAAAGGACTATACTATTCAATATACATAAATAATTATGTATTTTATGTAATATACACAGTACACTCAATCAAGACACATATTTCATGTGTAAAGGGGTAACATTGACACGTTGAATGGAGTCGAGATCAAGCTGGTGGGGTAAGCTTATGGGGCAACTACAACACGTCGCGTAAATATCGATCACAACGCGAGCAGATCAAAGGTAACATAAATTACGTAATAAATGTTTCGACAGTTCTACGAATCGATTTATTACATTTTGTGAAACTGAAACATATTATTATAAGGTCATTAATAGTAAAGTTTTCATACTTTAACGATGTTCGGCCTACTTTTGGAACATTCTCTAAATATAGTACGAAGTGGCTAGTAGTGGGACAGTTTTTATATACAGGTCTGTCTGTTTGTTCATTTATAAATAAGATTTGGATCGGACCAGCTTTATCCTTTGAGACGCTAGACGTATGGAAATGTAAAAGATGTAATTCAAACCCAAAGATTAAATCTTATTGTCAACCAACAAGAAGTTCATCTCAGCAGAAGAAATTCTCAACTACTAGAACTAATACAACTGATAACGATAAGCGTTCCTAACTTACCCGGAGCAATCACAACTTTATTCTTATGGGAATTAAGTATATTCAAACCGACTACCCGTTTCTATTATAAACATGATCATATGTGTGGCGTAACTATCTATAAGAGAGTAGTTTCGCCAACAAACAAGTATGTATCTCCCATGGGCGCTGTCAGGATTGGAACAAGAAACTTTTGCTACAAGATAGACACATGAACATTTGAACAACTGTAGTGCAACTGGGATCAATAAACTTACTCAAAAAACTTGTTTGAAAAGAATTTTGTTTGGTGATACGTAAAGTTTTACAACTAACTGTTGTAATAAAAAGAAGGTGATAGGCCAACAGAAAATATCAGAAGAAAAGGTCGCACATATTTTAGAATTATAGTCAAGAACCGTCTGAGACGTTCAGAAAATAGACAATACTTGAATAAAATAAGATGGAGAGTAAGCGAGTAATTTAGACCTTGATGAGATCGCGGGCAGCGGATGGATGCGGTTGACTCAAAATCGGTCCGTGTGGAGATTCTCCGTTTGCACGCATTTGTCTGCTGTGATGAACAATAACCAGTTCACGCGATTGATCAAGTCGAAGCTGCACAAGCACCAAAAACCTTACAGTTAATACTGACACTGTCAACCACAATAACTTTTGTGTTTTCAGTACAGACTACAATCTCAGCATGGCATTAACCATTAACGATCAAAAAACGCCGAATTTCAGCCCCTTCATTAACGAGGGTGACTGGACCACTATTTATCATCATCTATTTGCAGACCCTATTCATTTGATTCCAATTTCGTCCCGCCATAACGGTAAACGGCATTCTGGTCTTGCGCAATCAAAGCTTTACCAGGTCTCATTCTACTATTCTGCGAGCGTATAAGTAGTTCAGCGAATCTCTTGAACTATCAGATTCAGATTGCTCTACGAATATCAGAAAACGTTTCACTACGATTTGAATTTTAATAAAACTGTTATAAGGGATTTCTATTAAAACCTTCTTCCTGAAGGCTGTATTTTGTACAGTCGACGAGTAATAAAGGTCGATGACCCCTGACATCGTAAGGAATTAGATTGACGACATCAAGGTGCGATTCCTTAGGGAAAGCCAGATAAGTATCTTCTTGTACGTATATTTTTGAGAGAACGGATACTTTGAGCAAGTGTGAATGTTTTATCTCCCGTACTACGGTTTCATTATTGCTATTTTCTTTACTGAATCGTTAAATCGGTAAAAGGACTACAAAGCATTTTGGACGTCCTTGGGGACATCACAGTTATTTTTGGGTTCATAAAAGAGATTGGTTTTATTTTATTTTTTTTTATCTGAGAGCCCTCATCTTCCACTTATGTATTTAGTTATAAGTTTGTTTTCATAGTAAGATTGTACAGTTCAGAAATGTTGCATACATGGTTACAAAACTTATGCGTATGAGAACTAACCATAGCCACTTTATTTTTGAATTGCCTAGGTGTGCATCATACAATATTACTTAGCGGGTCTTACTCGTGATAATTAACTTATTTAAAGGTATAAATACCGGTAAGTTTTAAAACCGGCTTGCAACGCATAGTATATATAGTATATAGTAGGAGAATATCAGAGGTTAAAATGTGTAACGATACTAAATTACAGCTCTTTGTTTCAGACTTTAACCGTAGACGGAAGGACGGACGGACGAACGGATAAGGCGAACCTGAAGGGTCTGAATGCTTATAAAGCTGCTTCCTATAAAGGCTGGCACACGTGTATATCTGTTTTTGTGACAGAACTGTCACGACAACAAACAAACACTCGTGTCGGTGGAGTATACGCCATACATACGTTGAGCTTCGGCCAGTACCTTGACCTCTTTACACGACATGAATTTTGCCGTTTCAATTACTTGATCTGTGTATCTCCAGGGTGTCGACCTAGGAGATACACAGATCAAGTAACTATTCCTCTCTTTCCTTCTATTTTGCCTCACAGTGGGTTTTTGATAAAGTCATCATAACAGTCAGGACAAGTAATTTTGTACATATAATCATATAACTCTCGTTTCAAGTTATATCACCTCTCATACATGTAAAGTACTCTATAAATATAGAATGCACCTCTCAAAGAATATAACGAGTCGACGGGTGTTTGCCCAAACCTGTTGTACCCGTCAACACAGCCGCTTCTATCACAAATATTGGAATCCGGAATCGATCGACGTTGACAACGACAAAAGATTTAGTAGATTTTTGATCGGGTAAAATTGTGGGCAACTGTTCAAAGCGGGCTTTTAAGATCGGTCCGTGTGGAGTGTCTTGGAGAAGGCCTTAGTCCAGCAGTGGACGTCTATAGGCTGTTATGATAATAAAAGTAGAACATTTGAAGTGCCAGGTGTCATATAAGTGTGTATGACAAACTTAGCCCTTCAGGGTCAGGTAACACACGAAAAAATAATTAAATAGTAAGGGTTAACTCCATTTCGGTCTCCTTCTTGTGACTACCTACTTGAGGAAGATATTGCATCTCACAAATACTCGCTCTCTCACCCACTCACTAATTAGAGTGAGTTTGTTTCATATTTTAGAAAGTAATATCTAGTACCTATATCTAAAAGGTTCTTTACCTGCTACAGCATCTTAAATTAATCTTCAATATTATTAATAGATCATCATCATATCAGCCAAACGACGTCCACTGCTGGACATAGGCCTCCCCCAAGGTTCTCCACACAGACCGGTCTTGAGCCGCCCGCATCCAACCGCCTCCCGCGATCTTGACGAGATCGTCGGTCCACCTTGCGGGGGGCCTACCTCTGCTGCGTCGTCCGGTACGTGGCCGCCACTCCAGAATCTTTCTGCCCCAACGGCCATCGGTTCTTCAAGCTATGTGCCCTGCCCACTGCCACTTCAGCTTGGCTATCCGGAGAGCTATGTCGGCGACTTTGGTTCTACTGCGGATCTCCTCATTTCTGATTCGATCTCGCAGGGAAACTCCAAGCACAGCTCTCTCCATCGCCCTCTGAGTGAGCCTTCTGATAAGGCCCATAGTGAGCGATCACGTCTCTGATCCGTAAGTCATCACTGGCAACACACACTGGTCAAAGACTTTCGTCTTGAGACACTGCGGGATATCGGACGAGAAGATATGTCGTAGCTTCCCGAACGCTGCCCAACCGAGTTGGATTCGACGATTGACCTCCTTCTCGAAGTTGGACCTACCTAATTGGACTACTTGTCCCAGGTAGATATATTTGTCGACAACTTCGAGCGTAGAGTTCCCAACCTGAATAGGAGCAGGTACAACATGGACGTTCGACATGATTTTCGTCTTGTCCATGTTCATCTTAAGACCTACTTGTTGGGAGACTCTACAGAGGCCATCGAGCATTGTGCCTAGGTCTTCCATGGTCTCAGCCATGACTACGATATCGTCTGCGAATCGAAGGTGAGTGATGTACTCGCCGTTGATGTTGATGCCGAGTCCATTCCAGTCCAGAAGCTTGAAAACATCCTCCAGAGCAGTGGTAAACAGTTTCGGGGATATGACATCCCCCTGTCTCACTCCTCGCTGGAGTTGAATAAGTTTCGAACTCTGGTCCTGGAGGCGGACTGACATAGTGGCGTTTTCATACAAACACTTCAGCACTTCGATATATCGGTAGTCAATCCGGCACCGTTGGAGAGACTGTAGCACCGCCCAGGTTTCGATCGAATCGAAGGCTTTCTCATAGTCCACAAACGCCAAGCATAGGGGCTGGTTATACTCCTCGGACTTCTGTATAACCTGCCGCAGCGTATGTATGTGGTCTATGGTACTATAGCCTTTACGGAAACCGGCTTGTTCGGGATGCTGGCAGTCGTCTAGCTTGCTCTCGAGACGATTTGTGATGACCCTCGAAAACAGCTTGTAGACGTGGCTCAGAAGTGTGATGGGTCTGTAGTTCTTTAAGAGGGTTTTATCCCCTTTCTTAAAGAAAAGCACCACCACACCTCTGTGCCACGCCTGTGGCGTTTTACACTCGAGAATGACGGAATTAAATAGCTTCCGAAGGGCTTCTCTAGCGGGTGCACCGCCAGCCATCAGAAGCTTGCTCGTAATTCCATCATCACCCGGCGCCTTGTTGTTTTTGAGCTGTTTGAGAGCCACACTAATCTCGTGCATGCTGACGTCCGGGATATCTTCGGTATAGTGTCGGGTCAATCCAGCTCTAGGGTCTGACGCTGGAGTACTTGCGGGCTGTTGCGTTGTCGTGTATAGCTGTCCATAGAACCTTTCGATCTCCTCCAAGAGCTCAGGCTTGGACGATACGATTCTGCCATCTTCCGTCTTCAGCTTTGTCAGCTGACTCTGCCCAACAGACAGATCCCTCTGGAACACTTTGGATCCCTTATTCTGCTCGATCGCCTCACGAACACATTTTGTGTTGTATTGGCGGAGATCGCGAGTCAGAGACTTAGAGATCTGTCTGTTGAGGTGCCGATATTTCGGCATGTCGTCGGAGGATAGCAGAACCATCTTGCGCCTTTCCTCTAACAGCTCGAGGGTCGGACCCGAGATCTTGCTGGTTCTCTTGCTTTTCTGGGGCTTAAAGAATTTAGCCCCTGTTGTATGGACAGCATCCACGAACCCGTTACTGTACTCGAATAGATACCTTTTCAAAATAACCTCATCCAATAAAATAAGAAATTTCGAAAGGTGAACGCCACGTGGCAGTGTTCCCGTGACGTCAGTCCATGACGCCCACGCAACATTGGACGCATGTCAGGTAGGCGTTGACGAGACATCATTAAGTAATTGTACATCCGCCCTTGGTTTTAAGGCGCTGTCCTAAAAGACTGTTTTGGTAAATGAGGGGGTGAAGCAGGGGAGGTGAAGGGAGCTTAGCTCCCTCTACTGCGGGGCGCCCCCCTTCATTCTCGTCGCGTGCGGCCGTATTCTGGCGACATCCGTATTCCAATATTTCAAAATCGCAAGCAAAACGTTTTAGCATATTGAATTGAGATACTGATATTAAAATTTATATTACATACATCAATCTGTTTGTACAATATAGGCATAGCGCAATTTTTGTTCTCAGTGCAGCCATGAGCAAAACTGGTTTACATTAGACGTTATAGGTATTAATAGTTGACGAAAGTAGGTAAATACCTACGTGCCGTAAGATGATAAAAATAATTAAGTCAGTTCCATGTATGGAGAGGCCATTATTATGTTTGTTTTGTTTTTGTATAAAAATAGTGAAGCAGTTCATAGAATACCTACAACTAATTCCATTCCTGCCGGTTTTCAAATCTGTTTTGCAATAAATTGGCTGTGACATACGGGCGGACAGACAGACAGACATTGCGAATCTATAAGGGTTCCGTTTTTACAATTTTTGGCTACGGTAGCCTAAAAAACACAATACTGCTCTACTAAGCGCAAAAGCCGTATCTCAACTAAAGCGAGTTACGAGATAATTGAAGTTTAGTAAAAGTTGATTTCTTTTATTTATTTATGGATGTTTATTGTTTTTATAGGTATAATTATTATGGTAAAGGTTTCGAAATACGTCGCCGTTTTTAGGGGTTGTGAGTGATTGAAGAGGGAGGAGGGGAGGTCTTGAAACCCCCCTCACCATTTTCACTTGCCGGAAATACTTGGTTTCCTATGAAAAAAAAACTCCAAACATCGTTGTGTATGGCACTGCCAACTTCCACATTCATCACACTAGTTTAATAAACTAAGGTTGTCGGAGCCCTGCGAAGGGCTCCTATTTTCGGATTAAGGGTCAAAAGAGAACCTAACATAACCTATTTATTTACTTATTACAGTCGCACCTAACCCAAGGCACTCGAAAGCAATGACGCACAAATTTGACATTAGCTGTCAATATGATCATTCCAAGGTGGCAGTTTTGCGTTTCGTTTCACGTTTTTCACATAAAACCTAAAAATGACATTTGTAAAACTGTACTAAAGTATAAAAACTATGTTCCGTTTTGCATAATTGCCGAAGTATTTATGAAATTTTGGAAATTGTTTAAAAATATTTAGACGCAACTCCGGCAGCCAAAATTACTTTTAGGGGATTAAAACGAGCTACCTTAAGCCCTCTACACTACCAATACCCTCAAATTCAGGCGATTCGTTTCGAAACCCAACCCATTATTATTTTCAAAATAGATGAAACATCCAAAATATATGTGGATATATCTTATTCATGAGATACTGCTATGTCGCTTAGAAAATTATAGAATTAGAATTTGAGTTACTGCTTGTTCGTTAGCTCTCCTCATACATGTTTGTATGGAAAATATAAAAAAATTCTTTCGCTTCAAATATGTGTTGTTTCAAAGAAAATAAATATTAAAAGATATTTATTTATATTCATTTATCATTTATTAACGAAATACAGAGTTTACAGCTCATCAAAAGTTAGCTGTCTGCTACAACCCGGCAGGTTTTCTTTATTCTCATCGAATGTTAAAGGCAGTGTGTGAGGTGATAAGGCTTCAATACTTATTATTTGCTGTTGTTCACGAGGCACAGTTTCATTTACTTTCCTTTTACGGCTTGGTATTGTAGAAATTTCAAGCACTGATGAAACATTTTCCTCTCCGTGATCTCGCAATGCCATCCCTTGAGCTTGACGAGAATCAACAATTTCAGGCAACTGCCAATTCATATAAAACGCCACAAGCTTTTCTTTGCCCAGAAAACATCATCTCTTTCTATAATTTCTATTTTTAGTGGTATACTTTCGCCACTCCACACAGCAAATAAACACTTGTTTGCGTGTAACGTGGCGTTGCCCTTGAATTTGGTAATAACAATTACAATATTTGTTTAGACTAGTCAGTTCACTTTTTTATCATGTTTCCATATTTGTATTTTATTTGCTCTTATACTATTCTCCAGGCAATTCTTATAGGCAACTATAGAAACTTTAAATTGCCACAATCGTGTTTGGACCTATTAATCCATCTGCCGTGGCACCAATAATCGGATAATCCACAAGGCTCGATTGTTACATTTTCTTGCTTCGCCAGTTGTTGCAAAGCCAGTTGTTCATTTTAGATTCCATGCGCAACTGATTTTACATAGCAAATATTTTATTTGTACAAAATATTTTTTACTAAGTTGGCTTTACTGCTGTTATCTCTTCTTTTTACCACTATACCAAAATTTCAATCTGTCAACATATTCTTACGCAATTCGAACCAGTCACTACTATCCCTCTTGTAATTTTTGCTTATCACTTCGGAATTTGAGTCAAATTTGTTAAAAAATTGTTTGGCATTTTTTGGCTAGCTCTTGAACAGATCGTGTTAGGAATGACTGCAGTCAAATGTGTGTAAGACGTTGCAGAACTGTTATCTTTAACTTGACTGTAATTACAATAATGATAATTAGTTACGTACTTTATTGTTAAAAAATACTATATCTTGTGTTATAGCAAACAGAGAAGTCACCTTTTTACTTATAAATGATTGATTTTAGAAATTAAAAAGATATTAGATGTGCTGAATAGAATAGTTTATGAATAATCAAAGTTTTACCCGATGTACCTAAAAAGGTTTATATTCACAACACAATAATACAACATTCGTTACCGCTTGTGTGCGGATTGCGGAGCGCCATATTAGCGCTGTTTATTGTTCGCCGTGGCGGCATCTTAGCGCTCCAGGCGCTCTGACAAGCTAATGAATTTGAAATATAGGTACATAAAATGATTCGATTTTATGTTATTACTCTTTCAAAAATTGAAAACTGTGGCAGCTACGTATTGTGAGAATAATTTGTATAATTATATTATATATATATACATAATCGATAATATATAAGTAACATAGTTAGTCATAAAAGACTTTTATGAAAATAATTTGTGTAAAAATTTTACATATTTCATAATCACTTGGCCATGGATGAATTTCTATTTTATTACGACGCTTTCTTGTACAAATCCTTCGTAGAACTTCATTTCTCTAATTGTCCATATTTTATTCTTCTAATTATATATTTATAAGCACAGAAACAATAACACATTCAACGCAACAAGAGTATAAACTTAGGTCCTAATTATATGTGCCCATAGTTACATGAAAAGCCTATTTGATTCAAAGTATTCAGTCTATAACATAAAACATGAAATTACGAACTCAAATCGGCGTATTATAATAACAAACAGGTTTACGTAAAATTTCGTGCAGCGGAGACGCAAGCGACATGACCTATCTCTCACAGGGCTCATAGCCGAATGATGAGGTCTGGGCGGGGCGTAAATTAGCAATTGACACTCAGTACACCGCTTATGCTAATAAGGTTTAAATTGCTGAAGCGTTTGATATTGATGGGATCTACCGAGCGTCAAAATCATAGACGTTTGGCAGATTTTATTTAATTTTACGAAATATACACGTATAATATGAAAATAAATAGGGTAATTCTTTAGTTCATTAGATTTCCTACAATATTATCAAATAAAATATGACAGCTTACGATCAAAATATTGCAAACAGTGAGACGAAAGATTATTTTCTGCCTCGATTTTGTGATTTTTTTACCGTGATTCTATTTTACATACATGAAAAATTCTTTCAAAAGTCTTTTGTTCAGACTTTTGACTTTAAGCTTTATTTTTTGCTAGTTTGTAATATGTACCGTTATGGCTAGATGCGCGACGAAAAATTAGGTGTTTCACGGCTTCTGAGGTATAACAGCGCCTTAATACTAATTAATCATTGTGAAAGAAAATCTATAAGGAGTATTTTTATTTTAAAGCAACAGTTTGGATTACCTTATAAACTAAAATGATTTAAGAACACTATTCTATTCCATAAAACGCAATCTTTTCTTTTAATACAACGCTAGCATTGGGTGTGGATTCTGTGTCGCTGCGAACTAAAGTAACATTCAACCAACGGACGCAAAAAACAGCCAGACTCTCAACAACACTTCGTGACAAAGTGTTGTCTTGTTTAGGGTTCGAATCCACAACACTAAGCGCTGTGTCAGCGGGGCGGCTGCTTAAACCGCTACGTCAATCATGCAGTGAAAATTCTAGCTAATCACACATATTTCTGGAAATGCACATCCTTGAATAACCAATGTCCTGTAGGCATCGTAACAAGAACATTGTTGCGATCTATACCTGTCTATTAAAATAATTATATTTTATTTTATAGACCAGAAATTGTAATGTTAGAATCAGTAACGTGAGACTGAATCAATATGTTAAACCATAGAATGATAGAGGAATTCATTCAGCTTGCAAGCTACGATCCACAAAGCAAGTTTCACAAAAGCTTGTAATAAAAATACGCAGGGATTTATC
Organism: Euclidia mi; assembly: GCA_944739405.2. Taxonomy (NCBI): domain Eukaryota; kingdom Metazoa; phylum Arthropoda; class Insecta; order Lepidoptera; family Erebidae; genus Euclidia; species Euclidia mi. The sequence goes on from OX123202.2 coordinate 46,122,280, forward strand.
TGGATTGAAATCGCATCACATAAGACGGATCAGTATCGTGACAAGGATGGATAAGGTAACGAATTAACTTATTAGGGCAAGCATGAAATTGCCTTCTACGGAAAAGTTGAATGTAATCCTGTTATCCGGGTGTATTTCTAATATTTGGTTATAACTGAATGAACAATGTGTTCACCAAGGATCAGCCAAACATGTAAAGAGCTATGGCAGCTTTCCATACATCATTTTAGTTAATCACCAAAGTTTGCATCTATAAATGAAATATACATTATTTGATAGAATATATATTGCTGATTCTAAACGTAAAAATATTGTAACTATAGGAGGTCAGGTTTTTGAGTTATTATGATTAGAAGTTTTATAGGTCATGTCATTATTAACCATCTATTTTGTATATGTTGCATCAAATTATAATTTATTGGTAAATAAAACTGAAGGAGCTCGATAGTATAATGCTATTTATGCTCATTAGTAAACATTATTAACGAATACGCAAGTCAAGCAACCCCAGGTGTGGGCACTACTCGGATTTGTGGCCACAAAATATCTTCAGCTCCTCTGTACATAGAGAGAAAAGTCTAAATAGCAGTATATAATAAGGTCCTCTGTGGAAAACACTCAGAACACAAACCAGAGATGTTGGACTAGTAATTAAAAAAGCAACCTTACCGAATATATGCACTTCACTCTGACTTATGATTTTTTTTCTCATGTAAGAGAAAGATAAATACACAAATGTCATTTCGAATCTTCGAACATTCTTCGAAATTGTCGTAAATATTAACTAGACTAGTGATGTGCTTACTCAAAATGAATTTCGATAAAATATCGACAATGTTTGCAATAAATCCCTAGATTTGGTTTACTCAGAATGAATATTAATTGAATGTTGATAAATCCTCAGATAAAGTAAAATATGTGAATAAATAAAGCGTAACTTATTTACTAGTGTTTAAATATATTAAACACTAGTAAATAAGTTACGATAAAAATATATTTTTAAATTAGCTTTTTAAGGTGAATAAAGCAATTGATATACCTACATAATATCACTAATAATCACTACCTATATGCAATGATAGGGTCAATGACGAGATCATTACCACGTAATGGTTTTTGAATACAAAACCACGTTACGTATTTCAGACTTTTGGAAGTTATATGCTCATTATTTAGCAAATTATCACGATCGTCAAGTGTTTGTCTAAAATCATCCACACTAAATTAGGCCTTCTGAAATTGAAGGGAGGCACGATCCCAGTACGCTCGGTTACATAATTATATTAAATCACCAATCGAGAGCAGGCTGCAGTAATAAGTGAGTTAACTAATACGTAGATTAGAAACAAAATTTAACTTCGGGGTCAATTTAAAATAAAATATTTCACACATAATGAATCACATTTATTTAATGTAAAATTGAAAAAGTTTCTGACAATGTCATTGGCTGAAAATCATATTATATATACAGGTCAAATTAATTAAACCCTTATAGATACGCCTAGGTCTAAAATAAGTGAGAAATAAAATAATTTAAAAGAATTAAACCAGGAGCCCGCATGGTGAGTAAGAAAGAAAATAAAATTGTGTGCGTACTTCTAACTGGCACCGAACTCAAAAAGTGTTGTTGTTAAAAATATTAGTTTTTCTGCTGCCTAGTGCGAGCATGTTTAGATGTTGGTAAAGGCTCTTGGCGATTAGTCCATTTACTGACACAACTATCGGCACAATGATCGCCGAGTTCACATCCCGCATATCGACAATCTCCTGAGCTGGGACCATATATTTGATCTCCTTCTCTTTTTCTGCTTTTACGAGATTGCTGTCATGCGATGTAGTAATAACGTCTATCAATTCGAATCGCTCTGCTCGGTCGATCACTACAATATCAAGCTTATTGGCTACAATAAACCTATCTGTAATGATAGACCTTTCCCAGGACAACAACGTACGACTATTTTTTCGAGAACTGAGAACAAATATTTTAAGGGTTCACAGCAGTCTACTTGTAATTTGCATGACGACAGGTTTATCATGGCTACGATTATATAGATGATAATGACTCACACGATTAGCATCATGGTAATTTATCGATTTTTGGCAATCTGTTGCCACTGCAAAAAAGTAGTCAATGACTACTCAGTACTTAGTACAGTCAATAGTATCGTCCTACATGTGAAGTCTTGCATTTAATTACACAAGCTTTAAACTTAGTTGTTAGCAGCAGATGGTTTTATTTGAACTTTTATAAACACGAAAGTTTGTGATGATCGATGAAAACACTTTTCTTAAGATATATAATTATATTCAAGTATACTTATTTTTCAAAGAAATATTGCAGTAATCGATTTTAAACTTTCGCGATTTGTATACATCATACAATTTTATTTAAACGGGGCTTATTCGCGATATTTAATTAATTTAAGGTATAAATACCTATGTTTTACCGACGTTTCGGCCGTCTTACAACAGCCTTGGTCGCGGCAGGACTGATGTCATCTCAGCGTCGTCCTTGTGAAGCGCGGGTTTCGGCAGCTACCCTCACTTGTTTTTTATTTTTATTTTTATCCGAACTGTCGGTACGTCGACACACAACACTTATGACGTCTACACAGTGATGAGCTGTGTTACTGCGGCGGGGTTTACATTTGTTGATTACTGGATTCCATGTTGTAGACAGTCTGTATCCATCTTCCCGGTTGAAATTTTTATGTTTTTTGATTTCAACCGCTTGGCCAGCCAGCTGTGGACATCTTTTGGCTGAATTTATGATAATGAGAATATTAGGTGTTCATAAAATAACTTTTTATTTAATAGGCTCCTCAATCTGTACGCCATGCGAGTGTGAATTTCGTGAAAGTAGTCATTCGAATTATATTTTCAGTTTATGGTCATTTTGTAGTAGTTGTAATCAAACTTGTAAGATCAAGGGAATTTGTAAAAAATACAAATGTATGTGGCTCCTCAATCCTGACGCTGTGCAAATAAATAATTAATTGTACCTATCTGAGATCACAACGGAATCAAACACCCGATACGGCTACATTTTGTACACATTTGTACAAAATAAATATGTACAGCTCAACACTGTAATACATTCGATAGCTGAAAAACAAATCACTTTTCGATATAACTTAAAAAAGTATGAATAGGGTGACCATGTCTTATAATTACAATGGAATGGCCTACCTTTTTAATTTTATTTCTGCTATATTATTTTGAAAAACATGTCAAGCCACGGCCTTTCCTGGACAGTCTATTAAATAAAAAGTTATTTTATGAACACCTGATTTCGTTATATTCAAAACGTTCATTACCTACATCGATATATAATACTACTTGGACAAGATGACGGGTCACGTACAAAATCTTAGCTAAAATCTGTCCGCGACATTTGATTCCCACCAAACAGATACAAATGATTTAAAACAGTTTTAAGTTCAACCAAATTACAACCATGAGACCGAGTAATAAAGTCACAAATCATAAAAATGTTATCTAATACTTACGACCAGTCGTGACAAAAAACGTCATTTTCGTTTATTTTCTTATTTTTTCGAATTTCGAATTCGAATTTTTCTACATGGTATGGACTATGACATATATGGACTCACGCAGAACACTAAAATAATTTATAATATGAATGAACGTAAAAGTTTACTAGGTCTTTACTTTTAAGGGGCGGAACATATCTGACCGAAGATGCGTCGAACGTATCTTCGGTCGCGTCTATTCCGTCAAATGAATCGGTACACATCTGACGGAAAATGCGTCGAGCGTCTCTGCACACATTCGCTGAAAGCGTGGCTATTAGACACACATATAAGTTTGTTCGTGCAGGGCCGTACTCAGGGCAGCAATAGTGTTCTAATTGATCATGTAGCGCGATTTGAATTGCCTTTCGTAATAGATCGCCAGAGTTAAGCAATGTTCGCATAGATTACCTTTTGGATGAGTGACCGTTCGTGTGCCATTTTCAACAGAGCGCATGCCATTTTCATACCACGCTTCGCAGCGCACGAAAAAGCTATCGGTTCCGGTTCTTGGTCCAGGACAAGTTCGTTTATCAACTATATTTCAAAAATATCGCAAATTGAACATAGGACCACAGAGTAGACATACGATGTACCAAAATCGGAAAACTAATAAGGAAGCGAGAGCAAACACCCAATGCTTATAACGGCGTTATTATCGCAAATTGGTTTATAAAACATAGGATAAAATGTTGAGACGGGCCCCTATACCCTGCCTATGTTAGCCATTTTCCTTTTAGCGTTAATTGGAATTTCGAGGGCACTCCATGTTGATGTTTTAATCAATGACACTTTAAACGGTCGTGCGTGGCTCTTAGCTATTCTAATTACGTAAATTGAGAAGAAATGTGCCGGCAATATCGTCTAATGGAAATATAAATTGATTAGATTTGTTTACTTAAAGGTGTATTTTTATAGCTGTAGAAGATAGATATGATGGCAGACGTGTGAGAGTAGGTCTACTAACCAAATCTCAATGGTGTCACGCATGCTTGGTATACGTATACCACACCGGTCGATTCGCGTGATGCCGCCGCTAAGGGAAGTCGCATAAACGTAAAGCTGTATGCGGACAGTCGGATTGCGGTGCTAAAATAAGATACCTTCTTAGACCTAGTTACACTACTGCTTAATAAGTTCCAGTTGAATTAATTGACAGATAATAATTGTCATCATCATATAGCCTTTCGGAATCCACTGCTAGCTCTACTAATATGTGACACAAAGGCAGTGTGTGGTTAAAAATATCGGGAACAATACCTTCCTCCGAAAACTGCAGACATCTTGAAGTTACTTAGCAGAAGAAACATCAAATATAACACGCATGTTGCTAGATTCATGGAGCGATATGAGCCTTATATTTTATGTTATAGGGTAATATTATTATGTGGACATTACAGGCTTACGGGAAACGTTCCAGGGATAACTACTAGCTCGGCAAGGGGAAGTTTCTCCATAACAGGACGGCTGTGTTCTATAACGCCAAACTACGCACAAAACTATTCTACTGCAGATGTTGCCGCACGAAAAATTTTGCTACCATTTTAGTAGAATATTGTTGCTAAAAGTTTTAGTGTTAGTTCTTTAATTAAATTCGACGTGGATTCTCATTTTTTTTTTATTAAGTTTCTGGCGAGAATTCTCAAAGGGTCATTTCGTAGAATATTGTTTGTTTATTTTAAACTAGCTTTTGCTCACGTCTTTGCACGCGGATAAAAAATATTTTTATAAGAAAGGACAAACATAAACAAACACATATATAATTATGTATTTGAATGCCAACATTTTATTTCTAGTCAAAGATTTATCAATTTTGCTACAGCCGTTTTTACGTGAAACAGATCGTACAAATAGCTTCAAACTTTTTTGGTCAATGTGGACAGGAAAATTTTTTGAAAGTCTACGAGGGTCAAACTGAAAGTTCTTAGAACTGGCCACTTATAAACAATATAATAAAAAAAATATTCTAAAATTTGAAAATAGAACTCTTTGCCAATATTACTGAGTATATATTTCATTCATTTGTCATTTGTTTTACGATTTGGCGGCAAATTGAAAATTGTCTGTGTCACGTCAACATGAATTTAACACGAGAAAATTTTCGTGCAATGATTTTTTATGACTTTCGATGTCATTTAAGTCAACAAGAAAGTTATGATAGACTACGATTGGCCTTTCACGATGAAGCCCCATCTCGTGCGACTGTTTACAACTGGTTTAATGAGTTTAAACGTGGTCGCACTAATCTCACTGATGATGTACGTGAGGGACGGCCTTCTACGGCGACGACTGAAAATAACATCTGTGTTGTGCGGCGTATGATAGACTGACAAAAGAGTGACCTATCAGCAGATTCGGACAAGCTTAGGCATCGGTATGAGTCAAGTGCACAAAATCCTCCACGAACATTTAGCGGTCAGGAAGCTTTGCGCCCGGTGGATACCTCATAATTTGACTAAGGCTCAAAAACTCCATCGTGTGGATTGGTGCCGTAAAATGATTGAAAAATTTAACGGAGGTGACTCAAATGCTGTGTTCGACATACTAACAGGTGACGAAAGCTGGATTTACTGTTATGATCCTGAAACCAAAAGACAATCTGCTCAGTGGGTGTTTCCTTTCGAGGAGTTGCCAACTAAAGTGAAGAGAGATCGAAGTGCGGGAAAAAAATGGTGGCCTCGTTCTTTGGAAGGATAGGTCATTTCGCAACAATTGTGTTAGAGGATCAAAAAACAGTTTCTGCAGAATGGTACACTACCAATTGTTTGCCACTTGTCTTGGAAAAAGTTCGAGAGAAACGACCTCGCAGTAGGATCCTCCTTCACCACGACAACGCCTCGTCGCACACCGCCAAGCGAACGATCGACTATTTGGCGACATCAAACGTTGAATTACTGGGTCACCCGCCGTATAGCCCCGACCTCGCGCCTTGTGATTTTTATTTATTTCCAAAAATTAAAGAAAATCTTAAAGGAAAGCGGTTTATGAATGCTGAAGAAGCGGTGGCTGCGTATCGCGATGCCATTGAAGAGACCCCAAAGGACGAGTGGGCAAAGTGCTTTTCCCAGTGGTTCCATCGCATGCAGCGGTGTATTGACGTCAATGGACAATATTTTGAAAAGATATAATAAAACTAATAACTGGCTAATGTAATCAGTTTTTGATTTTCTAAGAACTTTCAGTTTGACCCTCGTATTCAAGTACTTACTGGGTTATAAAGTAACAACTCACACAAATATCCTGAGCGAGTTTTAATCCGTAATAATCCGATATATACAATATTTGATCTAAAAGTGGGTTAAACCTACAACCGACGTTTTATATGACCACACCATTCAATAATTTTTTTTGTATTATTTTGTTGATTGATCTCTGTGTATATTTGTACAGGCAATATTTTTATGAAATTATTTACGAAATAGTTATTTGTGCAACAAGAGAGCAAAGTTGTTTTTTGTTTCGAGTGCTGATTTTGACTCACGAGCAAGCGAAGGATTCTATGATTGTTTCACGAGCGTAGCGATTGATTCAAAGTTAGAAGCCTGAGCGTAGTGAGGGACTCAACAGCACGAGATGTAAAAAGCTTTGCTCTCGTGTAGCACCTATAACATTTCACCTCAGCACTGAGACGTTTAACACATTACGTATACGCTATACGCTATCAGCATCAGCAAAATTTTTATTACCGCAATTTTTTTAAATCGAGTTTTGAGACGGCGTCCCTGATGTTTATTTTCTGTTGAAATACCAAATAAAAATGTATTGGTTAAATACTAATTTTATATTATTCGTTAGACTTATTTTAATTAAAATCCAATAATAAATTTAACATATAAACAATAACATTTAAAAATATCGTATTTTTTATTACAAATATATTACGCGTTTCCGAACGTGTTTTCTTTGAGGTTGAATACCAAAATCGAATTTCGAAGGGGTTTGTTTTTTTCACTTGCTTTTTATATGCATGTGAAAGAGACAGAGCACAGTAAAATTCGAATGTTTCAAATTTATGTCTGAACAATGTCAATTCGTGGCACTGAAGATTGAAAAATTAAAAAGCTACTTTGACCCACGCTCGAATCAAAATCGCGTTTTGTTCTCTGTTGTCTCGCAGCGAAAGGGGCATGTTTGAGCTGCTGAGGTGAAAAGGTTATTTACTGCTCGCGTGCAGCTGGCACAGAAGATACTAGGAAAAAAATGGCGGAGGAAGGAAAAATAGTATTTAGATACATCGTTACAACAAAATGGAACAATGGATTTTATTATAAACATACGTCTATTATCAGTGAAAAATTACTTTCTATCAATGTTTAACGACGCCTTACTTTCGACAGATTAATTGATAAAACGAAACATAATAATTATATATTTTTTATAGACTCAAGCCTGTATCACCGAAGGGGTAGGCAGAGGTGTTATATTACACCTACATTTCGCCATTATTTTTTTAGGTCCCACGTAGGTAATAAGGGGCGATAAGATGGTGGATGGGAAATCAAAAATGCCGGATGGGAAAAATTTAAAAAATCAATATGGGTATCGTCTCTGATGATTTAAGGGATGGAGAATCCAAATACAACATCTATTTCGTGATCAAAGATGGCGGATAAGAAATCAAAGATGGCGGACGGGAAAAAGTCGATATGGCTAATTCCCCATTCCTTAAAATATCGGAGACGATAGTCTCCGATATTTTAAGGAATGGGGAATTCAAAAAGACCATCTATTTCGTGATCAAAGATGGCGGATGGAATTTTTTTTTTAAATCAATATGGGTATCGTCTCCGATGTTTAAAGGGATGGGGAATCCAAATAAAACATTTATTTCGTGATTCAAGATTGCGGATGGGAAAGCAAAGATGGCGGACGGGAAAAATTTTTAAAACCAATATGGGTATTGTCTCTGATGATTTAAGGGATGGTGAATCCAAACACAACATCTATTTCGTGATCAAAGATGGCGGATAGAAAATCAAAGATGGCGGACGGGATTTTTTTTTAAACTCGATATGGGTAGGTATCGTCTCTGATATTTTAAGGAATGGGGAATTCATTATTATATAAAAATCTATGTTTGTTTGTTCATCATTTATAGACTCTGAAATGATAAGAGATTAAGCGCTAAGTCAATGGTAACTTTGGAAAAGGGGCTTGAAAAAGGGCATTAAATAAAAACTCTTAAAGGGCGGAGTTCGCTGGGTCAGCTAGTATAAAATAAAAAGATGTGATCATTGCAATGGAATTTCCTTTAAATTCCATAGAGGTCCAAGTTTTAATGTACCTGCACCACATAATAATATAGGTATGTATTATTTTGACGACCAATTACGATATTTACACAGAATATACATAGATTTATATCGCATTCCATAATATTCCATTGCACTGCGACAAAGAGAGTAAAGACGAAACACATTTAAATAAAGAATCGAAGCATAAAAAGAACGAACTCCAAAGCACTCCGTTAAAAGCCGTAGCTAGATGGCACAGGTACTTCTGAAATGTGAACATGCAAATTGAAACTCTGTTCACAGGCAGTTACGGATCGAACTCAACTGAAAACTATTCAGCAGTCCTTACAAATAAAACGAGGTTTAAAAACGAGGCCGTAATATTCGATTGGAACCTGATTTATTTGAAAAAGCAATATCATGAAGGTTTTAGTACTAGTGAACAGTAACTTTTTTATGATATCCCCGGATAGACGACCTCATGAAAATGAAAGAAAAGGCAAAATGGTCGGTATCAATGTAGAAATTATTTTCCCGCCCATGTATTTCAAGTAGAAGATTTATTAACCATAAATTTAAAGGAAAACCACGCCATTTATTTTTTTAAACAAGCCTCTTCCCTTAGGGATAGGGTTTTCGCGTACCCGACTTTTTCTGTACCCGGGTATCGGGTAATATTTTTTAAATACCCGGGTATACCCGGGTACTCGGGTATTTCCATTTTTTTCAGAAAATGAGTTTTGTTTTATAATCATGTTTTATTTTCTTCATAAAGAGTGAAGTTTATTATCAATAGTCACACAGTTAAACAGTCTTGTTCTCGTTAACTAATTAAGAATGAAGAAGACTTATTTATACAGTAAATTCTGTTATACAATAACAAAAATATCACTAACAAAATTTTCTTCTGTGATACTGTTGAAAATTAAAAATACAAAACAATCTTATTTTCATAAAGTGTTAATCACTTTATGAAAAAAAGATTGTTTTGTATTTTTAATTTAACCAAAATACTTTTCATCACAAAAACTTGGTATGTTATAAAATAAAATTAAAAAAACAATAATCTTTCTTCTAGGAAAAAACAATTTTAAAATTAATCAACTTAACATAAACCACATATTTCAAAGTAAACTTTTTATAGTTTTGAGGTAAAGGAGTCTTTTTCATCTTTATGGAAAAGGGTTTTCATAGTCACACTTACATAATTAAACAGTCTTGTTTTAATTAACTAATTAGGAACGAAAATTACTTATTACTACAGTAAATTTTGTTATACCATAACAAAAATATGACTAAATAATTCTTTGATATAGTTGAAAATTAAAAATCACATACAGTTAAACAGTCTTGTTTTCATAAACTGATTAAGATAAGAACTAAAATACTTTTAATCACAAAAACGTTTTGTCATATTATAAAGTAAAAATGATAATAATCTAAGTTTCCGAGAATTTTGATGAATTACTTGATCAAATTAGATACCCGGGGTCCGACAGTGAATAGTACCCGGGTACAAAAAAAAAAATACCCGGGTATACCCGAATCCGGGTACTCGGGTAGAAAACCCTACATAGGGATATGCGAAGGTGAGGTTTAATAGGGTAACGTTACCTTAATTTTAGTATAAACAATAATTTGGGAGCATGTTGAAGTGATGTGTGAAGACGGAACACATCACAAGCACGCGAACACGCACGCGAACACTCACGCTCACACGCATACACACATGGTTTATTTCCTATGAGACCTGAAGTCCAACCTTCTGGCCAGTTATGTTTTTTAGTCCCATCTATTCCAGTGCATATAAGACCACATGCTAGAAAATAAAAAGAATTGCCTTCGGTCGCCGTTATCGAAATTGATAAGGAGGATTTTACATAATTTTATGGTAGCAAAACGTTGTTCTTTACAGATTCAGCTCAAGGTTGTCCCAAAGTGTTTAAAAACATAATTCTCCATCTACAAGAGCAGAAACTTTGGACTAATATCACAAAGAATTATAAAAATACTAGTGGGCATTGACCTTTGAGAAGTTATGTTACTATTCAGCATGTAAGCGTGACCTACCTAAGCAAAAAGCCAACTGATTTGACCGCTCCAAAGTCTACAATCTTCGTCATAGCGTCATTCGGGTTGGATTCAAGACTTTTCTTTGTGCCTGGGTTCCGCTCAGTTACTAGTCTAACCAAATATGACAGAATATTAGCTTTTATTCCTCAGAATGACTGTCGTCTGACCCACAACCCAATGTGGTAGCGATGTTTTATTTTATTTTACTGCCCAGAAAAGTATGTAAATATAACTCACCTTATGAAGGTTACTGCGAATTAATGACTAAAATACCACATTTTTACAAGCATTTTATCGCTTTATAAAATTCTTCGTCTCATTGAGTTAAGACTGGGCAATTATTTCATTGAAGAGAGGTCAGATGTGATTCTCAAGTCAATAATTGACTTGAGAATCACATCCTGACCTCTCTAAAATATAATAACTTTTAAATTACTCGTTAAGTACCAATTATTGGTACTTAACGAGTAATTTAAAAGTGGCGGTCTACTCATTAATAGTTCCACAAGCTCAAAGATAATTGGTTTTATTGGAATAGCTGAGGTAATTAACTTCTATGTAGAAGAGTACCTTTTTCTACAGGAACTATGGTCATTCATCACCATCGTCCTTCGTTATCCCGGTTGCAACAATGGCTTTGAGTTTGGAGTTCAGGCTGCTTTTTTGGCTTAACCTTCTATCTATTTACAAATCAGTTACTGATTGACATAGCATCGCAAGGCCTAAATAAATGAAGCTGGAGACATGTTTGTACAGATGATTACTTGTATAACATAGGCACTTATTAGGAAAGTTTTTTTTTTCTGTTCCTCCCGTAGGGGTTAGATCAGAGGGTAAAAGATTATTTGAAAAGTGGTACCGCAATGGTAACTGAAAATGAAAACGTAGAAAGCAGCTAGTTATTAAATAATCCTGAAAAAAATCTGTCACTGAGAAAACCGGTTTTACTAGCTGAACCGCAAGATTAGAAAAGGTAGGTACCTTATTTCTCTGCTGGGCTCATATATTATGTGCAGCGGAGATTGAAGCTTTACCTGAAAAAAGAAAATAAATGATAAATAATGACGACCAAGAGGCGTAGCTGAAGTTAACCTACTATGACGCCGGCGGTCGCGGGTTCGATTCCCGCACCAGTTAATATTAAATTCTTGTGAGTGTTTATGTATGTTCATCATTATCTCTAATACCCATAGTACAAGTTCAGTTACGTAAGTAGTGCATTACGGCAGGCGGATGATGATGATACACTTACCAAAATCTTTACTTTTTCGGATACATTATAGGATGTTAAAATACGACACACATCTATTTGTTACACATATAATTTTATTAAACTGTTTTTCCTAACGATAACGCGGCTAGATAAATCGGTTATAAAACTGATGGCGTACGTGGTAGGTGCCAATAACCCATACATGAAAAACCTTGTATCCCGACCCACTTGCCTACCCTTTGGATACCCTTTTACCTTATTTTTATAATAACAACCTTACCGAAAATTTTTCATGTGAAAATGGTAATATTATGATTGTGTGATTTCACCAGACGGGCAATGGAGGCTCGGACGGTGTGTCTTAATTATGTACGTCTTAATACGATCTGCTGTTACTAAGGGCGCGTAGCCACAATGTCGTAACGATTAATTTCATTTGAATCGTCAAAAACCAAACCTTCTAAGTCCTTTTATTGCAGTGACGAACACTGCTAAAAAAGACTTAGATGACAGTTAATTGTGTTGTCCGACTGTTATGTGGGACTATCTTCATTTAACTACATAAGCCAAGACGTTTCAAACATCTTTCACAAAATCAATTCTTACAAAATCCAAAAACATTTGACATGGCTAAGCACGATTGAAATCCTGCAATGATATCACGAATTTCTACTAAGAGAACATATTTCATCAAGAGCCAAAAAGATATTAAATAAATTGAAGATTTCCATTTAATTTTAGTACGTATAAGAGATTTTACCGTTGTTAAAGGAATACAAGAGCTCGAACGCTCAGGAAAAGACAGCGAGCTAATGAAACGAACTTCTTTGATTAAATCAGGCGATCTAGGAACTAATGAAATAAAGGTGAAACTCTCGTGGTCACTATCATAACTTTTTACTGTTCCTACGGGATATATACCACGTACCTTTGTTTTGAGTAACCGATATTTCGGCACTGTTGCAAGCGCCATGTTCACGGATGTACTGACGGTACATATACCGTAGGAACAGTATAAAGTTAAGGTGAAACTCTGTAACTAGCTAACTGATGAACTCCCTAAGAAAATAATGGCCTGCACACATATCTACTCATTCAGGAAACGGAGCAGATGTACCTCAACTGGAGACATCAATAATTACTCTGTTAGCGTCGCCGTGGCTGTTCAACCTCTTCATGGACAGTTGTTTGCAAGATTTGAAACATAGTGACTGTGGATTAAGGATGAATGAGTTACTTATCAAATGCCTCCTTTATGCTGATGATCAGGTAATACTTGCGTCTTCAGCGGAAGAGTTGCAGGAGATGGGAACAATCATGCATGGTCCTTTAGGGAGGAAAGGAATGAAAGACTGACCAAGCAGATATGTAATGCAAGTGTTAATGGGACAGGACGAAAGGGAAGACCTAGGCGGACGTTCTCTGACCAGATTGGAGACATCCTAAAAACAGGACAGGTTAGAAGTACCCCGAACAGAAGAGCATGCATGAGTAATCTGATGGGAGTGAATGAACTAAGAGAGATATGTCAGGATCGTTGCAAATGGCGTTCCGTAGTCTCTGCCGACCACTCCGGGAAACAGGCGTGAGTCTATGTATGTATGTATGAAATTCCCTTGTGGAACTTTCCACTTGCCAGCACCTAACCCTATTGGTTAAGGTGGTGGCCTGTAAGGAGGTTACTCTGTGAGGGTCGCGCGTGTCATACTAGGCTCTTGAAGATGCGCGTGACTCAGCCTCTAAGTGAAGGTGAGGAAACCGTGGTTCTCTTTAAGTAACTATTCTTCGAACGCCTTCATGGTGAACTTCACATAGTCCCTCTATAAGTCTCAAACAAAATTGAAGAAATTTCATTGAGTGTAGACCCTAGCTGTAGACCAGATAGAGTATGGACGCCTCAGCAACAATTTTGTCACAACATTGATAAACTAAAGAATGTACCCTAGCTTCGAATGGCTTCGAGCTAGTACGTGGTGTCAAATAATGAAATAGAGTTAATCCTGGCAAGTGGCAAACCGTAGCTTCTGCTATAACTCCTGAAACAGGGGATGATTCTACATATATATATGTATGTAATAATGGTGCCTTAGAGAGGAAAGAAATGAAAGTGAATGTAAGAAAAACGAAAGTTATGGTTTTTGAAAAGGAGGAATGCGTTACGGCCTGTAATGTTTTGATAGATGGACAGCGAGTGGAACCAGTGAATGAGTTTGTTTACTTAGGTACACGTTATTTACAAGAGATGGTATGAATGAAGAAGATATTGAAAGGAGAGTTACTGCAGGTAATAGTGTGAATGGAGCTCTGAAAGCGTTTATGAACAGTCAAAACGTGTCCAAAAAGGCACGTTTGGCTGTACATAGAGGTGTGTTAGTGCCTACCCTTATGTATGGTAGTGAAAGTTGGGTATGGCAGAAGAGATTTGAAAGTAAAATAAATGCTGTAGAAATGAGAGCACTGAGAAGTATGTGTGGTGTGTCTTTGACCAACAGAGTAAAGAATTGTGTGATACGAGAGTGGTGTGGGGTAAAAGAAGATGTAGTGACAAGCATTGAGAAAGGCATGTTAAGATGGTTTGGGCACATGGAGAGGATGGATGACGATAGACTGACAAAGAAGATATATAAGGCAAGTGTGAATGGAACAGGACAAAGGGGAAGACCTAGGCGGACGTTCTCTGACCAGATTGGAGACATCCTGAAAAAAGGACAAGTCAGAAGTACCCTTAACAGAAGAGCATGCATGAGAAACTTGATGGGAGTGAGTGAAGCAAGTGAGGTATGTCAGGATCGTTGCAAATGGCGTTCCGTAGTCTCTGTCTACCCCTCCGGGAAACAGGCGTGAGTCTATGTATGTATGTATGTATGTAATACAATTATGTTTTTAATACATTATAGCGCCAGCACAGAATGAGGCTGCGCATTTCGCCAAATATTGTGTACGTAATATCTCTTCGCTGTGAAATTTTACTTATTTTTTTCAGAGATTCGCCTTAAGAATATGATAAGGAATTTTAAATGAACAGCTTCGTAGCAATCGTATTACGCCGCGTGTTATATTTGCAACAAAATTACAACAAAAGTGTGCACGAAGAGATTACTTAGAACGGAGAACATTTTCTTCTATACATGAAGAATTGAAGATAGCTAAGTAGTAAGTGCTGCCATCAACAGATAAATTTTAGAAAATAAACTAACAATATTAAATTTTAATATTTTATCAAGCAATTTGTACTCAATTATACGCGTTATAAAGTAAAAGTTTGACCCAACAAATACATTTATTCAGTCGATAATAGAATGTCGTAGCAATACATAGATCTTGTAGGCGTATATTGTGACCAGCAGTTCCACTTGAGAGTGGCATATGTCCTGTGAACGATGGCAACAGGTCAATTATTGATTGATTTCTAGTCTGCACAGGAACGATGTGAATAAGCGTACGTGAATTTGCACATTCAAATGAAACCGCTGCTTAAGCATGTTTTGCGAAATATTTTAGTTTAACAGTAATCAAATTCAAAAACACAGATTATGAAATATTTTTCATTATTACCCCACGTTCCAGTCGCTTAAAAGAAACCATGGTCAGAGAAAATGGCTACTTTAATCTAATAATCGTTAGTGGTTATAAAGCCAAAAATTATCAGAAAGCCAAGAAAACATTTCTCCGAAACTGTCCCAACAGAATAGTTTCCAAGAAGGGCTTTTGGTATTCAACCACTTTTAAAGTTATACTTTTAGATATACCTTTGTATGTAAATATCTTAGTATACATACAACAAAAGGGTTTCTTTTATCGCTTAATCCTAAACAAATACACGAAATCATATATATGTATTATAAAGAAGGCTGTTGTATTGCCATGGTCATTGTATTCCAGGAATAAAACCTTATTTACGGCCTGGCCACGGACAATTCGCTCCAGCGAACCAAAATTCGGTTTATTCCCATCTTCCCCCGCATGTCTCCCCCCGAACGGGGGAAAATGGGAATTTATGTGTCATCTTCCCCCGAATTTGTAATCGGGGGAAGATGGGAAGTTGCATTCCCATCTTCCCCCGCATGCCTGACACCGGACGAGGGAAAATGGGAATGCGTGTTTCATCTTCCCCCGATGACAAGATCGGGGGAAGATGGGAAGTTCTATTCCCAACTTCCCCCGCATGTCTGCTCCCGAAATAAGGAAAATGGAAATGTTTGTGTCATCTTCTCCCGAACTTGTAATTTCATTTGTCCCCGAAATACGTTTAGTAATTAATTTTGTTCACCAACGTATGGCTCGAATAAAATAAACATGGTTTTTACAGGAACTAATAAAACAAAGCTTGATTGGTACTATACAGTCATATTTATGAGTAAATATGAAAGTACTGTTTGTTGATCGTCAATCGAGGGACGAAAATAATTTTTATTTGTTCTCGATATATTTTTAATAATTATTTTTGTTATTTCACCCCACTGTTATTTTTTTACAGGAGTTAATAAAACAACGTTTGATTACCAACATTTTTATAAAAAGGAAATAGTACAGCATTTTCCGTTTGAAAATCAGTCATACCTACTACTATAACAATTCCTCATACCTACTACAATAACAATTGGCCACTTTCTTGAAAAGATGAGGTAATTGATAATAATATTATTAACAATTACTTCATCTCTTCCAGAAAGTGGCTAATTGTAAAAAGTACTATTTCTCGGTCCATGATTTCGTTAATATTAACGAAATAATTGACCAACACACAGTACTTTCGTTGATATTATTTTGAACCTTCAAAACTTATTTATTTTGAATTCAAGTGTCTATTCTGTGATTTTGCATGCTGTGATAACATTATTAAATGTATAATTAAAAGTTTAAAATGTTAGATTTTAAGAATGTTTTTATACTGTACAATGTTAAATTTATTGTCAAGACTTGAAATTGAGAGTGGTTGGTGCGATTGAAATGTATATTTACTATTGTTGCTACTATTGTAGACAGCAAACTTTTTAGTTTACGTGAATTACCTTTGATTTAGCATGCTGTGATAATATTATAACGTTGTTTATTTGAAAAAAGTGTAAACACCTAGTCATTGTAATTTTGATATTTATGAAAAAAAAAATTGAGAGGCTTTTCTTTAGATGTAAATAATTAAAAAACTAAAACATTTTTTACTAGTTCTAAGACTGATTTTATAATGAATATTGACATTTAGATTTAAATGTGTAGTGATTGTTATACCTATCTGTTAATTTTTAATATTAATTGTTAAAACGGTAAGACAGATTGAAATGTAAAATATTGTCAGTAGGTATTGACAATATTTTACAGTAAGAATAAATATTTGAATACAAAAAGAATACGGTTTTTCAAAGTGTTTCCTAATAAGACTGATTTTATATAGAACAATATTGTTGTCAATATTTGATTTTTGGATTAATAATTTTAAATAAGAGGAATTGTTATAGTATGACTGATTTTCAAACGGAAAATGCTGTACTATTTCCTTTTTATAAAAATGTTGGTAATCAAACGTTGTTTTATTAACTCCTGTAAAAAAATAACAGTGGGGTGAAATAACAAAAATAATTATTAAAAATATATCGATAACAAATAAAAATTATTTTCGTCCCTCGATTGACGATCAACAAACAGTACTTTCATATTTACTCATAAATATGACTGTATAGTACCAATCAAGCTTTGTTTTATTAGTTCCTGTAAAAACCATGTTTATTTTATTCGAGCCATACGTTGGTGAACAAAATTAATTATTAAACGTATTTCGGGGACAAATGAAATTACAAGTTCGGGAGAAGATGACACAAACATTTCCATTTTCCTTATTTCGGGAGCAGACATAATATACAGTATAAATAAAGTTGAAGTCTCTGTCTGTGATTTCAAAATACCTAAGTAGTAAGTAGTATTTAGAAGTGCATATACCTAGTTAGTTAGATCTCACTTACCTACATAAGCTTTTCCGTATTTTAACTCAAAACTCAAGCGAACAAACGCAAACAAGCGTTGGCTCAGTACGCATTCGGTAGGTACCTACAGAATGTAGGTATACCGAAGCGCCTTGAGTTTGGTATGCAGTAGGTTAGGTGGGTACCGAGCCTGACGCTCGTAGGTATAAGTCGCGTGCCGACCGTTTGTATAAAGATAAAATACAGTACCTATAGATTTCAATACCGTGGTTAGGTACACAATATCAAGTCTGCCTCTGTGATCTTGCGGTAGTGTAAGCGGATCATGAGGTCTCGGGTTCGATTGTCGGGTTGAAACAAATGTGATATTGCCACCAAAGTCCGTACAATGTCGAGCTAAATTTGATAAAAAGATCTCAGCTAATCTCGTCTCGCTCCTGGTCTACACTGGTCGCGTGTGCCCGTGGTGTGTTTTTCGCGTCGCGCGAATTGTCGCGTCGCCGCTCC